>JAGSMT010000088.1:0-1200000 GCA_029286875.1 Lamproptera curius
CCTGGTATCCAAGTCTGGCGTACTCCAACCACTCCACTTTCTCATACCAGCACTTAAATCTCCCATTATCATTACAGGCGAGTTTAGTTTTCAGCGCACGTCAGCAGTCACGTTGCCAGCAGCTCATATTTTCATATGCCACCCTAACAAAGCATATCTCAGGCAATCACATCACACACAGTTATCGGCTTTTACCGCGATAACGCACATTCAGTTAAACAGGCACTGCTCAACTCAAACATCAGAACCATCAGTCATTCAGCCAGACGATTTGTTCACCGTTTCAGCTGTCAGCTGATGGACCATTTTGATAAAGGACATTTTGAATATCCGTCATTACCGACAGCCAGATGCGGCTCCAAGCCAGTTGCACGGTATTAGACAGTCGACCGTGCGGCACCGCTGACGGTCTTGATAGGCACGGACGGGTGACGAGGCCGCAGAGTATGCCCAGCCGAATCTCTGTTACGTAAGCTTACAGCCTGTTCGAAGCGTTTTCCCAGAAACGTCTCGAAACTACCATGTCCACTGAACACATTAATTATGTTCTAGTCACAGCACATCATGGAAATCTTGCGTTTCATATCATTTAGTTCACTTTGTCATTATTTGCGCATGTCGAGATCCTGTATACTTTACCTCAGGTCCCATTACTATCACATTTATCCTGATACATTGTGCCAGGTAATCATAGAGTTTCAGTTACTCTATGAGAACGTCTTAACAGGAACAACACAGTGGTTTCAACGTGTCATCACTACACTGTAATAATCGTAAAACTTTAATTTTATAATTTAAATCAATAAGCATAAATTATTTATAAGCATATATATGACATATAAATACACAAATTTCAAACGATAGGAAATTTGAATAACAAATTATGGATCATGCATGCAATAGTTACCGAACTATTGCATAACTTATAAATACTTATAAATAATTTATTACTTATTGATTTAAATTATAAAATTAAAGTTTTAGTATAATATTATTGTAGTGTTAGGACCGTTTTAAAGAATACCACTGTGATTTGTTCCTGTTTAAAGGATACCGTTTTTCCTATAGATTATCTGAAAACTCTATAAAACCTAACACATATATATATGTATTAGGTTATATAGAATTTTCTAAGATATTAAAAGAGTACTTACGGTGTCCTCGAAAATCATAACCAAAATAGTAATGAAATTAAAAAAATTTAAAGGTAAGATATAAATAAAACTAAAGATTTCCATAATTCTATTACTTTAATTTATACACATAATTAATGTTAACATGTAGACATAGTTAGGTTTCAAAGTACGTTTATCTAGGGAAAACGCTCGAACTAGGTAAAAACAACTTTGACGCTAACAGAAGGATTCGGCTGGGCGGCCTTTCATAAGCTTCTGCGAGTTTTCTCGTCACCCATCCCACAATGCCTCTAATCAAAAGACCACGTACGGTGCCGAGACTTGGTCACTTACGGTTCGACTGGTCCACAAATTCACCGTAGCTCAACTGGCTATGGAGCGCACCATGCTTGGAGTTTCTTCGTCGGATAAAATTGGTAACGAATATATCAAAAATAGTCCTTTATCAAAAATAGTCCATCACTTTAATTTAGCTGAAACTGATTAGAATAAATCAACTTCGTTGACTGGGAATAAATTTGATTGGTTTCTTCTGATGTCTTTTTAAGTTGAACAAGATGCGCTATTTTATAACTGAATATTGCGTTTAATTCCTTGGTAAAAGGCCTTATTTAATAACATGTGTATAATTATTTAATGATCTTATTGAGTATTCATATATCTGAAATACTTATTATTATATTTTATATTAAAATTTAGCTTAATATTAATAAAAATATAAACTTACTTTAACTGATGTGAGACATCAACCTCTTGGTAGCGTAGAAAGCTATGTAAAAACTCAACCTTTATAATAATAGATAATAGAGTTAGTTTTAGGTACTTTTTGAATTTATAGAATAAAGTGAAATGTGGATGGACAGAATTTTCGCTTAATAAAGCCGCAAATCTGTTTCCCACCCTGAGTCATAATCCGTACTTCTTCCTTATTCAGCAAGTACGATGACTACGGTAGTCATCGTCTCTTCATAACCAAAACCAATAGCGTTCAAACGCTAGTAGGGTGTTTCGAGATAAACCCGTAAAAGAGTCTTGATATGTATAGATTTTAATGTAATATTTTTTAAAGGTTTACCTTCACTATGATTACCATAACTCACTATTGGTACTGACATTTTCTTGTTAATTTCATATTAACAATAACGTTAAAACTTACCACGTTAAATATAATTTTCACGTAACTTATTTTTCACCATTTATGAAGTAAAGTTAAAACAGCAGTTAACTGAATCGTATATAATATAATCAATGATATTTAAACAATATAAAAGTGACGTTCTGCGTACTAGTATTTATTTTTAATTGGCAATACCCGTAGCCTAGCCTAGCCTAGCTCTAGATACGCAACTGCTGCTTTTACAATACGAAACATTCCATACATTGATTAGTACATTAGAGTATATATGGCATGGTTTTTGTAATAAAACAATTTTTCAATAAAACTCTTTAAACGACATAGTGTCGATAATAATACATGGCATTTGTAAAAATGTCAAGTATATAATAATTTTTAATAAGATGATGGAACTAAAGCTAGACTTATAACTCACGTCTAGAAAAGTAAACGTAACACGCTAGAGCCAATCGAATTAATCATGGCTGCTGCTGACGCTTACTAAATTGCAAAGGTCCTGTTGAGGAGTGGTTGTTTGATAATGAATTGCAATCCGTTGCTCACGGGGCAACATGAATAACACTTTCAAACTATATCAGCCATTTCGAGAAGTGCAACGGTCATTAATTATTATGCGATAGGAAAATTTTTGCTCACGGCTACAGAATTTTGCCAGATTTAATAAATAATTTAAATTATTGATTTCTTTTCCCACCTTTAAACAAAAAAATATTTTTTTTATCTAAAATATTTTTCTTTATAGTAATGCATTCCTGCCTAACTGCCTCGTAGCCAGTGGCAGGGCAGTGAGAAACCGGAGGTCGGGTTCATCCTGGGGACTCAAAAATTTTTTGTTGTTTCCCGTTGGTTGGGGAATTAATTTTAGGCCGATCCCTAATCATCTGGAAAGAAGATGATCCATGGTTGATGGGTTAAAAGTGTCTAACCACCAACCCGCATTGGACCAGCGTGGTGGAATTCAAAACCCTTGGATAAAATTATTATGGGACCCTAGGACCGAGGACTATTAGGCTGAAAGATGTGATAATTAATTTTAAATTTAAACGAAAAATCCAAAATAACAACTAACTGCGGTTGCTTAATCATAAAAATCTTTTACAAATAGCTATTTTTTCGAACTCTGGTGAAATTATTTTAAAGAAAAATTAAATTTCAATTAAATTTTCTTAAAAAAATAATTGTCCATATCCTGATCCTGTAAAATGTTAATTTTGATAAAAAGAATTGGATGTATCTTTCCTACACATTATTTAAAACAAGAAATTTTCTTTTTAAATCTTTATAACCTTTTCTCTACATGTAAATTAGGAGGAAATTATGGTGAGCATATTTTTCTAATTGTATTTAACCACTCAAAAATCTATTTTTTCTAAATTGAAAAATAAGTTTGAGTTGGACATACTGTGAAAATTTACTTTTTTATAGATAAATAATTACAAATATTTATAGTTTTGTAAAGGAAAAAAAGCTCTTTAGGTTTAAACTTGTTTTTAAACATTGTTGTTATAAATTGTGTAAAGCTCACATAATATTTATTTCATATTTTTTTCTTAGGACACTGTTTTAAATTAACTCAGTTGTTGAGATACAAGAAACAATATTTTATAATTTTCTAAAAACTCTTTTGCATTAAAATATTTATAACACTAATAATTTAGAAACAATATATTTAATATTTCGAAACTTCTGTTACTTCCTAACCTAATCCAGCCAAATAGCCATTTTTTTTTTAATATACTTCTTAACCAAAAAGTTTACATATCGATCTGCAGTCAATTGCTCTACCATTGAGCTATATCCCCTTGGAAGTTTGGCACAAAAATAGTAATTTAGGACTTTAGGACAAGACTTTACAATTTTACAACATTACATTAACATTCTGTGCATTAGGGAGGCATATATCAACCAGTTGACTGTACACAACCTGATGATGAAATATGATATAAAATTATCTTTTGCAACATCTTTAATACTGAGTAACTTGCCTTTCTGGTACTATGAAATGTAGATATATCTACCTTTGTCCAATTTACTAAAGATTTCATGTCATGCAATTTTTTCTCACTAGGACTAATTTCATTATCATTTAGCAAGTACATTACTTTATTGCCATCAAAACGCAAGTATGATATTGAATATTCTGTATCAGATAACAATTCTCCAAACGGCTTTGAAGGCGCATGTATTGTCGAAGCAATCATAGTCAGTGTTGTGTTGACCAGTCCAAATCGATACCTAAGGCGACGTCATATTAATTAAGCTGAAATGTTTATGCATTCATACTATACACGGGGCTTTGGTATACGTTTTTCATGGAAATATTAGGCATTCACTAGTTCCTGCTGCACTTAAGTGCTAGCAGCTAGCCAGAGCTTATGTAAAATATTAACTTTTATAACTTTTGGTTATTTTTAACATGAGGTCAAAGAAATTCTCTTATGTTTCACGCTTATCGTTAAGTCGTGCATCTTAAGTGTTATCTTATTATCTATAGAAATAAAAAAAAAATGGAGTCCCTGTTTGTGAAATTAAAAAACTCTTTTTTAATGATAACATTGATTATTTTTGTCTGTCTGTTGGTTTGTTCTGGCTAATTTATGAAAAAGCTGATCTGATGTTTTCACTGGAAGATAGCTGATGAACTGGGAGTAACTTAGGCTACTTTCTTTAAGAACATGTTTTTATCGTCATATCATACGAAGGAAGTCGCGGACAACAAATAGTTAATTATAAATCTTAATGCTTCGGTATTTACGTCTCTTTATTACTGGTAAATTTATAATGTTTAGATACCAGTCAATATATTTTTGTTTGATAATGTAATCCTTTTAGTCTATACAATTAATTTTAAATAATTTATGACGTTTCAGATAGTATTTACATTACAAGTTCTCATTTCTTCATAAGGTGAATAAAAAAGGTATAATTGACGAATGTTTATAAAGAAAATCATTATTAAATAGAAACTCAAAGATCACTTAAACTTCCTTGTTCTCTTTCACATTTTAATAAAAAATAATTCCTACATATAACCCGTAAACACGTACGTTCTTTTTCGTTTATTTAGTCTACATTCATGTGGGATTAATACCGTATGGCTAGTGTCTTATTAAGTACATTTCCATTATCTTTGAGCATTTCACATCACACCCTCTTAAAGTACGTAATTGCCAGAATCTATTATACTTTTATATGATTAATGAATGATTTTCTTAAAATATTTTATATTTTGTGTAAATATATCATTAATTATTACTTTCTTTCATTGAACAAAACGTATTAAGTTGACCAAATAGGACTTATTATCTCTTGCATATTTAACTTTTTCTGGAAATTTATATAAAATTCAGTTTGTTTCTTATACTTTTTCTGGTTTTAGTGTAGTTAGCAATTATTTTTAAACTTGTTATCAATTAATGCTCCGACTAGACCAGACTTACGTTTAGTTTGACTACACCACAAAGTCATAAATACTGTACATAACATACCTCATATTGTAAAGCCTAGGTAAATGAGAAGTGTATTAAGATGGCCAAGTGTTGGAACTTGTTTAATCTTCTGTGATTCTTCAGACAATAGACGCTTAATTACGTAGGAGTTCCCCTAGTAATAGTAATAAATACTGGTGTAAAATTTAGTTCTGAAGAATATGCCGTAAAAGAAAACTGGACAAATAACTGGCGTGAAAACACAAGTTTACTGTGATATCTTTTCCACGGTATAATGTCATAGTACTATTGCACTTTTTATGAGGACCCTGGGCCCTAAAGAACTACTTTTATTCAAGGTTTTATTTTATTTACTTTTAACTTTATTTACTGAAACAATAACCATTGTTTCCATTGTATATATTTATTTTAATTAACAATAACGACCCCACTGGACCAGCGTAGTGTGATACGGTACAAATACCCTAATGGATTGGGGTGTATTAGGGGAGCCTATTCCAGCAGTGGACTATCACGGCTGATGATGATGATGATGAACAATAACAAAATGATTTTTGATGTACTGGAATAAAATACGTTCAGAATTTAGCCATAATAAATTTTAAAAGTTGTCAGAAAAGTATGTCAGTTTATAGTAATTTGCATAAGAAAAACACTCTTGTAAGGTATGCTTAATCAAGGCTATCTTAAATAGATGACGATGACTAGACGAGCAAAAAAAAATCCAACAAGCACGTTTCAAACTGGCACTTCCAAGAACCGAGATCCGTTGATTCCTTCCACTAAGGAGCGTTAACTGATTTAATTTACGTTAATTTCACGAAACAGCTTTGACAAAATCTCTCCAATTATACAATAGATTTTATAATTTTACTTTTATGTTATTTAACATTGACTTAAAGTTTCATTAGTTTATGTCCGTCACCGTCTTTTCTTACCGTTTGAAGCTTGAAGTAATTCAATTAAACAGTACTTACAACTTGAAACATGTTGAATCTTTGATTTTATCTTTGGAACTAATTATAAATATTCATTGACTCAAATTAAATAAATCATATTTAATTTACTAAAACTTGCAGGTAATTGAAAATTTAAAGCCCATTTTCTCTCTGCATTAAATACTCTTTTTTAATGTGCGAACAAATTTATGTTTTCTAAGTTTGGTAAAAATTAATGTTACCTTTTTTACTTTAATGGACAGAAAAAAAAACAATAAGTGTACCAAGATTTTAACAAACTGGATATCTTAATATAATCAAACTACCAATACCAATGGATTATAAACGCTTCAGTAAGAACTGGCAGCTTCATGCACATGATTTACTTTTAAGTTTCAAGTGAGGTCACATGGATTATATGTAAGAATTTTTTAACGAAAGTTTTAAGTTCTGACATCAAACCTGTTCGTATTAGTTATAGTAAATTTTTCATTTAAACGAAAATGTATTCAATACTTAAAACATATTTAATATTTGCAAATAACATAATATTCTAATGATGTCTCATCATCAGAAAAGCTTCCTAAAATTTATTTGGATTATTTTAGTGCAAGATATATTGCATTTTCTACTAGCCACCTTTAGATTGATTGATAATTAATTTGATAATTATTATTTTATAATTAAATTTAGTTTGGAGATTATACATTTATTTTAAATACTCAACGAGGGATCTGATCAAAAGCTGTTTTAATTATTCAGTAAGCATTCCTTTTTAAAGGCAACCATCATCACGCAAAAAAAAACAAACAATTTCTCATTTCCGGTAAAGGTTATATTGCAACACCGAGGTCATAAAATTATGGAACGTTATATAATTTCTATGTCACTGCATAAAAACTGAAATAATACTACTTTTCTATTTTAGATCTTAAACAACTTTATTCTATATTTATTGTGGAAACTAGCCTAAATCTATTACTAAATATGGACAAAGTCAAGTTCAATTATTACTTTTACTATCTTACAAATATACAAAACTTAAGTGTCTATTCATAACATCAAAATAACCGTTTTTTAATGATAACATTGATATAACCGATACACATAACAAACATTTTTTTTTTATTTTGACTGACTGTTTTTTCTAGTTAATCTGAATGGCTAGTTCGATTTTGACTAGACTTTTAATGGAAGGGAGGAGAAGATCTGATGTTACTAAAGGCTAACTTAGGTCTTATATTAGGTGATATTTTGAAAATTAACATTTATCTTCGGAAAATTAATAATAAAGTGGGATGATTAAAAATTCTGCTATAGACTTAATTGAAAAGCAAACAATGACTCTCAGCCAATTTATTTGAAAGCTTTGCTTAGAACATCCGATTAATCTTTTAGATTAGTTGTAAAGTTAAATGAAATATTTGCAAATCTAAAAAATAAAATCCATTTGTAAATATTATAATGTTAAATGTTACACGGGTTTATTAAGTTTAGATTAATTCATATACAAAAATTACTAATGCTTTATTATTTATATTTTATGGAATAAACATTCATAGACTCTGTATTAGTAAATGTTGTAACCGTTGTTAGCAACTAATGGTAATACTCCTACATAGGATACTACTCAACTAGGCAACCTTGATAGTATTGATTAATTAGGCTGTTTGTGCTTTTAATCATTCGACATTAATAAAAGAAATCAGTTTTAAAGAATTGTGGTGGAAGTTGAACTGCACAAAAATCTCGAAAAATTTAGTAAATAAGATGCTTGTTAAAGAAGTTTTACCTATAGTGACTGTTTTAACCGCTAAGTTCACATAATTTAATAATGTTTTATCGAGAATATACTGGCAAAAACTATGAGTTAAATTGCAACCAAAATTTATTGGAAGTCTATCTAGAACATCTAGTTTTGCCTTTTAAATACATAATACAAAATTATTTCTTTAATTTACGCGAATTGGTATATGTGTGTATCTCAATGAGATATACCATATACCAACTTAGTCTGCCTGTGATCATGGATTCTGGAACGAGTTCGAAACGTCGGGAATAAATATATATAATTAAAATAAATCCGTAAACTGGTGGATTTATATGTACATAATACAAATTATTTTAATACATTGTTTTAAGTACCTTTTCATTATTCTTTGATGATTAAAATTTACATTCGTTACGTAACTAGTAATATTAATACCTGTGTAACATAAACACTTCATAAAACATGGACGATCAAAACAGCAGAGAAAATTGAAAATTTATACGCATAAATTTAAAGTATGTGTTTGGTTTTTATTTACCAGAAAAATGTCATCTCAAATCACCTCAACTGCCTCTGCAGGCGGTTGAGATATGAAATATGTTATGAGCGTGTACTTTAGAAACCGGAGGTCGTGGGTTCGAATCCTGCGGGGACTCTACAATTTTCATTGTTGTTTCCTTGTTGGTTGGGACAATTGGGCCGATCACCCAATTGTCTAAAAGAAAGATGATCCATGCATCGGATGGACCAGCGTGGTGGGATGCGGTCCAAAACCCTAATAGATGGGGGTAACCTAGGGACGCCTATGTCCAGTAGTGGACGATCACAGGCTGATGATGATGATGATTCAAAACTTAAATTACTTATACAAAGGTTATACGATATAGGGTAAAACACACTGCTATATAAAAGTGATGTGTAGCATGACTGAAATATTGAGCACTTCAATACACAGCCGAGGTATAGCTCCATTTTATTTACTAAGAATAGAACACTATCGTTTGTTACTATACAAGCTAGAAAGAATAATGGGACTCAGCAGATTAAAATCAGCTAAACGGCCTATAGGGACTAATGAACTATGAAAAAACGCGCAGTATTTCCTCTCATGTACGTATCACAAAAGTTATTATTTGACATATCGTTTGGTCCAATTTTTAATAATTATGTGGTAAGTAGTATAATTAGATATTTAGAAATTAAATAAATTACTGTGACAAAAATCGATTAAATAGCAAACGATGACTTATCCTAAAGAGCTTTATACTATGTTTTACATAATTGTACCATTTGAATTGGTCTGCATAAATATATTTATATTCTGTACAGCAAGAGAATATATAACAGAGAAGTATATTAATATTCCATGAGAAAACCAAAATAACCATTTTTATGTAAACATTTTTAAAAATTGCATTTAGGTTTATTCAAAACTCTTTTAAGATAATACAGTTTCAGTTTACATAAAAGTTGTTATAAGTGGGTGTAATTTTAAACGCCAATATTTTCTTAATTTCTTAATTATGTTATAAAATATTTTTCATAAAATTACAAAAAATATAGGACAAAATGACAGCCAATCAGACCACCAGCAGCGGACCAACGAGGTAACACATATGAACAAACAAACATACGCTAGTAAAAGTTGGCCAAAAATGTAACGAAAATGAAATTTTGATTAAATTATTACCTTAAAAGATATCAGAGACTTAAAATGTTGTGTCAGAAATCACAAGGCGATTTCGTACAGATAGCTTGTTACCTGCTTATATTGCGTAATAATAAGTAAGTAATAAGTAAAATTTTAGCCAAAAAAGAATTATTGAAGTTTAAAGTCAATAATTCTTTTTTGGCTAAAATTTTACTTATTAAAAATAGTTGCAGATAATGAAAATGCTTCCTAATATTCTATCACTAAATCGCAGTTGGTCTCGGCATGCCTCAATTTTATACTAATAAGCGTGTGTACACCTGTTGTCACTAAATCCGTGTGTAGTTATTATTCGTAAAATTCGTAAAACTGTACCTTGCACGAGTCTCACTAAATGCAGAAAAAATATTTAAATAAATGTGGAATGTTTTTAAATTCTACAATCATAAAACTCTACTAACGTTTTCAGGTATAAAGTTTTGTATTCGCAATTCTTAAAAAAAGTACTTCTTAATTAAAATTTATAAAGCTTTTTGTTTAATATTTAAGGTAAATTTTTAATAGGTTTTAATAACTTTACTATCGAAAAGTGAGATTTTGCATTTAAGATTCATATCATGTTTTGTATGCATGCATTTATATATTTTTTATGTATTCATATCTTGTTGCAGAGAGTCTTTTAAGAAATAAATTGAAAGTTATCTGTATGGCTTATGGTCCATTGTTAATAAGTTATTAAAAATAAATAAGGCCATTTATGGAAAATCCAAAAAAGAAGCTTATGTAATATAATAGTTTTATTAAAACAGCAAATACTGTAGTTAAAAATAATTTACTGGTGGTAGTTCCCTTTTTTTAGGGGGACCATCTGAGTTGGTACCACCGCGGTGCCTATTTATGCCACAAAGCAGTAGTGTGACAACACTGCTTTGTTCCAGTTTGGGGATCCGTAGCCAACGTGTTTACTTGGTGAACAAGACTTAACCCCCTATGTCTCACGGTGGCAGCGCGTTGTTGATACCACTACTATTGCCGATGTCTATGGGCGTCGGTGACCATTTCCCATCAGGTGGTCTGCCTGCGTAGGTAATAAAAAAAGTAACTTAAAAAAACGAGTTAAGCGGAAGTTGTGGCCCGGGATAGGGGGCGAAAAAGAGTTTAACGTGTCGCTCGAGAGTGTAGCTTGCCATTCGATCCATTAGTCCATAATACAACAATTAAGCGCTACGTTAAAAAATATTAGCCTTCTTAAACAATTATGAAGTCCATGAACTTCCAAACGTAAAAAATATACGTCATAAATCTCATCTCATTAATACCAATAATAAAATAGATAAACAAATATCAAATCTACAATTTACGGACTTTTCGCGTTTCGGATTCATTCCACTAGTCAGTAGTTAAATGCAGGATGCAAAGAAAGGTGGCCATTATAGAGCTTAAGTTTAACATAGAGTGGTACTCAACGTAAACTGTGCCTTTCGCCATTTATTAGTGAGCAGAATTTACGTTTTAGTGACAAAGATAAAAACGCTCTTTTGTTTCGTTATTACATTACATCATTTAGGTTCTATTAAATTAAAATTAGTCATCGAAAAACTTACGTCATCAAGTTATTATTTTGCATTTTCACTTACTAAAGTTATAATACGCAAATTACTCTTAACTATTAAAAATAAAATTTATTTACAATTTTGAAGAAGTGAAGTTACTAAAAACTAAATACTAAAAACGTTTTAGTAGAGGTGGAAGGTCCTTTTTGTTCAGAGGGCCGCCTGGGGCGGGATCACCGCTGTTTTTTTTACTGCAAAGCAGTTATGTAAAAGCACTATCATGTTCTGGATTGAAGGACATCGTAGCGACCGTATTTACTTGGTAAGGATGCTTAACATTCTATGTAACACGGTGGGTAGTGCGTTGATGATACCCCTGGGCCATGGGCAGCTGTGATCACTTTCTATCAGGTGGGGCCCGACTGCCTGTTATTTCAAAAATTAAACCGCTTTTTAATCTTATATTCAGTCGTCCAACATAGATCAAAGAATTTGACAAGTCCAATGAAGAACCAGCAATCTGATATTAATGTTTTTATACCCTGTGTTGTCATTGCACTAATTTACTCTTTTTGTTTCTTGCTTAATTAACATATATTTTAACGTCATTCCACTTATTTTGTTTTATGCAGCCCTTACAGGGGCACAATCTGCTTAATGTCAATTCATCAATTGACATTCGTCAATCTTTCTTTAGTAATAAATTAATATTTTCTTGTAGATACTACAAGAACAAGAATCCTACACACTGTTTAAAACAAAGTAAGCAAACAATAACAATTTCTAAATACGTATCTCACATTAACTTTTCTTCTATTTTGTAAAAATACCTTAAGCTACAAAAAAAACTTTAAGGAAATTGATAAAAATACTTTACACAAAAATGCTAGAAAGAAAGTTATTTCACCAAAGCATTTTTCTATTTCACAAACTGACCATATAAATCCTTGAATAAATTGTAAGATTTTCAAGACTCCCTATATCACACAGTGCGCTCGAAGCTCTCGGATCGACCGGACAAGCCCGCTCGATCCCCTGCTACCTGCGCCGTCCGTTGGCCCACCCGTGGCCACGCCCTCCCCGACGCCGTCAAGTGGCGAAACAAGAAGACTTTGGTTCGCCGTGCAACAGTGCAGTGCTAGTGATAGTGCTAGTGTGTGCCGGTGTAAAGTGTCGACGCGTTAGGGCGTGCGCCTGAGCGCAAGCTGTGTAGCCGTCTGGTCGGGTGAGTCGTTTCGATTTTGCCTATCAAATTAATTTTCCCTTTTACAGCGTTCAGACACCTTCTGTTGAGATGTAGGGACCCTTTAACTTTAGTTTTTGTTCTTATTAAGCCACGTCACACCGTGATTTAATTAAATTACACGCACACCACTCACGTGGTGATTATTAGAATCAATTTAACGTCGCTTGCTGCACTAGGCAGCAGCGTAGGTATACACCTAGCGCTCTTAAAGCGCTAGAGTTTTTCAAACGCGTTAGGTTTACACCTTCCTGCTTACTGGGGCGGGGAGGGTAGCACAACCCCCGGCTTCACCGGGGGTGCTTGCACGTTGTAAATTTAACATCTAATTAAAATTAAAATCAAGCATGGACTCAGTCACCCTAAGTGACCTAGGCCTCGACTTCGAGGACCTTAAGAATCGTCCGCCGGCGGACACGGTACGTGCCATCCGCGAGGCCCTCACCGCGCAAGGGGGCCAAATCCATTACAAGCGCACACCATGCTCAACGCGAGCAACCACACCCACGTCGGAAAAGTGTCCTTCCATCCATTCGGACACCCTATCCCCTCTAACTTCACCAAACAACTCCGACTCCGAAATGGAGCTCGACCAATCCCGTCCGGTCACCGAGGACGAAGACGCAGGAGGGTTCCTGCCGGTTAGTTCGCGCAAAAAGAAGCGCAAGAGCAGGGCCTCCCCTGCTACATCACCAACCCCGCCACCTAAGGCGCCGAAGGCGTCGGCGGAAATCCTATCGGCCCCTAGGCCAACAACATCGGCCACAGAGCCAAATGCCGCCTCACGGCAATCCATTCAGGCCGCCTCACGGCCAACAACATCAGCCTCATCAAGGCAACCACTTGCTGCTTCACAGCAAACACCATCCGCTGCTTCACAGCAACCACCGGCTGCCTCTCAGCCATCATCAATCCCACCTAGGGATAAGAAACCTCCGCCGATTTATATTCGGTCGAAGGAGAAATGGGCAGATTTACGGTCCGCGCTGTCCAACAAATTTAAATTCACAGCAGCCGACTCGAGCCAGGGCATTAAATTGCAACTGGAGAACAGTGACGCACACCGTCAAGTAACGTCGTATCTTTTAAAGAACGACTATTATTACCACACATACGCGCTCCCGGAAGAGCGCGTACTTCGGACAGTCGTCAAAGGACTGCCGAAGGAGATGCCCACAGAGGACATCTATAACTTCATTAAGGGACAAAACATCCCAATATACTCGGCCTTCCGCCTAACCCACCCAAAAACTAAAAAGCCTTTTAATGTGGTCCTTCTGACCTTAGAACGCTCCACCGAGGGCAAAAAGGTGTACGATCTACACCACATATGCGACATAAGTCGCATCACTTTCCACGCGCCACACTCAAATGGCCTTCCTGCGCAGTGTCATAACTGCCAAATGTACGGGCACTCGGCCCGTAACTGTCACGCACGCCCTCGCTGCGTCAAATGCCTTGGTGACCATGGCACTCCTGATTGCCCTAGACCCCGTGATAGGGAAGTACTCACCACGTACGAACCGCCGGCATGCGTTAACTGCCAAAGCGCTGGCCACACGGCCAATTATCTGGGCTGCCCCAAGGCACCCAAGCGCAAACCACCACCACCTTCATCCGTCCCAAGGCGCCCCCAGGTGCCTCCCCTTACTTCCTTCCCGCCCCTCCGACCTATTCCGGCGTGGCAAACCGCAACAAGCGCTCCGCGCAGCGCTCCAATGCCCGCGTGGCAACAACAACAGCAACCGCAGGTAGCGCCGAGCGCCCCGCGTGGCGCCGCACCAAAACAAAGCGCTCCGCGTAGCGCCCCACAGCTTGCTAGCCATAGCAATGGCAGCAACTTGGAAACATTAGCCGGACAGATCGACTTCGCAGAGCTCGATCGTCTTACAGCAGAATTCGACGCCGTCGTCGGAAATTTCGGAGCCCGTCTTGCCATACTTCGCAAGTATAGGCAATTAGTCGACTTAATTACGGACGTAAATGAATAGTACGCACATACTAAATAATAGAAACGGCCCGGGCCGTCTAAAGCCACGCGCAGTTAACATTTCATTTTTCAACGTAAACGGTCTCGCGGATAAAAAGACCGAAATCTCAGAATTTCTACGCGAAAACGACGTCGACATTCTACTGGTGCAGGAGACGTTCCTAAAGCCCGGAAGAGGAGATCCGAAAATAGCTAACTATAACATCATAAGAAATGATCGGGCCGGCGCTTCGCACGGCGGCACGCTCATTTATTATAAAAAGTCCCTGCACTGTGTAGCAATCGACACGCCGTCGACGCTAACGCACTTAGAAGCCTCGGTCTGTAGGTTAGCCATGACAGGACACGCACCAATCACCATATCCTCGGTCTACTTACCATGAGAAGCTCTTCCGAGATAACCCAATCCGACTTCGAGACGCTATTCTCCCTAGAGAGCGCCGTCATTTTGGCAGGCGACTTCAAAGCTAAGCACCGATGGAACAGTTACACAACCAACTTGCGAGGTGCAGCACTAGATGCACTATCTGAAGAACTTAACTTCAGTATCGTAGCTCCGCTTGAACATACGCACTACCCGCACACGGTAGGCCACAGATCGGATGTGCTTGATATTGCCCTCCTCAAAATGTCAATCTCACTTTTGAGGATAGAGGTCATAGAAGATCTAACCTCCGATCATCGCCCAGTCATCCTCAAACTAGGACCACCTGACTCCCAAAATATCCAAACCAAAACATAATTGACTGGCGCAAACTGAAATGTCAGCAGACAGCACTTGCTCACCGCACCTAGATGCCATACCCAAAGTCCTGCACAGTGCTAATGACGCGAATCTCGCTGCTCATGCGCTCTGCCAAGACATGTCCAAAGTGTTGTCGAGGCTCCTCGAAGCAAGTCCGGTGGTGGAAAACCCCGCTGGGCCTTGCCAAACGACATTGGACCTCTTGCGACGCAAGAGGGCTGCGATCCGTGCCTCGATTGGTATCCAACCGAACGGAACCGAAGACAGTTACGCGCCTCTGAACATCAGTCCAAGACGCGCATAGCTGAATTCAGGAACGATCGGTGGGATACAGATCTAAGCAACATGCACCCATCCCATCAAGCCTTCTGGCAACTTCCCAAAGCCTAAAGGGCGGAATCGGAACCCTCCGATGCCGCCTTTATCCCATCCTAACCTTCCTGATGCTCCTCTAGCGTTTCTCGACGAAGAAAAGCCGAATGTCTAGCGACAGCCTCGAGGCACAATGCACGCCTAGCACTCAACCGATCGACGCCGCTCACAGCCAAACGGTGGAGAGCGAGGTCGAGCAGGTTGTCTCAACTTCCTCCTCGCGACGTAACTTCACCGGTGACCGGAAGCGAAGTCAAGTCGATTATCAAAAATCTCAAACCTCGAAGCCCGGGCACCGACGGAATAAACAACCGCGTCATTAAAATCCTACCGGAACATATAATTAACATCCTAGTCCTAATTATAACGCAGCTCTTTCCAAGGGTATTTTCCCAAACACTTGGAAGGACGCTGAAGATTATAGGGTTCCTCAAACCCGGCAAACCACCCGCACTTCCAGTTCTTATCGTCCCATTAGCCTCCTAAAGGGTTTCCTCGCCGTCGAGGACAAACTAGTACACCGTACAACAGATATCGGCACGTACCAGGCCGATTCTCACCAGCCAGATAGGGCGGTTAAAAAATCTTCCACTTATAAGTCCTAAAAGCAAATTATCGAGCCGAGGTTCGGCCTCACCGGGCGCCCTCGATAAATGTTGCTAACGGGTATAGGCATGGACCTGACCAGCGGCTGATCGAGCGAGGCTCGGCCCTCTTGGGCACCCTCGATCAAGCCGCTTACGGGATAAAGAAGTGGAGCGAGCCGAGGTCCCCTTCAGGGGTCCCTCGGAGCTAAGCCACAGAATAGAGGTGAAGTCTGCGCACACTTAAAGTTGCACAACCCCTCGAACCCGACGGGTTGTGCGGTTAACTCCACCAACGTGAGTCATCCGAAAAAAAAAAAAAAGACTCCTATTTATAGTTCTCGAAATTTTCTTTATATTACGGTCTTCGCAAAATATTGAAATATTCTTTTATGCTTTCAATGCTATATTAAAAACATCTTTCCTGGCGAGCATTACCCTTGTTTAATTTATAAGATCAGTTGGAAATATTTTTTACAATTTATTACTTATTGCACAATTTAAAATGTACACAAGTAAAATTTGACACTAAAGAACAAAGTTTCATGTTAATGGTTATGAAAATGTGACTCATTTAATACAACCATTTATTAATGATAAAGATCTAAATTTTTCCAACGAAAAAATTAAGCTTACTACATATTTACAGATACTAGCAGACAGTCTTTCTTTCATATCGATTTGAAACGTATTTAACCCTTGATAAATGTAACTGTTGTTAGGTACCTTTTACGCACCATTTTTCAAAGTGGGTCCAACTGCGAAATATCACCGCGGTATCTATTTCTGCCGTAAAGAAGTAATCTGGAACCACTTCTCTATTCTGGTTTAGATGGCACTGTAGTCAGCGTATTTTCTTAGTAAACGATACATCTTCTATATCAGGGATGTTAGTTAGGTTGGAGGCTTCTTACTTAAGATACACTTACGATTGGGTGTATGTCCTGTAGAAACTTTATTGTTGTAGTAACAACAATGAATGTAAAAAAATATTTCGCACTCGGTTTCGCACAGATACAATGATAATATCTGTAATATTTATTTAATTTACGCGTTTTTTTACAATATTTTACGTGCTTTATACTAATAAACATTACTCTTGAATCACTCTATCTATAAAATAGAATCCGTTTCGTAGTTTTAAGGAACTAAGCATACATAGGGGCGGACACACATCAATTGCGACTTTGATTTGTACTAGAATATATATTTCTAAGGTAATTATGTACACCAATCTTGCTGAACAGCATATTTAATAAGCCATTGGAATTCAGTTTCACGGAAATAGAGATGGAACAGGAAGTAGAGCAAAAACATTTATAAATTAAACAGTAGACATAATTTTGATCCAAGATAAGTATAAGAGGCCATTAATGCTTGAGAAAGAACAGAAACTATTTAATAAAAATATCAGTGAAGATAACATTTTAAGGGAATATTTTTTCCAGTAAATTAGTAAAACCCATTTTTAGTTATTAGTACAACATTAACAGCGTTTATTTTTTATTTTTCTTAATGGTACACATTTTGAGACTTAAATTGTTATAAAAAATTCTTCTTATTATTGAAATGATAGTTTTAAATGTTCCCATTTTATCATCATCATCATCACTTTGCCCAAGTGCGTCCACTGTTGGGAAAAGCCCTAATGCACGTCAACGCTTTATTTTGGTATTTTATCCAGCCCACAAGCCACTTTGTGAATTGGAGAGGATGGGGATGGGGACGAAAAACTGACAAAGCTTAGAAAAGCAGCCCGCCCAATCGAACTTTCTATTCCCTGTTGGCCAACAAACGCCCGAAATCACTTCGAGGGAGGTGCTAATAACGTGGTCCCGGATAAACGTTTTGTTGAATATGACCTTGATCAAGACCAAACACAGAAGACTGAGCCCCTTTGTACCATTTTTGTTTTTTTGCGGTCATTTGCGGACGTAAGATCGAGGAAAACCAGGTCCCGATCGAAAATTTTATGACGCGAAAGTTTATTTTTATGTTTTTAAAATAAAGTGAGTAAATATTTTCATTATAGAGATATGTTTTAATATTTTGAATTTTTATCAATAACTAATTGTAAGGATGGATTTTTTTATTTTTAAAAGGTTTTTAGTTTTCCAACTATACCGAAACTTTCTATTTACTGGAGGATACAAAAATTAACAAGCTGATATAAACTTTTTTCGAATTTATCTTTAATTTTATTTAAAGGTGATAAGACGACCGTTGAAATAATGATATTACTTAAATTATTGGTTCAATGGTTATAAATGAAAATTTGTTTTATCAAATAAATTGAAAAATTTAATAATAAAACAATTATTAATATTTTAAATGTCATTTTAAATTTCAATTATATTAAATATTTATAAAAAAAATTGTCAAATTTAAAATATAAATAAAGTTTAAAAAGGTTTTGAGAAAAGCCCCGGAAGAGCCTTGAAAGGTTGGGGAGATGAATAAAAAAGACTTTATTTATTTAGCTATGTCAGATGATGATATTCGAAATTGGTTGGACAAGACCATTTTAAAAAAAAAGACCTTTGAATAAATTATCTTACTTTTGTAATAACCATATAATATGTAATGCATACTAAGATTCTTTTATAAATTGTTTCGTCTATAGACAACAGAAAATTTTTTGTTTACATCGATTTATCATTTTTTAATACCAAGCCAAAAACATAACCAGGGAAAATAAAGAACGGTTTGCTCCATAAATAAGTTTATCAAAAATATCATTGTTTTTAATTTGATCAAATATTAAAAGTCTAATATTATATAATTTTACAATTTTACATTAACAATTTAACCAAATAAAATTTTTTTATAAGATGTTTTTGGAAAATTTTATTTTATAATAAACAAAGAAGGCAAACTGTAAAAAAGAAAGGTTCTTTTTTTCGTGAGCTGACAATATAAAAACCTTAAAACAAATTGAAAATTTAGATGATTTTTTGCCAAGATTTTTTGGGATTCCCAAATTTGTACATAACTTAAAAGTGGAGTGGTAGAATTTAATTTTAAAAAATAAAAAAAATCCGGGAATTAAAAGAAATTAAAAACTTTAAACTTTAAAAGAGGCAATTGATAAAAGAAATCCAATAATTGAACTTAACACGAACCTTTATTACACTTGAAAAAAAAAACAACAAAAATAGGATAGTAAATCAGTGGTATCCCTTTAAGGGACCGTTTGGTGGAACCCACTTGTTTATTTCTACCGCAAAGGTAGGGTGAAAAACATAAAACCCCGGGTTGAGAGGGACCGTAGCCATCATTTACTGAGATGAGACTTCATCCATGTCTCTAGGTCACGCGTTGGTTCCCGTATTGCCAATATTATTTGGGCCGGGACCACTTTCCATCAGGTGGCCCTGACTCAGTCACCGCGTATAAATGTAAAAAAACCAATGTTCTTTTCGGGTAGATTCCGATCAACAGAGGATCGAAACGGAAATACCAAGCAATAACCTGCACCAAAACAGCATTGTATAATTAACCGCCCCAGCGTTCATTCGGTTTAAAGAAAGCCGAATTATGTTTAATTGAAAAATTAACCCATGGCAAAAGGGGACGTTTAACGGCATTTTTCAAAAAAAATATAAACCAAACAAACTAAACAATATAAAATTATCCGATTTAACGCGAGAACCCAGAAAAGGCCACAAATTTCATTATACATCATAAAAATATAAATGTCAAAAGTGACAACATTCTTAATTCAGATTTAAATTCTAAAATACACCAGTTACTTGTTTAAAATGTAGGGAAAATATTTTCAGCTAGTTTTAAAAAGATGGATAGTAGTGGATGAAATTTTTAGGCAGAATTTTTCCATTGTCGATTTTATACAAAGTTATTCCTAATGTAATTTAGTTTCAAGATTTTTTCTTTTAAATGGTTTTGTCATATTTTAACATGCCGTCATGGAATTTGTAATACATTTCAAAGAACTGCAGAAGAATAATTTTAACTAGTAGAAAAATTTCAAATCATAGGAAACCAAAAAAAAGGGTTTTTTTATTTGCAGACGAAATGAAATTAAATGAAGTCCATTCATTCGCATCTATTTACAAGATGAGGATCTATTTAAGGGAATTTAAGGTGTTGATTTTTAAAATTTTATAATTAAACAAATAAAAGGAAAAACATTTACTTAAAAAAAGGACTAGATAGAGAAGCCAAACAAAATAATTTACATAAACCTTAATTTTTGTTTATTTATCTGAATAAAAAATTGAAAATTAGTTAGTGGAGGAAAAAGAACAGAGTACATTATAACCTTTGGGTATTATTTTTCAATCAAACGACATCACTGTCCTTTCCTTGACGCCGATAATCTGAAAAATGAAACAGGTGTCATAAATTTGACGAATTTTTCATTTTTTTTTTTATTTAAACAAAACATAAATTATTTTTGAGTTATAATTATTTTATAATTTTTTAATAATAGTTTTCAAGCCTAATCTTTCAGCAATAGATATCTTTCTAACCAATTTTAACAAGTCTTTAGACTTATTTCAAACTGTTATATATATATATATTATTTGTTTTACAATTTTGTTGGGATTTAAAATTTTATTGTACAAAAACAATTGTTTAGTTTAAGTTTTAAGGGAAAAAAGAAAAATTAGACAATACGGAAAAATTGTTAGTCTTTAAATAAACAAAGTTTCGCCTTTATCTACTTGATTAAAACATTGTCTCTTTTGTAAATTAAATAGCCAGACAGACTGACATGGGGAAAAACACTATGCTAATAAACGATATTTACCAAATCGAAATTGAGACTGTCGGTCAGGAAGCACTAACGCCCAAGGGGTCAGGGAAAAAAAAAACAATTTTCTTGTCGCAAAATTAATTTTACCTTCAGAACCCTTTAAAAAGGGGCACCGTCTTTTAGTTATTATATATATATGTAACTTACGATTTAAGGGAGAATTTTATAATATATAGCGATGAAATTTAAGTGTGCCTTAACATTTGGTTTATATAAATCCAGTTCATAAGAGCACAATCTGTAGGAATGTTAAGCATGAGGCCCAAGTAAAGCTAAGAGAAAGGAGGAAATTTTTGTTTGTTTTAAGTAAAGCGTAGAGAAATTTTTAGAAGACGTAAGGAATTAACTTTAAATAAAGAGTAGAAGATGGTCGATCACCTACTACTTACTAGTTCAAAGATTGGTAAAGGCTGATAATAAGGAAATTAAAGAATTTAAAATTAAAGTAGGAGTACCTAATATAGAAACTGATGGTTCCAAGAATTATAATACATTAATAAATATAACCTAAAAACCTATAGACATGTACAAATACATTTATTATATATATATAATTGACTTCATTGTCGACCAACTAAAGACATAACTTGTAAAAGATTGTATTCAGCAGATTTAAGCGTTGCCGTTCAATGCATACCCACGAGGTTGTTGATCTTGACGCATGATATATTTTATTGCTTAAATATCCACTATAGTACCTACTATTATAATATATATTAATTGTTAAAAACTACCAGAAGAAAGCTACTACCCACCATTTAAAAATATTAGTCAAAGCTCTGGAGCCAAGCAACGACGTAACATTAAAGAAACAACTGCTCTGAATTGAATAACTTTTAGTGTTGGTTAAAAATTAATAGAACGAAGAGTTTGTGTCATATGCACTCAAATCATTTTGTCAAGTTAAATTTTTTTTGTTTTACTTAAAGTTTATTTTATCTCAACAACACTTCCCGTAGTTTAAAATGTAGAAATTATGTTTAAAAATAAATAACGTTAAATTAGTTAGAGTAATCCATTTTAAATTGTCTGTTTGATCTGTAGATTATTTGTTTATGAAAATCATACCAGATCATAAGAAAAGGAGCGAAAGAGTTTATAGTTTTATGAATGGTCACTCAAAACCAGTTGCCTATCACGGTTGCAGTTTGAAGATATATTTTATTTTTAAGACGCCTTATCAAATACTGTTTCGGTCGACCCTGTTAACAACTTTATCGGGTGCATTTCATCTCAAAAATTATCAGGAGATGGCAGTTTTATTTTTACGTATTTTTTATTTATTGGAAGTCTTGAATAAATATAACTTGATTTAGAAATGTTTCAACTATTAGAATGAAACAATATTTGCGCACATCATGTAAAATGATGCGGTTTTAAGCATTAATTACGGTGTAACGATAAGACGTAAAGTTGAGATATAAAATATTCTTTTGTTATGTAACGAAATGTAAAACCTGGACAAACAAAATTATATTTTTGATTACATAATAAAGTTACACAGAACGAAATAATTAACTGGCTCTGTAAGATTTTTAGTTACATAAATCTTTTTATAATTTTTTATGGCATAGCAGGCAGACGAGCAGTCGAGCCACCTGATGGGAACAGGTCACCGACGCCCTTAGACATAAGCAAACAGTGGTATCGCGCTGCTTACTTGACACATAGAATGTTAAGCCTTGCTTACCCAGTAAATACGCTGCATGTGTGCCTTCAAACGGGAACACAGCAGTATTTTCACACTATGCTTCGCGAAATAGGCGGTCTCCTGTAAAAGTGGACTTACGACCGGTAAGGTAATCAATGAAGGGATTACCATGCATCGATCAATGTTATCATACCTGACAGCTGGATTTAAAAGACAGGATAAACTTTTAACACATCAGAAAACACTAGAGAAATGACAACAGTTTATATTAGGGCATGTCAAACTATTTAAATAGGAAATCGAATAATAGCGCATCTTTCCACCAAACATCAAATTTAATTATTAAGTACGCACGTAGACCTCAGGTTTGTGTTTGGGAGGCTTTAGGATATATGTTAAGAAATACATGATAGGAGAAACCAGGGCAGGTTGTCCATGAGAGAATACCAAGGAAGGATTGGTGGTCAGGATTAGGTCGAGCTAGTACATCACATAGTTATGATGGGTCCCTGAAGCGGTAATAGTGAAAACCACTTGACCTCAACTAATATGTTTACGGGTACGGGTTGATCTAGGTAAACGCAGATTAGTATTGAAATCACCCATGATAACGTGAGGTACCCTGAACCCAAAGATCAATGGCCAATTCTCAAATCGGCGAAGTAGTCAATGTTTGGGAGTAATGACGCCAATAACTGTTTGTGCAGTTGTACAGATACTTCAACAAAACAAATTAAGTGAATGACATGACGAAAGTTACGGGAGTCTTTGAAACTTCGATTAAAAACTCTATAGCAATCCGATTACAGAGCAAAACTGTCATCGTCACTTAAAGAAGTACATTCATCAGCAGAATAAAACGTCACCACCTGCAAGCTCATACAATCATTCAACAACTACGAACAATGAAAAAAAATGGCATATCAAAATAAATAACTTAGTCCACTTGTAACAATGATTATCATGATTATAGTATATAAAAAATTTCGCTTTCAAAAATAATGTTTGTCTGAATGATTAATGTCCTTAGCCTCGCTATAAATAAAGAAAACAAATCAACGTCAACGAGTATCATTACAACATTACCGACCACTAACACAAAGTTAATATAAACACAGAACAATCAGGGTCATATTAACTAGTAGTAGTAGAGCCTTTATTCGCGGTAACTTTTCTTTTGTTGACCTCACGGCGTTGGCTTTATAGAAAGTTGTTGGACCAAAAGCCATGGAAAATATTTCTATTGTATTATTACTTCCAAGTTACTTGTTACTTAGGTCTGGTCATTGTTCCATAAAGACAAAGGATTACTTTCATATCATGAATACTTTTAATATTTATTGCCGGTTAGCAAGAGCGATTTCGGCATTAAAATTGTCTAGCTTGTAATCAAGATATCATTTATTTATTCTACGAAGAGTAAAGACGGTTCTAGCGTTGCTTAAAAAAAAGCAACATTGTAGAGATTCACTAAGATCTTCAATGTATGAACAGTATTTTTTGTATAACTGTTTTCTTGATTAACTTACAAGATGGTTGGATGGGCTTTTAATTCTCCATTTCAATTTTTACAATTTTGCCTATATAAATGCTAGTTTAACATTATAAAATTTGCTTTATAAGATTAGTTAGCTCAAGTCAACTCTAATGTCAAGTACTCCAGAGACAGGGGTGTTAGGTTTCACGTTAGCAGACTTATCTCAAGAGCTTGTTTTGATGCAGTTAGTCAATTTAAATAGCTTTATCTTAAATTGAGAGAAATATATTTTTTTTATAATTGCTTACGCAGCCAGACGAGCAGTCGGTCCACCGAATGGGAAGTGTTCACCGACGCCCATAGACATCGGCAATACTAGTGGTAACACTAACGCGCTGCATACCGTGAGATATAGAGTGTTAAGTCTCGTTTACCCAGTAAATGTGTTGGCTATGGTGCCCTTCAAACCTGAACACAGCAGTGTTTTCACACTACTGCTTTGCGGCAGAAATAGGCACCGGAGTGGTACCTACCCAGACGGTCCCCTGTAAAAAAGGGACCGACCACCAGTATATGATTTTATTAAAGCTGTTATCAGTTATTTCGTTTCAGGTGTTAGATATCTAGAAAGCTTTAATTATGATATCTTCTTTATAATACATATTGGAATTAACAATCTATCCCAGTGTTTCATGAACTTGACTTTTTGCTTAATATAAAAATAGAAATTTAACTTTAAGTCATTTTAGATATTTAGCTATTAAGGAAAACGTTCCTTGCTTACACGTTATTATTTGTTTCCGATTAGTTTTTCTCCTTTACAAACCTTTAATTAATTACGGTAGAGGACTCTAATTCATCAGATTTGAATGTTATTTATTCAACGCCTAGATTTGGGCCCGTGATAATACACAAATGCAAAAACTTACTGATAGCTAAACTAATATAAAATGTTTATAATAATAAAGTTTTATATGTTCAAACTTTTTACGCGTACATAGAGTGCTCTGTAAAAAAGAGTTATACAAGTTGTTTGTTATTTTGCTTTTGTACAATCTACAGAATCAGCATTCGATGTGTAAAATCGCTTTGTGGTGTAAACTGTGTATCTAGTGGAACATAAAACATTGTTGGCCACACGGAAAACCGCAGTTCATTAATTGCTTATTCAATGGAGCATTATCGAATTAATTTCAGAACGCAATAAAATAACGTGCAAAGGTATTAACGGTACTTTCAACAAAGGATTTTTGATTTCATTTAATTAATAGTATTTTTATTAGTTTATATATAGTAACTTTATTAAGTTTCTACTTTTTCGTACCCGTGATTTTCGAAATAGGTACTCTATTAGTTCTTGTATTGATATTGTTTACTAATGTAGTGGGTACGTCACATTTTTAGAGGACCGTGTGGGGAGTAAGATCGCGGTGCCTATTTCTGTTGCAAATCAGTAGTGTGTAAGCATCATTATCTTCTGGTCTAATGGGTGCCGTAGCCAGCACAATCGGTGCGTAAACTCGACTTTGTAACATCCTCATATCATATACCATAATCTCTCCATATCAGTTTTTGACCACAGAGTACATAAAATTAGAAGTTTGATTGTGACGAAGTTAAAAACTGTCATCAGACAGATGACAGCGTTATTTAAATTTGTATACCAATTAAAAAACCCGAGAGCTATCCATTAGATGTCCAGTAGAAGGTCGATAGTATAACCCTCTCACAACTCTCTTTTGCCGACGATGTCGTAATATTGGACGAATCGTTGGAGTGCTTGCAGGATATGTTGCACAGCCTAAATTAATCCTTCCGACGTGTTGGCCACGAGATGAACTTGGACAAGGCGAAAGTCATGTTTAACGAACATTTTTTCCGGGAGCCGATCGGTTTCGATGGTGTTGGGCATACATTGAAGTGCGGAAGACACAACTTCGAGAGGGAAGCCGATAGGAGGATTCAGTTGGGCTGGGCAGCTTTTAGAAAGCTAAACCATGTTCTCACGTCACCGCAAATACCGCAATGTTCGAAGACGAAAGTCAATCAATACCTTCTCGCCATGATGACCTACGGGGCCGAAACGTGGCCTTTGACTATAGGACTGGTCCAAAAGTTTGCCGTTGCTCAACGCGCTATGGGACGCGCTATGCTCGGGGTTTTTTTGTCGGACAAAATTCGTAATGAATTAATCAGGCAAAGAACTAAAGTCACCGACATAGTGCAAAGGATTAGCTCGTTGAAGTGGCAGTGGGCCGGTAACGTGGTCAGAAGAACCGATGGTCGATGGGCCAAAAAGGTTCTGGAGTGGAGGCCGCGTTCGGGAAGACGGAGCGTTGGTCGACCCCCTACCAGGTGGGATGCCGATCTCCTTCTAGTAGCCGGCTCAAATTGGCAGCGAGTAGCAAGTGATCGGTCGTCTTGGCGTACATTGAGAAAATGTCCAGCCGTGGACGGATAGGGGCTGCTAATGATGAAAAAAATTGTGATTTTCGACATTTATAAAAAAAAAGGTGGATGCAGTTCTCACTGGAGTATAACTAACTTTGGGGTATTGGTTTTTCGTGACGATGTGCGCGCGCATCGTAAAAATTTACTCTCTTGAATTTTACCTACAAGCTAAAAAGAAGTAACTTTAAAAAATTATTTAAAGGGATAACACTCAACTCAACGCTACATTGTTTATTGGTTTGCTTGTTTACAATTTATCGTGTCTTATCTGCTCTCTATTTAAAAAAATTGTAATTCTTTTAAAATTCTCTATTTAAGCATGGACTTTCAAGATTACAAAATTGATTGTATAAAAGGATAAAATAGGCAATAATTAAACTTGTTTCTTCATTAACTAATCCTATTTAATATTCCTATTTATTCGCTAGGTATTTGATATAAGAAACCTGTATTAATTATTCTAAACAACATTATTGGCAGAAATTGTTTTGGTAAATTATTTGATATTGCTGTTGTAAACTTACGTTGTAACTACAACTAGTTAAGTATTAGTGATCATGTATTTGCCTTACCTTCAATTATTTTATAAACAACGATCTCAACTTGATTTGAAATTAGGTAATGTATTATCTATTATTAACTTAACATAGATAGTACTGGTTTAATAATTAAAAAGAATCAATAATTTATAATCAAACAGATCATTATAAAAAGTCTAGCTATAATTTTTGGTTCATGAAATGCCTGTTAAACGACGGCTTTATAATCTATATTTCAATAGCTTATAAAATAAAGACAAAATAAATCTCACTAACGATGAAAATTAATAATTAAGATGCGTGTGAAGAGAACGATAAAGAACCAAATAGTAATTCATTAAAAATACGCAAATACTGCATATTTGTGTAATCCATTAGTAAATTAAAGAAATATTTAACGATAATCACAATTTTGTTCTGTTTATTTTTTATGTCAAATATATATAAATTGTGCATTCATATATTTGCATCGAAATAGTTATGTTCGAGATAAAATAGTGACCTATGTAAATCGAACTTGAACCGACAAGAAGCACGGGCCACCTTTACGTGCGTTAAATGTGGCGCCTGCTTCTTGTCGGTTGAAGTTGGTTTTTTAAATAAAAGCAACTTTATTTATTAAAAATGTTTAAAATAAATAACCATTTATTAAACTAACAAAATTATTAAATATCTCCGATATAGGTTTTATTTTAATTATTTATAATATAGGTTTTATTTTAATTATTTATAATATAGGTTTTATTTTAATTGACCATGATAAGAAACTAACCTTCAACTGAATACTGCAGACTACCACTAGCTAAATCAGTTATACGACGATGACGGTCGTGCAGGATTAGGTAAATTCTAATATCAATTGATAAGTGGCCTGGCCCATAAAAATAGGAAAATCATTGTAAGTGTTCAAACTTCCAGCCTTGACATAATACAATTAGGTCAAGTTACATCTCGTTTATTGAGCAAATACACTGGCTGCGGTACCCTTCGAACCAGAAAACAATAGTTTTTATACATTAGTAATCTGGGCAGAAATAGGTACCGCAGTGATATCGCTCCTGATAATCTACATCTAAAATACTTTTATATATTTCATTTATAACAGTCTTTTGTTGGAAAATACTGTTACACAATAATTAGTAATTTCTAGAAACTTCTAATGGTAAAACGTGGTTATTTCGGCGATGACATAAAAATAGCCCGCTGAGTTTCTTTCGCCGGTTCTTCTCAGGTCTGAGGCGTACTTTTCCGAACCGGTGGTAGTGTGTTTGACAATCAATAAGCAAGTGTAAACTTCTATATTGAATAAAAGATATTTAAATTTGAATTTGAATTTGATGCTTAAAACCTTCTTTAACGAATGAACTTTAATAGATGAGGCAAGTAGATAAATGAACGCCGATAGACAAGGCAGATTAATGAACTTGTTTTGATAAAGTTTCTAAAGATTCACTGCTCGGAAGTATGTAAACAAACAACCATATATTTAACCATACTTAGTTTTTATTTTATTATTTAACTGTCTCCGTAGTCTAGCGGTATTGTCCCTTCCTTTAGAATCCGGAGTTCGCGGGTTTGAATCCCACGGGGAAACTACTTTGTGTTATCGTTGCTTTCTGGTTGGTGAGAACGTTTTGGGCCGTTTACCTAATTGTCTGAAAAGTAAAGTTATCCATACGTCGAATGGGCATGTAAAAAGTCGGTCCTCCCACCAACCCGCGTTGGACCAGCGTGATAGGTTACGGTCCAAAAACCTCCTAATGGAGAAGGCTTGCATTCGGGAATGCCTATGTCCAGCAGTGGACTAACATAAGCTGATGATGATGACGTTAAGTAAAAGTTAATTTAGTATAATACGGAATGATATAAGTTTTAATAGTATATTGTTTGAATACTAATGACAGTTTAAGCTAGAAAATACTGAAGATATATGAATTTTAAGAAACTTTCCACAACATAAAACTATGAAACGTTAATTTAAAAAGAGCTCTAATTAAAAATGAAAAAGTATTACATTTCAAGTATTTTTTTCTATTAAATCCAAGCGGAGAGACCTTGCGTTACGTGTTACAAACAGCTGGGAGGGCGCAATATGCTTTCCGGTACGGTTTAATTACTCGCTTAGACATGGAACGGGTGATTTCTATTCTTCAGCGCCAAGGCGGGCCTTCTTTTTAAACATTTCGACCAAATAAGTTTACAATTATTTGATTAAATTTTGATAATTATTCTTATAGTTACTTTTACTTTATCTACATGAACGAGTTTCTAACTATTAGCCCTTTTTATATCAATATTTTTAAACAAATTAACTGAGCTAATAAGAAAAAAGGTACGTGTACTTTTTAACATAATACTATGTTATTTTTCTTAATACTTATAATTTTTAACAAACCTTTATTATTTGTGTTTATGACACCTTATACGTGACAATTTAATTTATATTTTACTAGCGACCCACACTGACTTGGCATGGGTGCAATACTGATATCTGTTGTCGTTGTATCCACAAATTGTTTGTTAAAATATATAAATATCTATCGGTTTAATCACACATTGTTCATTGTTTAACTAACGTTTAAGTTTAAGGTTCTACTGTTGTATTTTAAAGTAAACTTCAAATAGTTAATTCAAAGAGTTTTTCATGCTTCAGAGATAATATGAGTCTTTTTCAAACTCCATTTACTGAACATAGCGAGCGTCTCAAGCAATAAATTCCATTTCACTTCTTGAATAAGTCATTTTGCAAATAAACAGTCGTTGTTCATTTCTTTTAGTATTATTTGATTACTTCTTTAGGTTAATGCAACGGAACTAATACATACTAAAAATAATACTGTGATTGCAGTTATTAAGACCTGATAAAAATAAAAACAGGTTTTGAATACTAAAATTGTAATAGAAGTGTAGGGGACATTCCGATAACTGTTAAGATATAAAAACAATGAAAAGATATTGCGCCTCAATTTTTTTCTATTGGCTACGAAGACAGATCAACTGTCAGGCAACCTGATGGAAAGTGGTCACCGTCACCCATGGACATTAGCAATACCGTTGGTATCATCAAAACGGTGCCTATCGAGAAACATACGATGTAACGTCTTGTTAACCCAGTAAATGCGTTACATTATATGGCAGTTATGTTTAACTTGTTCAAATTAATTAACGTCAACTATACAAACAGAACTCTCTTATGTTTTACCATGCACCTCGTCGTACTACTTACAAAATAAAACTTGTAGCCACAGTGCACGTTCTACGTGACAGGAAACTTTGAAACTTTCGTGATTTAAGTTGGTCTTCAGTTTTAAAGTAAAGATGTTGGATTAAAATATAAAATATTAAAAGTAAGTTGAGCTCTCTTTAATTAACAATTTATTAATTCGTAACAACAGTAAACCCGTTAATTAGTAATTGCTTTTGTTTAACCGTTAAGGTGCCATGCTCTTGTGGTTTAGCTTTGAAAAAGTTATGAAGAAAAGGTAAATAAGTACGTACCATGTATTTTTGAATGAATTTATTTATGACGTAATCTCTTTTCACTATGTAGTATGTATAGATAGTTTGCGTAGTTCAGATCATATTCCTTTTCAAAATTAAAAATCATGACGATACCAGTCAATAATATTATACCCGCCGTTCATCTTTTAATTCACATTTTACCGCTTACTCGTTCAAATATTTAAATAAATAATACTGAATATTTAAAAAATATTTATTACAAATATTTAATTAAAAAAAGAAATTCTTCATATGTCGAATAAATATAAAACTGTTCATAAACACTTATAATAGATCTTGAAGAAATCAGTTGCAATTGAAATAAAAGTTTAACCAACGTTTAAACAAGACTTGTTTCTGCATTTCTCCACTATTGGATTATAATTGGACGACTTCACACTGTCACCATGTAAAATTCACTTAAGTTTCGTTTCGCACTAAACCTATTGAGTTAGAGAATAATACCTGTTTCCTAATAATAGGTTTTATGGTAATATAGCTTATATATAATTGTCGCCTGCGAGTATTATTTACAATCAATTAAACAACAATTAAACGTCATTAAATGGCAAACATGTGCTATAAAAAATTTATATTAAATAGATCTTTTTAATTATTAAATCATTGCCTATGTTAAAATCATATTTTTTAAAACAATGTTACTAAAAATAAGCGGCAGCGTATAACGTTTTAAATCTTTGTTTTTTGTCTTCTTTTCTAAATATATTTTGTATTAAAATATTACTCAATTCCTCAATTCAATAGCATTTTAGAAAATATATGTAGAAAGTCAATAATATTTATATTGTTAACTTAAACAGTATTGACATTTAAATGCGGAAGAAAAAAATAAATATAAATATGACATTAAAAACAAGGCATTTTTATTTGAGTTAAGGCATCGCGGAGAATTTTATCAGAAACGTTCCAAACTGCCAATCACAATAACCGCAGTTCATTAATTGCATCTCGCGCAGGCCATTAACTGGAAAAATTAACGACATATCATGAAGTAGGTTATCAAGAACAATCAGTTCCAAGATAGGTTATCAAAAGTTTCTACTAGGAGTATGAATGTTTTTGAAATTGATGCTACTTTAGAGATGACATCATTATCATAATCATCAGCCTGTGTTAGTTCACTGGACATAGGCCTTATCTAATGGACGCCTTCATCAGGGGGTTATTGGACCGGATCCCACTACGCTGGTCCAATGCGGACTGGTGGGTGAACCGACTTTTTTACATGCTCATCCGACGCATATATTATCTTACTTTTTTTTTTGGATTCGAACCTACTACCTGCAGTTAATAAAGCTAGGGCCAATACTGCTAGGCTACGGTATAATGACAATTTATTTAAATTTTAAGCATAACTAAGATCTGACAATCCCGTTACAGCAACGGCAACAAGACTAATGACACCTCAGTCTGTGGCGTGACTAAATGTTCGAGACGTCGTGAGTTAAAATACGATTGTTAAATTATATCGTTTGTATTATAAACAAACGCAATAAAATCCGTTAACAGTTCTTTAATTTAATAATGTGTAGTATTTGTGTAAATATAAGTATGGTAATATTTTATTTGTTTTTTACTAATTTGTTGAGAAAATATAATATAGTTTATAAACACACAACTTTATAAACCTAAAATTGTAATCTTAGCTTTAACTTAATTTTTAAAAAAAATGTCTTTTTGGGATGCATTTTTTACACAAACCTAAATGGTTCTATTTCTGGATTTAGTAGGTAATCAAATCTAGAAGCTAGCGGGAAATTGAAATTGTTGCAATTCCAGCTACGGCTTTCGTGTGTTTATTTCGAACTACAAATGGTTGTGCTAGTACTTAAACTGATATTTTGCACAACTTTTCTATTAAATGTTACTTTAAGAAGTCAAATATAACTTTTAAGAACCTACGCCTTAGTTATGGTAATATTTATTTCGCGTAATTTCTTGTATGGTTTTAAAAATTTTCCATTATTTCATACTAAAAATTTCTTAACATGGTAATAAAGATAGTATTCCATTATTTGAGTTTTGAGTAAACAAACTATACCTTTAAATAATCGTAATGAATAAAAAAATGTTATCGACCTAAAATACTTAATTTTTTCGTGTCATAGCATACGAAAGGCTAGTTATGCACATGTTATAAAACTAGAATTGCAGTATGATTTCTGTTTCAAGTTTATTACTTGCTAAATCAGATAATGTTTATAATGCTTCTTAAAGCTTGCTTTTATAAAAATGGGTGCGTGTACTTATGTACGACTGCGTGAGAAGTTATACTTTTTGGCATCATTAAAAATTAATATATTTATATAATAATATATTTAATATAAATTTTCATAACGCGCCTAAAAGAAGAATAACTTCAAAATAAACGCAACCAAAACGAACCTTAATCCTAACTCATAGAGCACATTATGCAACAATATCGCAAATAAAAACGACAACTCCATTATCACTACACAAAAATCAACCTTATCACTATGTAATGAAGGTCCATTTCACCGTTTTCATTATAAACTGTTAATTTTGTGTCACAAGTACGCGTGCATCTTAAAATTTCACTCTCATCATTTTTCATAACGCCCTAAAGAAGTATAACTTCAAAATTTCTTATATAACACTTGAAAAGAAAAATAATTTAATAGGTACTAATATTTCACTTTTTGCTTTTGCTTTTGAGAATAAGCCGATGTTTTATATTAAACTATATATACTATTTACTATGTTAAGAAAAATATTTATTCACTTACTTGTAACTTGAATAATTTTAACTTCATACTAATTCTACCTAAGATATTATCAATATATTGACGAGAAATAAACGTGTATCTTAACAAACAAATTTATTAAGCAAAATCGATGAAGTTGCTCATGCATTTAAATGAGCATATTATAAAAAGCATCTACGAATATGTATCTGTAGTTTATTCTACGTCTCTTTATAATTTTATTCTGCATTTAACGGAAATGTTTTAACGAAGTGCTAAACTTGGAATAGAGCCAACTTAAATTTTACGTTCAAAGCTGAAATGACTTTCACACCTACATTAGACTAATAAAATACATTACGAAACAATTATTCAATTATTTACACAATGATTTAAGGGTATATATTGAAATTTGGTTTTAAAAGCATACTAGTACATTACAGCCGACTATGGATTTGTATATACTTCTTCGATCGATCGATTCGATAGATTCCATTTAGAAATGCGTGGACGTTGGTTCATATTTCGGAAATTTTTTCGTTATAGTTTTCTAGCCGGGGACATTGATCTGATCATCCTATTGCTCGTATAGTACGATGATCCAATCGTGGGATGGACGTATATATATGGACATATGAATATATATAAGTTGGTTCTTCGCCTGGTTTCCCTCCGGTCTTGTTAATTAACGGTCCCACGGGGCCTCAACACAAATGCACAACGCATTTATGTTTGCGCATTGTATTATCTCTAAAAAAGAACAGCCTTTTGGATTTTTGTCATATCCTGTATTCATAGTATCAACTTAAAATTTTATGTTCACACATTAAATCATTTGTGCAACGGTTAGAAATAAATAACAAGATGAAACCTGAACATGACTAATTTTTATGTGTTTAATGTCTTCTCAAAAATTGTAATAGTAATATTTTATATACTATGCTATAATACAGCTTTTTGAACTATCGCATTTAATAAAAATTATTACATTTAAATTATATTAGATATTTCGAATCCATCCAAGGGTCCATGATCATAAGACGGACTGAGATTTTTAGCGTCATATTAGTTTTACGAAACAGCCTTCGAAATTTTATTATTAAAGTCATAAAATTTCGATTTAAATATATTTTATTTACCTAAGATAGAAATAATTTATTAATTTTAATAAAATGCTAACCTTAAATCCGCTAGTATGTATTCTTAATAAGTAGCTATTATTCTATCTATAGATATATTCAAGACGCAAAATGTTGTAAGTTACTATTTTAATTTGCAGAAGAATTAGACACCATTTTCAAATTAGGCAAATTATTATATTTATACAGATTTTTTTTCGTTTTTTCATTATTGTTTTTTAAATTGAATTAAAACTCAAAAAAAAAACAGTGAGATTTAAAGCATTAAGTAGGTTGTAGACATACCACTTTGAAGTAAGTATTTAACCACCTCCATTTGAAATGTCAACATAAAATGAATCATACATCTATAAAAATTTTAAGTATAAAGAATAAACTCGTTATTTCGTTTGAGTGGAAATCTATTATTTTTTTTTATGGCTTACGCAGGCAGACGAGCAGTCGGGCCACCTGATGGAAAGTGGTCACCGACACCAATAGACATTGGCAATACCAGTGGTATCGCCAACGCGCTGCCTACCGTGAGACATAGGGTGTTAAGTCTCGTTTACCCAGTAAATACGCTGGCTACAGTGCCCTTCAAACACAGCAGTCTTTTCACACTACTGCTTCGCGGCAGAAATAGGCACCGCGGTGGTACCCACCCAGACGGTCTTCTGTAAACAGGGGACCTACCACCGGTCAAATCGGTATTTTATAAAGATTTTATTTTTTTCTCTACCTAAAAAGCGTGCTGCTGAAATAGCGTTCCTTTTTTTAAAATTTATGTTTTTTTAGACTAGTATTTAAGAGAAAACTAACAAATTGCGACTTCATTATATATTTATTGTTTTTTAACCTTTATGTTACAACACATGTAGAGAGTTACAGAATAATATCTACTTACCCATTACATACTTTTGGTAACTTGAATGTTTGAAATACTCCCAGCGGGTCAAAGTATTTTAGTTTAAAATAAGGCAACTAAGCTATTTTAATCTAAAAAAAGAGAATCCTATAAAGATAACATTACGCTTTTGAATTGTTATATTAGCTTTAAACTGTACCAATCATTTCTTTTATTTCATTAGCAAAGGTAAGATAAGAAAGCAGAACAGTAATATACACGAAAAATTTCTTAAAACGATTGCCTTGCGAAAGAAATGCTTTTAAAAGTAGTTTTATTTAGTACTGTTTACTCTAATAACAGTGCTCCCTATTCCAGCCCATCAGTTGGATAGCAATAAAGTTGCGGTTATCTAATCATGTTTACTAAGAATTGAACGATAGCTAAATTCTTAACTCTACGACTAAAACATAAAACACGCTGGAGCCATTATCACTACACAAAATCAACCTTATCACTATGTTATATGGACTAATTACATTTCACCGTTTTCGATATGACTGTTAATTTTTGTGTGACGCATCGTAAATTTCACTCTCATCATTTTCATAACGCGCCTAAAGTATAACTTCAAAAATTGTGATTCTTTTAAAATTCTCTATATAGCATGGACTTCAAGATTACAAAATTGATTGTAAAAAGGATAATATAGGCAATAATTAAACTTGTTTCTTCATTAACAATCGTTTTAATATTCCTGTTTATTCACTAGGTAGTTGATATTAGGAACCTGTATTAATTATTCTAAACAACATTATTGGCAGAAATAGTTTTAATAAATTATTTGATATTGCTGTGTAAAGTTACGTTGTAACTACAACTAATTAGGTATTAGTGATCATTTATTTGCCTTACCTTCAATTATTTTATAAACAACAGATCTCAACTTGATTTGAAATGAAGTAATGTATTATCTATTACTAACTAACATAAATAATACTGGTTTAATAATTAAAAGAATCAATAATTTATAATCAAACAGATAATTTTTAAAAGTCTAGCTGTAATTATTGGTACATGAAATCCCTATTAAACGACGCTTTATAATCTATATTTCAATAGCTTATAAAATGAAGACAAATAAATCTAACTAACGATTAAAATTAATAATTAAGATGCGTGTGAAGAGAAATAAATGAAAAGAACCAAATAGTAATTCATTAAAAATACCAAATACTCGTAATCCATTAATAAATTAAACAAATATTTAACGATAATCACAATTTGGTTCTGTTTATTTTTATGTCAATAATTTAATATAGATATTAAAAATTGTGCATACATATGTTTGCATCGAAATAGTTATGTTCGAGATAAAATAGTGACCTATGTAAATCGAACTTGAACCGACAAGAACACAGGCCACCTTTACGTGCGTTAAATGTAGCGCCTGCTTCTTATCGGTTTTTAAATAAAAGCAACTTTATTTATTAAAATGTTTAAAATAAATAAGCATTTATTAAACTAAAAACTATTAAATATCTCCAATATAGGTTTTATTTTAATTGACTATGATAAGAAACTAACCTTCAACTGAATACTGCAGACTACACTAGCTAAATCAGTTATTCGACGATGGCGGTCGAGCAGGATTAGGTAATTCTAATATCAATTGATAAATAGCGCCCATAAAATAGGAAAATCATTGTAAGAGTTCAAAATTCCAGCCTTGACGCATAATACATGGGTCAGTTACATCTCGTTATTGAGCAAATACACTGGCTGCGGTACCCTTCGAACCAGAAAACAATAGTTTTTATACATTAGTAATCTGGGCAGAAATAGGCACCGCAGTGATATCGCTCCTGATAATCTACATTCTAAAATACTTGAATTTTATGAAGTAAATAGTTGTTGCATTTATAACAGTCTTTTGTTGGAAAATACTGTTACACAATAGTTAGTACCTTTTAAAAACTTCCAATGGTAAAACGTGGTTATTTCGGCGATGCTTAAAACCATCTTGAACGAATGAACTTTAATAGATGAGGCAAGTACATAAATGAACGCCGGTAGACAAGGCAGATTAATCAACTTGTTTTGATAAAGTTTCTAAAGATTCACTGCTCGGAAACATGTAAGCAAACATCCATATATTTAACCATACATAATTTTTATTTTATTATTAAACTGTTTCCGTGGTCTAGCGGCATTGGCCTTCCTTTAGAATCCGGAGCTCACGGTTTGATTCGCACTGGAGAAACTACTTTGTGTTATCGTTGCTTTCTGGTTGGTGAGAACGTTTTGGGCGTTACAAATTGTCTGAAAAGTAAGTTATCCATACGTCGAATGGGCATGTATAAAGTCGTCTCCCATCAACCCGCGTTGGACCAGCGTGATAGGTTATGGTCCAAAACCTCTAATGAGAGGCTTGCATTCAGGGATGCCTATGTCCAGCAGTGGAATAACATAACAAGATATATATTTTAATAGTATCTTGTTTGAATACAATTAATTTTAGAAACTTCTCACGACATAAAACTACGAAAGAGCTCTAATTAAAAATAAAAAATATTACATTTCAAGTATTTTTTCTATTCAATCAAGCAGAGACCTTGCGTTACGTGTTACAAACAGCTGGGAGGCTATGCTTTCCAGTACGGTTTAATTACACGCTTAGACATGGAACGGTGATTTCTATTCTTCGGTGCCAAGGCGGGCCTTTTTTATGAACATTTCGACCAAAAAAATTTACAATTATTTCATTAAATTTTAATAATTATACTTATAGTTACTTTTACTTTATCTGCATGAACGAGTTTCTAACTATTAGCCCTTTTAATATCAATATTTTTATACAAATTAACTGAGCTAATAAGAAAATGTACGTGTACTTTTTAACATAATACTATGCTTTTTTCTCATTACGTATGATTTTTAACAAACCTTTATTACGTGTGTTTAAATGAAAAAGGTAAACTTTACGACACCTTATACGTAACAATTTAATTTATATTTAACTAGCGACCCACACCGGCTTCGCACGGGTGCTATACTGATATCTGTTGTTGTTGTATCCACAAATTGTTTGTGAAAATATATAAATATCTATTAAAAAACCGCATTAAAATCCGTTCCGTAGTTTTAAAGATTTAAGCATACATAGGAATTTAGGGACTGAGAAAGCGACTTTGTTTTATACTATTTAGTGAAGAGGAAGTAATATTCATACAAAGAACTCATTACAAAGTTCTTTGCCGTTTCAATTTTTAGAAAATTTATAGGAAAAATAATGAAGAACTTACAGTGTACGATATATGTATTTTTAAAAATGTATAAGGTTCTACTGTTGTATTTTAAAGTAAACTATTCAAAGAGTTTTCCATGCTTCAGTGATAATATGAGTCTTTTTTCAAACTCCATTTACTGAACATAGCGAGCGTCTTAAGCAATAAATTCCATTTCACTTCTTGAATAAGTCCCTTTTGCAAATAAACAGTCGTTGTTCATTTATTTTAGTATTATTTAATTAATTCTTTAGGTTAATGCAACGGAACTAATACATACTAAAAGTAATACTGTGATTGCAATTATTAAGACCTGATAAATAATTATGAATAAATGTCGTAAAAACCAGGTTTTGAAAAATAAAATTGTAATAGAAGTGTGCGGGACGTTCCGATAACGGATATTGCGCCTCACCTTATTTTCTATTGGCTACGAAGACAGATGAACTGTCAGGCAACCTGATGGAAAGTGGTCACCATCGCCCATGGACATTGGCAATACCGTTGGTATCATCAAATCGCTGCCTATCGAGAGACTACGATATGTAACGTCATGATAACCCAGTAAATGCGTTACATTATATGGCAGTTATGTTTAACTTATTCAAATTTACTAACGTAAACTATGCAAACAGAACTCTCTTATGTTTACCATGCACCTCGTCGTACTACTTCAAAATAAAACTTGTAGCCTGGTACACGTTCTACGTGACAGGAAACTTTGAAACTTTCGTGATTTAAGTTGGTCTACAGTTTTAAAGTAAAGATGTTGGATTAAATATAAAATATCAAAAAGTAAGTTGAGTTCTCTTTAATTAACAATTTATTAATTCGTAACAACGATAAACCATATTAATTAGTAATTGCTTTTGTTTAACTGTTAAGATGCCCTTGTGGTTTAGGTTTAAAAAGTTATGAAGAAAAGGTAAATAATACCATGTATTGTTGAGATGAATTTATTTATGACAGGATCTCTTTTCACTATAGTATGTATAGATAGTTTGCGTAGTTCAGATCTATTCCTTTTCATTGATCCTATCTATAACGGTTTGAAATTAAAAATCATGACGATACCAGTCAATAATATTATCCCGCCGTTCATCTTTTAATTCATTTTACCCTTATTCGTTCAAATATTTAATTCAAATACTGAATATTTAAAAAATATTTATTAGAAATATTTAATTACAAAAAGAAATTCCTCTATGTCGAATAAAAATAAAACTGTTCATAAACACTAACAATAAATCTTGACGAAAGCAATTGCAATTGAAATTAAAATTTTACAACCGTTTAAACAATATTTTTTTTGCATTTCTCCACTATGTAATTATAATTAGACGACTTCACACTGTCACCATACATAATTCACTTAAGTTTCGTTTCGCACTAAACCTATTGAGTTAGAGAATAATACCTGTTTCCTAATAATAGGTTCCTAATAATATGTTTTATGGTAATATAGCTTATATATAATTGTCGGGTGCGCGTATTATTCAAGTAATTTTTCGGTTTAACAATTAAACATCATTAAATAGAACATGAGCTATAAAAAAGTTATATTTAATAAATCTTTGTAATTAATAAATCATTGCCTATGATAAAATCTTTTTTTTTAAACAATGTTACCAAAAATTATCGGGAAGGTTTGTTGTTTTCTAAATGTATATTGTATTAAAATATTACTCAATTGCTCAATTCATTAGCATTTTTAGAATACATATGTAGAAACTCAATAATATTTATATTGTTAACTTAAACAGTATTGACATTTAAATGCGGAAGAAAAAAAGAAATATAAATATGACATTAAAACAAAGCATTTTATTTGAGTTAAGGCATCGCGGAGAATTTTATCAGAAACGTTCCAAACTGCCAATCCAATACCGCAGTTCATTAATTGCATCTCGCGCGGCCATTAACTGGAAAAATTAACGACATATCATGAAGTAGCTTTTACCAAATCAAAATACAGATCAGTTATTAAGATCAATCGGTTCCAAGATCGGTATCAAAGTTTCTACTAGGAGTATGAAAGTTTTGAAATTGATCTACTTTAGGAATTACATCATCATCATAACCATCAGCCTGTGTTAGTCTACTGGACATAGGGCTTCTCTAATGGACGCCTTCATCAGGGGTTATGGACCGGATCCACCGCTGGTCCAATGCAGACTGGTGGGTGAACCGACTTTTCTACATGCTCATCCGACGCATATATTATCTCTACTTTTGGATTCGGTTAATAAAGCTGAGGCCAATACTGCTACAGCATAGTGACAATTTATTTAATTTTAGCATAATTAAGATCTGAAAATCCCGTTACAGCAACGACAATAAGACACCTCAGTCTGTCCGTGACTAAATGCTCGAGACGTCGTGAGTTAAAATACGATTGTTGAAATATATCGTTTTGTATTATAAACAAACCTGTCAAGTTCTTTTCTTTAATAATGTTAGTATTTGCGTAAATAGAAGTATGGTAATATTTTGTTTGTTTTTACTAATTTGTTGAAAATATAATATGTTTATAACTATAAACCTAAAATTGTAATCTTAGCTTTACCTGAATTTATGAAAAAATATCTTTTAAGATGCATTTTTACAAACCTAAATGGTTCTATTCTAGATTAAGTAAGTAATAAAATCTAGAAGCTGAAATTGAAATTATTGCATTCCAGCTATGGCTTTCGTGTGTTTATTTCGAACTCAAATGATTATGCTAGTACTTAAACTGATACACCTTTTCAATTAAATTTTACTTTTAGAAGTCAAATACAACTTTTAAGAATATACCTTATGTATTGGTAATATTTATTTCAGCGTAACTTCTTGCATGGTTTAAAATCTTCCACTATTTCATAACTAAAATTTCTTAACATGGTAATAAGATAGTATTCCATTATTTGAGTTCACATTTTGTGTATGTGCAGCATACATAATTTGATCGGCCTAGCCAATACCCTAACCAACTAGTAAACAACAAAGACGTAATTAAATCCATGCAGGATTCGATCCCATGACCTACAGTTTCTAAAGTGCCCATACCACTAGGCTACGGAGGCAATTTTTTACTATTTTTGAATACATTGAGATCACAGAGTAACGCCTAGGTAAGTATTATTATATTATGCAGTCTTTTACGAATAATAATTTTTCGTATTTTAAATGTACGATTTACTTTAATATTAAAAGAGTATTTTCTTTTATCTCATTGGGTAAGGCTAAGCTAAGTATGTAGAATGGTATTATAATTTACAAAATGTTTCTCAATAAGGTTGCTTGCAAGGAAATATTATTAAGAAATAATTCTAGAACTGCTCCAATAAGTTTAATTTAGTTCCGTATTTATTTTAACAACGCTGCAATAGGTGCCTATTTTAGTCCATCAGTTGGTTATTAATTTAAGTCTGTACTGCTGTAATCTCAATAATATAAAAAGGAAAGTTTTATTGTTTGTTTACAACTTCTAAACTGATTTTAAATATTCTTTTAATTTATTTTATTACTAGAAAGCTATATTATCGTTAAGTAGCATAGGCACCTTTTGACGGACTGCTAAAGACTCATAAAACACATGTTTAAGAACAACACTACATTGACATAGTTTTAAAAAGTATAATCTCAAATTAAACTCTATGCAATGAACGAATATGGAATAACAACCCCTTAATATAAATTGATGTAATGAAATAAATAAGTCAAAGAAGTTGGAGAGAAAAGTTTGTTTTCCTTAGTAAACATGTTAAATTAATTACCTGTTTTCCCCTGTTTTAGTTTATGTGAGCTCTTTTTTGCTTTCAACTGCATTATATAAATATTGTTCTTTATTTGTTTTTAACTTTAAGATTTTATGTATTTTATGTTTTAAATAAACAATGAATAGTTTTCTACTTCTATTTTAACCTGGTTTATGTTGTTTTAAATTATGCTTTGTATTTTGTATCGTGATTTAAAATCTTTTTGATTATTGGCAGCGTATAAATATTAAGAAAATTTGTTGTATTAAGATAATATGAAAATAATCTTATTATTTTTTTCTTTTTGCCTTAGCCCTTATTCTGTACTGTATTTATGTTTAAAAAATAGGGTACGGACACCACCCGTAAAAAAGAGATCTACCACCTGTTTCTGGAAACTGATAACTTTTTCGGCAGAATTCTAATCGAAGAAAAGCATTTTATTATTGGTACGCACAAATACATTTAGTGCCAGAAATATAGAGCATGAAATTGGATTGCTTGCTGGTCTTTTATTTTCAAAACTACCGAATGCGATATGACTTTTATTGCATTAGTTACTGGAACTATTGCATGCATGGTCCATAATTTTGTTATTCAAATTTCCTATACTTTGAAACTTTGCGTCTTCATATGTAACATATAAACTTATGAATAATTTATTACTTATTGATTTAAATTATGAAATTTAACTTTTAGTATATTATTATTGTAGTGTTAAGACTGTTTTAAAGAATACCACTGCGATTTGTTCCGGTTTGAAGGATACCGTAGCTAATAATATTATAACTTAGCATGTGACATCGAACGGTGCCGTGGCATTGACACCGCAAACCCATAACTTGCGTGTTCTTAAACCTTTTCTCAAGGAATACCAGAAAACCCTATATAACCACACACACACAATATATATATATATATATATATATATATATATATATATATATATATATATTATTAGAGGTTATATAGAGTTATAAGATATTAAAAAAGAGTAGTTAGGTGTCCTCAAAATCATAACCTATTTTGGCTATGACTTTCGATTAAAAACATAAAGATTACAAGAAACTAAAGATTTACATAATTCCATTGCTTTAATTTATAACATAATTAATATTTTGTAGACATAGTTAGGTTTCGTTTACGTTTAGTACGTTTATCTAGGAAAGCGCTGAACTAGGTAGAAACAACTTAAGGCTCCAGAAGGATTCGGCCTGGCTGGGCAGCTTCATGTTCGTCGAGTTTTCTCGTGACCATCCCATGCCTCTAATCAAAAGACCACCTAGTGCCGAGACTTGGTCACTTACGGTTCGACTGGTTCACAAATTAAAGTCCCGCTGAGCTATGGAGAGGGCGATGCTCGATGTAACTCTGAATGACATCTGATGGATCAATCGAAATTATGAATCCGGCGAGAACCAAATGACCGATATCATCAACTGTTGGTGGATGGACCAATTTATATGCCCATCCGACCATGGATAATCTTACCGTCAGACAATTGTGTTACGGTAATTTTGTAACCAACTAGGAAGTAACTCTGAAAAGTAATTCGGTCCCACAGGTTCGAACTATCGACCTGCGTTTCAAAGACGCCTTTACCCAGGCTCGAGGCAGTATCACCGATATGTCCCACTGGATTGGAAGCTGAGTCAGTAAGTCACGTAAGCCGCAGAACCGACGACCTGCTGGGGAAGACCGGCAAACATAGTGTGGGACGCATCAGCAAGATGAGCACGCCATTCGTAAAGAGCCCGGTTGGGCTGAATAAGAATAGCCGAAGATTGGAAGCGGTGGCATTTGGAGAGCCCAGGGTGATAATGATGATGAAATAAGTTCAAAATATAATGATATGGAGCTTATTTAAAGCAATACAATGCTAGTCCTAGTTTAAACGTCCTAGTGCGTATTACCTTGATAAAACATATTTCAAATGGAATTTTGATAAACCAAATATATCAAGGATTTAAAATGTGGCAACAAAAACCACAAGGTAGTTTTGGGAAAAAGCTACGTTATTGTTCGCTTACATTGCAAATAGTGGCTTTATTGTAAAATGGTAATTAAAAATATGTGCGAAGAATATGCTGTATGGTTAGTAAAGCTAGAATGTTCTGTTAAAAGTCAATGTCTATCAAGATTAAATAGAAAGTATTCCACGATTATTACTTTAATTAAAGTATTTACATACTTTAAAGTCATCAACTCTTACGAAGCCAACTTAACAAGTATGTTATAGATATTTATGAACAATGTTTTAAGTTACTAACATGTAATATTTTGTTATGAATTTCCTTGTCGGCATTAAGAGGCGTTTATATACATCATACATACATTCATCAGCCTGTGATAGTCCACTGCTGGACATAGGCCTCCCAATACACGCTACCCATTAGGGGTTTTGGACCCGGTTCCACCACGCTGGTCCAATGCGGGTTGGTGGACCGACTTTTAATGCCCATCCGACGCATGGATCATCTTACTTTTCAGACAATTGGGTGATCCCAAATTGCCCTAACCAACTAGGAAACAAAATGAAATTTTTGAGTCCGCAGGATTCGAACCCACGACCTCCGGTTTCTAGCACACGCCCTTACCACTAGGCTCGGAGGCGTTTATATATTTAAGAATATTTTGCTTGCTTTTTTAAATATTAAACAAAATTATAAGAATACAGTATTGCATTATAACATGTATGCAACCAACTGTTGTGTCTTCCAAATAATAGTTTCAGTAATCAGTAATATTGACAACGCAATCATAGTCAGTGTCCTCGCACTAAATCACAACGGATATCTCATAGGCCATCACTTTAATTTAGCTGAAACTGATTAGAATAAATTGACTTCGTTGACTGGGAATAAATTTGATTGGTTTCTTCTGATTTCTTTTTAAGTTGAACAAGATGCGCTATTTTATAAATGAATATTGCGTTTTATTTCTTGGTAAAAGGCCTTATTTAATAATATTTGTATAATTATTTAATAGTCTTATTTAATATAAATATATCTGAAATACTAATTATTATATTTTATATTAAAATTTAGCTTGATATTAATAAAAATATAAACTAACTTATAAGGTCTCACATCACACCCTCTTGGTAGCGTAGAAAAGCTAAACAAAATAGAGTTTATTTTACCTTTTTATTAAGAATGAAGTGAAATGTGGATAGGCAGAACTTTCGCTTAATGCAAATCGTTTCTCACCATGAGTCATAATTCGTACTTCTTCCTTATTCAGTAAGTATAATGACTGGAGTCATCGTCCCCTCAAACCAAAACCAATAGGTTTTGAGCTATATTCGAGTAAAACCGAAAGATCTTGATATGTATTATAGATTTTAATATAATATTATTCAAAAGTTTACATTCACTGTGACTATCTCAACTCACTACTGACATTTTTTCGTGAATTTCATATTAACAACAACGTTTAAACTTTTCCACGTTTTCAAAGATATTTTTCACCATTTTTTAAGTAAAATTTAAAAGCAGTAAACTAGGCTATAATATAATCAATGATATTTAAACATAAAAGGAGTTTTGGCTTGTATTTATTTTTAATAGGCGATACCCGTAGCTAGCTACGCAACTGTTGCTTTTACAATACGAAACATCCCATATCGTAAGGCAGCAAATGCACAAAGGCTGTATTTATTATGGGCAAAGTATATCATTTACCACCAGGTGACGCCTTGTACATTTCAACGTTTTAATATGTCTGCACTCCACGCCATCCTACTGGTTTTGGGTTCAAATCCTGCATTAAGATTTGTTTTATTTGATTAGTATATGGCATAGTTTTTCTAATAAACTTTAAACGACATATATATATATAAAAAATGTGAAAATATATAATAATTTTTAATAAGATGATGAACTGAAGCTACACTTATAACTCTACGTCTAGAAAAGTAAACGTAACACGCTAGAGCCAATCGAATTAATCATGGCTGCTGACGCCTCACTAATTGCAAGGTCCTGTTGTGAGTGGTTGTTTGCGATAATGGTTGCATCCGTTGCTCACGGGCAACATAAATAACACTTTCACCTATATCATCCCATTTCGAAGTGGCAACGGTCATTAATTATTGGCGATAGGAAAATTTTGCCTTATACAAATTTTGGATTTAATAAATAATCAAATTATTGTTTTTTTCCCACCTTTAAACTAAAAAAATTTTTTATCTAAATTTTTCTTTTAGTAATGCATTCCTGCCTAACTGCCTCCGTAGCCTAGTGGCATGGGCGAGTGCTTAAGAAACCGGAGGTCGTGGGTTCGACCCTGCGGGGACTCAACAAATTTTCATTTTTGTTTCCCAGTTGGTTATTGGAATTGAATAGGGCAATTTAATTTTAAGCCGATCCCCCAATCGTCTGAAAAGTAAGATGATCCATGGGTTAGATGGGCATGTAAAACGTCGGTCTACCCATGAACCCGCATTGGACCAGCGTGGTGGAATACGGTCTAAAACCCCTAATGGATAGAGTGTATTAGGGGACGCCTATGTCCAGCAGTGGACTAACACTGGCTGAAGATGTGATAATTTGATATCCTAATGTACCAACGAAATTAATTCAACAATAACTTAACTAACTGCGGTTAAGCTTAATTATATGTAAAATCTTTACAAATAGCTATTGAACTTGAAAATATTTTAAGAAAATTAAATTTCTGAATTTAATTTTTCTTAAAATAAATTAGTTGATCCATATCCTGATCCTATAAAATGTTGAAGTATTTGATAATAAAAGAATGCCTAGGATGTATACTTTCCCTAGCACTATTATTTAAAACAAGAAATTTTCTTTTTAAATACTTTATAACCTTTCTCTACAGTAAGGTGAGGAAGAAATTTATGTGTGATATTTTCTGTATTTAAGCCTCAAAATCTATTACATTCTAAATTGAAAAATAAGTTTGTAGTTGGACATAGCTGTTTCTTAAAATTTCACATGTTATAGATAATAATCTAACTTAATATTTATGAGTTTGTAAAGGAACAAAAGCTCTTTAGGAACTTGTTTTTTAAACATTGTTGTTACATTTGTAAAGCTCACGTAATATTTATTGTATATTTTTTTCTAGGACACTGTTGAATTTAATTTTTGAGATACATAAAACAATATTTTATAATTTTCTTAAAGTTTTTGCATTAAAATATTTATAACACTAATAATTAGAAACAATTAATTAATATTTCGTAATTTAATAAATATCAAAATTATTAAAACATGGTTCATTTTATGAAACATCGTACTTCCTCACCTAATCCAGCAAAATACAAATCTTTTTAAATATTACAAAAGTTTACATATCGATTCAGCAGGCTTTACCATTGAGCTATATCCAAGTTTACAAAAATAGTAATTAGGACTTTAGACAAGGCTTTATAATTTTACAACATTTAACATTAACATTCTGCATTATGGGAGGCCTATTCTACCAGTTGACTGACACAGCTGATGATGAATTATGATAAAAATTTATTTGCAAATCTTTACCGAGTAACCTACCTGCTTCGGTACTATGAAGTGTAGATATGCAACCTTTGTCCAATTCGCCCAAAAGATTTAATCGAGTTCAAACTTTACTTTGTTTTAATATCGTCATGTCATGCAATTTTTTTTCACATGACTTTTATACTTTACAAACATTTATTGCCATCAAACAAGTATGATATTGAATATTCGTATCAGATAACAATTTCCAAACGGCTTTGAAGGAATATCCAAGCAACATAGTCAGGTTTAAGGCACCTCAAATCGATATCTAAGGAGGTCATATTAATTGCTGAAATAGTTATGCACATTATCACTAACAGGCTTTGTAAACGTTTTCTAGAAATATTAGGCATTCACTAGTTCCTGCTTATTAAGTACTAGCAGCTAGCCAGAGTTATGTAAAATATAATATTAGTTAACTTTTATAACTTTTTGTTATTTATAATGTAAAGAAATTCTCTATGTTTCCGCGCTTTTAAAGTGTTATCTTATTATCTATAGAAATAAATAAAATGGAATGCCAGTTTGGAAATTGAAATGATAATATTGATTATTTTGACTGTCTTTCTGTTTGTTCTGGCTAATCTATGAAAAGCTGATCTGATCTTCACCTGTCTTCACTGAAGATAGCTGATGAATGGAGTAACTTAGTACTTTTAAGAAGAAACGATGTTTTAATGTCATATACAGAAGTCGCACAACAGTTTTTAATTATAAATCTTAATCTTGGTATTTACTTTTTATAAGAAATTTATAATTTTAGATACCCGTCCAATATGCCTTTTGAAATAATTAATCCTTTTAGTTTATACAATTAATTTTAAATGTTTATGACGTTTCATAAGATAGTATTTAGTTGATCCCTCACTCTTCTGTATTGGATTAGAGAGGGCTGTCCAGCATTGCAATATAGACATTTGAGCCTTTCTCACAGTCCTCAATCGTGAGAAAGCATAGTAACGTTTATGTTACTTTTCTGAGGAATCTGAACAAGCGTTTCCAGGCTAATGCAGCAAACTATTTTGTGAACAATTTTAGTCATTAATGTTGTGCTCATATCGGAACACCTTATAGTTATTAAGTTAATAAAAGCCTTATTATCCATTTAGTTTTTATTTAGTTTTTATAAAATAATTTTAGCCTTAAATTTGACTATTTATATTAATATAAATAGTCAAAATTTATATGTATATAAAAAGTTCTCATTCGTCATAAGGTGAATAAAAATTATAATTGACGAATGTTTATAAAGAAAAATCATTAAAAAGAAAACCAAAGATCATTTAAACTTCCTTGTTTCGTTCACATTTTAATAAAAATAATTTACATATAACCCGTAAACACGTAAGTTATTTTTTCGTTTATTTAGTCTAGATTCGAAATTAATATAGCTAGTATGTTTTACATTTCCATTATCTTTGAGCATTTCACATCACCCCTCTTAAAAGTAATTGTGAATCTACTACTTTTTATATGATTAAGAATGATTTTATTAAAAACTTTATATTTTTGTATATATACTTTTTATTTCTACTTTCATTGAAAAAAATAAAGAACCAAATAGGGACTTATTATCTTAATTTTAAAATTTTCTGAAATTTCATAAAATTCAGTTTGTTTCAATACTTTTTCTGGTTTTGTTTAGTTAGCAAATTATTTAAACTTTTATCAATTAATGTCCCAGACCAGACTTACGTTTAGTTTGACACCACAAAGTCATAAATACGTACAACATATATTTAAATTTAAAGCCAGGTACAGAGCCCCAGCGCGTCCGACCGCACGTGTTCGCCGCAGTCTCAAGCTCGCCACGCAGTCTTCATTTCCGCTTCCGTGAAATCGTCACGTTACGCCATCTGCGTTTCTGAGTGCACCTGCGCTCATAGAGCCTTTGTCGCACCGCTGACGTCATCGCGATTGCGATTTATTACGCAACCTCAAGCGGTCGGCTTGTGCACGGCTGTGTTTTGCAACTCGTTTAGCTAACACAACTGTGTTCAGCCGCTTCTTGCGAGCGCAATTCCTGTTTCTTAGGTTAATTATCGTGTTTCTTGGCCGAACTAGTTGTTTTCACAACTCACCAGGCCACTGTACGTTTTAATATTCTGTTTCCTGTTTGAAACCAGCCATACACACCTCCCGCCGTAGGCGGTAGGGCGGCGATATCCACGCCCGGCAATCGCCAGGACTCCAGATCGCGTTGGGTAACGCTACAGATGTCTCGCTCCAACAGACGCGACCTAACCAGCATAATGGTCGACCGGGAGCTTTCTACCGCTTTGGTCTCGACACCAGGGCGATTGCGAGAAGCTCGGTCGAAAATTACTGTGAAGTTAACCGACGCAATACATATCCTGATCGCGGAACACCGCTCCACCGCTCAAACTCCCACGCAAACGCCTGGACCTACTTACGCCGTTACCAGCGGATGGTAGTGACGACAATTATGTCGACATTAGCATCCGCACGGAATCGGACATGGAGGTCGAGGCAATCCAAAGCTCCAACTCCAATCCCGACGACGTCTTCAAAACCGTCAAATCCAAGCGGAAGTGCAAGGTCCGCACCTCATCACCTGTTCCCGTCCTTCCCGCCAAGGTAGCAAAGCCTGACGCTCCAACGACCTGCCCTCAGCAGGTTCTCAAACAGTCATCCTACCAGGTGACGAAACCCCCTTCCATCCATCCCGCCGATTCTAGGCGCCCCCCGGCCCCTCGCCCCGCCCAGCCGTCGCAGCCTTCTAGGCACGGCTCCCGTAGGAAACGCCCACCTCCGATTTACCTCCGCGAGAAGGAAAAATGGGTCGAGATTCGCTCGGCCCTGTCTAAAGATTTAAATTTGAGCCTCTGATAGCAATCAGGATTAAATTGCAACTCGAAAATTCAGATGATTTTAGGAAGGTGACCTTATTCCTTAGGAAAAGGAGCACCAATTTCACCATTCACGCTCCCGGATGAGCGCGTGACGGACAGTGGTCAAGGGCTGCCTAAGGAGATCCCATGCTCGGAGATAGCATCGGCTATAAAAGTTAGATATCCCGTCCTCTCGGTACAACTGCATGTACCACCACGCACCAACGCCCTTACGGCATGGTGCTGGTTATAAACGCTCAGGAAGGCAAGCGCATATAGGATGTCGAGCAACTATGTGGGATCGGCCGTCTCTCGTTTTAGCGCCACATTCTAACGGTCTCCCAGGGCAGTGTCATAACTGCCAGTATTCAGTCACACTGCGCGGAACTGCTTCGCCGCCCCGTTGCGTCAAATGTCTCGGGATCACGGCACCGCATCCTGTCCCAGACCCAGGACAAAGAATCCTCGCCACTTTCGAACCTCCTGCGTGCGTTAACTGCCGCAATCCTGGCCACACGCCAACTACTCGGCTGCCCTAAGGCACCAAAGTCCCTAATCCCGAGGGAAGCCTCTTCCTGGCGACCACCAACCCTATCCAACGCCACCGCATTCCCACCCTCCGTCCTTCCAAGGTTGGCAGTTCCGCCCGCGTGCAACAGCCAGCGCCGGAGCTGACTCAGCGCACAGCGGCCACTGCTGCCTCAGAGAACCAGCATGCTAGCCATAGCAATGGCAGCACGGCAATATACCGCGTCATCACTAGACCTTTTAATCTGGACGAATTTAATCTAGCAGCAGATGATTTCCGCCGCGCCGCGCGCAATGGCTAGGTTTTCCTTCTTGTGAAATACAAATTTAATTAACGCCTTAAGGCTTAGGTAGCGACTCCTAGCAGTAGCCAGACACAACCTACACTTAGAGTGTGGGACAAACACACACACACTCGTGACATCGGCCCCACCGGTGAGGTCGAACTTCACACCCTTTGCTATATGACACTGTAGCTTAACACCAAATTAGATAGGAGCGTTGCTGGAGTTTCTTGCGCCACTTCTTCTCCCAGCGCCAACGCTTTAAGAAGTGGTAGTAAAGTTTAGATAGAGCTCTTCTAGCATTAAATGATCATTGCAAAGCGTCTGAATCGAGCCGAGGCGTCGGCCCACCTGGGCAGCCCTCGATTCAGCATGCTAACGGGAACCAGAAAGTGACGGCCCAAGCCGAGGCTCCCCATCTGGGGCCCTTGGTGCAGTTAAGTCACTCGGTGGGAGACGCGCCTGTCAGCAAGGGGCCCCTAATAGCCAGTTATGTTCAAATAGGTTTATTCCGCAGAGCACGAGATCCAGCCAAAAAAAGCCTAGGTAAATGAGAAGTGTATTAAGATACAAGTGATGAAACTTGTTTAATCTTCTGTGATTCTCCAGACAATAGACGCTTAATTACGTAGGAGTTCCCCTAGTAATAGTACAAATACGTGTATAAATTCTAGTTCTAAAGAATATGCCAAAAGAAAACTGGACAAATAACACGTGAAAACAGCTAGTTTATCAGAAACATTTCTTCACGGTATAAACACAGTAATATTGCACATTATTGTAAGGACCCTGGGCCCTAAAGACTACTTATTATTTAAAAGTTTTATTTTATTTACTAATTTATTTAACTGAAAACAATAACCATTGTTTCAAACAGACATATTTATTTTTAATTAATAATAACATAATGTTTTTGCAATGCACGGTAAAATACGTCACAACTTAGCTAATAATAAATTTTAAAAGTTGTCGGAGTATGTTGCCTATAGTAATTCTGCATAAGAAAAACACTTTGTAAGGGAATACTAATCAAGGCTCTTCTAACCAGATGACGGCTGACTAGACGAGCAAAAAAATCCAAATGCTAATGTTTCAAACTGGCACTTCCACGTGAACCGCAGTCCGTTGATTCCTCCTCACTAAGGAGCGTTAACTGACGAATTTACGCTAATTAATGAAACAGCTTTGCCAATAACTGACAAACTCGTCCAATTATACAATAGATTTTATAATACATGAACATTGACTTATTGATATTGACTTATTGATATTGACTTAATATTAAATATAAGATACCAAATGCAGTGGCAGAAACGCGCGACGCAAATTTGTACGGACGGCAGTTTGTTTCTGCTTATATTGCATAAAACGGTTATACGCTGTTAGATGTTTAACAAATTGTTTTAAAATTATTAGATGATCATTTGAAGATGCATCAATATGTAGCTAACCTGTTGCACCATAGCGTAAGGGTTTTAAATCTTACCTTACTTTTCTTACCGTTTGAAGCTTGTATATCTAACTAAACAGTACTTTACAACTTGTAACATGTTAAATTGATTTTACATTTGAGCTAGTTATTAATAATTAAATATTAATTGACTCAAATTAAATAAACTATTTAATGTACTAAACTTGCTATTATATACTTTTTTAATGTGCAAACCAATTTACGTTTTCTAAGTTTACAAAATTTAATGTTACCTTTTTTACTTTTAATGAACAGAAAAAATAAGTGTACCAAGATTTTAACAAACTGGATATCTTAATAAATCAAACTACCAATACCAATGGATTATAAATTTCTCTCAGTAAGAACTTGAGCAGTTTCATGCACATGATTTACTTTAAGTTTCCATGAGGGGTCAAGAACAGGATAAAAGAATTTTTTAACGAACAGTTTTAAGTTCTGACATCAAACCCACCTGTATTAGTTATAGTAAATTTTTTCATTTAAACTGAAAATGTATTCAATACTTAAACCATATTATTATTTGCAAATAATATATTCAAATGATGTCTCATCATCAGAAAAGCTTCCCAAAATTTATTTGGATTATTTTAGTGAGATATTGTGTTTTCATTTTCGTTAGCCACCAGATTGATTGATAATTAATTTGTATTAATTATTATTTCATAATTAAATTTATTTACATTAAACAGAAACAGTTTGGAGATTCTACATTTATTTTAAATACTCAACGAGATCTGATCAAAATCTGTTTTAATTATTCAGTAAGTATTCCTTTGAAAGGCAACCATCACTACGCAAATAAAAAGACAAACAATTTCTCATTTCGGTAGTTGGCTATATTGCAACACTGGAGGTTGGAAAATTATGGAACGTTATATAAATTTCTATGTGTCACCGCACACAAAAAACCGAAATAATACGTACTTTTTCTATTTTAGATCTTAAATAACTTTATTCTATATTTGGCTAGGAAACTAGTTTAAATCTATTAATAAATATGGTCAAAGTCAAGTTCATTATTACTTAATATCTTACAAATATACAAAACTTAAGTGTCTATTCATAACTTAAAAATAACCATTTTTAACGATAACATTGATATATAACCGATACACATAGCAAAGCAACATTTTTTTTTAATTTTTAATTGACTGTTTTTTCTAGTTAATCTTGAATGGCTAGTTTGATTTTGACGGGAAATTTACTGGAAGGAGAAGAGCTGATGTAACTAAGAGTATAAAGGCTGACTTAGGTCTTATTTTAGGTGATATTTGAAAATTAAATTTTATCTTCGGAAAATTAATAATAAACTGGATGATTAAAATTCCAAGCATAGACTTAATTGAAAGCAACAATGACTGCAGCCAATTTATTTGAAAGCTTTGCTTAGATGTTCCGATTAATCTTTTCGATTGCTGCAGTTAGAAATATCTTGCAGATCTAAAAACATAAAATCCATTTGTAAATATTATAATGTTAAATTACACGGGTTTATTAATTTTAGATTAATTCATATACAAAAATTACTAATGCTTTATTAATTATATTTTATGGAATAAACATTCACAGACTCTATTAGTAAACGTTGTAACCGTTGTTAACAACTAATGGTAATACCCCTCACACAGGATACTACTCAACTAGGCAACCTTGATAGTATTGATTAATTAGGCTGTTTGTGCTTTTAATCTGACATTAATAAAGACATCAGTTTAAAGAATTGTGGTGGAAGTTGAACTGCTCAAAATTCAAAAAGTTAGTAAAAGATGCTTGTTGTGTAGTTTTACCATAGTGACTGTTTTAACCGTTAAGTTCACATAATTTAACAATGTTTTATCGAGAATATACTGGCAAAAAAAACTATGAGTTAAAATTGCAACCAAACTTTATTGAAGTCTATTCAGAACATCTAGTTTGGCCTTTAAATACATAATACAAACTATTTTTTTTAATTTCTGATGCGAATTGGTATATGTCTGTATCTTAATGAGATGTACCATATACCAACTTAGTCTGCTCTGTGATCATGGATTCTGGAACGAGTTCGAAACGTCGTGGAATAAATATATATAATTAAAATAAATCCGTAAACTGGTGGATTTGATATACATAAATTATTTTAATACATTGTTTTAAGTACTTTTCAATCTTTTGATGATTAAAATTACATTTAGTTGCTTAACAACTAGTAATATTATTACCTGTGTAATATAAACACTTCATAAAATGGACGATCAAAACAGCAGAAATTGAAAATTTATACAAATTTAGCAACGGTCGGTATTTATATACCAGAAAATGTCGTCTCAATTCAAATCCTAACTGCCTCCCAGCTCTAGTTTAAGTGGAGCGTGTACTTAGAAAACCGGATATCGTGGGTTCGAATCCTGCGGGACTCCAATAAATTTTCATTGTTGTTTTGTTATTAGGACAATTTGGGCCGATCACCCTGTTCAAAAGAAAAGATGATCCATGCATCGGATGGCATAGAAAGTTTGTCCACCCACTAATTTCGCATTGGACCAGCGGTGGGATGCGTCCAAAACCTTGCAATGGATGGGTAACTGACGCCTATGTCCAGTAGTGGACGATCACAGGCTGATGATGATGATTCAAACTTAAATTACTTATACAAAGGTTATACGATATAGGGAGTAAAACACACTGCTATATAAAAGTGATGTGTAGCATGACTGGAACATTACACTTCAATACACAGCCGAGGTATATTCATTTTAATTACTAAGAATAGAACACTATCATTTGTTACTTATAGCTACAGCTTTGAAAGAATAATGGGACTCGGCAGATTGGAAAATCGGCTAAATGGTAAGCAGTATATTAGGATTAATACCGAACCATGACCAAAACGTAAGTGGCAGTATTCTCATGCACAGTATCACAAAAAGGATTATTATTTGACATAATGTTTGGTCCTATTTTTAAATAATTATGTGGTAATTAGTATAATAGATATTAAGAAATTAAATAAATTACTAAAACAAAATCACAACCCGTGCGATTAAAATAGCAAACGTGATGGTTGTCCCAGAAGAGCTTTATACTATGTTCTACATAATTGTACCACTTTGAATTGTCTGCACAAATATTTATGTTTTGGTACAGCAAGAGAATATATAACAGAGATTATATTATTCTATGAAACCACAATAACAACTTTAAAATTGTATTTAAGTTTATTCCAAAACTCATTAAGATACAGTTTCTAGTTTTACATAAAAGTTGTCGGCGAGTGTGATTTTTAACGCCAATATTTTCTAATTTCTTAATTATATTATAAAATATTTTTCATAAAATTACAAAAAAATATACGACAAAATGACAGCTAATCAGACCGAATTAGCAGCGGACCAACGAGGCATATATGAACAATAAACATACGCTAGTAAAAGTTGGCCAAATGTACCCAAAACGAAATTGATTAAATTAATACCTTAAAAGATAAGAAATAAATTAAAAGTTATCTGATGGCTTATGGTCCATAGTTAATAGGTTATTAAAAATAACAAGGCCATTTATGGAAAATCAAAAGAAGTTATAATATAATAAGTTTATTAAACAGCAAATACTGTGTTAAAAAATAATTTACTTATGGTGGTCCTTTGGTGGGGACCGTCTGTGCTATACCACCGCGGTGTCGCATTTCTGCCACAAAGCAGTAGTGGTGAAAATACCCGGTTGAAGGGGATCCAGCCAGCGTATTTATTGGCAAACGACTTAACAATCTTGGCGTCTCACGGTAGGCAGCGCGTTGTTAATACCATAGTATTGCCGATGTCTATAGGCGTCGCACTATTTCACATCGGGCGGCCTGCCTGCAGGTAATAAAAATTAAGTGAAAAACGAGCATGTAGTGTTGTGGCCCGGGATAGGGAAAAGAGCTTATCGTGTCGCTCGTGAGTGCTTATTATTCGCTCCATTAGTCCATAATACAAATAATTAGGCGCTACGTTAAAACCTTTAGTCTTCTTTAAACAATTTTGAATTTTTATGAATTAATTATGAATTCCAAAACTATCAAACGTAAAAATATACCAACAGCAACTTATCTCATTAATACCAATAATAAAATAGACACACGAATATCAACCACTAATTTACGGATCTTTTCACCCAGTTGCATATTTTTTTTACGCGCTACTTTTCAGATTGTTTGCCGCTGTCAGTAGTTAAATGCAGGATGCAAAGAAAGGTGGCTAATTATAGAGCTTAAGTTTAAACTAGAGTGGTTCTAATTTAAATTGTGCCTTTCGCTACTTATTGGTGAGCAGAATCTACGTTTTAGTGACGAAGATGAAAAATCGTCTTTTGTTTTATTACATTACATCATTTAGGTTCTATTAAATTAAAATTATCAATGAAAAACTTACGTCATCAAGTTATTTCAGGCCCACCACAGTTAATATGCAAATTACTCTTTAACTATAAAAAATAAAAATTTATTTACACCTGTAAGAAGTGAAGTTACTGAAACCAAATACTAAAAAACGTTTTAGGAATCTTTTGTTCAGAGGGCTGCCCTGAGTGGATCACCGCGGTGTTTTTACTACTACAGTTATGTAAAAGCACTACCATGTTCTGGATTGAAGGACATCGTAACGACCGTATTTACTGGGTAAGGATAATAACGTTCTATGTCACCGGTGGGTAGTGCGTTGATAATACCCTGGGCTACGGACAGCTGTGACCACTTCTATCAGGCCCGGATCGTCATTTCAAAAATTAAAGCGCTTTTTAATCTTATATTCAGTAGTCCAACATAGATCAAAGAATCGACAAGTCCAATGGAAGAACCAGCAATCTGATAATGTTTTTTCATGATAATAAGACAACGGGAACAGCAGAATTACAATAAAATGCAATCATCCTTGCGTTTTTATATTAAATGAATATTTTAACTTGCTGCGCAAGCAAAGTTTTTTCGTACCCTGTAAAGGTCATTGCACTAATTGACTCTTTTGTTTTCGCCATCTAACATACATCAACGTCATTCCACTTTTTGTTTTATGTCTTATTAATGGGAGCACACACCTGTTTAATGGTTACGTTCTACCCTTTCCTCAATAATAAATAAATATTTTCTTGTAGATACAACAAGAACAAGAATCCTACACACTGTTTAAAACAACGTAAGCAAACGAAAACAACTTCCAAATACGTATCTCGCTTTAACTTTTACTAACTTTTCTTCTATATTGTTAAAAATGCCTTAAGCTACTAAAAAAACTTTATGAAATGGATAAAATATATACATTACGCAAAAAGCAGAAGAGAAAGTTATTTCACCAAAGCATTTCTTTTCTATTTCACAAACTGACCACATAAATCCTTGAATAAATACAAGATTTTCTAAGACTTTATAAATAAGTTCTCGAAATTTGCTTAATATTATGGTCTCCTGCAAAAATATAGAATACTATTTTGCTTTTTAATGTTATTTAAGAACTTTTCCTGGTGAGCATTACCTTGTTTAATTTATAAGATTAAGTTGGGAAATATTACTTTTTTATTTATTCTGATTGCACAATTAAAATGAACACAGGCGGCTTATCGTTACAAGCCTATTTTCAACCTTAGGGAAGTTACTAAATTAAGAGAAGGTGCACAAGTAAAATAAAACAAGCAATGAACACGGAAGTAAACAAGAATTTATATATATATATATATATATATATATATATATATATATATATATCTACAGGTCTCTCGATAGAGTCGAAAATGTTAGCGAACAGTCAATTTTATGTTTTGTGAAAATAAACGAGTAAATATATTTGCTTTTTTATTGTATATGCTTCTTATTTTGAATCTTTATCAATAACCAATTGTAAGGATGGATTTTCATTTATTTTGAATAGACTTTACGTTTAACCTGTACCGAAACCTTTATTTAATTTTAATACCCAAAATTCCCAACGAGATATAATCGTTTTGATTTAAATTAAAATGAATTTAAATTGCAGAAGGGAAGGGGATTTAATCCCAAACCTTTTACCGCTGCGAAGACGACAACTTTGATTGAAAGGACGAGGAAAAACATCGATGGCGAGTACATCCCCCCAGATTTTCCCACCATAATGGCGGAGCGCGGAGGATAAGCTTGCTCAATGACCCCCCAGGTTTCCAACACGGGGCCTTAGGGATGAAAGCCCGGGTGGAACGGCCCAGCCCGCCGGTTTTTGACCCGAAGGCCCAAATTATTTACCGGGACAGGTCCGTTAGGTAAGTCCAAGACGAGGTCAAAGACAATCCAACCGATGGGAGCCGGAAGCAGACGTACCTTTGTCCGATATCCTCAATGCCAAAAACGGTCTTCAACCGGGTGTTGCCAGTGATGAAGAACGAGATGGTCTTCACGTGGCCGTAAGGAAGCCCAATACCAGGAGCTGGAGCGGCTATGCTCAATTTCCGGTGATAAAGTGGGTAAGGGAATCCGGCAGAAGATGGTAACCGACAAGTCGCAGAAAAAGGTGAAAGGGCGCCATTTAGCCTGGCCGATAAACCGATGGGAAAAAAGGTTCTTGAGTAAAGCCTACGGCCACGAGGGGGGACCCCCACAGGAGGACACCCGTAAGGGGAGAGTCGGGGATGGCGGGGCGGACGTACTCTGGCCTATAGGCCCTGGTCCAGGGGGACTTTCATAGGCTTATGATGATGAATGATGATGATGATTTAAATTTTAAGACAACACTTGCTTTTAACAATTTAAATATGATATAAATAAAAAATTTGCTCAAATTTAAGGATAGAAAAAGTTTAAAATTCAAGTTTTGTGTGCATGAAGCCCGGAAGAGCCTTTTGGAAGTTGTTTGTGGAGATGAATAAGAAAGCCAGTTTATTTATTTATATGTCAGGCTGCATGACTATTAGAAATTGGTTAGGAGGGCATGACCACTTTAAATAAAACAGACACTTTGAATAAAATATCTACTTTTGTAACTCAACCATATACATAATACATGCATATTGAAGATTCTAATATAAATTGTTTGCTAAAGAAAATCCTGTTTTAGATGGACTTTATCATATTTTTAATACTGCTCCTAAAAAACATAACCAGGGAAATAAAGAACCGGTTTTGTTCCATAAATAAGGTTTATCAATACACATATGATTGTTTACAATTTGCGTATCTTAAATATTAACAAGTCTAATATTATATAATTTTAAGAAATTGACAATTCTAACCAAATAAAATTTTATATATCTCTTTATGTTTTTTTTTAAAATTTTGTTTTAGTAATATCAACAAAGATGGGCAAACCGAAAGAATTGGGAAAGCTGTCTGTTTTTTTCGTGAGCTTGACAATATAAAACCTTAAACAAATTGCAAAATTTTTAGATCATTCTTTTAGAAGATGCCAAGATTTTCCTTGGATTGCCCATTCTATATGAATCTTAAAAGCGTAGGGTATGAATTGAAAATACACTTCTTTAAAAATATTAAAAATAATCCGGGATATTAAAAAGAAATTAATAAGAACTTTTAAACTTTTAAAAGAGGCAATTGATAAATGCTAAATCCAATAATTGAACTTATTTATTTCACGCAACCTTATTGACACTTGATGTTAATAATAAATATAACAACAAAAATAGGTACTAGTAATATCACTTGGGGTAGGTCCCCTTTTTACAGGGGACCGTTTGGGTGGAACCCACCGCGGTGCCTATTTCTATCGCAAAGCAGTAGGGTGAAAACACCATGTTCCGTTGGGAGGGCACCGTAGCCAGTCTATTTACTGAGTATACGAGGACTTAACATCCTAGCTCTCTGTAGTCAGCGGTTGGTGTCCTGTATTGCCAATTATTCATGGGGCGTCGGTGACCACTTTCCATCAGGTGGCCCCTGACTCAGTCTACCTGGACAATATAAAAAAAACCTACATGTTCTTTCAAGGCAGTAGATTCGATCAACAGAGGATCGACAACATAAATACCACCGCAATACCTACCTGCACCAAAACTGCATTGTATAAAAACCACCACCGCTTCCCTGCGTTCATTCTGGTTTAAAGGAAGCTGTAGCTAGCGAATTCGGTTAATTAAAAATTAATCCACGATGGCAGGCCTTGACGTTTTACGGTATTCAAAAAAATATAAATCACTACAACTACTACACTACATAAAAATTCATCCGGTATTTAACGCGAGAACCCAGTATAAAGTGCCAATTAAACATCATTATACATCAGAAATATAAAAAGTGCAATAATTCGACAACATTCTTAATTCATGAGTTATTGCAACATTAAATGCAAAGCATAAGTTACTTGTTTAAAATGTGAATGGGAAAAATATTTAGAGCTAGTTACAAAAAGACTGAGATAGTAGTTTGGATGCAAATTTCAGGGCAAGCCATTTTTCCATTACGATTTATAAACAAGTTATTTTATCATATGTAATTTAGTGTTCAACGATTTTTTTCTTTTAAATGGTTTTTTGTCATATTTTAACTTAGCTGCCAAGTCTATGGAATTTGTACTATACATTTCAAAGAACTGCAGAAGAATAATTTTAACAGTAGAAATAAAATTTTAAATCATAGCGCAGTAACCACAAAAACAAGTTGTCTTTTTATTTCTGCAGACTAAATGGAAAATTAAATGAAGTGCTCATTCATTCTATCTATTCACTAGAGATGAGGATCTATTTAAGGAATCTGGAGGATCGTTGGGGATTTTTAATAAGTATATTTTTATAATTAAACAACAAAAGGAAAACCTTACTTAAAAAAGGGACTAGATAGGTATGTTACCAGAACAAAATCCTTTTATCATAAGCATAATTTTTGTTTATTTATCTGTAATATAAATAATTATGAAAAACTTCAGTCAGTGAGAGTGAAAATGATACGAGTATATTATAACCTTTAGCGTATTATTTTGTTCAATCAAGCGATATCACTGTCCTTTCCCTGACGCCCGATCAATCTGCAAAATGAAAGTCACGGTGTCAAAATTCGATGTAATTTTTCTTATATGATTTTTTATTTATACAAAACAAAATATCATTTTGAGTTATAATTATTTGCTATAATTTTTAATAATAGTTAATTTTTCGTAATCTGTTGGCAGCCAATAGATATCCTTTTAACCAATTTAAAATTAAGCTCTTTGGACTTATTTAATCATGATGTAGGAATATATTATTTGCTTGGTACAATTTCTATATAGGTATAAGTAACTTTATAGTACAAAAATTAATTATTTAGTTTAAGCTTTAAATTAAAACAGGTTATAAAATTTAGACAGCAGTAAATTGTCTTGTCTTAAAATAAACAAGTTTCCACTTCTTCATCTACGCTGATTACAAAAATACGTCGTTTCTTTGTAAATGAATATAGCCAGACAGACTGACATGGGGAAAACACTATGCTAATAATACGATATATTATTGCCACAATCGCAATTGGAGACTGTCTGGTTGGAGGGAGAGTACTAACCGCCACCTAAGGGGCATGGTAAAAACAAAACACATTTCAATTCGTCGCAAATTAATTTTACGTTCATGGAACCTGAAGAGTGCTGGCACTCGTCTCTTAGTTATTATCAGATAAATATCGAGATATAACCGATTTGCGAGAATTGATGCGATAGCGAGAAAGATGAGAAATTGATGAGATGGTAGAAGAGAAAGGATTGAAAATTTTTATTTGTTTCGACTAAAGCGTGATTAAAAAGAAATATGAAATAGATCACAATATACTAAGCAAGAAAAGGATTATAATACTTTAGAGAATTTTTTAGAAGACTAACTACTTATTAGTTCAAAGATTGGTAAAGGCTGATAATGAGGAAATTAAAGAATTTAAAATTAAAGTAGGAGTACCTAAAATAGAAACGATGGTTCCAAGGATTATAATACAACAATAAATATACCAAAAACCTTATAGATATGTACAAATACATTTATTAAATATATATCATTGACTTCATTGTCGACCAAATAAAGACATAACTTTGTAAAGATTGTATTCAATAGATTTTAAGGTTAAGACGGCGTTTTCAATGCATACCCACGAGATTGTGGATCTTGACGGCAGATATTTTTATAGCAATATCCACTATAGTATATAATTATTTCTAAATATTTAATTGTTAAAACTACCAGAAGAAAGCAACTACCACCATTTAAAAATATTAGTCAAAGTTCTGAGCGAAGCATCAACGTAAAACGAAAACGTAACAACGAAAAAACAACCGCTCTGAATTGAATAACTTTGAGGCTTGGTTAAAAGTTAATAGAACAGAGTTGTGTATATGCATTAAATCATTTTGTGTCAACATAATTTTATGTACAAACTAATAAACTAATAGTAACAAGCAGAACTGAATGTTATGTTTAATATCCAGTGCCTCTTTAACTAACACCAACTCTGGAACGAACAATATCTATCAGTAGTAAACACGAGTTCAAAATTCTGCCAAGCTTAGACCAAACATTATGTTATATATTTCCATGAATATAAAATATGTAAATTTAACATGTTTTAGAAACTCAAAGAGAGTTCCAAAAGTAAAATGATGGCAACAACCTGAACGTCTCTTATACTAAAAAACTTTGAAAGGGTCACGTGGACCCGACAACAGTAAGACGTTTGTTAGGACGAGCCGATGCATATCACCACCAACACGCCACCATCACAGATGCACAACACTTATCATACTCAGAAGAGTTCCAGTTCCGGTAGGGATTACGAGGATGTTTATTCTATCCTTATATATTTGAACCGTCTTTATACACGATTTCGGACAGGCATCACGTCAAATCGATATCTTTTTAAAATACCCGCTTTATAAATTGTGTTCTCACCAAGTTTTAAGTAGAAAGGAAAGACTAATAAATTATAATTCAGTTGATAAACTGATAAAAAGGAAAAGTTATTTTTCTATATTTAATGGTTTTAATTTATCAAGTTTTCTAGATGGCCTAAAGCTTTTTGTCTAGAAGTAATTATTTTTGTTTAATGTTTAATGTTACGTATTAAATTTACCTTTGCAAAAAAAACTTAAGAGTTTTTTTTTGTTTTACTTTAAAGTTTATTTTATCTCATAACAACACTTCCGTAGTTTAAAAATGTAGAAATTAGTTTACAAAAAAGATATATTAGTTAAGCAATTTTTCTAAAATTTTCTGTTTTAACCTTTAGATTATTTATTTATGTAATGTATAACCATTCAACCTGCTAAAAAGAAAATCATACCAGATCATAAGAAAGGAGCGAGAAAGAGTTTAATAGCTTTTATGAACGGTCTCTTCAAACCAGTTGCCTATCACGGTTGCAGTTTGAAAACTATATTTATTTTTAAGACCCTTTATCAAATTGCTTCGTCGACTTTTCAACAACTTTTTATCGTATTTCATACAATAAATTATCAGAAGATGGCACATTTATTTTTACGTATTTTTATTTATTGAAGTCTTCAATAAATATAACTTGATTTAGAAATGTTTCAACTATTAGAATGAAACAATATTTGCGCTATCTGTAAAATTATGCGGTTTTAAGATTATAGTAGCGCAAAGTTGAGATATAAAAATATTTCTTTTGTTGTAACGAATGTAAAACCTGGACAAACAAAATTATATTTTTGATTACAAATTAAAGTTACACAGAACGAAATAATTAACTGGCTCTTTAAGATTTTTAGTAACATAAATTTCTATTATAATTTTGAATTTATACTTTTTAGGCGTTATGAAAAAATGATGAGAGTGAAATTTTAAGATGCGACCAAATTAACAGTTTATAATAAAAGGTAAATGTAATAAGGTCCATATTACATAGTGATAGGTTGATTTTGTGTAGTGATAATGGAGTTGTGTTTTATTTGCGATGGTTGTTGCATAATGTGCTCTATGAGTTAGATTAAGGTTCGTATTTGGTATATATATATACCAAATACCAAATCAAAAGCTTCTGATTATATACCGCTGTACAAGTAAGCCAACATCTCTTAGGAATTCTACATTTTAGAGAAACAGATGGCGTTGAACTACCAGTTATTTATTTATTTATTTATTTATGCTTCTTCAATTTAAGTACAAAAGGCGGACTTAATGCCTTGGCATTTTCTCCCAACCAACCTTAGGTGTTTCAGAGGAATCAACGTGGGTACATGGAATTTTAAAAAAATAACGATTACCAATATTACTAAAAATATATATGTATATATATAAATAATAATAATACATATTATATGTTAATAATAAATAGTAAATATATATATGATATATAAATATTATATAAATAAATAATATATACTTATATCGTTGTTATAGAGATAGTAGTTCTGCTGTCGTCCCATCTAAGAAGGATATTTTGTACCTTTCTTTTAAACTGATGAAGTGTCCTAGCCATCCTGATCTCTAATAGCGCATTCCACAGAAGAATGGATTGAATAAAGAAAGATTTATGAAGAAAATCAGAACGATGTAGGACAAAGCAAAAGACGATTGTGTGTTCGAACAGAAGCTCTTTTTAGTAGCATCACTAAGGGTTGAAATGAGAGATAAATATGTTGGGCGAAGAAGAGTAAGAAGAAAATAGTGGTAAGGCTCGAAGGATCGTCGTTGACGAATTGTCAACCAATGCAGTTCTGACGATGTGACGATACATGATCGTATTTTCGACGATTGAAATGAATCAGACAGTTATTAGAAGCCGGTAGTTTATTGAGTTGATCTGATCGGTCAAAATAGCAAGTCACCATAGTCGATTATAGGAAAAATTAAGGATTGCACGAGCAATTTTAGTCTGACCGGAAAGAAGTTTTAAATCGAGGGGCCCTAAGGATATTGTTCCCTTTGAGGACCCAGCACTTGATCTTTCCAACTTAGTGCTGATCCACAATCAGCCGTTCTTCACATTTCTATGGTATGGACAAGGTCAAATTTAAGTGGCGGAGGCGCATATCCACTTTGCCTGGACACGAGTACTCCAATAACAAATTGGCACTTACTTGATTGACGTGACCAAATTTTAAAGACCAATTTTTTATAAAATCTAAGTTTTGATTTAAATCACTAATCATTTCTGGGAGTTTGTCGACAGTTCCATGCAAGTAAAGCTGTAGGTCATCGGCGTAAAGATGGTACGAACATCGAAGATTAGATGAATGAAATTTATAAAAATGAGAACAAAATCGAGAGAATACCGCGAGGTACGCCACATAATGTAATATCAAGCCAATTAGATAAACTTTCATCAGCAAAAACTGACTGTTGGCGTCCACGAAAAAGAGGAAAACCACCAGAGCTTCATCAGAAACCATTAAATAAGAGAGCATGGCTAAGAGGGATGTCAACTGACAGCATTAAAAGCATTAGAAAATCAACCAAAACCAAGACTGTAATTTGGTGTTTTCATACCACTCGAATGTCGCCATTACTTTAAGGAGCGCGGTAGTAGTGCTAAGCAGGCCTGAATCCAGATTAAGTGGAATTAAGTTGTTGTAAGAATGAAGCGGAAAACTGCTTCAAGACACAAGACTCGAAGACTTTGAAAGAAAAGGAAGGATTGAGATGGGGCAAATGTGCAGGTATAGAGGTTTTGACATTTAGGGAGAGGACGAATATGCTTTACGCCACAAAGCAGGAAACGATCGGCTAGTGATGGAAAAATTTATGATGTGGGTATAGCGGAAGGAGGAACTCAATAATAGGATCATGGCGGCGTCCTATGGGTCACATCCGAGGGCGTTGGATTTAATGGAAAGGATTGTTTTTCTGGTTTCATCTGAAGTAACTGGTGAGATAGAAAAGAGTTTACTATAGAGCGCGTCAAACCATTTTTTGTGAAATTGTACTGAATATGGTATTGGGATCCATTAAGAAGATGTAACGAAGTACTGATTAAATCATCTAAAAGATATTGAAGATGGAAGGTTTGATGGGCGGATTTGCCAATACCTAGAGTTCCGAAACTTCCAAATAGCAGAAGATGAAGCAGAGATGTTTCAAGAATGTGTCGGCGTTTAGCATTACGTACCATCTGATTACACGATTTCTGGCCAGTTTGTATCGATTCCAACTTCAGTGCGCTGTCATCTAAATTTTCGGAAAGCAGAGTCACGCCGTCGCCTGGAACGCACTAAACTGGTCATCCAGGAACAGGGGCCGTCTGATCTTGACTTTTGGAAGGAGCATGTCAATAACTTGGTGACAGCTATTAAAATAGACACTTTCTGGTCAATAGTCCGCAGCCAATAAAGTCCCACTTGATGTTCGTTCATCCATAATAACTCGATATCTAAAGTTTTAAATGAACGGACGCAATACCTTGGATTTAGGTTTGGGGAATTTGAGGAAGTAGGAAAGGAAAATTAAATCGACGAGACATGGGGCAGTGATATTGGCCAGAGCGGAAACATGGAAGGATTAGAGGTCAGGATTACATCAACAACTGTCTTCAAGTGGGGTTGTGGTGAGTAGCTAGAAGGGTAAAATATGAAAACTAGATGACTTGATAATATTTAGAATTTGGAGGTTCGGATGAACTTGAAGGAGGTTAGTATTAAAATCTCCCTGATAACGTGGTGAAATACTCCGAACCTAAAGATTCAAGAACCGATTCAAAATCAGTGAGTAATCAACATTTGGGGACAAACAACACCTACGATTATCTTGGCACCTTTACCGTAACTTCAAGGAAGAGTCTCAGCCGAAGATGAGTCAGGGGACGAAGAGGCCAGTACTTTATAGGGAGATCACTCCTAACGTTATAGCGACACCCCTCCTTTTTTCCTATGCGGTCATGCGTACCAAGACAAATCCAGGGAGGAATATAGGGTGAAGAAAGATGGGTTTGAGCCAACCTCGGAAATCAGGATGACGTGAACATTGATTTTAAAAAAGGTTGTAAAATCATCATAATGACTAGGTACACTTTGAGCGTTAATTGGCATATGTTAAAATTGGTTTTGAAGATTTGTATTAAATTTGACATAAAATGTCACCGGGTGTATCACTACACGAGGAGAAGCTTATCATTATCAGAAGACGACAGAATCATTTGTGAGAAAAAAATTCATCGTCCGATTCAACTGACATAATAATATAGATAAAATAATAATATGTATATATATCAATATAAAACAATATGATTAAATTTAAAAAACTAAAAAAAAAAAAAAATAAATGAATAAAATAATAAAATTAAAACAACCCAAAACACCCGCCAGCAATAATAGTAGAAAAATTATGACAAATAATAAAAAAAAACACAACACGCACGAAAGAACAAAATTACAACAATGAAAGCCAACTTCAGAATTAATAAAAAAAAATAAAAGAAAATACACATGGATCCCAAGATCTTGTACAATATGTTTATAACAACAGTAGTATTTAAAAAAAAGCAAAAAAAACTATTGCATGTAACAACAATTACACTCCAAACAAAATTGAAAAAAAAAAATATTATTTCTAGGAATGTTCAATTGAGAAAAATTTTTTAAAATTTAAAAACTTTCGTATTAAAACGGAAATTTGTGAAAAGAAAACAAAGTCATAATAAAGCAAGCGAAATGGAACGATTCAAAGAATTGTCTATGGAATATTATTTGTCAATAGACGTAAACATGTTTGACATGACAACAAATTACTATTTTGTATACCATAACCTAATTATTATACAAATGAACTAAATTTACCAAAGTTAATATATTAACGTTTCCAAATGAAACTTATTAAATATTTTAGGTTTTCTTAAATTTTCAACAGGTTAGCTTTTGTATGCAAATAATTATATTATACAGATTTTTTGTCTATAAAGTGAGTAAGTAAATAAATATAATTATATTGTAAAAGGTAAAACATATCTGTTTTTCATGAATCAATACTTACAATAGAAAAATAAAAATTAAATATTACGAGGTAGTGATAACATAACCTGAACAATAACATAATTGTTTTTTTAATTTATTTAAACCTTGCTGTCGTGTTTTGCCTTCTTTGATATGTTTGGATATTTGGAAATAAGATTACAGTTCCTCTTCAGTTGTAATTCGGTGCATGGTGCATCTGATGTCGAACAACTATAATACCGTTCTGAGTCCACACAGAACGCATACTGAATGTGTCGGATTTAAAACCTCTTGTCGCGTGTAAGAAATTCTTTGATGTTAACTGAAGATCCTTTAATTTTGTTTTACATTTTCCAAACAATGAACTTGGTGTCAACAGAAATCTGAACAAGTATGGGACCGCTGCTTATTAGGAATGCCAAGTCTGTGACTAATTTAATCGATGATTTACTTATATTACTCAGGCCCAGGTTGGTATTTAACACCGGTTCAAAATTAATTGCAAGCAGTCTTCACCTTCATTTTGAAGGCAAAACCGGACACATGATAGCCTTTCTGGTTCCACATCTCGATGCTATCAACTCCTTAGAAACTCTTTGATTTGTTGGCGAAGGCCAGGATTCCAAAACAATCTCCCGGAAGTTTCGAAGCTCTCACCGATTTAGCAACCGTATCCTTGGACGATGTGGCATTTGTTATCTGACCTTGTTAGATCATCAAACTTTCGATATACTTGCTTCGAGCGTCTGCGAATTGATAAACTTCTGACAGATTAGGCTTATTGGTCTTAAGTGCTTTTCTCTGTTTAATAAGTGAAGTCAGAACAATTGGGTTGAGCTGGCAGGTGGAGTATAAACGTTTTAACGGTGACACATTAATGTATAACTTAAGATAATAAACCGTTAGTTCACTTTAACACTAAATATAAAGCGTAAATTAGTCGCAATTATAATGTTTATAATAAAAATCCTAACAGCTGTTACTAATCACGTCTATACTTTTGCCGCCTACCCACGAAAAAAGGTGGTTATATGATATATCAAGTCTCTTGTGAATCCATAATTCTTAATCAATTATTTATGATTAGTTCTTGTAAATCTATCATCTTTAATTATCTTTTATTATTTTTGATTGATATTACTTACTTGTAGAATATTAGTGAAAAAATTGTATATACTTTTCAAGTGTTTCAATATAATTGAGGTTAACTATCCGTATGTATTATTTATTGTATTGTAATTAATTATTTCATGCAATTAAAAACATTTTTAATGAGAAACTTCACGCCCCAAATTTTTGGCGCAGGCAGACGGAGTCAACAGAGAGAAGTTCAAACCCCCGGCAAAGAACAGGGCGGTGGTTCCCCTTTACACGGAATGTTAAGTCCGTTTACCCAGTAAATCTGGCTGGGGGCCCTTTCACCTGGAACACAGCAGATTTTCCGTGCGGAAAAAGGCGTCTCCAAAAAGTGACCCACACCGTGGGTAATCAAAGGATTTGCACGATCAATGTTATACCCGACAGTTTTGGTTTAAAGGGCAGGTAAACTTTTTCCCTTTTGAAAAACAGAAAATGACAACAGTTTTATTAGGGATTCAAATATTAAAAAAATGGAATGGATCTTCCAAACTAAATTTTTTATTATTAAAAGGCCGGCACGCCTCAGGTTTGGTTTGGGAGGTTTTTAGGATATTGTTGAAAGGAGAGGAGATCCGGTGGAGAAACCAGGGTGTTTCCATGAGAAAATACCAGGAGGGATTGGTGGTCAGGATTAAGGGTGACCATGGCATCACCATAAAGAGATGGGTCGCTGGAAGCTAATATGAAAAACCAACTAACAATTGTTTGGGATTAGGAAAAGCGATTGTATTAAATCACCCCATGATGTTTGAACCCAAAGTTCAAGGACCATTTAAATCGGGAGTCAAGTTTGGGTAAAACGCCAATAACTGTTTGGGCAGTTTAAAGATTTCAAAACAAAATTAAGTGAATGACATGAAGAAAAGTTGGGAGTTTTGAAAAAACTTTGATTTTTGTGGATCCGATTACAGACAAAACTGTCATGTCACAAAAAGTAACACAGCAAAAACGTATCACCACCGCAAGCCTTTAAATTTCCCAAAAACCAAACAATGCAAAAAAATGTGATATTAAAAAAATAACAGTCCATTGTAACAAGTTACGGGATTATGTAATAAAAATTTTCGCTTTCAAAATAATGTTTGTTAATGGACAATGTCCTTCTTATAAATAAAGAAAACAAATCAACTCAAGAATCATTACAAATTTACACCAACAAAAGTTAACGTAAAAAGAAACCAGGGCTTTAAACTTAAGTAGTAGGCCTTTTACTGGGTTTTTTATCTCTTTTTTTGACCTCACGGCGTTGGCTTTATAGAAAGGTTGTTGGACAAAAGCCTGGAAAATATTTTTTTTTTTCTTCCAAGTTAAGTTACTTAGTCTGGTCTTAGTTCCTAAAGACTTTACTTCATTCATGAAATATTTATTTTTATTCCCGGTTGAAGACGATTTCGGGTAAAATTTTCTAGTTTGTAACGAAAATTTATTTTTCTACAAAGATTAAAGAGTTTTTGTGTTTAAAAAAATATTTAGTATAAATGCTAGTTTAAAATTATAAATTTTGTTTTTAAGATTATTAGTGTCAATTTTAATGTCAAGTACCCAGAGACAGCGGTGTTGGTTTCACCTGTTTTTGCCGTTAACAGACATTAGAGCTTGTTTTGATGCATTTTTAGTTGTCAATTTTAAATAGTTTATCTAAATTGAGAGAAATATATTTTTTATTATTGCTTACGCAGACAGACGAGCAGTCGGTCCACCGAATGGGAAGTGTTCACCACGCCCATAGACATCCCAATACTGGAACACCAACGCGCTGCATACCGTGAATTGATGTTAAGTCTGTTTTCAGTAAATGTTTGGGTTTTTAAACCTGAAAAGCAGGTTTTTACATTTTTGTTTTTAAAGCGAAATAGGATGGAGGGTACCTCAGACGGTCCCCTAAAAAGGGACCGACCACCAGTATTAATTTTAAGAAAGCTTTATCGTTATTTGTTTGGTTTAGATATCAGGTTTTAATTATGATATCTTCTTAATAACGATGAACTTTATTTTTGCTTCTGTAAAAATAAAAAATTTAACCAAGTCATTTTTTAGATAAGCTTTAAGGAAAAAACGTTTTCTTACACCTTATTATTTGTTTCGATTAGTTTTTCTTCTTAAAAACCCTTTATTACTGTAAAGGGACTCTAATTCATCCATTTGAGTGTTATTTATTCAACGCCTGATTTGGGGCCCTCTGAACACTCAAAAACTTTTGGCTAAACAATATAAAATGTTCTAAAATAAGTTTTATTTTAAACTTTTATGCGTACAAGAGTGCTCTTTAAAACAAATTATTTGTTGTTTGTTATTTCGCTTTTCAATCTACGAATCACATTCATTTAAAATCGCGCGTTAAAACTGTGATCTAGGGAACATAAAACATTTTTAAACACGGAAACCGCAGTTCAAATTGTTTATTCAAGGACGTTATCGAATTTAGAACCAAAAATAACGAAAAAGGTATTAACGGTATTTTCAACAAAGGTTTTGATTTCGTTTAATTAATAGTAATTTTATTGTTTCTACTTTTATACCCGTGATTTTGAAATAGGATTTATAATTCTGTATGATATTTTTATAATGTGGGGTTTGTCCATTTTAGAGGACCGGGAAAGATCCGGGTGCCTTTTTTGCAAACGGTGTAAGCATCATTATCTTCTGGTTAAGGGGCCGTAGCCGCACAACGGTGCGTAAACTCGATTTGAACATCCTCCCGTCACTGGGTGAAATCAATTTAAAATCTTACACTGCATCTCAGATTAACGTAATCTTAAAAAACGAAAATATTGAATTTCAGTTCGATAAAAAAATTTCCAAAGTTTTTTGACCAAGAGTACAAAATTAAATTTTTGATTGTGACGAAGTTAAAAATTCATCAGACGAATGACAATGTTTTAAATTTTACCAATTAAAAACCGAGACCATCCATTAGATGTCCGAAGAAGGTCGAGGAAAACCTCTCACAATTTTTGCCGACGATGTTTATATTGGACGAATCGTTGAGGCATATATTAAAGTAAATTAACCTTCCGACGTTTTAGAGATGAACTTTGACAAGGCGAAAGTCGTTTAACGAACTTTTTTCCGGGACGATCGGTTTTGATGGTGTTACCTCGGTTGTAAGGAAGGGCCTTGGGCATAATTGAAGTGCGGAAGACACAACTGGTGGGAAGCCGATAGGAGGATTCTTTCGGGAACTTTTTGAAAAGCAAACCTGTTTCCGTCCCGCAAAACCGTGTTCGGACGAAAGTCAACAAACCTTTCTCCCCATGATGACCCGGGCGAAACGGTTTTGACATGGACGGTCCAAATTTGCCGTTGTCAACGCGCGGGGAACGCGCTGGGGTTGTTTTTTGTCGGACAAATTGAAAAATTAATCCAGGCAAAGAACCCGTCACCGACATAGTGCAGGATTGCCGTTGAAGGGCGGGCCCGGAAGTGGTCAGAAGAACCAGGTCGATAAAAGGTTCTGGGTAGGCCCGGTTCGGGAAGACGGAGCGGGTCGACCCAACAGGGGGGATGCCTTTCTCCTAGACCGGCTAAATTGCCGCGAGTACGATCGGTCGTCTTGGCGACGAGAAACGCGTCCCAGCCGTCGACGGATAGGTGCTAATCATGAAAATTTGGATTTTCAATTTATAAAATAAAAGGTGGATGCAGTTCCACTTGAGTATATCTAACTTTGGGTTTGGTTTCCGTAACGAGCGCGCGCATCGTGAAAAATTTTTCTTAATTTTACCCAACAAAAAAAGAACTTTAAAAATTTTTGGGGACTTTGACCCCAACCAAAGCACATTGTTTATTGGTTTCTTTTAATAATTTATCGTGTCTTTGTTTCATTTAAAAAAAATTGTGATTCTTTTAAAATTCTCTAAATAAGCATGGACTTTTCAAGATTACAAAATTGATTGGAAAATAAAAAAAATTAAACTTTGTTTCTTTTACATCCTAGGTATTGAATTTCCCTGTTTAATTATTCCCAAAACAACAATATTGGCAGAAATTTTGGTAAATTTTTGATATTGCTGTAGTAAACTTAAATAAACTGAAAGGATAGGATCCGTATTTTTGCCTTCAATTACTTTGAAACCGATCTCAACTTTGATTTAAAATAAGTAATGCATTATCTATTATTAATTAAAAGATAATACTGGTTTAATAATTAAAAAAATAATAATTTATAATCAAAGATAATTTTAAAAATCAGTGTAATTTTTGGTTTGAACCTATTAAACGACGGCTTTATAATCTAAATTTCAGCTATAAAATAAAGACAAAAAAATCTAACAACATTAAAAAAAATTAAATGTTGTAAAGAAACGATAAAGAACCCAAATTAATTCATTCAAAGTACGCAAATATATATATTAGGAATTGCTTTTGTTCCAAACGCTAGACAAATTACCGGAGCATGAAAAGGTTTTTCCGCACACAGACCGCTAACGCGGTCAACAAAAGTGTTTAAAAAATATCAAAATTCTTATATCACCAAAATCCCTTTACCCAGAATTTTGTGTAATCCATTCCTTAAAAAATATTTAACGATAAACCAATTTTGTTTTGTTTATTTTTTTCTAGATATTAAAATTGTTTATTTGACGTAATTTTTCGAGATAAAATAGTACCTATTAAATACCGACAAAGAGCCACCTCTGGAAAATGTGGCTGCTTCGTCGGGTTGAAGTCTTTTAAAAAACAACTTTTTTATTAAAAATTTTAAAATAAATGCATTTTTAAAGAACAAAACTTTAAATATCTCCAAATAGGTTTATTTAATTGACTATGATAAGAAACAACCTCAACGAATACGCAGACTACCACACTAAATCAGTTATAGACGATGCGGTCGACAGGTTAGGTAAATTTACAATTGATGGGCCTGGCCCAGAAAAATGGGGAAAATCTTGTAATTAACTTCCAGCCTTGACATAAACAATTGGGTCAAGTTAATCTCGTTTATTGAGCAAATCGGCTGGTACCCTTGAACCAAAACAATATTTTATACATTAGTAATCTGGGCGAAATAGGCACCGCAGGTATCGCCCTAAACAATTCAGTAAACAGTTGTTGATTTATAAATCTTTGTTGGAAAATATCACATAGTTAAAATTTTTAGAAACTTCCAAATGGTAAAACGTGGTTATTTCGGGGAGCTTAAAACCATCTTGAACGAATGAACTTTAATAGAGAGAAGTAAAAAGAACCCATAGACAAGGGAATTAATGAACTTGTTTTGATAAATTTCTAAAAGATTCACTCTCGGAAACATGTAAAAAACAACTTTATTTAACCATACATATTTTAATTTTATTATTAAACGTTCGTGTCTAGTGGTATTGGCCCTTCCTTTAGAAACCGGGAGTTCCGGGTTTGACTCAGGAAAACTTTGTGTTGTCGTTGCTTGGGTTGGGAAAAACGTTTTGGGCCGTTTACCTTTTCGAAAAGAAAATTATCCATACAGATATAATGGGCTTAAAAAAGTCGGGTCCCCCACCAAGCCATTGGGAAGGGTGAAGGTTACGGGTCCAAAACCCCTAATGGAGAAGGTTATGGGATCCATTAGAGTGGAAAAATAACAAGATATAAATTTTAATAGATCTTGTTTGAATACCAAAAAGTTTAAAAGTTTACTGAAGATATATGAATTTAGAATCTTTCCCACAACATAAAAACTAGAAATTTAATTTAAAAGAGCTCTAATTAAAAAAAGATTAATTTCAATTTTTTCTAATAAATCCAAGAGAGACCTTTTGGTTAGTGTTAAAAAAGCTGGGAGGGGCAAATGCTTTTCCCAAGGTTTAATTACTGTTTAACATGGAACGGATTTTATTTTGTAAAAGGGCCTTTTTTATGAAATTTTCGACCAAAAATTTAAATTATTTCATTAATTTTAATAATTATATTATAGTTATTTTACTTTATCTGATGAAAGTTTCAATATTAGCCCTTTAAATCAATATTTTTTTAAAATTAACTGGTTAATAAAAAATGTACGTACTTTTCAAAAATAGTTTTTTATTACTAAATTTTTAACAAACCTTTATTACGTTGGGTTTAAAAAAAGGTTTTACGACACCATAATAACAATTTTAATTTATATTTAACCAGACCCACCGGCTTTGCAAAGGTTAATGATATTATTTTGTTTATCCACAAATTTTTGAAAATATATAAATATCTAAAAAAACCGCATTAAAACCGTTTAGTTTTAAAGTTTAAGCAACATAGGAATTTGGGACTGAAAAGGACTTTTTTTTTTCCTATTTATGGGAAAAAGTAATATTCTTAAAAAGAACCCAAAGCCCTTTTGTTTCAATTTTTAGAAAATTTTAAGGAAAATAATGAAGAACTTTAAATTGAAATAGTTTTTTAAAAATGTATAAGGTTCTACTGGATTTTAAAGCATTCAAAGTTTTCCCCAGTTCAGTGATAATATGAGTCTTTTTCAAACTCCATTTACTGAAAAGCGAGCGTCAAAAAAATTCCTTTCACTTCTTGAATAAGTCCTTTTGAAAAACCTTTGTTCATTTATTTTTAATTATTTAATTAATTTTTAGGTTAAGAACGGAACAAACATACTAAAAGAATACTGTATTGAATTATTAAACAAAAAAAACAGGTTTAATACTAAAATTGTAATAGAAGTCAGGGAGTTCCGAAACGGTTAAATATAAAAACAAAAAAGATATTGCGCCTCACCTTTTTTTTTCTATTTCGAAGAAGATTCCGGGCAACCCGATGGAAAGTGGTCACCATCGCCCATGGACATTGCAACTGGATATCAAATGCTGCCTATCGAGAGACCATGTAACGTCGCCATAAATGCTTACATTATAAATTATGTTTTAACTTGTTAAATTTAACGTCCTATACAAACAGAATTTTAGTTTTTGCACCCCTTCGTATATTTCAAATAAAATTTGAGTACAGGCACGTTTACGTGCAGGAAACTTTGAAATTTTCGTGATTTAAGGGCTTCAGTTTTAAAAAAAAGGGATTTACGAATTATTCTTTTTTAATCATTTTACCCTTTAATTGTTCAAAATTTAACCCAAATATAAGTAAAATTGATAGTACCAATTTACTAATTCCGAAAACAAAGAATTAAAATTACTATTTAATTCAGTTTATGCATTGTATTGCATGTATAAACAAGTGTTTTTTTTTTGAGAAACACGAAGAAAGAACTATATTTAAAATACCAAGAACTATTTTACAAATAGCCGTAAACTCCTTGTAGAAGTGCAGCTCAAAACATAAGTAGGTTTAATTCTTCATAACCAATGTTCAAATGACATTTGAGGTTAAGGTGGTATCAATATAAAATCTGATATTTTATTCTTATTTAAGACTTTTGGGAAGAAAACATAAAAGAAAAAAAAGTTTTTGTTTAAACTGAAAAAAAAAACACGTGTTAAAAAAAAAAAACTGTTATAAACACTAACAAAATTGAGAAACAATTGCAGAAATTTTACCCAAATTTTAAACAAAATTTTTTGCATTTCCCATTTGGATTATAATAGACGATTCCACTGCTTTACCAACATAATTCTTAAGTTTGTTTTTACACTAAATTTTATTAGGGAATAGAATTTTCCAAACCACATGATCTAGTGACGGATGTAGAAGCAGAAGGATAGAAGAAGACTTTGATTTTAAATGGTCGATGCTCTACAAGCGTTAAAGGAAAGAAGTTATAAAACTTTAAATATTCCTTGAATTTTTCCCAAAATAAAAAAAGAAGCTAAAATTTGTGTGCCGTTATGATTTTTAAGAAACACCCTTCAATTAAATATCAAGGAAGCAAAATGAAACTTCCTATTTAAGAATAGCTTTGATTTTGAATTGCAATAGCATTGAGACGCAAAGAAAATACACCTCCAATGATTCCAACAATGTTTTTATTGGCTTAATTAATCGGAAATGGTGACACGACACTTCATATAAAAATTAATTAAACTATTCTTCCTGGCTATTTCTACTTCGTTATCATGAAGTCTTCTAATCGATTCTGATTTACCTGAATCACTGTTTTTATCCATAGCAACTGCCATCCAACCTCTACAACACAAAACGGTTAACTGAATTTGACAGATGAATTAGTTGTCAATAAATTTAAAGGTACCGACATCTTTTTTTTTTGTGGTAAAATCTAACTTACGGAGTCCCCGCCACCAGAGTAACGGGGCAACAGGGATATGTTTCCTAATTAAAAGAAAGGCCAATTACCCCTACACCCCCACCAGCACCCCAACGATTACCCTTTTCCAAGGCGTTGTGTCCAAATGTGGGGGAAGTTGTGGGACCGTTTTAACCCGGCTTGGCCCTCGAAGGTCGCTTCTCTCCAGGTGTGTTGGGACACCCGGACCTTCGCTTTAAGTGCCGGGCCGAGCAACAGAAGCCTTCCCATTGGAGCCCTCAAGGCATAAGGCATTCAACCCAGACCCTCAGTTGTGTAAATTTTTTTTCGTTTACTTAAAAAACACATTTATTTAAAACATTCTGGAGACGGATTAAATGTCATCTTCAACCCCTTTACAACAAGATTGATGGAATTAAGAACCCTATTCTTAGTAACTCCTCCAGAAAATTTTTAACCCTTGGTTGTTTTTTTGCTTTGCACCCAAATCCATTTTTTTGTTAAATGTTTAATGTGTTTACCCCTAGTTTCGGGTTTGGTGTAACGTGCTTTAATTGAAACACTTTAGTATGCAATTTTTCTATACCATGTTATAAAAGTGTGGACAGTTCGCTCGTCTATTTCTATTTTTTAACACAAATGAAGGATTAGTTGTATTTTTAAATCCTTCTTTAATATACTAAACAAAAAGGTTTGAATCATGTCAATTTGAAATATGTAAGTGCTTTAAAATTTGTTCTAAAGCCATTAAATTTATTTTTGTCTCTGTTTGAATTGGTAAATTAGCTTTTTGTGAAATTTATACTGTTCAACTTCGGAAATACAATTGTTCTAATAAAAGTTTTCCCAGAAACTAAACAAACCAAGCCGAGAACACGTTTATAGTGTTTGACATTCTGCACTTTTTTCCCAAGATGGCCCCTCTTCAATGCGATGCAATCTGTCCTCTTATGGAAAAGGCCACCGAAACCAAGATGGTGGGGAGTAAAATGACTTTTTAAGCGAAAGAAAGGAGGAATTTGCTTAAGAAGGTTTTGAATCGTTTTTCATTAAAAAACGCAAAAAATCCGTTTTGGTTGTTTTAAAGATAGGCGCACATGGGATATAGGGACAAAAAAAATCGACTTTGTTTTAATACCATGGAAGGATGGTACTTTTAGTTATTTTTTATATCAAAATTTTCTAAAACCCATAGGTTTGCACCCCTCCCTTTTTTATCTCGGCACCAATTTTGACGGCAAAAATGCCAAAGGGCGTTAAGTCCGCCTCTTGCATATTTTTGGGCAAAGTTTTAATAAAAAAAAAAGGTATCAATCATTATCACTATCAGCCTGTGGCCAGCCGGAATAACATACCACCGGATTTCGGTTATTTTATCCAGCCCACATCAGCCACTTTGCATTCCATCTTGGCCACAGGGGTATCCCAAAGGTTTACCGGAGCCTCCTCCACGGCAGAATTTGGCTGACCTTAGTGGTCACAGTTCTGGGTTTTGTGACCCAAAACCGCCAACCTTCACCGCCAAACAGTTGTTACTTAATCCAGGGCCGGGCGGTCGACCTTAATTTCTAACGATTAACATCTTTCCGATGAGGTCCTCTTTGAATTAACTTATAATAAAACCCCGATAGTTCCGCTGAGCGACTTTAATTTTGGGACCAGTGGAACCGAATGTCCAAGTCCGCATCGGTGTCATGACAGGTGGAACACAATGATCGAAGACCTTGAATTAATTGTGAAATGGGTTAGATAAACTCGACAAATTATAAGAAAGCAATCCAGCCCAGAATTCCTTTCTGTTGCGCTCTTCAAGTTGTTTCTTTACCTTAGTTGGATTATGGCCCTAGGTAAAAAAAAGAAAAGGTTCCTGTTGTCGGGTCTTTAATGCGGTATTTGCGAGCTGGCAACAACATTGGTTTATAAATTTTTTGAAGGTTTCCCGGGACCTAAAGATGGCTTTGATTTTTTAAAATTAAAGGGTTAAATCTTAAGATTCTATCATTTTCTAGCGAGTGTATTTAAATTTAACTCATTTGATTTTTTAACCGGTAAAATCTAATAAAAAACAAAGGTAGTATAAATTTGATTGTTTCCAATCCGAACACTAACCGGTTGATCCATAATTAGAGATTGTTACCAGTAGATATAATTTGGTTCCTGTTTGCGGCCTAAAACATATGTGCACTCCATTTACCTATTCTCACAATCCAATGGAAAGATATAACGTGACCGGAGAGAAATCAAGCGCAGGACTAATGTTTTACATACCCATCCAACGAAGTATAGATCATCTTACATTAAAGGCAATAATTTGATCGGCCTAGCCAGTACCCTAACCAACTAGGCAACAAAGACGTAATTAAACCAATGGTGATTGATCCAATTGCCCAAGTTTTGTGCCCATCCTATTAGGCTTGAAGGCAATTTTTTACTATTTTTGAATACATTGAGATCACAGAGAAACGCCTTAGGTAAGTATCAAATTATATTAGCAGTCTTTTACGAACAGTAATTTTATTTTAAATGTATTTGATTTAATTTTATTAGTAAAAATTATTTTTTATTTATTAGGGGGCTAAGTTTTGGAAATAGAATGGAAAATTTACGAAATGTTTTCAAATAAGGTTCAAAGGAAAAATATTATTAAGAAATATTTCAGAACTGTTTCCAATGTTTAATTTAGGTTCCGTATTTATTTTTAACAACGCCAAAAATTAGGGTCTATTTTAATTCCATCAGTTGGGTTAATTTAAGGCTGTACTGCTGTTAACTCAAAATATAAAAAGGAAAGTTTTATTTTTGTTTAAACTACGGAAACTGATTTGAAATCCCTTTTAATTTTTTAATTAAAAAGCCATTTACATTAAAAGAAAAAATTTTGACGGACTGTTAAAGACCTCAAAAACAATGTTTAAGAACAACACACATTGACATAGTTTTTTAAAAAGTATAACCAAATTAAAACTTTTATTCAATAAACGAAATATGGAATAACAACCCCAATATAAAATTGAGAACAAAAAAAAGTCAAAAGAAGCTGGACAGAAAAGTTTTGTTTTCCTTTAGTAAACTTGAAATTAATTACCTGTTTTCCCCTGTTTAGTTTATGAGCTCTTTTTTGTTTCCAAACTGCAGTATAAATAAAATTTCCATATTTGTTTTTAACTTTAAGATTTTATGTATTTTGTTTTAAATAAAAAATGAATTAGTTTTTCGGGCTTCTATTTTAACCCGGTTTAATGTTGTTAATTTATGCTTTGTATTTTAAATGTGATTTAAAATATTTTGGTTATTCAGCGATAAATAAAAGAAAATTTGTTTGATTAAGATAAGATTAAAATAATTTATTATTTTTTTTCCTTTTTGCCTTTAGCCTTTTTTCTGTACTGATTTAATTTAAAAATAGGGACGGGACACCATCCCAAAAAGAGATTACCACCCGGTTTCTGGAAACTGATAACTTTTTCGGCAGAATTTAATCGAACAAAGATTTTATCATTGGTACGCAAAATAATTTTAGGCCAGAAATATAAATGAAATTGGATTGGTTTGGTTTCTTTATTTTCAAAACACCAAAACGCGATTGTTTTTTGCTTAGTTACTGGAACTATTGATTGATGGCCCAAATTTGTTATTCAAATTTCCTATCCTTTGAAAAATTTGCGTATTTATATGTAAATATATATAATTAATGGTCTTTTGATTTAAAATTTGGAAATTTAACTTTAGATATTATTATTGTAGTGTTAAGACCGTTTTAAAGAATACCACCGGATTTGTTCAGGTTTAAACGATACCGTAGCCACAATAATTATTAAAGGCATGACACGAAGGGTGTTGGGGATTGACACCGGCAAACCGAAACTTGGTGGGCCCCAAAACGCTTTTCCAAAGGAATAATAGAAAACCCTATATAACCCACAAATATATATATATATATATATATATATATATATATACACATTTTAGGTTCAGGAGTTACCAAGATATTAAAAGAGAAGGAAGTGTCCCGGAAAACAAAACCTATTTTTGGTTATGACTGATTAAAAAATTGACTAAAAAGATTACAAGAAACCAAAGATTTACATAATTCCCCATTTTTTAATAACATTAATTAATTATTACATTGAGACATAGTTAAGGGTTTCGTTTTACGTTTAGATGTTTATCTAGGGAAAACCAGGTTAGAAACAACTTCAACAATGGGATTCGGCCTGGCTGGGCAGCTTTTCATAAGCCGTCGAGTTTTCCCGTGACCCATCCCACAAATGTCTTCCAATCCAAAAGACCACCTCGGGCCGAGACTTACTACGGTTCGATTTACAAAATTAAAGTCGTAAGCGAGGCCAGGAGAAAGGGGAGCTCGATGAACTCTGAATGACATCTGATGGATCAAAGGAAAAGGAACCGGCAAAGGGCCCGAACATTCCATGGTTGGGATAACCAATTTTAATTTCCAATGGAAAAATTTTCAACAAAACCCTTTTGGTAAACTAACTAGGAATAACTTGAAAAAGTAATTAGTCCCCCACAGGATTCAAACCATCGACCTGGTTTTCGGGCAATGCTTCCTTTAACCACTAGGCTGGAGGCAGCAAGTCACCGATATGTCCCATTGATTAGTAATAAGGGGTAAAAGTCAACCCAGAACCGACGACTGCTGGAAAGACCGGAAACATAGTGGGGACGCACGCAGCAAGATGGAATTAATTCGAAAGAGCCGGGTGTGGGCTGGATAAAAATAGCCAAGATTGGAAGTGGTGGCATTTGGAGAAAGTTCCAGCGGGTGATTTGATGAATGAAATAAGTTCAAAAAATAATGTATATGGAGAGCCTTAAAAGCAATACAATGTTAGTCCTAGTTCAAACGTCCGGATAATACCCTGATAAAAATATTTCAAAATGGCATTTTGAAAAAACTGAATTTGAATTTAAAATATGGCAAAAAAAACCACAAAAGATAGGTTTTTTGGGAAAAAGTTATTATTCGCTTACATTGGAAAATTAGTGGCTTTATTGGTAAAACGGAAATTTAAAAAGGAAGAATATGCTGTATGGTTAGTAAACTAGAAAATGTTAAAGTCAATGTCCATTAAGATTATAAGAAAATATTCCAATTATTACTTTAATTTAAAAGGTATTTATACAACCTTTTAAATGTCATCAACTGCTTTTACGAAGCCAAAACCTAATGTATGTTATAGGATATTTTATGAACTTAAATGTTTTTTAAAGCACAACATGTAATATTTTGTTTGAATTTTGTTTGGATTAAGAAGGGTTTTTAATCTCATACATACATACAACATCAGCCCGGATAGTCCACTGCCGGGACATGGCCTCCCTTAAACACCGGCCACCCATTAGGGGTTTTTGGAAGATCCCACCACGCTGGTCCAATGCGGCCGGGGGGACTGATTTTTTACATGCCCATCCGAGCATGGATCATCTTACTTTTGTAAAAGGGATCGGGCCCAAATTGCCCTAAATAACTAGGGGAAAAACAAAAATGAAAATTTGCGAGTCCCCGCAGGATTTCCGGAAACCCACGGACCTCCGGTTTCCAAAGCACAACCCCTACCACTAGGGCTACGGATTTTGTTATATTAAAGAATATTTTGCTGGTTTTTTTTTTTTTAAATTAAACAAAATTATAAGAAAGTATTGCATCATAACATGTATGAAACCAACCGGGCCTTCCAAATAATAGTTTCAGAACCGGTACCATTGTCAAAACCTTCAATGATAATTCTACCAAACCCAACGGATATCCTTTTAAGGGCCATCACTTTAATTTATTTGAAACCGATTAGGTTAAATCGACTGGTTTGGAATAGAATAAATTTGATTGGCTTCAGCCTTTAAACAAATCCATTTTTTAAAAAATTTGTTTAATTCTTTAAAAGGACTTATTTAAAACCAGGTATAATTATTTAATAGTCTTACAAAAAAATATCTGAAAAATTATTATTTTATAATAAAACTTTAATTTTACTTAAAAAAATATAAACTAACTTAAGGGTTCCCAACATCACAATTCCTTGGAAGTTAGAAAAGCTATGTAACAATAAAAAAACCCAACCCTTTTAATAAAGATAAAAGAATTTTAGGTACTTTTTTAAATTTATGAATAAAAAATGTGGATGGGTGGAAATTTCCTGATAAAAGCCAAAATCTGTTTCCCAATTTGAGTCATAATTCACTTCTTCCTTTTCAGTGGGGAATGACTACGGTAATATCCCCCTAAACCAAAACCAATAGTGTTTGATGAATAAAACCCCGGAAGAGCCCTTATATGTATTATTGATTTTAATAAATTATTTTTAAAAGTTTCACCAATGATTATCTCAACTCATATTGACATTTTCTTTGTTAATTTTATTAACAACCTTAAACTTACCAAGTTTTTTAAAAGATATTTTTCAATTGGGAAAATTTAAACAGCAGGAACCCGAATCGAAAATATTAAGATATTTAAACCGTGTTACGTTCCACGCACTGGTATTATTTTTAACCAGGCGAAGGCTAACCGCCCCGAGCCCAGTGGGTTGGGGGGTGCCAGAAACCGGAGGTCGGGGTTCGGCCCCGGGGACGCAAAAAATTTTTATTGGTTTTGAAGGGAATTTGGGGGCCGATCACCCAAGTTGAAAAGAAGAGGATCCCGTCGGATGGGCGTAAAGTCGGTTCCACCCACCAACCCGCGGATTGGACCAAGCGGTGGGGATACGGTCCAAACTCCCTCATGATAGTTTTAAATTAGGGGGAGGCCTTGGTCCAGCAGTGGACTAACAAAGGCTGGATGATGAGGCGATATTAGTTACGCCCAACTGGCTTTTTAACAGGAAAAATCCTATTCGTAAGGCAGCAAATGCACCAGGGCTTCCAAAGGCTGTATTTTATTACGGGCAAAGATATCATTTACCACCAGGTGGGACGCCCTTGGTACCATTTCCAACGTTTCAAAAGCCCCACTCCCACGCCATCCTGTTGGGTTTTAAGTTCAAACCTGCATTAAGATTTGTTTTATTTGATTAGTATATGGGATAGTTTTTCAATAAACTTAAACGAATATATATATATATATATATAAAAAATTGAATATATATAATAATTTTTAAAGGATGAGAACCAAGCTACCACTTATAACTTCCTACGTCTAAAAAGAAACGGTTTGCCAGGCCAATCGAATTAATCAGGCCGGGTTGACGCTCACAAATTGCAAAGGGTCCCGTTGTGGGTTGGTTGGATAATAAACAGACCGGCTACCACGGGGCAACATAAACAACCTTTCAACCTTAATCATCCATTTTGGAAGGCAAGGTCAATTAATTTGCGGATAGGAAAATTTTGTTTTGGTTCCAGAATTTTTTGATTTAATAAAATAATTTAAATTATTGATTTTTCCCAATTTTAAACCAAAAAAAATTATCTGGCCTTTTTTTGGGAATGGATTCCCGCCTAACGCCTTCTGGCCCGGTAGGGCGGCTTTGAAAACCGGAGGTCGGGTTCATTCGCGGGGAATTCAAAAATTTTTATTTTGGTTTCCAGCCAAGGCTGGAATTAAATAGGGACTTAATTTAGGCCGATCCCCCAATCGTCTGAAAAGTAAGATGATCCCATGGTTAGGATGGGCAAAACGTCGGCCACCATCAACCCGGATTGACCAGCGTGGTGGAATAGGTCTAAAACCCTAAGGATAGAGGTATTAGGGGACGCTTTGCCCAGCAGGATTAACACTGGCCGAAGGGAAATTTGATACCAATGACCAACGGAAATTAATCTTCAAAACCCTAATTAATTCGGTTGTTTAATTATATGTAAAACCCCAAATAGTTATTTTTTCGAACTTGGGGGGGTTATTTTAAGGAAAATTAAATTTCTGAATTAAATTTTTTTTAAAATAAATTAGTTGGTCCATATCCTGATCCTGGTTAAAATGTTGGAAGATTTGAAAACAAAAAGAATGCCTTTAGGATATATTTTCACTAGCACCCAATTTAAAAAAGAAATTTTCTTTTTAAAACTTTTATAACCTTTCTACATGGGAAGTGCAGGGGGAAATTTTGGTGTGATATTTTTCTGTTATTTAACGGCACTAAAATCTATTATATTTTAAATTGTAATTTGAAGTTGGACATAGCTGTTTGTTTAAATTTCCCACTTGTTAAGATAAAAATTCATTTTAATATTTATTTTTAAAAGGCGCCTTAGGTTTTAAAAACTTGTTTTTAAACATTGTTCTTATACAGTTAAAGCCACAAATTTATTGATATTTTTCTTAGGACACCGTTGTTAATTTTAACCTCTTGGTTGAGATACAAGAAACAATATTTTATAGTTTTTTTAAAGCTTTGCATTAAAATATTTATAATCAAAATTTAGAAACAAAACTTAATATTTTCTAAATTATAATTATTAACACATGGTAAATATTTTTTATGGAAACATCTTTAAAATTTTCACCTAATCCAGCAAAAACCAAATCTTTTTTTAATTATTCTTAACCAAAAAGTTAAATATCGATCTGCAGTCAATTTTTCCCCATTGAGCCATATCCCCTTGGAAGTTTGGCAAAAAAAAAATAGAATTTAGGACTTTTTTTGTTTTTTTTTTTTTTATTTATTTTGTTTTATTTTAAAAACAAACAGCTTAATAAATGCTTAATTTACAAAAAACGAATATACATTTCCCAGTTATAAAAAGCTTTAGAACATGTTTTCACATTTTAAATATCTAAGAATAGACGCTGTGAGAAAGACACTTATTTAATGTATATAAAGGAAATTCATAAAAAAAAGGGCTTTAAATTTTACAACATTTAACATTAACATTCTGTAATTAGGGAGGCCATATTACCAGGGATTGACACAGCCTTATGAAAAATGATATAAAATTTGTACTTTTAACATAAGTTTAGAAGGAGGTTAAAACCTACCCGTTTTGGTACTAAAGGGTAGACATGCAACCTTTGTCCAATTGCCTAAAAGATTTATTCGATTGGCAAACTTTAGTTTGGTTTTTAATAAACCCAACAAGTACATTATTTTTATTGCCATCAAAACGCAAGTATGATAATTAATATTCGGTATCAGATAACAACCTCCAAACGGCTTTGAAGGCGCATATATTGTTTAAGGCCAATCTAGCGTGTCCTGGAAAAACCAAACCGATATCTAAATGCCCAATTAATTGAGCTGAAATAGGATTTGGGCACATTCATCACTAACAGGGCTTTGGCATACGCCATAAAAGTATAATTCACTGTTCCTGCCAAATTTAAGTACTAAAGCAGCCAGCCAGAGCTTTTGTAAGAAAGCTTTTAACCTTTTGGTTGTTTTCAATGGGTAAAGAAATTTTTGTTTCCGCGCTTTTAAAGGACCATTATCTTATAGAAAATAAATTAAAATGGAGGCCCTGTTTGTAAATTAAAAACCCTTTTTAATGATAAATTGATTTTTTTTCTGTCTGTTGGTTTGTTCTCAACATGGGAAAAAGATGATCTTTGATGCCACTTTGGAAGAAAGTTGATGAATTGGAGTAAATCTTTAGGCTACTTTTCTTTAAGAAATGTTTTAATGTCATATCATACGGGAAGGTGAAGAAATAGTTAATTAATAACTTAATGTTTCGGTATTTCGTCTCTTTATTATTAGAAATTTTATAATCTTTAGATATCCGTCCAATATGCTTTTGTTTGAAATAATTAACCTTTTGTCTATCGATTAATTTTAAACGATTTTTGCTTTAAAGAAATTTATTTACAATTTGTAATTTTTCCAAAGATGAAAAAAGGCGTATAATTGAGAAGGTTTATAAAGAAAAATCATTATTAAATAGAATCTCAAAGACCTTAAACTTTTTTGTTCTGTTTACATTTTAATAAAAATATTCCCATATATAGCCCGTAAACACGTAATGTTCTTTTCGTTTATTTACCAGATTCATGGTGAATTGGCCACTGTATAGTTAGTGGTAATATTGCCCATTTCCATTATCTTTGAGCATTTAACATCAAATTCCTCTTAAAGAAGTAAGCCCAAGAATCTATTATACTTTTATAAGGATTAATGAATTATTTTCAAAAATCTATTTATTTCAACATTTATTATTACTTGCTTTCTATTGAAAAACGGATAAAGTTGGACCAAATAGGACTTATTATCTTAGCAGTTGATTTTAACTTTCTGGAAATTTAATAAAATTCAGTTTGTTTCTATAATTTTTTTCTGGGTTTTTAGCTTAGTTAGGCAATTACTTTTTAAACTTTTATCAATTAATGCCCGCCAACCAGACTTTCTTTAATTTGATTCACCCACAAAGTCATAAATACTGTACAAATTATATATGCCTCAATATTGTAAAGCCTAGGGTATTAAATTCCAAAACGGAAGCCATCAACAAAACGAATAAACGAAAGCCTGGGTAAATGAGAAGTGTAAGAAGATGACCGGATGAAACTTGTTTAATCTTCTGGGATTCACCGGACAATAGACGTTTAATTACGAGGAGTTCCCTTAGTAATAGTAATAAATACTGGTGATAAATTTATTCCGAAGAATATCCGTAAAGAAAACTGGACAAAAATTGACGGAAAACAGCAAGTTTTGATATACTTTCCACGGTATAATGTCAATACTATTGCAACATTATTTAAAACCCCGGCCCTAAAGAACTTAATATTTATTTTAAAAGTTTTATTTTAACCCTTTAACTTTATTTAACTGAAATAATTACCATTTTTTATTGTATTTATTTATTTTAAAAAATAAAAAATGATTTTTTTGCAATGCACGGAATAAAAAAGGTTCACAACTTTAGCCAATTAAATTTAAAAAAATTTGGAAAAGTCTGCCTTTATAGTAATTTTGCATAAGAAAAACACCTTAAGGGAATACTTAATCAAGGTTTCTTAACTAGGATGACGATGAATAGACGAGCAAAAAAATTCCAAAAAGCCTGTTTCAAATGGAAACCACGAACCGCAGTCCGTTGACCTTCTTCACTAGGAGAATTCCTAAAAATTGACAAAATTCGTCCAATTAATAAAAGATTTTATAATGTTTGAATTGAACATTAATTTAAGAACATTTACTTATTAAATATAAGATAAATTAAAATGCAGGCAGAAAACGCGACGCAAATTTGAAGGAGGGGTTTGTTTCCCGGGTTTATATTGCTTAAATGGTTATACGTTGTTAGAAGTCGGTCAAATTGTTTTTTAAAAATTTCATTAGATGATCATTTAATGAAGATGCACTGGGAAGTTTTTATTAACTCTATTTAAAAATTATAAAGGGTGGGTTCAAAATCTTAAGACGGAAAAAAATTTAGGATAACATGATTTTTTTTCCAATCTCGGGTTTCATTAATTTATGTTACCGCCCTTTTTCTACCGTTTAAGCCAAAGGGAATTCAAAAAAAGATTTAAACTTGAAACATGTTAAATCTTTGATTTTATTCCTTTGGAGCCAGTTATAAAAATTAAATATTAATTATTGTCAAACCAAATAAATCATATTTTAATTTACTTAAAACTTACCCACGGGTAATTGAAAATTTAAGTTTGCATTATATACCTCTTTTTTTGATTGCGAACAAATTTAAGTATTCTAAGTTTGGTAAAAATTAATGCCTTTTTTACTTTAATGGACAGAAAAAAACAAAGTACCAAATTTTAAAAAACTGGATATCTTAATATTATACAAACTACCAAAAAATGGATTTAAAACGTTTAAAGAAGAACTTGAGCAATTAAGACATGACTTACTTTAAGTTTCAAGTGAGGCCTTGTTTTATATGTAAGAATATTTTAAGAAAAGCCAGTTCTGACATCAAACCTGTTTTTAATTAGTTATAGTAAATTTTTTATTTAAAATGAAAATGTATTCAAATTTAAAACATATTTAATATTTGTTAACCAATATTAATATTCCCAATGATTTCATCACCAGAAAAGCTTCCGAAAATTGATTGGAATTTTTAGTGCAAGAATATTGATTTTCTACGGCCACCTTTTTTGATTATAAAGGTTAATTTAAAATTATTATTTTATAATTAAATTATTTTACATTTAAAACAGTTTGGAGATTCTAAATTTATTTTTAAAACTTAAAGAGGGATCTGATCAAAAGCTGTTTTAATTATTCAGTGTTTCCTTTGAAAGGCAACCATCATCCGCAAAAAAGACAAACATTTTCTATTTTGCAAGGTTATATTGAACACCGAGGTTAAAAAATTATGGAACGTTATATAAATTTTATGCCACTGCATAAAAAAACTAAAACAATACGACTTTTTCATTTTGATCTTAAAAACCTTTTCCTTTAATTTATTTGGAAACTAGCCTTCAAACCCATTACTAAATATGAACAAAGCCAAGTTCAATTATTACTTTTTACTATCTTTACAAAATATACAAAAACTTAAGTGTCTATTCATAACACTTTAAGTTTTTTAAAATAAAATTGAGATATATAAATTGAGGATAACAAAAATTTTTTACCTTGACTGACTGTTTTTCTAGTTAATCTGAATGGTTAGTTCGATTTTGACCTGGACTTTTATTAAGGAGGAGGAAGGAGCTGAGGTAACTAAGAGTAGCAAAGGAATTTAGCTTACTTGAGAAAAACAATTGGGGCGGAGGAAGAAAACCAGCTATCCAAGGAACAAAGGTTCACACTGTGTTTAGGTTGGGAGCTTCTCATGAACTCTGTGGAGAAGGCTCACCTAAACAAGAGTCTGGAAGAAACCGTCAAAAAAAAGGATCAAAAAGTCACCATCCAAGTCAAAAAAGTGGTCACACCAATTATTGATTTAAGGGGTGAACTGAAGGGAATCATTCAACAAAATTGGTTATTTATATAATTAATCTAAGCTACCAGATTTTTTCATTTTAAACTATTAAACTCTTAGGAAAATTATTTAAACATTTTTAAAATAGTAAGTGTATCAATTGCAATGCTTAGATAACCAAAAAATACCGGTAATTTTTAAAAAAATCAAGGAACTGTTGTGAATAAACTGCAGAGGATTTGAAAATTTGCCGCACTTTGGACTACAAATAAAAGTAAATAAATTTGGATTAAAAGGTGATTAAAAATAAAAAAAATTTGGAAAATTAACTTTAATTTCGGAAAATTAATAATAAATGATGATTAAAAATTTTGCTATAGGACTTAATTTGAAAAAAGCAAAACAATGACTCAGCCAATTTATTTGGTTTGTTTAGATGTTCCGATTAATTTTTCAAATTGGTTTAAAGTTAAAAGATCTAAAAAATAAAATCAATTGAAAAATAATTGTTGAATGTTACACGGATTTATTAATTTTAGATTAATTCTAAAAAAAATTACTAATGCTTTTATTATTTTTTTTGGGAAAAACATTCAAGACTTTATTAGTAAGGAAACTCGTTAGAACTAAGGAATATCCAAATACAGGAACACCAACAGGCAAAACCTTGATAGATTGATTAATTAGGCTGTTTTAATTCCGACATTAATAAAAGAAATGGGTTTGGAATTGGGGGGTTGAACTGTCAAAAAAATCTTGAAAAAGTTAAAAGATGCTTTGTTAAAGAAGGTTTTTACCATAGTACCGTTTTAACCGCTGTTCATATAATTTAAAAGTTTGTCGAGAATATACCGGGCAAAAACCAGAGTTAAATTGCAAACCAAAAATTTTGGAAGTCTATCTAGAACATCTAGTTTTGCCTTTAAAAACAAACAAAACCAATTTTTTTTACGCGAATTGGTATGTTTTGTATCTCAAATGAGAGCACCACATACCAACTTAGTCTGCCAAGGACTGGGGATTCTGGAACAGTTCGAAACGTGGGAAAAATATATAATTAAAAAACCAAACTGGTGGATTTGATATTACATAATACCAAATTATTTTAAATTGTTTTTAAGGTTTTTACATTATTCTTTTGATGAACAAAATTTTCATTGTTACGTAACCTAACAATATTAATACCTTGTAAATATAAACACTTCAAAAACATGGACGATCAAAACAGAAGAGGAAAAAATTTATACACCGAGAAGAAATGATTTGGTATTTATATACCAGAAAAAGTTACGCATTCTCAAATCATTCCAACCGCCCGTAGCCTAGTGTTATGAGCGGTGCCGTAACCGGAGGTCGGGGTTCGAATCCTGGACCCAACAAATTTTCATTGTTGTTTTGGTTAAGGGCAATTTGGGCCGATCACCCAAGGTCTGAAAAGAAAGATGATCCATGCGTGGGTGGGCTAAAAAGTCGGGGAAACCCACCAACCCATTGGGACCAGCGTGGTGGGATTGGTTTAAAACCCAATGGGATAGGGTACACTAGGGAGGCCTATGTCCAGTAGTGGGAGATCAAAGGCTGGAGGACAAGGAGATGAATTTAAATTTTTATAAAAGGAAGGGATATAGGAGTAAAACCCTGCCAATTAAAAGTGAAGGACAATCACTGAAATTTGAGCACTTAAAACACCGAGGTAAAGTCCATTTTAATTACCAAGAATAGAACATATCATTTGTTACTTATAACAGCTTTGGGAAAAGGGGATCGGAGATTGAAAAATTTGGAAAACGGGCCTATTAGGATTAATGAACCCAAGACCAAAAACGGGAAGTATTTCCTCCCCAGGTTGTATCAAAAAGGGATTAATTATTTTGACATATCGTTTGGTCCTATTTTTAAAAATTATTGGTAATTTAGTATAATAATATTTAAGAAATTAAATAAAATTAATGAAACAAAAATCCCCTCAAAAGGATTAAATAAAATGATGGTTTTACCCTTAAAGAGTTTTTATATGTTCCACATAATTGGCCCCATTTGAATTATTCGGTTACAAATATTTATGTTCTGTAACACGAGAATATATAAATAGAGATTTATAATTAATTATTTAAAGGAAAAAACCACAAAACAATTTTTATGGGAAACACTTTTAAAATTACATTTAGGGTTTATTCAAAACTTATTTAAGATAATAAGGTTTCAAAGTTTTCATTTGTTTTCGAGTGTGATTTTAATTTCAATTTTTTAATTTCAATTATATTATAAAAATTTTTCAAAAATTACTTAGGCAAAATGACAGCCAATCTGACCACCAGCAGGGACCAACGAGGAAAATAAGAACAATAAAACAACGCCAGTAAAAGTTGGCCTGTAACGAAAAACGAAATTTTGATTAAAATTAATTTTAAAGATATCAGAGAATTATTTTATTGTTTGCGCGAATATTTACATTATTAAATAAAATTACTTTAGGATTTTATCGCGGGTTTTTTACCTTTAACCCCGGACGTTTCGAACACCTTTCCAGCGGCCGTGGTCAGGGGTAAATTGAGATGTAAGGGCCTTCGCCAGTGCCAATTTCAGATTCTTTAATTTTTATGTTATTTGTAACCCGTACCCGACCCGGGCAAAATGGAACTGATTTTATCTGTAAAGCCGGCAGGGATTATGTTTAATTTAAATTTTAATTTATTAATTATGGGATCCTGGGCAGGTGGTAGAACCTCAAACCATCTTCTTTGAAATTTGGATGTTTTAACTTCAAATTAGCCCCACGGATCATCCTTGGTAGGAATCGGTGTTTTAGGAGGATTTAGGTTCGATGAATCTTGATGTAATGGTTTGGGTGAGGAAGGGCGGTTACACCGCCCTGTTGGGTCTTCTATAAATAATGTCAACAATTGTTCCTTCACGGCGGGTTCTTATTGCTCGTTGGGTTTGTCCCAATATGAGAGGCCCGTCCAACCCAAGCTTGGTACACCCTGGCCTTTAGAGGAAATATTGCACTGAAGGGGCAGGAATTAAAATTTCTTTCAAAGCGGTTTGAAATAAGTTTTGATTGAAGCCTGCCCCAAAAATGTAGGCCAATCTTGTTTCGTTACGCCCTCTCCAAAGGGAGAACAAGGTACTGCTCCACGGGTGCCCCCTCGGTCACCGTGACGCTTGCCGTGGCGCAGGAGTTTGTTGGTCTCGCAGTACTTGCTTAACATGGTGTAGCCTAAAGCCCGGGTGTTCATCATCACAGATCCCTGTGCCTTCTGAAACAAAGATTTGCCCACGGAGTTAACTGGGATGGTGGGTGTGAATTGCCATTTAAATATTTATTTGTATGGGGTTGGTTTCCCTAACCGGATGGCCTTCAAATTATGGATTGGAATAATTAAAAATCAAGAAAAGCTAAAGAATTAATTTTTTCTAAACCCATAGTAAACCGGTATTTTTTGAATTTATGGGATTAAGGTGGTTTAAAAAGATTTATTTTTCATATGGTAAGATAAAATGTATCTCCCAACGCTTATAAAAATCCTTGGAGAATGGGAAAGGGAGGGCCCTCCTTAAAGTCTTCCAAAAAATGCCAAAAAATTAGGAGAACTGGCAAACCCATCATACACCATCCATCTGATGTAGAACCATTCTTTCCAAATAAATAGCCAGATGTTAGGCAAATGTTTTTAGTAAAAAGCATATTCCATTGAGATTTATTTTTAACCTTTCTTTTGTTACAATATTGAGCAATTTTATAGGATAGATGTAAACAAAGTTGAACATCAAACCAACCCAAGTTTCGGTCAGCAAGGATGTAGATGAACCTGCCAAAAAATGGTTGGGAACTTTGTAAACCGCTTTGGTTTTGTCCTTCCGAGGGGAGAGATTTTCCAAAAGTTGAGCCAATTTGTAAGTGGTGAGTCAATTTGGCCAAAGGGGCAAGGGTTAAAAGTGTATTTTTGGCAACCCAACAATTTTGGGGGTTTAACATGGAAGGATTACCAATTTTACGTCAAGATTGTTTTCGGAGGCTTTTTAAAAGATCGCCAGTTAATTTGAAGGTTTTGTAGGGCCGCTTTGACCTTCCCATGCAAGCCCACCGATAACAGGGTTCTAATTTAGAAATTATAATCTGACGGTCCATGATTCCGTGAATTATTTTGTCTGCTCGGAGAATTGTTAGTTTTTTTGTTTTGGTTATGTAAAAGTCTATTTTGGGAAGATTAGGGCGGCACTTTGCTTGAGCAAATTGACGAAATATCTTGTCGGATAGCCTCCAAATCTTCCTTTTGGAATTGATTTTTGAACAAACAATTCCACATCATTTAAATTTGCTCATACGGGATTTTTCTGGGTGCAATTCGAAAATTTTAAGTTTTGAAATACTTTCAATGTCGATTCATCCAAAGTGATTGGGGACAGGATTACAAAAAAGGCAGTCATTACTCGTCATTTTGGGAAAGTTGCTTCCGTTTGAACCGGAAAGATTTTAGGCTTAGATTTGTTTAATAATTTTTCGAATTTTATTATTTGTTTATTTTTGCCTTTATTATGGTTACCCGTTTATTTAAAGTATTAATGCAATTTTCAAAATCGAACGTTAAAATTTATTTCCATCATGGATGAATTTTCAATTGGGTTTTGGACGCACCAGACGGATCGGTGTTTTGGTTACCCTCCCTCAACAAATAATACTTGCCTGGTTTAAGATCTTGGCGCCACCAAGAATGTCCTTTTTTAGGTGAATCCACACGGGGGACGAGCCGTTGTCCCCCATTTTTCAAAATTTAGAGATTGTTACGTCCTGGCGCTTTAGCCATCAGACCTTCCAAACCGGCGAATTTTGTTTTTGGGTTTAGTCCGTAATTTTAAAATTATAATTATTTTATTGGTTGGCAAAATTATAATTAAAATAAAATTTTTCATTTTATCCGTTTTTTTAATTTTTAAATTCCTGAGTTTTGAACACTTTCGAATTTAGACCGGCAAGAAGACGCATGACATCCTCAGTTACCCCGTGACCAGGCCGCTGAAAGGCCGCTTCCCAATATTCCCATCACTTAAATGCAGTTGAAATTTGCCCAACCAATTTTACACCTAATTGAATGCTTATTAGTGTAAAATTGGGGCGTGTTTCATTAAAGCCTGTGTTATTATTCGTAAAAGTTGAAAACCTCTACTTCCTTTGCCAAGCCCCACCAAATGCAGAAAATATTAAAATCAATGTAGAATGTAATTAAATTTCCACAATCATAAAAACCGTAACGTGTTCAGGATAAAGTTTTATATTCGCAATTCTTTAAAACTGATTTTGTTATCACCCATATTTTAGCCTTCCAACGCCTTTTCATTATTATTGGGAAAGTATTAAAAGTAATTTAAATTCAAATTTATCGTTTTTTTGTTTAATGTTTAAAGTTACTTTTTACTTGCATAGGTTTTAAATAACTTTAATCAAAAGTGAGATTTTTGTAAGATTCATAAAAGATTTGTAGGCGATTTTCAATTTTTAATGTATTCATATCTTGTTGGGAAGAGTCCTTAAGAAATAAATTAAAAGTTATCTGGATGGCTTTGGGTCCATGTTAAAGGGGTTATTAAAAATAAATAAGGGCCACGGGGAAAATCCAAAAAAGAAGCTTTGCGCAATATAATGTTTATTAAAAACAGCAAATACTGTAGTTAAAAAAAATTTTATGGCAGATCCTTTCTTGGGGGGGACCCCGAGGGGTACCTTCCGGTGCCTTATTTCTCCAACCAAAGCAGTAGTGTAAAAACACCCGGTTTGAAGGGGACCGGCCTGCTGGCACATTGGGTGAAACGAGACTTAAAACCCCATGTCTCACGGAGGCGCGTTGTTAATACCCACTAGTATTGTTGATGTTCATGGGGCGTTTCGGGAAATTTCCCATCAAGTGGGTCCGCCCGGTAGGTAATAAAAAATTAAGTTAAAAAAACGAGGTTTTAAAGGGGCCTGAGATAGAAGGGAAAAGGAGTTTTTAACGGTGTCGTGAGAGAAGCCTTTAATTCGCTCCATTAATTTACAAACAACAAATTAGGTTTTACAAAAAATTACCTTTTTAAACAATTATGAAGTCCAAAACTACCAAACGTAAAAAAATAGTTCAAAATCTATCCAATTAATTACCAATAATAAAAACAAACGAATATTAAATCCACCAATTTGATTTTCGGTTAGTTAATATTTTCCCGGATTTTTTGGATTCTTCTTTAAACGTCAGTAGTTAAAACGGTGATGCAAAGAAAGGTGGCCATTATAGAGCTTAAGTTTAAAAGAGTGGTTCTTAATGGAAACCGTTTTGTCATTTTATTAGTGAGCAGAATTTGTTTTATGAATTGATTAAAAAGCTCTTTTGTTTTTTATTTAAATACATCATTTAGGTTTATTAAATTTAAATTAGTCGTTTAATTTTTATTTCCACTACAAAATTATAATACAAACCTTAATTATTAAAAATAAAATTTATTTACAATTTTGAAGAAATTAACATTAAAAACCAAACTAAAAAACGTTTAGTAGAGGTGGAAGGGTCCTTTTCCCAGAGGGCCGCCCTGGGGCGGGATCACCGGGTGGGTTTTTACCAAAAGATAAAAAGCACTACCAGTTCTGGATTGAAGGACATCGAAGCGACCCATTTACCGGGAAGGATATTAACATTCATGTCACACGGTGGGTAGTCCGTTGAGATACCCCAAATGGGCAGTTGTGACCACTTTCATCAGGTGGCCCGACTGCCCGGTTCCTTTGAAAATTAAAAGCGCTTTTAATCTTATATTTAGTCGTTCCAACAGACAAAGAATTTGACAAGTCCAAAGATCCAGCAATTGATATTAAGTTTTTTCATGAGAAAAGACAACGGAAACGGGAAATTAAAATAAATGAATCATCCTTTTATATAATATTATTTAAATGAATATTTTAACTTGTTGTTTTTTCGACCTTGTGTTGTTACCTTCCAATTTACCTTTTTGTTTCCTGCTTAATTAAAACATTTTAACGTCATTCCACTTTTTTGTTTTATAGCCTTACAGGTAACCACAATCTGTTAATGTATATAAACTTTGCAATTTTTCTTTAGTAATAAATTAATATTTTTCTTTAGATACAAAAGGGACAAGACTTCCTACAACTGGTTAAAAAACGTAAAGCAAACGAAAACAATTTCCAAAACCGAATTTCGTTTTAACTTTACTAAGGACTCGAATTGAAAATCCTAAAACATTTACACCTTTAAGGGATTAATGAACCAGCCAAAAACGCAGTATTTTCCTATACGTATCACAAAAGGATTTATTTTGACATATCGTTTGGTCCTATTTTTAAATAATTATGTGGTAATTAGTATAATAGAATTTAAGAAATTAAATATCTGAAACAAAAATCACAACCTCGTGCGATTAAATAGCAAACGATGAAAACCCTAAAGACTTTATACTTGTTCCACATAATTGTACCACTTGAATTGTTCTGCAATAAATATATTTATGTTCTGTACAGCGAGAATATATAACAGAGATTATATTAATATTTTTAAGAAAACCAAAACAATTTTATAAACACTTTTAAAAAATTACATTTAGGTTTATTCAAACTTATTTAAAGATAATCAAGTTTCAGTTTAATAAAAGTCGTTTTAGTGAGTGTGATTTTAAGCTCAATATTTTCTTAATTTCTTAATTATATTATAAAATATTTTCCTTAAAATTACAAAAAATAGGACAAAATGACAGCAATCTGACCACCAGCAGCGGACCAACGAGGTAACAATAAGAACAATAAAACATACGCTAGTAAAAGTTGAAAATGTAACGAAACGAAATTTTGATTAAATTAATACCTTAAAGATATCAAGAATTATTTCTATTGCTTGCGCGAATATTAACATTATTAAATAAAATTACTTTACGGATTTTATCCGCGTTTATTTTACCTTTAATTCCCGACGTTTCGAACACTTTCCAGCGCCGTGGTCCACGGGTAACTGAGATGTCATGGTCTTCTTGCCAGTGCTGAGCGGGTTACCAGATCTTAATTTTTATGAATTTTTGTAATCCTGTACTCCGACCTATGCAAAATGAACTGATTTTATCTGTAAGCCAGCAGTGGTATTATGCAGGTTTAAATTTTAATTTATTAATTATAGGATCCCAAGCGGTGGTAGAAACCAACCATCTTCTCTATTGAAATTGGATGTTTTTAATCTCAATAAGCCTCCACGGATCATCCTTGGTAGGAATCGGTGTTCTTTGGCGAGGTTGTGGTCGATCGAATCTGATGTAATGGTTTGGGTGATTTGTATGGTCACACCCCGACTGTTGGGTCTTCTATGTTTAATGTCAACTATGTTCCTTACGCGGGTTCTTTTGCTCCTTCGTTTGTCAATATAAAGAGCCACAGTCACAATCTAGCTTGTACCTCCTGGGTCTTGTAGAGAATATTGCACTTGATGGTGGTAGGAATTGACCAATCTTCTTCAACGGCGAAATAAGTTTTGATTGAAGCCTCCTCAAAATGTAGAATCTTGTCAGTTCGCCTCTCACAAAAGGTAGAACAGAGTACTGCTCCACTGTGGCTGCCTTCCACTCGGTCACTGTGACGCTGCCGTGGCGCACGACTTGTTGTCTCGCAGTACTTGCAACATGGTGTAAGCTCAGCCCAGGTGTTCATCATCACAGATCCCTCGTCCTCTGAAACAAAGATTTGCCCACTTGGCTAACTGGGATGGAATTTGGTGGTGTTGCCTTTTATTTATTTGGAGGGGTTGGTTTCCCTATCCGATGGCTCATGTTATCAGGATTGGAATAATTAAAACATCGAAAAGCTAAAAAATTATTTTCTAACCCCATGTAAACCGGTTTTTTGAATTTATGGATTAAATTGGTTTAAAATCATTTTTTTATCAAATGGTAAGATTAAAATGTATCTCCATAGCGCTTATAAAATCTTGGATGAATGGGAGCAGTGGCAGGGCCTTTCTCCTCCAAAGGTCTTCCATAAAATCCAGCAACAATAGGAGACCGGCAACCCTTCCAACCCATCCATCTGTTTGAACTCATCTTTCCATAATAAATAGCCAGATGTTAGGCAATGTTTTAAGTAAAATGCTATTCCATTGAGATTTATTTTTAACTTTCTTTTTACCCAATATTGATGCAATCTTCTGGGGATAGATGTAAACAAAGATTGAACATCAAAACCAACCATAGTTTTCATTGTCAACCAAGGATGTAAGATGTTTTAACCTCCCAAACAAAATGGTATGAACCTTTTAAACGCTTGTTTTGTCCTTCCGAGGGGAGAGGATTTTTACCAAAAGTTGACCAATTTGTAAGTAAGGTGAGTCAATTTGGCTAACAATAGGGCGCAATGGAGCATTAAATTTGTGTATTTAGGCAACCCATACAATTTTGGGGGCTTAGGACATGAAGGTATTATCATTTTACGTCAAGATTAAGTTTTCGGAGTGCTTTTTAATAAGATCGCTAGTTAATTTGAGCGTTTTCGTAGTAGGGTCAGTTTTGACCTTCCTATAAAATAGTTTCATCCGATAACAGTAGTTCTAATTTAGAATTATAATCTGACGTGTCCATGATCACCGTAGAATTACCTTTGTCTGCTCGGAGAATTGTTAGTTCTTTGTTGTTGCGTAAGTTGTTAAGTGCAATAAGTTCATTCTTGGGAGAGATTAGGTTTCGCACTTTGCTTCGACTGCAACATTGACGAAATATCTTGTCGGATAAGCCTCCAAATCTTCCTTTTGCAATTGATTTTTGAACAAACAATCCTCCACACTACATACAATTTGCTCATACAGGATTTTTCGCGGTGCAATTGCGAAATTTAAGCCTGATAATACTTTCAATGTCGATTCATCCAGTGATTGTTGTGACAGATTACAAACCGCGCGTACGTCATTACTGCCGTCACTTTGGGAAAGTTGCGTTCCGTTTGAACGTTGTAAAGATTCTTTAGAGCTTAGATTTGTTTAATAATTTTCGAATTTTATTATTTGTTTATTTTGCATTTATTATAAGTAGTTACTTCGCGTTTATTTAAAGTATTAATGCAATTTTCAAAATCGAATGGCGTTAAAATTTATTTAATATCACTGGATGAATTTTTCAATGTGGGTTTTATGACGCACAGATCGGATCGGTGTTGTTGGATTACCCTCCTCAACAATATAATACTTGCCTGGTTTAAGATCTTGGCGCTACCACGAATGTCCTTTTAGGTGATATCCGGACACACGTGAGGACGAGCTCGTTGTCCTGCATTTCTTCATGAAATTTAGAGATGTTACATGTCTTGCGCGTTAGTCATCAGACCTTCCAACCGGCGAATTTTGTTTGCGGTTTCCAGTCCGTACTGGTACACATAATTATTTCTATTACTTGCAAATATTATACATTATTAAATAAAATTACTTTACGGATTTTATCGCGTTTATTTACATTTAAATTCCCGACGTTTCGAACACTTTCGAACTTCAGCACTGGCAACGAAGACGCATGACATCTCAGTCTACCCTGTGACCACGGCCGCTGGAAAGGCCGCTTCCTAATATTCTATCACTACGTCGCAGTTGGTCTTGGCATGCCCCAATTTTACACTAATAAGTGTGTGTACATGCTTACTGTGTAAGAGGTGGGCGATATTATCACTCAAAGCCGTGTGTATTATTCGTAAAGTTCGTAAAACTCTACCTTGCACAAGTCTCACTAAATGCAGAAAAATATTAAAATCAATGTAGAATGTATATAAATTCTACAATCATAAAACTCTAGTAACGTGTTCAGGTATAAAGTTTTATATTCGCAATTCTTAAAACTGATTTTGTTATCACCCATATTCTAGCTTTCCAATGCTCTTTTACTATTATTATTGGAACAGTATTAAAAAGTACTTCATAATTCAAATTTATCAAGCTTTTGTTTAATGTTTAAAGTTACTTTTTACTTGCATAGGTTTTAGATAACTTTAATAATCAGTGAGATTTTGCATTGAATTCATAACATTGATTTGTAGCATCATTCATATATTTTAATGTATTCATATCTTGTTGCAGAGAGTCCTTTAAGAAATAATTAAAAAGTTATCTGGATGGCTTATGGTCCATAGTTAATAGGTTATTAAAATAAATAAGCCATTTGTGGAAAATCCAAAAAAGAAGCTTATCGCAATATAATAAGTTTATTAAAACAGCAAATACTGTGGTTAAAAATAATTTTACTGCAGATCCCTTTCTTAAGGGGACCGTCTGAGTTAGGTACCACTGCGGTGCCTATTTCTGCCACAAAGCAGTAGTGAAAACACTCCGGTTTGAAGGGATCCGTAGCCAGCGTATTTACTGGGTAAACAGAGACTTAACACCCATGTCTCACGGTAGGCAGCGCGTTGTTAATACCACTAGTATTGCCGATGTCTGATGGGCGTCGTGACCATTTCCATCAAGTGGTCCGCCTGCGTAGGTAATAAAAATTAAGTTAAAAAAAACGAGTTAAGCGAAAGTTGTGGCCCGGGATAGGGGGCGAAAAAGAGTTTAATGTGTCGCTCGTGAGTGTAGCTCGCCATTCGCTCCATTAGTCCATAATACAACAATTAGGCGCTACGTTAAAAAATCTTAGTCTTCTTAAACAATTATGAATTCCAAAAACTACCAAACGTAAAAAATATACCGTCATAAATCTCATCTCATTAATATCAATAATAAAATAGACACACGAATATCAAATCCACTAATTTACGGACTTTTGCGCGTTAGTTACATATTTTTGCGCGACTTTCGGATTCTTTCCACGCGTCAGTAGTTAAATGCAGGATGCAAAGAAAGGTGGCCATCATAGAGCTTAAGTTTAAACTAGAGTGGTTCTCAATTGAAACTGTGCCTTTTCGTCATTTATTAGTGAGCAGAATTTACGTTTTAGTGACGATGATTAAAAACGCTCTTTTGTTTCTTTATTACAATACATCATTTAGGTTCTATTAAATTAAATTAGTCAAGTTATTATTTTGCATTTCCACTTACTAAAATTATAATATGCAAATTACCTTAACTATTAAAATAAAATTTATTTACAATTTTGAAGAAATGAAGTTACTAAAACCAAATACTAAAAACGTGTTTAGTAGAGGTGGAAGGTCCTTTTTGTTCAGAGGGCCGCCTGGGCGTGGATCACCGCGTGTTTTTACTGCAAAGCAGTTATGTAAAAGCACTACCAGTTCTGGATTGAAGGACATCTGGCGACCGTATTTACTGGGTAAGGATGCTTAACATTCTATGTAACACGGTGGGTAGTGCGTTGATGATACCCCTGGGCCATGGGCAGCTGTGACCACTTTCTATCAGGTGACCCGATTGCCTGTCATTTCAAAAATTAAAGCGCTTTTTAATCTTATATTCAGTCGTCCAACATAGATCAAAGAATTTGACAAGTCCAATAAAGAACCAGCAATCTGATATTAATGTTTTTCATGAGAATAAGACAACGGAATAGCAGAATTACAATAAAATGCAATCATCCTTTATGTTATTATATTAAATGAATATTTTAACTTGCGGCGTACAAAGTTTTTTGTACCCTGTGTTGTCATTGCACTAATTGACTCTTTTTGTTTCTTGCTTAATTAACATACATTTTAACGTCAATCCACTTTTTTTCTTTTATGGAGCCCTTACACGGAGCACAATCTGCTTAATGTATATACGTTCTTCAATTCTTTCTTTAGTAATAAATTAATATTTTTCTTGTAGATACAACAAGAACAAGAATCCTACACACTGTTTAAAACAACGTAAGCAAACGAAAACAATTTCCAAATACGTATCTCGCTTTAACTTTACTAACTTTTCTTTTATATTGTTAGTATGCCTTAAGCTACTAAAAAAAAACTTTAAGGAAATAGATAAAAATATATACATTACACAAAAATGCTAGAAGATAAAGTTATTTCACCAAAGCATTCTTTTCTATTTCACAAACTGACCATATAAATCCTTGAATAAATTGTATGATTTTCAAGACTCCCCATTTATAGTTCTCGAAATTTGCTTAATATTACGGTCTCCGCAAAATATAGAAATATTGTTTTATGCTTTCAATGCTATTTTAAAAACATCTTTCCTGGCCAGCATTACCCTTGTTTAATTTATAAGTTTAGTTGGGAAATATTATTTTTTTTTCTTATTGCACAATTAAAAATGTACACAGGCGGGCTTAATGCCATAAGGCTTATTTTCTAAACTTAGGGAGGTTACTAAAATTAAGAGAAGGTGCACAAGTAAAAATAAAACAAGCAAATGAACTACACGTGAAGTAGAACAAGAATTATTAAAAGCAAATCTTTAACTGCCAACAGCAAACTCAGACGCCTCAATTAGAAAACATCGCCCTCGTAATATTCTTTTAGGTCCAGACCAAGAAGGGGACATTTGACACTTAAGAATAAAGTTTCACGTTAATGGTTATGAAGATGTGACTCATTTAATACAACCATTTATTAATGATAAAGATCTAAATTTTTCCAATGAAAAATTAAGCTTACTATACTAGCAGACAATCTTTCTTTCATATCGATTTGAAACGTAGTTAACCCTTGATAAATGTAAATTTTGTTACGTACCTTTTACTCACCATTTTTCAAAGTATCTATTTCTGCCGCTTAGAAGTAATCTGGAACCACTTCTGCATTCTGGTTTGAATGGCACTGTAGTCAGCTATTTTCTTAGTAAACGATACATCTTCTATATCAGGGATGTAAGTTAGGTTGAGAGCTTTTACTTAGGATACTCTTACGATTGGGTGTATGTCCTGTAGTAACTTTTATTGTTGTAGTAACAACAATTTTTGGCCAAGGTTTTTTTTTTAAAACCCAAAAAAAAAAAAAGGGAAAAATTTTTTTTTTAAAAAAAAAAAATTTAAATTAAAAAAATTTTTTTCCCCAAAATTTCCAAAAATTTTAAAATTTTAAAAAAAAATTTTTTTCCCCTTTTTTTAAATTTTAAAAATTTTCCCCAAAATTAAAATTTTAATTTTTAATTTTTTTATTTTAAAAATTTTTCCTTTTCCCCCTTTTTTTAAAAAATTTTAAAAATTTTTATTTTTTTAAATTTAAAGGAAAAAAAAACCGGTTTAAAAAAACCCAAAAACCAAAATGAAAAAAAAGGGGGCAAATTTTTCCCCCAAAACCCAAGTTTAAAAAAAATTTTAAAAAATTTTTTTGCCAAAAACCCAAAAAATTAAAAAATTTCCCTTTTTTATTAAATTTTGGCAAGACCCAAAAAATTTTTAAAAAAAAAATTTTTTAATTTTGGGGGGGTTTTTTCCCTAAAAATTTTAAAAAAAAAAAATTAAAAAAAATTTAAATTTTTAAAATTTTTCCTTTTTTTGGAAACTTTTTAATTTAAAAATTTTTTTTCCCCCTTTTTTAAATTTTTAAAATTTTTTTTAAAGAAATTTTCCCAATTCCGGGGTTTTAAAGGGGGTTGGGTTTTTTTTGGAAACCTTTTTTTAAAGGGGGGTTTTTTTTTTAAAACCCAAAATTTTTAATTTTTTTTTTTTAAAAAAAATTTTTTTGAAATTCCCTTTTTTTTTAAAAAAATTTTGGGCCCTTTTTTTTTAAAAAAAACCCCCAAAAAAAATTTTATTTTTAAATTTTCTATTTTTAAAAAAAATTTTTTTTTCCCTTTTTAAATTTTAAAAATTTTTATTTTTTTTCCTTTTAAAAAAGGGAAAACCCCTTTTGGAAATTTTTTTTAAAGGAAAAAAAAAATTTAAACAAATTTTTAAAAATTTTTAAAAATTAAAAAAAATTTTTTGGAAAAAAAAAATTGGGTTTTTTTTAAAAAAAAAAAAAGGGGAAAGAAAAATTTAAAATTAAAAGGAAAAAAAATTTAAAAAAAATATTAAAAAAATTTAAAAAAATTTTGAAATTTTAAAAAAATTTTAAAAATTTTTTAAAAAAATTTTTTTTAAATTTTTTAAAAAAATTTTTTTTTGGGAAAAAATTTTTTTTTTTTTTTTAATTTTTTAAAAATTTTAAAATTTATAAAATTATTTTTTTTTTTTTTTTTTTAATTTTCCCCTTCTTCTTTGCCATTTTAAAAGGGAAACCCCCCAAGGGGAAAGGGGCCTTTTAAAAAACCCCACCTTTTTTAAAAAAATTTTGGGGGAACCCCAAAAAATTTTTTTTTCCCCCCCAAAAAACCCCTTTTCTTTCCCAAAAACCCCGGGGCCAAAAAATTTAAAAATTTTTTTTTGGGGAAAATTTTAAAGGGCCCGGGGGGGCCCCTTTTTTGGTTTTTGGGGGGCCCAAAAATTTTCCCAAAATTTTCCGGTTTTTTTTTAAAAATTTTTTAAAAAAACCAAAATTTAAAAATTTTTTAAGCCCTTTTTTTTTTTTTAAAAAAAAAATTAAAATTTTTTTTTTTTTAAATTAGGAATTTTTTTTAACCCTTTTAAAATTTTAATTTTTTTGGGGTTTTATTGGGCCCCCCTTCCCAAAAACCCTTTTTTCCTTTTTTTAAATTTAAATTTTTGGCCAAAAATTTTTTTATTTTTTTTTTAAAAATTGATTAAAAGAAATTTTGTTTTTAAAAAAATTTAAAATTTTTAAAATTTTAAAAAAATTTTTTTTAAAATTTAAAAATTTTAAAAAAAAAAAATTTTTAAATTTTTTTAAAAAAAAATTTTTAAAAAAAAAAAAAAAAGGGGGAAAAAAAATTTTTTGGGAAGTTTTAAAAAACCCTTTAAAGGGAATTTGGGGAAAAAAAAAAAAAAAATAAAAAAAAAAAAAAAACTTTAAATAAAAAAACCCAAAAAATTTTTTTTTTTTCCCCAAAAAGAAATTTAATCCTTTTTTTAAAAAATTTTTTTTTAAAAAAAAATTAAAATTTTAAAACCAAACCTTTTTTTTTAAAAAAAAACCAAACCAAAATTTTAAAATTTTTTTTAAATAAATTAAGTTTTAAAAAATTTTTTTTTTTAAACAATTTTTAAAAAAAAAATTTTTTTTTTAAAATTTTTTAAATTAAAATTTTCCAAAAAAAAAAAATTCCTTTAAAATTTTTTTTTCCTTTTTTTCAAAAAAAAACCTTAAAAAATTGGGAAAATTTTCTTTTTTTTTGGGAAAATGAAAAAAATTGGTTTTTTTTTTTTTTGGGGGGGTTTTTTGAAAACCTTTTTAAATTTAAAAAATAGGGAAAAAAAAATAAAAAATTTTTAAAAAAAAGGGAAAAAAAAAAAAAACCTTTAAATTTTTTTTAAAATTTTTAAAATTTTTTTTAAACCCAACCTTTTTCCCTTTTAAAAAAAAAAACCCCCCGGGGGGGAAACCCTTTCCCTTTCGGGGGGGTTAAACCCCCTTTTTTATTTTGGGGGAAAAGGGGCCCCCAAATTTTTGGGCCCTTCCCTTTTTGGGTTTGGGGAAAAATTTGTTTTAAAAAAAAATTTTTTTTTTTCCAAAATTTAATTTGGTCAAAAATTTCCCCAAAAATCCCCCCCCCCTTCCAGGTTTTAAAAACCACTACCCTTCAAGGGTTTTCCCCAAAAAGGGGGCCCTTTTCCACCCAATAAAACCCCCCCAAAGGGGAAAAATTTTGCCCCTTTTTCCAAAAATTTAAAAACCTTAAAATTTTTTTTTAAAAAATTTCCCAAGGGGTTGCGGGAAAAATTTTAAAAAAAAAATAAACCAAAAAAAATTTAAATAAAAATTTTTTTTAAAAAAAAATTGGAAAAAAATTAAAATTAAAAAAAATTTTTAAATTGGAAAAAAAATTTTAAAAAATTTAAAAAAAAAATTTTTTTAAAAAGTTTTAAAAATTTGGGTTTTAAAAATTTTAATAAAGTTTTTTTAAATTTTAAGGGTTTCCATTTTTTTTTTTTCTTTTAAATTTTTTTTTTTAATTTAACCCAGGTTTGGGAATTTTTCAAAAATTTTTTTAAAAAAATTTTTTTTGGGGAAATTTAAATTTCCTTAAAAAGGGCAAAAAAAAAATTTTTTTTTTTGAATTTTTAAAAAAAAACCCCCAAAAATTTTTTTTTTTTAAAAAAAAATTAAATTTGGGTTTAAAGGGTCCATTAAAAAAATTTTTTTAAAATTTTTAAAAAAAAAAAAATTTTTTTAAAAAAAGAAACCTTTTAAAAAAACCCCAATTAATTTTTTTTTTTAAAATTTAAATTTTAAATAATAAAAAAAATTTTTATTTTTAAATTAAAAAAAAAATTTAAAAAAGGGGTTTTTTTTAAATTTTTTTGTTTTATTTTAAAAATTTAAAAAAAAGGGGGAAAAGGAAAAAAATTTTTTTTTTATTTTAAAAAAAAATATTTTTTTTTAATTTAAAAAATTTTATAATTTTTTAATTAATAAAAAAATTTTTTAAAAAGCCTTTTCCCTTTTTAACCTTTAAAAATTTTTTTTAAAATTTAAAATTTAATTTAAATTTTTTTTGGTTTTTTTTTGGTTTGGGTAAAAAAAAGGTAAAAAAAATTTTTTTTAAAAACCTTTAAATTTAAAAAAAAAAAAAGAAAAAAATTTGCCCCAACCCTTTTTTTTTTAAAAACCCTTTTTTTTTCCTTTTAATTTTTTTTAAAAAAAAAGGGGAAAAAAACAAAAAAATTTATTTATTTAAAAAAATTGGGGCCAAAACCCAAAAAAGGACCCCAAAAGGAAGGGGAAAAAAAACAAAACCAAACCCAAATTAATTTTACCTTCTTGGAAAAAAACCCTCTTGAGTTATTATCAGTATAAATATAACTTAAGATTTGGGAATTGATGAGATAAAGGAAAGGGAAAGCTAGTAACTTAAAACTATTTGGTTTAATAAATCACATGTTCATGAGCATCAACTAGAAATGCTTAATTGGAGGGCCATAATTAAAAAGACAATTTAATGAGAAAGGGTGGGAAATTTTTATTTTTTGGACTGAAGTAAGTAAATAAATAATAAATAAAAAGGAAAATGGAAAATAGATCCTACCAAAACAAAAGCAAGAAAAAGAGCGGGACATTTCAAGAAATTTTTGAAAGACAAAGGAATTAACCTTAAAATAAAGAGTAGAAAGATGGTCGATCACCTTCCACTTACTAGAAGTTGATTAAAGGGTTTAAAATTAAATTTAAAATTAAAAGGAATTCCAAAAAAATAAAATTTTAAATTGTTTAAATAATAAATAAATAAAAACCCGTATAAAAACATTTTATTATATATATTTATTCATTTATTTCAACCAAAAGAATAAATTTTTGGTAAAAGATTGTATTCAAATTGTTTTAGGTTGGGCTTTTTTTAATTTTGTATCCACGAGGTTGTGGATCTTGAAATTTATATATTTTATTTCTTAAATATCCCACTATAACCTACTTTTATAATAATATATATTTAATTGTAAAAAAACCACCAGGAAAAAGTTACCACCTTCCATTTAAAAAATATTAGTCAAACCTTTTGGGAGGAAACAACGGCAAAACATTAAAAAAACAACCCTGAATTGAAACCTTTTTGGGTTGGTTAAAAAGTTAATAAAGAAGAGTTTGTGTCATATGCATTAAATCCATTTTTGTCAGTCAAAATAATTTTATGTAAACAAAAAATAACCATTGGCAAAAGGAAGGACTGAATGTTATGTTAAACATTAAGTTGCTTTTTAAAATTTTAAGGAACGAAATATCTATCAGTAGTAAACAGGTTCAAAATTTTCCAAAACTTAGACCAAACATTTAAAGTTATTAATATTTCCTAGGAATATATAAAATATAAATTTAAATGATTTAGAAACTTCAAAGAAAGTTCCAAAAAGTAAAAATGGAAACAACTGAACTTCTATTATAATTAAAAAACATTAAATGGCACGTGACCCGACAAAGCTAAATGTTTTTTTAGGACCGACCATTGCATATCAACAACTCCACCTTTAACACTTTACAGATGTTCACTTATTCCACACACGAGGCGTTCCGTTTCGGAGAGCTTTGGGGAATTCCTATTTTATCCTTAAAATTTCAGGAACCGTCTTTTTATCAAATTTCGGACAGGCACGTCAATCGATATCTTTTAAAATACCCGCTTTATAAATAGTTTTCTCACCAAGTTTTAAATAGAAAGGGAAACTTAAACTTATAATTCCCACGTTGATCAACTGTATTAAAAGGAAAATTTATTTTTCTATATTTAATGGTTTTAATTTTATCGTTTTCTAGATGGTTAAAAGCTTTTTCAAAGTAATTATTTTTGTTTAATGTTTAAGGTTACGTATTAAATTTACCTTTTTCGAAAACTTAAGGAAGTAATTTTTTTTTTTTTACTTTAAAAGTTTATTTTATCTCCAAACAAACTTCCCGTAGTTTTAAAATGTGAAATTGGTTTAAAAAATAAATAAGTTAAATTAATTGAGTAATCCATTTCTAAATTGTCTTTGATCTTTTGATTATTTGTTTTATTAATGATTAACGCATTCAACCCCCAAAAAGAAAATCATTTAAGATCATAAGAAAGGGCAGAAAGAGTTTAATAGTTTTTTATGACCGGTCAATTGAAACCAGTTGCCTTATCAGGTTTGCAGTTTGGACTATATTTTATTTTTAAGACCCCTTTTATCAAATACCCTCGGTCGAACCCCCATTCAACAACTTTTTATCGGGTGATTTTAGCTATAATAAATTATCAGGAGATGGCACCGTTTTATTTTTTACGCATTTTTATTTATTGGAAGTCTTGAAAAAATAAACCGATTTAAAATGTTTCAACTATTAGAATGAAACAATATTTGGGCTTACATCATGTAAAAATGATGCGTTTTTAAGCATTAAATTGGTGTAACGAAAACAAAGGCAATTGGATATAAAATATTTCTTTTTGTTATGTAACAAAATTTAAACCTTGACAAACAAAATTATATTTTTTGATTACAAATAAAGTTACCAGAACAAATAATTCTTGGCTCTTTAAGATTTTTGGTTCCCATAAATTTCTTATTATATTTTTTTGGCCAAAACGGGGCCCAGACGGGAGCAGTCGAGCCTATCTGATGGGGGTAACCGACCCCTTGGAACATAAGCAATACCAATGGTATCCGCTGTTACCTTGACACAAGAATGTTGGTCTCGTTTACCCAGTAAATCCTTTTACCGGTGCCTTAACTGGAAACACAGCAGTATTTTTCCCACTGCTTCCGGCAGAAATAAGGCGGTCCCTGTAAAGTGGACCACCGACCGGAAGATAATCAATGAAAGGGATTACCTGGCATCGATCAATGTTCATCCCGGACGCTTTTAAAAGACAGAAAAACTTTTTACCAAAAACCCTGGAAGAAAGGCAACGGTTTTTTAGCCGGAAAAACTATTTAAATAGGAAATCGGAATAACCGCATCTTTCCACCAAACATCAAATTTTTATATTATTAAAAGGCCGTGCACGAACCCCAGGGTTTTAATTTTGGGAGGCTTTGGGAATTGTTGAAAAGGAGATTCATGATGGGAGGAAACCGGGTGCAGGGTGTTTGTCCCAGGGAGAACAAAAAGGTTGGTGGTTTCAGGGGATTGGAACGGAGCCAGGTGGCATCACCATATGGGTTATGATGGGTCCTGGAAGGGAATGGCCACTTGGCTCAACAAATGTTTGGGAGGTTGATTCAGGTAAAAGAGATTAATTTGAAATCACCCAGATAACCGTGGGATGTAACCCTGAACCCAAAAGGATTCAAGGACCAAATTTAAATAAGTAGTTAATGTTTGGGCGGTAAACGACGCCAATAACTGTTTGGGCAGTTGTAACAGATACTTAAAACAAAAAATTAGAATGAATGAAAGAAAGTTAAGGAGTCTTTAAAAAACTTTGATTAAAATCCTTTGGGATCCGATTCAAGGCAAAAACCGTCATCGTCCCAAAAAAGTACATTCATCAGCAGAATAAAACGTATCACCACCTGCAAGCTCCTTTAAATCATTCAACAAATTTATTACTCCAAATCATTCAACAAATCATGTACAATCATTCAACATGCATATTAAAATAAAATAACTTAGTCCACTTGTAACGATTATCAGATTATAGTTTATAAAAAATTTTTCGCTTTAAAAATAATGTTTGTCTGAATGGACTCATGTCCCTTAGCCTCCCCATAAAATTAATAAAACAAATCAACGTCAACGGGTTCATTTACAACATTACCGACCACTAAACAAAGTTAACATAAACACAGAAACAATCAGGGCTTCATAATTAACTAGTAGTAGTAAGGAGCCTTTTCATTGGGTAACTTTTATCTCGTTGACCTCTTTGGGTTGGCTTTATAGAAAACGTTGTTTGGACCAAAAAGTCGATGGAAAAATATTTTCATTTATTTATTAATTCCAAGTTTACTTAAGTTACTTAGGCCTTGGTCATTTAGTTCCATGAAAAGACATAGGATTCTTTTCATGAATACTTTTAATATTTAGCCGGTTGGAAAGGCACTTGGTGCATTAAATTTTCTTGTTTAATCGATATATGGTTTTTATTCTATGAAGAAAAGCGTTTCAGCAGTTTAAAAAAAATTTTTGAGATTCACAAGGATCTTCAGGTAGAACAGTATTTTGAAGTTATACCTTTAGGCGCGTTATGAAAAAAAGAAATGAGAGGAAATTTTAAATGCCGCGCACCCCGGGTAAAATTAACGGTTTATAATGGGAACGGAAATGGACCTTAATTAATAGTGATAAGGTTGATTTTTATGTGGAATTAATGGGTTTCGTTTTTATTTTGGATATTGTTATAATGTGCTCTTGAGTTAGGATTAAGGTTCTTTTTTGAAATATATATATATATATATAACTAAATTATATATTATTATATTATTTAAATTTATATTAAATATATATATTTAAATATATTATTATATAAATATATTAATTTTTGTAATGACTTTTATTCCAACTTGATATAATGGTAATATTTTTATTCATTTAAATAACAACATTTGTGATTTTATCTTGAAATAACGTTTTAGATAACGCCATCTACTCTTTCCATAATCAAAGCTTCTGATTTATAGTACCGTTTACAAATTTTTAACATCTCAGGGAATTCCCCATTTGTAAGCAACAAAGATGGCGCTAAACTACTTGGTTTTATGATATATCAAAGTACGTCTTGGAATCCATAAATTTTAATCGAATTATTTATGGATTGGTTTTGGAAATCTATACCCTTTAATTATCTTAATTTTTTAATTGATTTTTCCCTTTGTGAAATATTTGGGAAAAAATTTGTGCTTATTTTTCAAGTGTCCAATAAATTGGGTTAACCTTGTATTTTTATTGATATAAATTAAAATACTTTTATTTAATAAATTAACACTAAATATTTTTTTAAATGTTTATTTTGGTTTTTAATTATTCCAAAATAAGGAAATAAATTTAAAAAAACATTTAAAAAAAAGTTTCGTAAAAAATTAAAATTGAACATCAAATTATAATATTAATTTTTTATTTGCTATTAAATTGAATAAATAAAAATATTTATAAAAAATAACTTAATAAAAATTTAAAAGAAAATTTTGATAAAAATGATAACTGAAGTTCCGATTCAGACATTTAGGAAAGATACTTGGTGGGACATCATTTAAATTAAATAACCCGAATAATAAGACAATTTTATTTAGATTATTGGTAAGAAAATAAATATTTATTTTATTTAATTTTTCAAATTTAAACCTTGAACTTTTGTTTTATCCTTCCAATCCTTCTATTATTTTTATTGTAATTAATTATTTGCATCAAATAAAACTATTTTTTAATGATGCCAAAGTTAAAACCTTCTCACGCGCGTACATGGGACACCACCCATTTTTTGTATAACTTTTTCTTTTGATTAACTTACAAGATGGTTGGAAGGGTTTTTTAATTTTCCATTAAATTTTTTTTCTTGCCTAAACCAAGTGCCAAATGCTAGTTTAACATTATAAAATTTGCTTTTTGGGTTGTTTCAAGTCAACTTAACGTCAAGTACTCCAAGGAGACAGGGTGTTAGTTTCCTGTTTTTGGAAACTTAAGACTTATCTCAACAGCTTGTTTTGATGCAGTTATCAATTTTGATTTTTAAATCGAGGAGGAAATATATTTTTTTTATTTTACGCAGACAGACGAACGTCCGGTCCCCACCTTGGACCCATGGGCATCGGCAGTTTAGTGGTAAAACTAAGCCTGCATACCGTGAATTTTAGGGTGTTGGGTCTCTTTACCCAGTAAATGTGTTGGCTACGGTGCCCTTCAAACCTGAACACAGCAGTGTTTTCACATTACTGCTTTGGCGAAATAGGCACCGGTGGTACCTACCCAGACGATCCCTCTAAAAAGAACCGACCACCAGTATATGATTTTATTAAAGCTGTTATCAGTTATTTCGTTTCAGGTGTTAGATATCTAGAAAGCTTTAATTATGATATCTTCTTTATAATACATATTGGAATTAACAATCTATCCCAGTGTTTCCATGAACTTGACTTTTTGCTTAAATAAAAAATAGAAATTTAACTTTTAAGTCATTTAGATTTTATTATTAAAGGAAAACGTTCCTTCCTTACACGTTATTATTTTTTCCGATTAAGTTTTTCTCCTTTTACAAACCTTTTAATTGATTTACTGAGAGGACTCTTAATTCTGTTTGGAAAGTTATTTATTCAACGCCTAGATTTGGGCCCGTGGTGATACACAAATGCAAAAACTTTACTGATAGCTAAACTAATTAAAATGTTTATAATAAAAAGTTTTATTGGGTTCAAACTATTTACGCTTACATAAAGGCTCTTGTAAAACAGGGGTTTAACGTTGTTTGTTTTTCGCTTTTGTACAATCTACAGAATCAGCATTCGATGTGTAAAATCGTTTTGGGTGTAAACTGTGTATCCTAGTGGAACATAAAAAGTTGGCCACCGGAAAACCCAGTTCATTAATTGCTTATTCGATGGGGAGCATTATCAATTAATTTCAGAACCAATAAAATAACGTGCAAAAGGTATTAAGGTTTTTTAAAAAGGTTTTTTGATTTCAAATTTAATTAGTAACTTTTAAAGTTTTCTTTTTCATTCCTGATTTTCGAAAATAGGTTACCTATTAATTCTTGTATTGATATTGTTTAATAAGAGTGGGTTTGTCACATTTTTAGAAGGAAGTGGAGAGTAAAGATCGGTTGCCTATTTCTGTTCCAAATCAGTAGTGGGGCCATTATCTTTTGGTTCCTGTGGAAGGCCATGGTAAACACAAATTCCATGGTTTAAAATAAAAACTGGACCCTTTTATTAAGATTTAAACGTTACTGGACCGGAAAAGACACTGGACTTAAAAGGGCAGGTTTATCTTTCTTTGGAAACTGGACTGGGCTGGGATGCGGATAAAATCCCCAATGAAACACCTCTCACAATCCTTCTTTTGCCGACGATGGTCGTAATATTGGCCGAATCGTTTAAGTGTTTGCAGGATATGTTGCACAACCGGATGAACTTGGACAAGGGCGAAAGTCATGTTTAACAAACATTTTTTCCGGGAGCCGACGGTTTGGATGGAGTTACCTCGAAGTTGTCAATTTATGTGGCCTTGGGCCTTTGAAGTGCGGAAGACATAACTTCAAAGTGAAACCGATAGGAGGAATTCCAGTTTTGGCAGCTTTAAAAATTAAAACCATGTTCTCCACATCGCCGCCAATACCGTAATGTTCGGAAACGAAAAGTCAATCAAGCGCCCCCCCCCGTGATGACCCCAGGGCCCGAAACGTGGCCCTTGACTATAGGGCGGTCCCAAAGCCCGTTGCTCATCGCGATATGGAACCCTTTGCTCCAGGTTTTCTTTATCGGACAAAATTCGGTTGAATTAATCCGGCAAAGAACCAAAGTCACCGGACATAGTGCAAAGGATTGGCTCCGTTATAGTGGCAGTAGGGATAACTTGGTGAAGAACCGTGGTCGATGGGCCAAAAAGGTTTCTGGAGTGGGAGGCCGCGTTCCGGGAAGAGGAATTTGGTCGACCTAACCAGGGGGGATGCCGATCCTCCCTTCCTGGTAGCCGGCCCCAAATTGGCGGCGAGGAAGGATCGGCCGTCTTAGCACATTGAGAAAACGCCTATAGAAGCCATGGACGGTGGGGCTGCTAATGATGAAAAAATTATGATTTTTCCATTTATAAAATAAAAATTGGATGCAGTTCCTTGAGCCCTAAACTTTGGGGTATTGGTTTTTTCCGTGACGATGTGCGCCGCAATCGTAAAAAAATTTACCTCTTGAATTTTACCTACAAGCCCAAAAAAAGTAACTTTAAAAAATTCTTTTAAAGGTTGACCCCAACCCAACCTTTACATTGTTTTTTGGTTTTTGGAAATAATTTATCGTGTCTTATCTGGTTCTCATTTAAAAAAAATTGTGATTCTTTTTAAAATTCTCATAAAGCATGGACTTCCCAAGATTCACAAATTGGATTGGTAAAAAGGATAATATAGGAATAATTAAACTTTTTCTTCATTAACTAATCGTTTTTAATTATTCCTGTTTATTCACTGGGCAGTTGATATTAGGAACCATTAATTATTCTAAACAACATTTTGGCGGAAATGGTTTTTAAATTTTTGATAGTTGTTAAAAGTTACCCGTTGTAATTCAAACTAGTTAGGTATTAGTGATTTTATTTGCCCTTACCTTCAATTTATTTTTATAAAACAACGATCTCAACTTGATTTGAAAATGAAGTAATGTATTATCTATTACCTAACTTAACATAAATAAACTGGTTTAAATTAAAAAGAATCAATAATTTATAATCAAACAGATAATTTTTAAAAAGTCTAGCTGTAATTATTTTTACATGAAACCTTATTAAACGACGGCTTTTAAATCTATAATTTCAATGGCTTTAAAATAAAGAACAAAATAAATCTCATTAACGATGAAAATTAATAATTAAGATGCTTTGAAGAGAACGTAAAAAGAACCAAATAGTAATTCATTAAAAAAACCAAATACTGCATATTTGTGTAATCCATTAAAATTAAAAGAAATTTTAACGATAAAACATTTAAAAACACATATTTTGTTCTTTTTTTTTTTTTATGTCAAATATATATAAATTTTGCATTCATATATTTGCATCGAAATAGTTATGTTCGAGATAAAAAAGGACCTATTAAATCGAATTTAACCGAAAAACACGGGCCACCTTTACGTTGCGTTAAAATGTAGGCCCCTTTTGTTCGGTTTTAAAATAAAAAGCCTTTATTTTTAAAAAATGTTTAAAATAAATAAACCTTTTATTAAACTAAAAAAACTATTAAATATCTCCAATATGGGTTTTTTTTAAAATGGCCTTGATAAAGAAACTTCCTTCAACTGAATCCGCAGACCCCACTGGTTAAATCGGTTTCCGGAGATGACGGTCGAGAGGATTAGGTAAATTTAATATCAATTGATAAGGGCCCGGGCCCAAGAAAATAAGGAAAATCATTGTAAAGGTTCAAACTTCCGCCTTGACATAATACAATTGGGTCAAGTTACCAAGCCTCGTTTATTGAGCAAATACACTGGCCGGTTTGCCCCTTTCGAACCAGAAAACAATGGTTTTTCCCACTAAAATCTCAAAAGGAAAAGGCACCGGTGATAATTCCTTTCCAGATAATTACATTCTAAAAATACTTGAATTTTATGAAGTAAATAGTTGTTGCATTTATAACGGTTTCCAAAGGAAAAATACCGACACAGTTAAACCCCTTTTAGAAAACTTCCAAATTAAAACGTGGTTATTTCGGCGATGACATAAAAATAACCCCCGCTGAGTTTTTTTCGCCGGTTCTTCCTAAGGTCTGGGGCGTACTTTTCCAACCGGTGGTAGTGTGTTTGATAATCAATGCAAGTGTAAACTTCATATTGAATAAAGATATTTAAATTTGAATTTTTGAATTTTGAATTTGATGCTTAAAACCTTCTTGAACGAAATGAACTTTAAATAAATGAGGGGCAAGTACATAAATGAACGCCCGGATAGACAAACCCAGATTAATGAACTTGTTTTGATAAAGTTTCAAAGATTCACTTCCTCGGAAAACATGTAAACAAACAAACCAATATATTTAACCATTACATATTTTTTATTTTATTATTAAACTGTTCCGTGGGTCTAGGCGGTATTAGCCCTTCCCTTTAGAAACCGGGTTCCGGGTTTGGCTAAGGGGAAAAATACTTGTGTTATCCTTTGCTTTGGTTGATGAAACGTTTTGGGCCGTTTACTTAATTGTCGAAAAATAAAATTATCCAATACGTCGAATGGGCTTAAAAAGTCGGTCCTCCCACCAACCCGCATTGGACCAGCGTGATAGGTTACGGTCCAAAAACCTCCTAATATCATGCTTGATTTTGGGGGATCCCTTATGTCCAGCAGTGGACAACATGCGGTATGATGACGTTGAATAAAAGTTAATTTAGTAATGGAATGATATAAGTTTTATTAGTATATTTTTGAATACTAATAAGTTTTTTAGAAAAATACTGAAAGATAAATGAATTTTAAGAAATCTTTCCACAACATAAAACTATAAACATTAGCTTAAAAAGATCTCTAATTAAAAAATTAAAAAGTATTTATTTCAAGTATTTTTTTTAATTAAATCCAAGCGGAGAGAGACCTTTGCGTTGGCGTTTTACAAACAGCTGGGAGGGCAATATGCTTCCGGTACCGGTTTAATTCTCACTTAGAAATGGAACGGGTGATTTTTTCTTCAGCCCAAGGCGGGCCTTTTTTAAAACATTTTGACCAAATAATTTTCAATTTTTGATTTAAATCTTTGATAATTATTCTTATAGTTACTTTCTTTATCTTATATGAAGGGAGTTTCTAACTATTAGCCCCTTTTGATTATCAATGTTTTTTAGAATTAAAATTGAGCTAATAAGAAAAGGACGTGTTCTTTTTAACATAATCGTTTTTCCAAGTTAATTTTTAACAAAACCTTTATTGTGTGTGTTTAAATGAAAAAAGGTAAACTTTAATGAACCTTATACTGACAATTTAATTTATATTTAATTAACGGACCCCACCGGGCGCACGGGTTCAAATTGATATCTGTTGGGTAACCGGAAAGTTCGTGAAAATATTAAAATATCTAATTAAAAAACCGCGTTAAAATCCGTTCCGTAACAAAGATTTAAGAAACATAAAGGTAGGGACAGAGAAAAGCGACTTTGTTTTATACCTTATTTGGTGAAAGAGTAAAGTAATTAATTACAAAGGAATCATTTTCAAAGTTCTTTGCCGTTTAATTTTAGGAAATTTATAGGGAAAAATAATGAATAACTTATAGTGTTAAATACAATAAAATTGAAAGAAAGTGTCGGGACGTTTGAAACGGATTTGCGCCCTCACCGTCCAGGCAACCTGATGGGGAAAAGTGGTCACTATCGCCTTTGGAACTTGGCCAACCAAGTTGGTATCATCTCGCGCCTATCGGAGACTACGATGTAACGTCTGTTTAACCCAGTAAATCGTTTTATATGGAATGTTTAACCAAGGAATTTATTAACGTCAACTAGGCAAAACAGAACCTTTACGTTTTCCAGCCCCTCGTCACCACGGCCAAAATAAAACTTGTAGTTGGTACGTTCTAGGACCGGAAACTTTGAAACTTTCGTGATTTAAGTTTGGTCTCTTCAGTTTTAAAACAAGATGTTTTGGAATAAAATATAAAATATCAAAAAGTAAGTTGAGTTTTCTTTTTAACAATTTATTAATTCGTAACAACGGTAAAACCCGTTAATTAATAATTCTTTTGTTTAACCGTTAAGGTGCCATGCTCTTGTGGTTTAGCTTTGAAAAAGTTATAAAGAAAAATAAATAAAGTACGTTAACCATTATTTTTAATGAATTTATTTAAGACGTCATCTCTTTTCACTATTGGAAATGTATGAATAGTTTGCCGTAGTTCCAAGATCCCTTCCTTTTCATAGATTATCTTAACTTGGTTCAAAATTAAAAAATCCAAAACGATACCAGTCCAATAATATTATACCCTGTTCATCTTTTAATTCACATTTTACCGCTTACCGTTTAAAATATTTTTTCAAATATGAAGTACTAAATTATTGGTACCCCATTCAGTAATTCTAGAAAAAAAAAAAAAATTAACCATTCCATTTAATTCAGTTCATCATTTAGGCTGTATAAACAAAATAGGTTTTTTTTGAGAAACACGGAAGAAAAGAACTATATTTTAAAAAGAAGGAACTATTTTACCAAAATAAGAAGTAAACCCTTGTAGAAAGTGCAGCCGAAAAACATAAGAAGGAATTTTTTATAACTCTTTCAAAGGACATTTTAAGGTTGGTTGGTATCAATATAAAATTTAATTATTTTATTTCTTGGAACTTTAATTAAAACAAAACAAAATATTCGAAAAATATAAAACTTTCATAAACCTTTAATAATAGATCTTGGGAAATCAGTAGCAATTGAAAAAAAGGTTAACAAACGTTTAAACAAAACTTTTTCTGCATTTCTCCACTATTGGTTATAATTGGACGACTTCACCTGTCACCATGTACAATTCCTTAAGTTCGGTTTCACTAAACCTAGGGAAAAGGGGAATTACCCCTTTCCTAAAATAGCCCAATTTAATAGGTTTTATGGAAATATAGCTTATATATAAAGTCCGGGGAAGGTATTATTCAAGTAATTTTTTCGGTTCAACAATTAAACGTCAATAAATAGAAATGAGATATAAAAATATATTTAATTAATCTTTTGTAATCAATTAAATTTGCCTACGATAAAAATCTTTTTTTTTTTTTTAAAGAATGTTACTAAAAATTATCGGGGAAGGATAAATTTTTAAATCTGGATTTTTTGCTTTTTCTTAAATATATATTGTATTGAAATAATATTAATTTCTCAATTTCTTTAGCATTTTTAGAAATATATGTAAAACTCAAAATATTTCTATTTTAACCAAACAGTATTCACATTTAAACGGACGAAAAAATGGAAAATATGACATTAAAAAACAAAGGAATTTTTATTTGACCAAATCCAAATTTTATCAAGAAACGTTGCCAAACTGCCACCCAAAACCGCAGTTCATTAATTGATCTCGCGCAGGCCAATAACTGGAAAAATCAACAACATATCACGAAGTAGGTTTTTACCAAATCAAATACGGGAATTTCCAAGATCAACCTTTTCCAAGATCGGTTTCAAAAAGTTTTACCGAAGTTAAGGAAAAGTTTTTGAAATTAATCTTACTTTTGGTTAATCATCATCATAATCAGCAATCAGCCCTGTGTTATCCACGGAACAGGGCCTTTCTCTAATGGACGCCCTTTAACGAATGGGGTTTTGGACCCGGATCCACGCCGGTCCAATGCGGACTTTGGGTGAACTTTTCTTGCTCATCCGGGCATATATTTCTTACTTTTTTTTTCTTTTGGTTCGAACCTCTCCTCCAGTTAATAAAGCCAAGGGCCAATATTTAGGCTACGGTATGACAAACAAAAGGATCTGTCAATCCCGTTACAGCAACGGAACAAAACCAAACCAACACCCTCAACCTGTGCCTTCTAAATGTTAGACCGTGAGTTTAAAAACATTTTAAATATCTTTTATTATAAAAAACCCAAAAAATCCGTTAGCAGTTCTTTTATTTAATAATGTGTTTTTTGTAAATAGGGTAATACTTTTTATTTGTTTTTTATTAATTGGTTAGAAAATACTTTTATAAACACACAACTTTATAAACCTAATAAACCAATCTTTAATTTACCTGGTTTATGAAAAATGTCTTTTTAAAGAGATTTTACACAAACCCAAATGGTTCTTATTTCTAGATTGTAGGAAATAAAATGTGGGCCAGCGGAAATTAAAATTTGTTGCAACCCAGTTATGGCTTTCTGTGTATATTTCCGAACTACAATTGGTTATGCTTTGGGTATTAAACTGATATTTTGCACAGCTTTTCAATTAAATGTTATTTTAAGAAGTCAAATATAGTTTTAGAATATACACCTTAGTTATGGTAATATTTATTTCTGTAATTTCTTGAATGGTTTTAAAAATTTTCCATTATTTCATACTAAAAATTTCTTAACATGGTAATAAAGATAGTATTCCATTATTTGAGTTTTGAGTAAACAAACTATACCTTTAAATAATCGTAATGAATAAAAAAAAATTTTATTGACCTAAAAATAGTGAATTTTTTCGTATCATAGCATACGAAAAGGCTAGTTATGCATATGTTATAAAAAACCAGAATTGCGCAGTATAATTTCTGTTTCAGGTTTAATTACTTGCTAAATCAGAGAATGGTTTGTATGCTTCTTAAGGCTTGCTTTTATAAAAAAAATTCTTATATATAACACTTAAAAGAAAAATAATTTAATAGGTACTTAATATTTCACTTTTAGCTTTGCTTTTTGAGAATAAGCCGATGTTTTATAATAAAATTTATATACTATTTACTATGTTAAGAAAAATATTTATTCACTCCTTGTAACTTGAATAATTTTAACTTATACTAATTCTACCAAGATATTATCAATATATTGACGAGAAATAAACGTGTATCTTAACAAACAAATTTATTAAGCAAAAATCGATGTAGGTGCTCATGCATTTTAAATGAGCATATTATAAAAAATGTCGATATTTTACTGCTTTACTAGATTTTAATTCAAAGCCTCAGTATATCTTTTAATACAATATTATAAATATGATGTCCTATTATAAAAAAAGCATCTACGCATAGGTATCTGTAGTTTATTCTACGTCTCTTTATAATTTTATTCTGCATTTAACCGCAATGTTTTCTACGATGTGCTAAACTTGGAATAGAGCCAACTTAAATTTTACGTTCAAAGCTGAAATGACTTTCACAAATGACACTAAACTTTACAAACTGATACAAACACCTACATTAGACTAATAAAAATATATTACGAAACAATTATTCAATTATTTACACAATGATTTAAGAATTGAAATTGAAATGTGGTTTTTAAAAGCATAATCGTACATTACAGCCGACTATGGATTTGTATATACTTCTTCGATCGATCGATTCGATAGATTCCATTTAGAAATGCGTGGACGTTGGTTCATATTCCGGAATTTTTTTTGTTATAGTTTTCTAGCCGGGGACATTGATCTAATCATCCTGTTGCTTGTATAGTACGATGATCCAATCGTGGGATGGACGTATATATATGGACATATGAATATATATAAGTTGGTTCTTCGCCTGATTTCCCTCCGGTCTTTTTAATTAACGGTCCCAAGGGGCCTCAACACAAATGCACAACGCATTGTATTTTCTCTAAAAAAGAACAGCCTTTTGGATTTTTGTCATATCCTGTATTCATAGTATCAACTTAAAATTTTATGTTCACACATTAAATCATTTGTGCAACGGTTAGAAATAAATAACAAAATAGAACGTGAACATGACTAATTTTTATGTGCTTAATGTCTTCTCAAAAATTATAATAGTAATATTTTATATACTATGCTATAATACAGCTATTTGAACTATCGCATTTAATAAAAATGATTACATTTAAATTATATTAGATATTTCGAATCCATCCCAGAGTCCATGATCACAAGACGGACTGAGATTTTTAGCGTCATATTAGTTTTACGAAACAGCCATCGAAATTTTATTATTAAAGTTATAAAATTTCGATTTAAATATATTTTATTTACCTAAGATAGAAATAATTTATTAATTTTAATAAAATGTTAACCTTAAAGCCGCTAGTATGTATTCTTAATAAGTAGCTGTTTTTCTATCTATAGATATATTCAAGACGCAAAATGTTGTGAGTTACTATTTTAATTTGCAAAAGATTTAGACACCATTTTCAAATTAGGCAAATTATTATATTTATACAGATTTTTTACGTTTTTTCAATATTTTTTTTACATTAAAATTTTAAATTAAAACTCAAAAAAAAAATACAGTGAGAACTAAAGCATTAAGTATGTTATAGACATACCACTTTGAAGTAAGTATTTAACCACCTCCATTTGAAATGTCAACATGAAATGAATCATACATCTATAAAATTTAAAGTATAAAGAATAAACTTGTTATTTCGTTTGAGTGAAATCTATTATTTTCCAAAAATTTATTTTTTTTCTACCTAAAAGCGTGCTGCTTGAAATAGGGTTCCTTTTATAAAATTTATGTTTTTAGACTAGTATTTAAGAAAACTAACAAATTGCAACTTTATTATATATTTATTGTTATTTAACCTTTATGTTACAATACATCTAGAGAGTTACAGAATAAAATCTGCTTACCCATTATATACTTTTGGTAACTTGAATGTTTGAAATACTCCCAGCGGGTCAAAGTATTTTAGTTTAAAATAAGGCAGCTAGCTATTTTAATCTAAAAAAGGATCCTAGAAAGATAACATCACGCTTTTGAAGCTTTAAACTGTACCAATCATTTTTTTTTATTTCATTAGCAAAGGTTAGATATGTAAGCAGAACAGTAAAATTACACACGAAAAGTTTCTAATACGATTGCCTTGCAAGAGAAATGCTTTAAAAGTAGTTTTATTTAGTACTGTTTACTCTAATACAGTGCTCCCTATTCCAGCCCATCAGTCGGATAGCAATAAAATTGCGGCTATCTAATTATGTTTTACTAAGAAATTGAACGATAGCTAAATTCATAACTCCACGACTAAAACTATAAAACACGCTGGAGCCAATTCGCTATTAATCATGGCTCCCGCTGACGTTACTAAATTGCAAAGGTCCCGTTGTGGAGTGGTTGTTGGCGATAATGAGTTGCATCCGTTGCTCACGGGCAACATAAATTACACTTTCTGTTTCGTCCATTTCGAGAAGTGCAATCGCCATTACTTATTTTGCGATAGGAAAATATTTGCTTAATTTATAGTTTTTCCCTTAGGACATTGTTGTTTATTTAAGTCTCCGTCTCTATGTAAGCAACATATTTGTAAAAATTAATTTAAAATATTATAAAACTATAATAAACAGTCAAATATTTATTCCTCAAATTTTATGAGACTTCTTTTGCCTTTAAACTATTGAAAAAAATTGTACTATAATTCATAATAATAATGTTCAGTCGACGAACGACTACGGTGGCCTGATTCATATTACAGATCAGCCAACTACGCAGGGAGATATTATAGCACACAAGTGTACGCGTAAACACAGGAGCCCTGTTCCTCAATACTCTCAAAGCCCGATGGGATGGATAACCTCAGGACCGACTTTACCCACCCATCCGACGCATGGACCATCTTACTTAAGACGATTGGGTGATCGGCCAAATTGTCCTAACCAACTAGGAAACAATAATGATTTTTTTAAGTCCCGAAGGATTCGAACTCACGACCTCCGATTTTTAAGCACAAGGCTACACCTAAGCTATTGAGACAGATCAATATACTATAATTAGAAGACTAATAACTCAGAGGAAACACTTACTCAAGCTTTATACTTCGTAATATTATAAATTTCAACGTTATTATTATTGCATGTAAAATTTTAATCCTAATCCTCCCAAATAGCAAAAAAAGTTTATCCCATTTTTCTCTGCTGTAGTAAAAAGTTCACATATAAGGGTCACCTGGATTTGAACTGGAGACCTATCGATCTGTAGTCGATTGCTCTGCCATAGCCATGCCCTCGAAGTTCGGACTAAAATACTAATTTAGGTCTTTATGGCAAAGGCTCACGGAGCCAGGAGATCCACACGAATATGACTCCTAGTAATACTTTTACAATACATTAAAATAGTATTACAAAAAGCGACAATTAATAAATTTTATCAATAACTATGGGTTCATCATTCATCATTAGCGCCCTTCTCCGTCCACTGCTGGACATAGGCCTTTTCAATGAACGCCAAGACGGCCGATCCCCTGCTACTCGCTGCCAATTTGAGACCGGCTACTGCGCGGAGATCGGCATCCCACCTGGATCGGGGTCGACCAACGCTCCGTCTTCCCAAACGCGGCCTCACTCCAGAACCTTATTGGCCCATCGGCCATCAGTTCTTCTTACTACGCTGGCGGCCACTGCCACTTCAACGAGCTAATCCTATGCACTATGTCGGTGACCTTAGTTCTTTGGCGGATAAATTCGTTACGAATTTATCCGACAAAGAAACTCCAAGCATGGTGCGCTCCATAGCCCGTTGAGCTACGGCAAATTTGTGGACCAGTCCTAGAGTTAGTGGCCACGTTTCGGCCCCGTAGGTAATCACGGGGAGTACGCATTGGTTGAAGACCTTCGTCTTCAAACTCTGCGGTATCGGCGACGTGAGAATATGGTTCGCTTCCAAATGCTGCCTCAGCCCAACTGAATCCTCCTATCAGCTTCCCTCTCGAAGTTGTGTCTTCCCAACTGCAAATGTACCCAACGTAGACATATTCATTGACAACTTCGAGGTAACACGTCCACATTAACTGGCATCGGAGAACGTGTTCGTTGAACATGACTTTCGTCTTGTCCAAGTTCATCCTGAGGCCAATGCGTCGGGAGATTCACTTAAGCTGTGCAACGTCTCCTGCAAGTCCTCCAAGGTCTCGGCCAATATAACGATATCGTCGGCAAAACGAGGTGTGAAGGTACTGGCCGTTGATTCTTATGCCATCCAGTCCAGTCTAGGGTCTTGAAGACATCCTCCAAAGCATTGGTGAACAGTTTCGGGAAAGAACATCCCCTGTCGCACTCCTCGATGCATTGGATTGGTCTCGTTCGAGCCCCGGAATCAGGACAGACATAGACGCGCCACTATAGAGACCTCTCAACACCTCGACATATCGATGAGTCGACCTGACACCGTTGAAGGGCATCCAGAACAAGCTCAGGTTTCTACAGAGTCAAAAGCTTTCTCATAGTCCACAAAGGCAAGGCAAAGTGGCTGATTGTACTCAGGTCTTTTGCTACAACTTGCCTTATGGTGAATATGTGGTCTATGGTGCTAAATCCTCTGCGAAACCCAGCCTGCTCCAGTGGCTGGAATCCATCAAGCTTATTGGTGAGGCGATTCGTCACTACTCTCGAGAACAGCTTGTATATGTGACTCAAAAGCGAGATTGGTCGTAATTTTTGAGGAGAGTATTGTCTCCTTTCTTGAAAAACAACACAACCTCGCTTTCGAGCCATGCCTTGGAAATGCCTCTTTGAAGGACGGATCGAATACCTTTGAAACGCCTTACGAACAGGGTCCCCTCCTGCCCTGAAGCAGTTCGGTCGTGATTCCATCCTTTCCAGAGAGCCCTCCCTCCCTTAGCTGCCTGAGGCCGACTAACCTCATCAAAGCTGACGTTGAGGAGCTCACCAGAATGATGTCGAGGTCAGACTAGCACGGGATCGTTAGACCGGTAATTAGGTTGAGGAGCCTGTGACGCGTCATTTGCGATAGAAGTCTGACTATCTCCGACAAGATCTCAGGCTTAGTAGAAACAGTCGAGCCAAGCTGTTCCTGAGCTTCGACAGATGGCTTCTTCTCGAGCTTTTCTCGCAAAACCTTTGACCTCTATTCTGCTCAATCGCTCTAGTTATTCGTTGCGTATTTGAGCAGCGAAGGTCTCGGCGTATAAGTTTGCGGATCCGCTTTGAAAGAATTTTCACATCTGTCGAAGTGGTCTCCTTTTGCTGCCGACGTTCCTCCATAAGATTGAGCGTCTCATCGGAAGTTTGGACTTCTCGCCGTACGCTCTCCTACAAACCTTTGACCCACATCCCGTATGCAGTCCACCACGGCATCGAGGGCCTCGTCAACTGCCGTTGTGGTTAAGGGCATCGAATCGGTTTTTTAATTCCAGTTGGAATTTTTCCGAGCCCATCACGGTTTGCCGGAAGTTAGGTCGGAGAGTAGACCTCACCAAGTGGACCCGCTCTCGCTGGAAATCTAAGTTCAGGGTGCCTCTCACCAGTCGGTGATCGCTTCCGGTTTTGAACCGATTGATCACAGAGACATCCCTGAATATGTGTTTCCGGTCCGTCATGATGAAGTCTATCTCGTTCCTTGTCACAGTATCAGGACTCTGCCATGTCCCACTTCCTGGGCTCTTCTTCCAAAATATGAACTCATTAACAAGAGCCCTTCCTTCTCGAGGAAGTTTACCAGCATCTGTCCCCTGTGATTTCGACTACCGACACCGTGGGGTCCTAAACACGATTCAATGCCCTGTCGTACTCCCACTTTGGCATTGAAATCCCCCATGACAACGTTATAGTGGGCCTTGTGGGTGTTGTGTAAGGCCCGGGAGACATCGTCGTAAGTGGCCTCCACTTCGTCGTCAGGGCGTGCCGAAGTGGGCGCGTACACCTGTATCACCTTTGAGGAATACCTCTTAGTGAGTTTAAGAACAATGTACGCCACCCTACTCGACACAGCTCGAAACTACGACAATGTTGTCAACAAGAGATTTATTGACGAGGAATCCCACGCCGCCTTGTGACGGATGGTCGCCCTCTCGGAAGAGAAAAGGTGACCCGATGGCAAGGTTTGGTGTCCTCTCCTGGTCTTCGGACTTCACACAAACCTAAAACGTGCCACCGGATCTTGCCCAGTTCTACCTCCAGCTCGGCCAGGTGTTCGCCAAGTCTCAGCGTTCGTCCATTATGCGTAGCCAGTTCAAGATTTTGCTGGTAGCGATCCGTAACCCGAGGATTCTTCGCACCCCTTGTCCACGTTGCCTGGCCGCTACCGTGACCAGGAATAGTGGAACTACCGGGAACTGATGGCCGTTTTCCTTTTTGGCGTTCATCAGAAAGAAATGCTCCTGGACTGCCACGCTGAGCAGGCGGGTTGGCATGACTAATTACACTTTTACTACGGATCTATCTTACCTCGTGTAAGGCAGATCCGCCAAATCAAAGTGAGCGGTGGTCGTCACATCCCTACGCCTACTATGGGTTCAATTGTTGAAATATAAAGCTTTTCATTGTTGGTGTCTATTTGGCTAAGGCATTGAAACTTGGTTTCTGTATAGTAAGGTAATTCCATGCTTCGGATGAGCCATGTTCATGATTTCTCTCCAGGTCGTATCAGTCCCATCAAACTATGAGACAAAAAAATAAGGCAATAGTTGGCTGATCTCTAACATAAATGGACCGCCATAGGTCGTAATCGGCTCGGAAATTATTTAGTACGTCATCTTTATATTTATTTAATAAATTGTAGAGAAGTAAGTAACGTTTTGTTTTAAAGTTACATAAAATCCACACTTTATTACAGTGTAAAAATGCACGTTAAAACCAAAAACCAAACTGCTTGCCCCATTCGGCTAGAAGATTTAATTGATTGGCAAACTTCTATTTCGTTTTAATATCGACATGTCATACACTGTTTTCTCATTATGTCTAATCGGGTTATCATTTTAAGTAGTAAATACGTCACGAGTTCATTGCCACCAAAACTCAAATATTATATCGAATATTCTTTGTCAGATAACAATTCTCCGAACGGCTTTGAATGCGTTTATATTATCGAAGCAATCACAGTCAGTGTTTGTGTTGGCATCAAATCCATATCGATATTAAAGGCGACGTCACATTAATTAAGCTGATATTGATTTATACATATCAACCACTAGCAACGCTTTGGTGTATGTTTTTCCTAGTTTTAGATTTATTAATGCTCTGTCTAGACTAGAGTTAGATTTAGTTTGACTAATTTACTATGACACCATAAAGTCATAAATACCATACATAAAATTAATGCCTCATAATGTAAAGCATAGGTTGATGTGTAGTATTATATAGAGGGCAAGTGTTAGGCCGTGTTTGATCTACTATGGATCACCAAACAATAGACGCTAATTTACATAAGAGCTCCTAATACTAATAGAGTGGTGTATTAACTTAGTTCTGATAAATCACGCCTAATGAAAATTAAACAAATAACTGACGTGGAAACAGCTAGTTTACTCTGATATACTTTTCTACAATAATAATAATAATAATACTATAATGTCATACTACTATTGCATTTACTGTACAGGAACCTAAGCCCTAAAGAATCCTTTTATGTAAGAGGGTTCATCTTTTATTTTCTGAGTTAATATCCATTGCATAAATTAATTTTAATGAACATGTGTACAATAACAAAACTATTTTTACAATGCATGGAATAAAATACGTTCACAACTTAGCCAAAATTTAAAAAGTTGTCCGAAAACATATGTCAATTTACAGTAAATTGTTTAAGAAAAAACACTCTGGTAAGGAATACTTAATCAATGCTCTCTTAACTAGATGATGATGACTAGAAGAGCAAAGAAAAATTCAACAGGCACGTTTCAAACTGTCACTTGCAATAACCGCAATCCGTTAATTGCTTCTCAATAAGGAGTGTTAAATGTATAAATTTAGGCTAATTTCACGAAACAGCTTTGCCAATAATTGACAAAATCAGTCCAATTATACAATGGATTTTATAATTCTACCTTTATGTCATTGAACATTGACTTATTAATATTATCGTCAGAAATATAGAAAACATAACGTACAGTTTTATAGAATCCTCGTGATTTATATACTCATTTATTGTAAAAGCCATAGTTTCACACACAACTAACTATGTACACAAAGCTACCCACTACAATGAAGTAGAGTCATACATCTAACGTTTTATTAATTGAGGCTTCATTAATATCTGTTTAACTTTTTATTATTAGTTGGAGCGATGAGATGTATTTGACGGTGCGTATTTTCCCTCTCAGACGCGTCAAAAACAGCGTCAGACGGCACGAAACCGCTTACCACCGAAACAAGAAGCGTTACGTCTAGTTTACCCAGTAATTGCGCTGGCTGCAGTTACCTTCAACCTGGAAGACAGGAGTGTTTGAAGACTACTGATTTGCAGCAGAAATAGGTATCGCGGTGGTATCGTCTTAGATGGTCTCTTGTAAGGAATAATCTACCATATTAACAAAATGTTATGTACGATGCCGCATCGTTGCTATGGGTGGCTTTGCTTACGTTTCATGCGATTCTAATTTGGCTAATTCATAATAATACATCAACATCTTGCAGACCTTTAGATGCATAATTTGTTTACTTTTTACACACTACTTACAATTGTGTCATTATCTATGCACAAAAATATGATGTTGAATACTCCTAGCTCTAACTGGAACTCTATTTACTTGGAACCTAACATTAGACTTAGTATTTCTATTAATAAACCTTGATGATTAATAATATTCTTTGACCGACGTCCCAAAAGAAGGATGAACTCAATTTGATGCGTATGTTTTTTTATATATACATATTTATGTTACCTAGTTGCTCCGATGCTCCGATTTCGTTAATTTTTTTTATATAATAGATATTAGCTTTTTATTGTTCTCATTTTTTTAACTTAATTTTGTGATGAGTAGCAAATTGATATTTGAGAAATTAAAAAATTACGGCATCAAAAATCACAACCTCGTGCGATTAAATTTCAAACGCTGCAAAAACCGTAAAAGATGTTCTGTGTGATACGTGTGTAAGATGTGAATTGGTCTACAATAAAAATCTGCATCTCTGTGTTTTATTAATTTATATCACCGTCTTTCCCTACAATTAGGAGCACGTGGTAAATAAATGCTTGAACAGTACTAACGACTTTAAACATGATAAATTTTTAAGTAAAATAAAAGAAACCATATTATATCTAACTAAAACTTGCTACAGTAATTAAAAATGTAAGCCTCTACATTTATACTTTTTAATTTTAATCTACAAACAAAATTTATTAAGGAAATTTTTCTAAGTTTTTAAAGAATAAAGTTATTCCCTTATTTATTTTAATGGACAAATTAAAATTAGTTTCCAAATTTTAACAAACTAGGATATGTTAATATTTAAAACTTTGTTACTTCAAAGTTATACCCGATGGATTGTAAATCTTCAGTAAGAACTTGAAACAGTTTCGTGCACATTGTTTAAAGTTTTTAAGTGAGGTTACAGTGGATTATTGTAAGAATATTTAAACGAAAAGTTTTAAGTTATTTTTTGACTTTTCGTATTAGTTATAGTTTATTTTCATTTGAATGAAAACTTCCATTTTAACCTACTTAAAGTAAAATGAAATTATTTTAAAACCTTTTAGCTGCACACTGAAAAATATTTAAACCAGTATTAAACCTTTAATTACTAAATATTCTTATAATGCCCCATCATCAAAAATGCATATTTGGTTTTGTTTTTATTTTTTCCTCGGGCTAATTTCTGCTGACAACTACTTCCTAATTTGAAAATGTTTTTCCCGTTCCTTTGCATTTTAAAACCTTGTTAATAGGGTTGTAAAAAGGTGAAATTATGTTCTCTGGTGATTTAAATTTGACGTAAAATTACAAACAAATTATTTATCCCCAAACTAACACTTATTTTTCTTAGAATGTCAAAACGGTAGTTTGATAAGCCTGGTTACGTAGAAATGACCTACAACCCTACATAGATTAATAAACATCGTTCGGAATTTTTTACTGCTCTTCTAAAAAACTCCTACTACTCTACTTTTGTGTTTGAAATTCTACAAATTTGGGCCCAAAAACCATTAATTTTTTAAGATAACGGATCCATCCTGAATAGTTATGGGTTTTGTTAAAGAATATTTCCCTTCCACAACAAAAATCTTTTAAAATATTAGCTTACTTTTTGTAAACGAACTACACTAGACAATATTTGGTATGGAATAAAAAGGACTTTTTACGGATTTTTTTCACATTTAACATTTTAAATTTCTACGTTTCCGAACCTTTCCCCTTGTGGCCACCGGGGATCCAAAAAGCCCTTTTTAATTATTCAGTAACATTCATTTTGAAAGGCAAACCATCATCACGTTATAAAAGAAAATAATTTTTTATTTCCGGCAAAATTTAAATTACATCTTGGGTTTAAAAATTTCTAAAACGGTATTAAAAATTTCTATCCACGCCGATAAATTAAAAAAACAGATATTTTTAATTTTTCATTTAATTCTTTATTCTATTTTTAATTTGGAAACCAAACCAAATCTAGGTACTAAATTGGAAACAAAATCAAACTCAAATTATTACTATCATACAAACGAAAAAAAAATTAAATACCTTTAAAAAAACCAGTTTTTAAATGATAACATTTAATATATAACCATTATATATAACAAAAATTTTTTTAATATTTGTTCTCTTTTTCCCCCTTCTAATAAGGTACTTTGATTTTTGATTGAACTTTTCCGGAAGAGGAGACTTTGGGAGGTAGAACTGATGAAAATAAAATATTTACCCGGGGGAGTCCGCAAAAGTTAGGTTTGATTTAACAAAGGTGTCACGACAATTGTTACGGTTAACGAAGGTGAACTTAAAGGGAACCATCTGGACAAAATTGGTTATTCCCTTAACCATCTAATCTAAGGACTTGCCTCATATTGTTTTTCCTCATATTATTAAACTCTGGGACATAATTATGGGGAAATGTAAAAAGTAAATCTATAACTTGCCAGGCTTATGGAATATATTTTCATTTAAAAATACGGTTATCGATAAAAAAATAAATATAACACTTTAGGAAAAAGCAGTGTGTTAGCACTTTGTTATTTGTTGTAATTTAAACTTCGTACAATTTATTAATCGTATGAAGTTTTAAATTGTAAATAAAGAGTCCGAAAAATGGGAATAAATATGATAACTAAACCGGGAAAACGCGGTTATTGGATTTGATATGGACATAATTTAAAATTCTTTTTAATTGCATTCTTTTAAATCCGTTTACATTTTTTTGACAATTAGAAGTAATTCCTTACATAACTAATTTATTAATAAATGTGTAACAAAAAAACACTTTCCTTAAAAATTGCCAAAGATCAAAACCGTTAAATGGTTTGGATTTAACTTAAAAAATTGCATCCCAATCACCTTATCAAGGGTTATATGAAATAGGAGTAAAAATACACTGCAATTTAAAAGTGATGTTAAACAAGACTGGAATATTAATCAGCAATCCCACAGCCGGGTATGGGGTCCATTTTAATTAACTAAGTCGAACACCATTATTTGTTACTTATGCCAACCAGAAAGAATAATGGGACCCAGATTGAAAATCGGCTAAACGGTAAAGTCTATAAGGATTAATGGATCATGAAAAAACGCGGCGGTATTTCCTCTCATGTTACGTAATACAAAAGGATCATTATTTAAAAATTCGTTTGTTCCTATTTTTAATTTTTGGTAAGTAAGGCCATTTAAGAAATTAAATAAATTACTGGAAAAAATCACAACCTCTGGTTTAAATAGCTGGCTCCGTCCCAAAGGTTTATACTCTTGCCACTTAATTACCCACAATAAATATATTTATTGCCTTTAAGCAAAAAATATATTTATATTCAAAAACCAAAAAACAATTTTTTTTAAACATTTTTAAAAATATCAATTAGGTATATTCAAAACTCATTTAAGATAATGTTTCAGTTCCACCTAAAACATATGGATTTGATTATTGACAAAGTTTTCTTAATTTTTAATTATGTAATAAACTATTGTTTTAAAATTGTAAAAGGACAAATGGCGTTATTACCCCAAATTTATAAAAAAATAACAAAATTAGACCACAGGAGGGAAAATGAAATAGATAATGAGCAAAAAAAAACATACTTCTTTTGGGAAGTTAGTCAAAATTATGACAAAAAAAAAGTTTGTTTTATGGGTTAAAAGAAATGTATTAAGATGATCTCTAAATTTTGGTTGGTCCTGACATCCCCAGTTGTAAACTAATAAGATGGTTACCCCGATTCATAAAGCCGGGTATTTTTCGTAAACTTTGAAAAACTTTTGGTTTGTTTAAGGACCAATCGAGAAATTCCAGCTTGCACAAGTCTTACAGTCAGAAAAAATCTTAAAAAGAAAATGTAAAAGTACCTAAATTTTAAATCACAAAACTCTAGTAACATGTTAAAATTAAATTTCCCTTTTGATATAGACTAATGATAGAATTCTTAAAAACTGATTTTGTCATAATACTTTTAGCCTGGCAATGGTCTTTATTATTATTATTGGAAGTGTCAAGCTTATAATTAAATTTATCAAATTTTTGAAAATGGAAAGTTCTTTTATGCTATGCATAGGTTTTGTTTATTATTCATAAAATTTTGGTTTTTTAAAAATTCCAATCGTGAACAAGGCTCGCGTGGCATTTAAAAGATCGAATATGTTGAATCATAAACATATAAAACGGATGACTACAAGTAAACTTATTATTACATTTTACGGTTTTGGGTATTGGGGGGTGATAAAAATAAGACCAGTTTCAGCGCGTTTTGTTTTATTTGGCCCACAAAGAAACTGTTCCAAAAAATGCTAACTAAATGAGACTTTTCCATACTAAACCAAAGTGTATTAATATAACCTTAGTCTGGCCATTAATGCAATTAGGTCGATATAAAACAAAGTTTCAGTCAAGTAAAAAAAGCTTTCATTTTGTTTCTAAAACTTCATCCTTTAATTGATGAAACCTAAAAAATAACCGTTCAAACCCTTAAATCTATCTCATTTATTTTTGATTGAACAAAAAGTAAGTTCGAAAGGTAAATTTAAAATCCTCCCACCTGGATAAAATTTTGTTTAACATTCACCTCTGCGACCGAACACGTAAAGCGAAGTCCTGAGTTAAAATTAAGTATAAAAATTGAATGGCATTTTTGTTTGCTGAACCAGAATAAGAACAACGTGGCCAACCTTTCTAAAAAAAATACCTAACCACCACAGAATTTAAAAGGCCTGTAGAAGTAAAACTGAATGCCGTGACGTCTAATATATTAGGATAGCAATGGGTTTTAGGGAGGCTTATTCTTTCCTTTAAATTTGTTAAGTTCATCTCTTGTACTTTTTTTCAACTAAAAACAAATTTAGGTTTTTTTCTTAATTTTGTTCACATTATTCCCACGTTTCGGATCTTTTGCGCCGTCTTTATTTTGAAATTTGATGTAATATTGACTTAGTTATTTTACCTGGATTAATTTCTAATAATTAAACCCAGGCAGGTGGTAACTACGTCATCTTCTCTATTGAAAGTTTTGAAGCTTTTTATGTACATAAAACTAGCACGGTCAATGAAAATAGTATGTTTTAAACTTTTCAAATTAATTTGCAAAATTTTGGATTAATTTAATTTTGTCATGTTTTAGTTTTTCTGCTAATGTTTCTTCAGATCAATCTGTCGAAAAAGGAATTTTCCGCGCATATCTTGTCCTAAACACACCCAAATTTTTAAATAATCTTCCTTCCCATTATTCTTACCGTTCTTTTCCCCTCCTTTTCCTTTAATTTTTTCCCGGCTCCGGAACTTCAGGGGTAAATCAGAATCCAAACCCGGTCGGCGGCCAGCGCCGCCACTGTTGACAATTGCCTTCGGGTTCCCCACGCAACGCATCATATTTTTAAAGTCACGCAACTTATCCTTGCTTTTACCTATTTTCAATCCGGCTTCACAACCACCGTTGTTGTCCGGAGCCGGATTACGTAAATGGTTCTTCGAACCGCATCCTCGCTTGTAGTCCTTAGCCAGGATCTACCATATCGCCGTCACTCGAGCTAGTTGGTGCAATCAAAATTGGCTGCGAAACTTGAGTGACCATGCCCCAAAACCAATAATTATTATTATACTGAGGAAATATTTATATTTTTGTATGTATGTTTGTAAAGATTAAACTATAAAAGTACCTTGCCGATTCAAAACATTATTTCTCCATTAGTAAGTAACATTTAGTTTGAGTAAAAAAGGATAAAAGGATATATGAATAAGATAGGATAAATTTTTATGCCAGGAACATCTATTTTAAAAATTTAAAAATTACACGGGCACCGAAGATAGCCGTGATACACCGTGGCTGCTAGTTAAATATTAAAGCAAACTTTGTCTCCGTTCATATTACGTAAGTTTATTTATCTTTAATCTAACAGATCTAACAATTTTAAGCACCTATTTCTAGTAAATAAAAAAACCTTAATGAAAGCACTTTAACCACTTCAATCTCTTGATCGGTAAACTATTGCATAAAGCTCACAACAGGCAGCTAAAAAGGCTATATTATTTAAGTTAAGGTACATTCCAACGTTATTTTTAAAAATGTATACATTTAAATAATTATACTTAGCGTCACTTTTAGTCTTTACCAGTTGTTTGTGAGTTTTTAGTATAAATATAAACAATTACTGACGGATTTATGATTGAACTAACTAGAGTCATTGGTCTTAAGATGTTTTCCAACTGTAAGAGACCCTTGTATCAGCAGCAATTAGAAGCGTTAAGTTTAATATGAAACTAGAACCAGCAAATTTGCTTTAAGATAAAGTGAATGTTATCTCAAATTTAAGCGCAAATTATCAGTACAATAAATATTTGTAGCACTTTGATAAAAGCAGTCTCATTCTTAACCAAAAAAAACTAACAGTCGCAGAAAGATAAGTGAAATGACCCGGAGTAGTTTTTCCTAAGAACCTAAAACCTAATTAAATTGCAATTGTGTTATACTTATATTTATTAATATATATATATGTATAATATTTTTAACACACAATCTGACAAGCAGTTGCTCAGCTAATCGTATTTCATAAAGTTACGTAACGTGAATGGACAACGTTCCGTTTTAAAATTAGTGCAATATCAGGTTTTTTAAAGTTCTTATTCGACTATTTTTAAACATTTCGAGTTTCGAATAATTTAAAAAGTTTTGGGATTATGCAATTCCTTTTACGTTGGAAGACCATCCGGTAAATGATAAAGCCGATCGTTAAAATTCCAAAAACTCTGTACGTCCTTCATCGTTTCCAAAAGTCCGAAAATAAAATCAAGGAACCAAGTTTCGATCGTAAATCTAAAATCAAAATTTTTTTTTTTGCTAAAATTTTTGGGTCCCTGTTTTCATTAACTCTTTTGCGAACATCCTCATCTCTGGATCGGAGTAACACGGCTACCAGTGAGAACCTTTCGTCCCTACCTTTGCCGGGTTCTTTTTTACGTTTTGATTGTATTTTCGGGTGATTTGTTTTATATCTATATTTCTATCAAACTTCATCGGGATATACTCGTGGCAGAGCAATCAAAGAATCGATAGGTCCCGTTCTAAGTGTCCCTAATTTTTATTTTAAATAATTATTAAATAAAATTACTTTCGTTTTATCCCTTTATTTATTATTTTTATTTATTTTAAAGTAACGAATTCAAAGGGAACATTTGTTTGTTTTTAAAATCATTTACTTTTAGTTTAAAAATTTCACTATTTTAAATAATAATTAAAAATTTTAAAGATACCATTAACATAGTTTTTTTGTTTTTTCTTCTTTTAAGTTAAAAAACATATATTTTTTAAACTAAAATATTAAATATTAAAATTGTTGAAATTTAAAACTCCTTTTTAATTCTGTTTCGTTTATTCTACAATGGATCAATGTAATTTATTAAACCTTAAGCTATTCTTTTCTCTCAAAAATTAAGAATGGTGGATATTTTTTAATGATTTTTTTACCAATTAAAAGAGGTTTTTTAAAATTCAAAATTATTTTTATCATATGTAATAATATCAGCGCATTCAGGTAATTATCAGCTCATAAAGTTTGTAAAATGCCAAAGGTTTAATAAATATAAATGCTCAGGGTTTTTCTTATTATAAAACATTTTCCCTTTTGTTGTTAGTATTATGTAAATTAAAATAAATAAAAAAACTTGTCCAACCTGTCAAAATGATTTTAATTTTGAAATAAATTATCCCACCGGAATTATACCGTTCTGCCAAAAATATCTATTTGAAAACCCAATTGGTCCTCTAAATTCTTTAAATATTTTTGTCTTTCTTCTCCTTTTCCGTCGGGAAAAGCCCATATAATTTAACATCCTGGGACGGGTTGTGTCAAATTCGCTCAAAAAACCACCCGTGGTTTTGCCCGGGCATCCTTGACCCTAACACCTCTTTTCCAACATCCCTCCATCTTTTTTGGCTCGGAACGGCAGTCGGACCACCTTGAATGGTCACCGACCCCATAGACTGTACCGTGGTATCGCCCCTCCGTAAACTGGGGTGTTAAATCTCGTTTCAGTAAATACGCGGCTCGGTGCCCTTAAACCGGAACTCTTGGGAGTCAAGAACAAGCGCGCCTGTTATCTGCTGAAACTTCACGTTTCACCGTGAATCGGCCAATCTTTCTCGGAGACTTTCTGCCCATGGGAAAAACTTTGCAACATGAAACAAACGGTTCTTTTCAGATCTCACGTTCCTCGACTTCCCCGGCTCAAACAAACACGTTCACTAATAAACAAGTAAATTGATTCCTAAGTTTAACCTTATCAATTTAATAAGAACACTTTTCGTTTGGAGAAAATCCTATTTTGATACGGAAAAAAGGTTAATCGAGCATTCTTGTTTAATCCTGTACCTTAGCCCATTTCCCATGTGTTTGATTCCTTTTTTCAACCGATTTTAATAATTAAAACTAAACCCAATCTCGCTGCGTATGCACGATAATTTTCCCTCCATCCATCATCATCATCAGCCTGTTTGTCCCTCTGGGGCCCTTCCCTAATCCGCCTTCTCTTTGGGCTTTTTCAATTTTTTGTTAGGCGTCGAGCCTCTCTTGTGAATCAATGACTAAAAAACAAATTTCTTTAACGTGGGGTTGGGTTTACCAAAGTAAAAAAACTTTCCACGTGTGTAAAGTTTGAATTAAAGTCAATGGATAAAGTTTTCAAAACTTTTATATTCCTTACGATTATAAAGTAACGTTAAAATCGCCATTGTTTGAGTTAATGTTCTTTTTTCAATTATTTATTTTTACCAAAAATTCCTTTAGCAAATTCTGATTGTCCGTTAACAAATAAAAAATTTAAGCTATTACCTAAGGTCCGATCCGGTTTAAAACATGTTTTTGATTAAATGGGCTCAACTCGCGATTTCTCGATAGTATAGTATTAAAATTTTTACCTTTTTACCGCGCTATATGCAAAGGTTTAATTTAATTTTGTAAATATTTTAATACATTAGACATCATCATCATCAGACTGTGATCTCCCCGGCTGGAAATTCCCTTTCTCTACACAAGGAGGGGTTTCTGGACCTTCCACCACGCTGGTCTATGCGGGTTGGTGGGTGGAACTTTTACACCTATCGACGCGTCATCTTCTTTTGTGGGTAAGGCTTCGTTTCGGCAAATTCCCTAAATTCTGAAACAAGAACGAAAATTGTTTGTCGGCGGTTTGAACCCGCCTTCCGGGCCCAAGCCACGGCCATCCCTTTTCAGCAATAGGCTGCTGTTGCGCGTCCATTCGGATTCGATTGAAATTCCCAAGACTTGTTTTGGATTTAATTTAAAAGCGCTCTTTTGTTTTCCGCTAAAGGGGTTCCTAATTTTCGATAAATTTAATCCCTCCTGTTGTAGGCTTTTTAATGTTAAAGCATTTTGAATACATTTTTGAATTCGAATCTTCCATTAAAATTAAATAAATTATTTTCCTAATTTTTTTGTACTTGTATTCTTTGGTCAATTTAAAAATATCTAAATCAAAATTTTCATTTGTCCGCCTAATAAAAAAAATCGGATAAACCTAATCCATATAATCGCGTTTTTCATTTGAAATTGTCTATAAACATTTAAAAGGTAATAAATTGTCACTTTTAATCATAAATTCGTTCTTACCGGTCTTTAAGCGTTACTGGACTTTTTAAAATACCTCATTTAAGCATGCACTTGGTTCAAACTTACATGGTTCTATAATAATGTTAAAGTGTTGTAAGCTGATATTCGAATTCACCGCTTCAACTCTTTACCTTTTAACTAAATTTCTTTCTCAATTCCAATCACATCGTCATCTGTCTCAATATTTAACAGTTTATCTACTTAGTAAATATTGCATATTTCTATATTATAGACGTACATAGTATGAAAAGATTTTTTTATATCTGGCATACATTGGAATGAAAAAAACTAAACTAAAACTTAACACTTATTGCAAACAGTGCTGAAAACATTAAAAATAGACTTAAATTATATTTTACATACTTGTATTTCTAAAATGGTTCATAATAAAATCCACGAAGCATGTAACTACGTTTTAAGAATAAGACCTGCAATCACCATTTTAATGTAAAACATTTCTTAGAGGATCGGTTAACCTAAGGCGGACGTCCTGACGCGATGCTTGGCGGGCGGAGGGACAATGGGGTGCCGTGGGCGCAACCCGCTGACCGCTCTCTTCTCCTCAGTGCTCGGACGCGTCGGACGTATTAGAATCTCTAGCCTAAGCCATTTTTATTATGTGATCTCGCATGTTTTGTTACTAAATTTAATTATTGATTAAATTGTTCATAGTTCGTTTTGTATTTTGTTCGTTTATTTTAATAAAGTTCTGATCCTTAAGACATTGTTAAAAACTGCAATTAGGTGTATTAGCATGTAGCTCATTTAAAATAACATAGTGTAATTTTACATTAATATTAATGGATGTAAAAATTACATTTATTCTATGCGCATAAAACTTGTGATAAATGACATTATTATTAAATAAATACCTTAAAAGGTATTAAAGATTTAAAATGCAGTGGTGGGTACTGTTTGAAGTCGGTCATAATTTTTTCGTTAAAATTTCTCTTGTTGCTTGTATATTTGTAATGAATAAACTTAAAATTACCGTGCAAATTCTAAGCCATTAAAAATCACCTTAGGTTAGCTACTTTTTAACCCAAAGAAAATCCATTTAAAAAACTAAAAAAAATAGAAGTCATTTTAAATTATTTACTAGTAGTTTGTGAGCTTAAAGACAAAATATAAACTGTTACAGCATTAAAGTTTTCCCCTTACCTATACTAATTAATATACAGAAAAACGTTTAGTAAAGATTAAACTAAAAAAGTACCTAGCCGATTCAAAGAAATTGTTTCACAATTCATTCTCTTTGAATAACATAGGCTTCTTTTTACCCCGGGTAAATCTATTTAAAAAATCTAAAAATGACACGGGCATAAGCATGGATGCATTGCTAGTTAAAACATGAAGAAAATTTTGTTTCTCTCAATATTATTTCAGGTTTATTTACCTTTAATCAAACAGTTAAAATCTTAACCAGTTACGCTTGAATATAAAAAATCTAAATGGCTATCAAACAGCTGTGGAGACTGTATTATTCAAAGCTAAAACAAATTTCAGCGTTATTTTAAAAATTTGTTTATTTTTATAAATACTACTGACCTGCCATTGATTTGCATGTGCTGTGCTGATAGTAAATATTCCTACAATATTAAGCATGTATTACACATATAAACCTTCCTCTTTTGATCACTCTATTTATTAAAACAAACAGTATCGAAATCCTTTGCGTCGTTTAAAAGATTTAAGCATTCATAGAGATATGGGGACAAATAAAGGGACTTTATTTTATACTATGTAGGGATATTAAGCGTCACTAAAGTCTTTGCTCGAAGTTTGCCAGTTTGAACTGGGTATAAACAATTGTATAATGTAGACTAAATATAAACAATTACTGACAAATTTATGCTTTATCTGACTAGAGTACTGGTCTAAGATGTTTTGTAACTTTAAGGACCCTTGTATCAGCAGCTATTAGAAATGTTAATTTGAATTCAGTGTGTTAAACTAGAACCTCTACCTCCGTAGCCTAGTGGTATGGGCGTGTGCTTTAGAAACCGGAGGTCGTGGGTTCAGAATCCTGCAGGGACAACAAATTTTTCATTATTGTTTCCTAGTTGGTTAGGGCAATTTGGCCGATCACATTGTCTGAAAATAAGATGATCCATGCGTCGGATGGGCATGTAAAGACAGTCCACCCACCAACCCATCGGACCAGCGTGGTGGGATGCGGTCAAAACCCTAATAGATAGTGGTGTGAGCCTATGTCCAGCAGTGGACTAACAAGGCTGATGATGTGAAACTAGAACCAGCAATTAAGCTTAAATATTTGAAACACTTTAATAAGCCATCTAATTCTTATTTTAAAACTAGCCGTACATAAAAAATAACTCAAGCATAGTTTGTCTCAGTTCTCAACTCTATCATCCGACTCAATTTTCAACTGGTATATGAACGACCTGCAATAGCCCCTAGTTTCGACAGAGACCAAAAGTGTAGTCATATTCCACAGCCAAGCAAAGGCAGATTATTCTCCTCTGTTATCTGCCGCGTAAATAAGTGAGTATAATACTGAATGCTTTCAGATCCAGCTTATTTGGGAGGCTAGTGGCTGGTGGATCTCATCTAGTCTAGAAGCCCTTTAGTTGAAGAACAGCATAACCTCAAATTAGTCTACACGATCCTTTTGTCGCTAAAATAAACTCTGGTTCTCTACACGCTATCAGTGGCTCTGGTAAATAGGTCACTTACTAATAAGCAGGAATTTCAGAATTGAATAAACTTTGCTGAGGTTGTAAAGCTTCATCTGCAGTTTCAATGACATCTACTAAATAATATCTCAATCGTACTCCAAAATCAAACTATCGAACTCCGTATATATACTTAATAATATTATTGTAATTTACTGTTAACGTAGTAATTTTTTAAACAATTTAGTCTTTATCTTGTCATACATAAGAATAAATACCCTAAAATGTGTTGTGTATTATTGATAGATATATAGTTGTTCTTTTCCTCCTGGGGATATAGCTCAGTGGCAGGCAATCGACTGCAGATCGATGGTCCCAGTTCAAATCCGAGTGTCCCTTGATTTTATTTTATTTTGTTATTAAATAAACATGATATAATGTTTAGCTGATTAAAAGTGAATATAAATATAAAAAACATTTAAACATTTTTCAGCCTGTTATTGTTATTAAAATAAAAAGAAACTGGTACATTAACACGTCATGACAATTTTGTTTAAAGAATAAATTATTGCGAGATCAAAATATTTTTAGGGTATTTTAACAATAAAAACAACTTCTATTTGATAAGACTTTTAAAAATTTTATATCCTCTGGAACCTTGTTAAATATATTCGATTATATATATATTTTTAACTTTGAGAAATACCATTAAAACCACCGCGTTGTTTTTTCCTAGCACCTAAAGGGCAGAAACGCTTTCGTGATTTCCTGTGAACCTAACCTAGATGCATGCTAGACCACTCCATCCAACACAATTCCTTTACACAGGAGCCATAGGAACCAGGCGATCTATGTTATGAAACAATACTCTCAGTCTAACCTAAATAGTAATATTCTTTTCAGGCGGCCTTTTGGGTCTTAGACAGGCCAGATGCATTTACGCTTCCCTACGGCTCAAAAGAGCTCTACTATCATCATTATCTTTTCATATGTATAAATATACATATGAAAAGTTTAAATCAAACAAAGTATTGTTTATAACATTTCTTAGTTTAGCCTTATCAATTTTTAAGATTAATTGAATGATTGTTTATATAAAGATATCATTTAAGAAGTTGTATTTAAAAGGAAAATTCTATTTTAAACCGTTTATAAGATTAATATTATCGAGCTTTTTCATGATTCATTAATCCGTAAGTTAGCCGATTTTCAATCTGCTGAGTTCTATTATTCGTTCTACCTATGTTGAAGTAACAAAGGATGATGTGATTTCTAGTTGTTAAATGAAGCCATACCTCGACCGTGTATTGGCGATCAATTTTTCATTCATTATTCACGTATTACTTTGTTAGCCAGTGTATTTTTACTCGTATTTAAACTTAAATTATGTATAAGCTTCCTGTATGACTTCACATTCATAACCATGGCCCATAGTATACATATATGGGAAGTTTATAAGTTTGCAGATAAAGGCCTCGCGGTGGTATTTCCGTCCTCAAGAAAAATGAGGAATCACCTACCTAAGCGTCTTGAATTGCTAATAGGAGCATCATATGTCAATGACGTTGCGTGAAAACAAATATTAATAATATTGTAATTAGCGTTTATCAATTTTTCGTTTAAACATTATTTTTATATTGATTTTTTTTTCATTTAGGGATTGTTTTGTAGGATATTAAGGAGTGCATATTTAATTCATACGTGTTTCATGATGTGTGAATATACATAACATTTATAAAACGGGCTAATTTAAGTAAATCTTAGCATCTTCGCATGAAGATATGCATCTAGAATTTTTTACAATTTGTCTAAGGCTTTATGTTATCAGTTCACGAAAATGAACAGATGGCTTTCGTAGAATACTTTTCACGGTTCGTGCTGTCTCCTCTGTTTTTTTTTTTTTTTTTTTTTTTTTGACGTGGTGGATCAGGGACCTGGATAGCTCTTTATTGTAAGTACGTTTTTTTGTACTTTGGCTCTTTTATTGTGCTGTACTGTTCTTTTTGTACTTGTCTTATTACTATTTTCTAAAATTCAGTTCTTACATTCTTTCTTATTTCACTTCTTTATTTCACTGTTTAAGTTTCTGCACGTTTACACTTTTCTATTTTAACATTTTCAACTAATCACTCAGTCCTAGACAATTTAACATATTTTATTTTTCTGACAATTTCTTACTCTCTATTTATATCTATCTTATTGTACATTCTTACACTATTTATTATAATTACATTTTCTAATTTCTACACATTTACCTACTGCTATTTAAATTACTAATATTAATTTCATATATACTTATGATATATGACTAATATTACCTTTTGTGCTATTCTTCTTGTTAATACTACTTACAATTTTGTTACTGAATTTGGTGAAGGGTGTGCTGTGTTTGCTAATTTGTCTCCTCTGTTCGTATATGTAACCCAAAGCAAATTGATGAAAAATATTTACTTCTTTATACAGAGCCTACACATTTTAAAGATAACAGAGCCGATGTCTCGTAGATCAATAATGTAAAAACTATACGAGCAAGAAAAATAATTAAGGCTCAAAATCTTTGAGGATTTTTTCGATCTTATATACAAATAACGTTTATTGTAACACTACTTACATCAACACAATAATCAACAATAATCATATTCAATAACCTCCTTAAAGTATATTATAAAATAAATAATACAACTATTTTAAAATCATGATAAACATCGCTTAATTTTAAATATTTCATATGCCTATCGTTTAGGAACCTAGTGGTAAGACAATAAACGTTTCGAAGGTTCGAAGTTGGGCGATCAGCTCCACGTATCAGTCGCGGTCTTTGGCGACGTAAAAAGTTCCGCTGCACTTGTGACTCCATTCCATTTCCAGACGTCTCGCAGCCACGATAGCTATACAATGGACTATTAATAGTATTATAAATAATACTATGGGCGTTAAGATACAAAGGTAAGATCATGTGTACATAAATGTGATGTTTTATTTAAAGTTGTCTTGTACCCTCATCACCAATTGCAAAAAGTCACACAGCTCTGACGTTGTTATATAAATAATGTAGCTTTTCTTATTGCTCTCCACAACGCAGCTTCGAAAGCTCTTCCGGCTTTATGTTCATAACAGTAACTTAACTTTATATTATCTTTTTATGCTTTCATGTTTGAGTTTATTTTTTGTTCGTAATCATATTTAATTTTTTTTATGAGCATACGCTGGCAGATGAGCAGTCGGGCCACCTGATGGAAAGTGGTCACCAACGTATTAGCAATACCAGTGGTATCGCCAACGCGCTGCCTACCGTGAGACATAGGGTGTTATGTCCCGTTTACCCAGTAAATACGCTGGCTACGGTGCCCTTCAAACCGGAACACAGCAGTGTTTTCACACTACTGCTTCGCGGCAGAAATAGGCACCGCGGTGGTACCCACCCAGACGGTCTCCTGTAAACAGGAGACCTTCCACCGGTCAATAGGAATTCTTATTCATATTTAAATAGGTTACGTTCAAGTAGTTTTAATTGTAGATTTAAAACCTAATTAGACAATCCGCTTAAAGAAGTGAACAGCAATTTTGATTGACACGCTGAATGGTACAATTCCTACCACGAGGAAAATGTTGTGTAATGAACAAAATGGTTCCCCGTGTTTGTTGTTTTTAAATTTATAAAACGTATTTACTTTAAAATCTACCATTTAATCAGCCATCCAGTTTCAGGAAATATATTATATCAAAACTTAGAAACTTTATAAATAATATTTGTAGACACAAACAATAAATATTTTATTTTAACACACAACACTATTTCATGCGAACAAAGTCCCGGGTACTAACTAGTATTGAACATTGCATAAAATTATGTTAAAAATGTAGCTAACATTGTCCATTACCTCAAAATGTCTTTTCCCTTTTCAGGAAGCCATATATCTCATAAATGTTATGTTCCCAGATATTTTCATTAAGTAGCTTCTTGTTCTTACACAAGCATTAATGGCTCATTTGCTTATCTTGGACCAAAATTATGTTCACCATTAAATTTCCAAATGTTTTTGTTTAACTACTTTTTTATTTTAGGTGAATCCTAGAACAAAGTATCATTTGCTTAAAAATGGTTATAATATGTACTATATGGTATTTCGTATTAGGTAACAAATAAAATATTTTCAATACTTTCTTAAGTTATCGCGAATACTACACATGATTAAATAAAAAGTCTTTTATTAAATCATAAAATATGTTGCACATAATTATTTCTTTTATTTACGCGATTATTATACATATCAATCCCACTAATTTACCGATTTTCCGCGTTACTTAAATATATTTATTCCCGACGTTTCGGATTCTTTCCAGCATCCATGATCATAGGCAGAATTAGTTAGTATTTGTCTGTATCTCAATGTTTTGGCATAACCATCAGAGTTTTTATTTAAAATTGTCATATCTTTCCTTACTTAATGTTCAAAACATTGGTTTGACAAAAAGTACTGATGTTGTCTTTCGGTTTTGTAGTTTTTATATCTTTGCGTTTCATTTTTTAAATTATTGGATCCCAGGAAGATGGCAAAGACCAACCATCCTCTTTATTGAAATTTTGAATTTTTTTTTATTTCTATTGCTTCCCGAATCATCCTTGGTATAAATCGATGTTCATTAGCCAGTATTTTTGGTTCATCAAATCTCATATTATGATTGGGCTTGTCTAGAACATGGTCGCAATTTGCAGATTTCTTATAGCGTCGGTGTTTAACATCAGCTATATGTTCTTTTACTCTGATTCTTACTGGTCTTTTTGTTTGTCCAATGTTTGTCCAAAATAGCACTTCTGCTTTCCGGCAGAAATAGGCACCGCGGTGATATCACCCGAAAAGGCTCCCTGTAAAAGGGGACCTACCACTCCGAATAGCGAAAGCCCAGTTTACATCGAATATCACTCCATATTAAACTAAAGCTTTTTAGTGGCCACTTTTCTTTTCGTCCTTCATTTTACTACATCAGCATTGTACTTCTGTTTTAATTTAAGTATGTAAAGTCAATAGAGATATAACATACAATATTTCAATAGCAAACAATATTTTAATACAGTTGGTTTATTATACAACACATTTATAATTTTTGGGATCGTCCTAACCCCTAATGGATGAGGTGCATTAGGAGCCTATGTCCACAGTGGACTATAGGCTGATGATGATGTATGATGATAATGTAAAATACTGGTAAAATTAAAAGCCCGAAACCTTAGTCATATTAGTGTCATGTAGGTGATTGTACAAAATCCTCAAAATATTATATACATTGCTGTTCTACATGGGACACTGCAACGCTTGCGCGGTTTAAATTAGCTTTCTAAATACAATATACGATTGTGAGCTGGGAGCGTCTTTTTTTAACTATACTAACATAATAAACAGGATATTTTGTATTTTTATGTATATAATTGAATAAAGAAGAAAAAAAACCTAGAGTATAAAATGTTTGAATTAAAAAACGACAATAAAATTCAATGAAGAATATTTACTGTTTAATAATATTAGTATCACAATTTTACTGCTCAAACTCACTAGCATTACAAAATTTATGTTAAACTTCAAATCTAAAATGATCGATCTAAACTCGTTACTAGGTATTTTGTTTAAATTTGTTTGTGGTTTTATATGATTTGATGAAAAGACTTTACGGTTCATATCGTTCAATTCTACGTACCAAGTGGATGGTGTGAATAGACTGCAGTATCTCCCATTATCCTACTTTTATGGATATCTAAGACTTTGAGAAGAACTCTAAAATCAGCTCCCATTCACTAAAATTTTATAAAGATATGTGAACTTACCATATTACCAGTGAGAAAATAAGTAAACTTTTTGACCATCTCAACTCTATTCATTCCAAAATTAATTTCACTATGGAATTAGAAACATGTGATTCTTTGGCTTTCTAGATGTACCTTTAAAGAAATCATAATCTACTTTCAACCACCTGTTATAGAATTAGGAATATATGTAGGAATAGGGATAAATATCTTAAGAAGCTCTATCACCATCCTTCACAGTTCACTACTGTTAGCAAATGCTGTTTCAGAGTACGAGGGATCTCTGACAAAACATCTGGCTGCTGAGCTTCAAATCATTACTACAGATTTGTTTTTCGTAATTTTTTAACAATTGTTTCTGTCACTTAAACCGCTAAATTCTGAATTAGTCCGTTACTCAAGAACCATGGGTTTTCAAACTTTTCAAATAACTACGCCCTTGATGGTAACATCTGTTGTTCACTGCTATTAGTGTAAAACTGGACATGCTTAAATTCAATTAGGAATTCAGTGATACAATGTTAGGAACTTCATTTTGTCGAATTTATTAAATATTTAAATAAAAATTATATTTGTTTAAAGATAATAAATATAATAAAAACATTTTAGAATTACGACATTTACAAAAGTTCAAACTAAAGTTTTTCCAGTATTATATTGAACGTCCATTGGTTCTTGAAAATTGGGACTTTTCATGACATCGTTACGTTTAATTTAAAAGCGCTTTTTTATTTTCTGTCAGCCTGAAAGAGCAGTTTTAGATTTTCAGATGGTTAAATACTAACTCTTAAGGTTTTTGTATTAAATTAAGCGCGTTTTGAGTACATTTTGAATTCATTAAATACTTTGAACAATTTCTTGTTACCAATTGAGCATTAACTAACGCCACTTTCCTCCTTAAAATTTCTGTTCTTTGTCCATGATCATAGTCAAAATGTTTATTCTATTTTACGATTGACAATTAAATATAATTTAACAACTATAATAATCGCGTTGTGTTATGTTATAACTTCACTCTTAGGGAAAGAAGTCTTTTATTTGCCCTTTATGAAGTACATATACTCTTTACTTTTATATTGAAACTTTGTATACATATGTACGATCTGACATAACAGAGTGTTTAGCTTGCTTATGCTTAATGTTTTATGCTAGCTGCGATAGTTAAGCGTAAATTCTTTCATAATTAACGTTGTAAACGAACTCGATGACTCGTGATAAGACATGAACCTTTACAAGGCCTCGTTCTATTAAAAAAAAACATAATCTTTCCTAAGGTCCTTAACTTGGCTGTTGCCTGCCAATAGCTAATAACAATAATGCAGTGATAATGTAGTAAATATTTTCCTTATTATATTTTAGTTCAGCCATGTTGGCATAATGATGAAGTTTAAACAAAAAATATTTTTCATATGGGTAAAAGCTCTTTTTATGCTCGGTATTCTATGGCATGATAGTTTTATGTGACTAACCTATCCTTACCACAATTTGGAGTTTGCGTGGTTACCTTTTCTTTAATTTGAAAGAATAATTAAATTAATGGTTTATATTACATAGAAGTAATTAGTATTAATACACTTGGACCACTCGCCCCAGATGGCGGTGGATAATTATTTACATTCTTGGACTTGTCGGAGCACAAAGGATGCGGCATGGTTAAATAATGCGTAAACTGTCCAATTTTCGACTAAGAACGCTTTTTGGCGATAAGTGCTAAATACTGGAACTCAGTTTAAGTCAATTGTGTCACTTTTTGACTAAACTATGTCGTCACTCAATCTCGTCACTAAAAATTTGTTCATTTTTGTGACCTAACTAAATGATATTCATTTAATAAAAATAGATAGCTAACAAATTATTTTACGTATACGGCATAGTACACAGTAAATTATCAACTTCAAGGTCTCCTAAACCCAGTTTATTAAATCTTTGCGAGCATTATAGGGCATATAATATAGAAAGGCTAATAGGGCGGTGCATTTTACTAAATTACAGACTATTGATATATATTTCTTTTTTAACTTTAATAGATTAGGTTACAACCATTAATACATTTAATATTTTAGAATTAATCACTTATTTCATTGGCACAAAAATGCGTTAAAGTTGTATATATTGAATATTTTTAAGTTTTTGTAGTAATTTCTGAGCGAGACATATATCGGACAGTAGCTGCACTTTCTTTATATCAACATATGAAAACAATCTTTCACCGTAAATTAATATAAGTATATCAATAATAATTAAACAGACCTTTTGTAAGAAGCAATAAAAGTGGTAGGTTTCTTTTAACAAGGACAGTCTTAAAGTAAAACAGGGGTACTATTACTGCACGAATCAGTGTATGTAAACATTACTGTCTTAGCCAGTGCAATTGTGTATAAACGAGACGTAACATCTCTCGTTAAAGACAGAGCGTAAGCGGATGTGTCTTATCACTTTCTCATAGCCAGACGTATTACTCAGCATCAAGTAAATAATACGTCCTGTCGGAAACATAACTACCTAGGTTTGGGTATTGGCGTATCACTATGCGTTGCCCATGTCAGACATAGGATGTTACGCCTTGTTTACCTAATGAAACACGCTGACTCAATTGCCCTTAAATCGGAACACAGTCGTATCTTACACACCTAAACAGAAACTTTGCGCGGGATAGGCATCGCGGTGGTACCGCCCTCGACTCCCCTGTATGGGGACCTACCACCTCGAATGGCAGCCATGTTTCGTGAGGCCACTCAATATTAAACTAAAAGCAAGAATGGCCACTTTTCATTTCGTTTCTTCTAACTATATCGGCATTATCTTCCCTTAATTTGGTTATGTAAGGTTAACTTATAAATCGCAATTCTCGATATGCACAATTACATAAAAAACAAATGTTCAATTATAGTATTCATAGTGTGCTCGATTTTGAAATATAGGATTAACATACTATGTTTTAGTCTATTCGTGAAGTTTTCATATTAAACGTTTTCAAATTAATCAAGAATAATTTAAATCTTAAACTATGAACTCTTTTAATTCTCACATATCACAAAAACTGACCCTCACATGAAAACTTGAGAAATAGAAATAGGAGTGGCAGTGGTTATTATATACCCATCGACTATAAAAGTTAGTTCAATAAATTATCCGAACGTAAGAACTTTCAATCAATTATTTTGTTTATGCGAATACTACACATTATTGAATAAAAGCACTTTTCGGACTGTTCGTGTACTGGATACTGTTCGATTCGTCGAGAATTGAAAATCTAAAATAAATCCGATAAAATGCGGAGAAAAGATCTTTTATTAAGTAAGAAGTCCTATTTATTTCGTTTATATAATTTAAAACTTCTCTGTATTTTTAATAAATTACAAAAAAATCTTAGTTTTTAACAATGACGTATTAAAAATTAAATACAGCAATAAGTTTTCCTTTTAAATATTGTGGACACCTGTAATTCTTTCTACGACATTTATTAACGTATAAATTTACAATATATATATTATTGTCAAGTAGAATTGAATTCTGTACAAAATGCTCGTAAATATTATATGACGTAGGGACTGCTCTACACTTTGGACAGCTGCAACAGCTCGAGTGGCTTAAATTTAGCTTTAATGAATAAAATATAAGATGAGTTATTTAATACAGAACAAATACGAACATAAAAAACAGCATATATTTGTATTTTATGTGGATAATTGTTATGAATGAACCAGAAAAGTATTGCACCGATTTAAAAAATCTGTCATCATTAGAAACATTCAGCTTTAGTAACGTTCTGATATTTAGAAAAAGTGGTGATTTTCCCATATGAGGGTGCATAAAAAGGTCTCGAATCAACTCAAAAACTACTGAACTGTTTTTGAGAGTTGACTTACCGTTATAATGCTACACCGTATAACGTAGAATATATTTTTTAGTAGAAAAAACATGTTATCATTGAAAACATTTACTAAAACCAACAGGTTTAAAAAAATACGTTAAAAAGTAACTGTGCGCTTATTAAAAGTAATAATGCATTTAGACACCCTGATTTATGTTGCTTAATTAATTATTCTGTATTTACCCATGTTCAAATTAAGTCCAGGCCGGTGAGAGGCTATGATGGGCTTCTAATCTATACTAATATTATAAAGAAGAAAGCTTTGTTCATTTTGAATAGGCTACGAAACTACTGGACTGATTTAAAATAATCTGAAACTAGTTGAAAATATTCGTACACTAGCTATATTAACCACGAGTAGGATACTTTTTTTAGGATTATAACTAACTAGAATAAACTAGCCTAGTTTCACCTTAAGGAAATCCTTTCGAGAAATCTAGGCATAACGCGGGAAGAGCCATGGATGTTCAGATAGTTTAAACAAGTGACTATCTTAAAGCAAGTAACCATCACTTCGGACTGTAATTATTAACGACTTTGCTTAAGAATTAAAAAAATATATAAATAAATTAATTTGGTTTAAATGATTTGTTTTTTGTCATTAAAACATATTCGACTATTAACTGCCTATAAAGCCTTGTTGGTGAGTGATATGCATATTACAGCAAAATCTAAATTTGTATTTGACGTAGAGAGTGTTGCGTTCGCAGAGGATTTAGCACCATAGACCGCATTTACACCATGAGGCAAATGTACAAAAATCTCACAGTACTAATCAGCCTATTGTGTCTTGTCTTTGTGGACTATGAAAAGCTTTTGACTCTGTGAAACCTGGGCTGTTGGCGTTACTCTTGAAGTTGTCAAAGTATATGTTGAGCACAACTTGAGGCAGAACCGACAGGAGATTCAGTTGGGCTGGAGCAGCTTTTAGGAAGCTGAGCCACGTTCTCACGTCACCGCCAAATACTGTAATGTTTGAAGATGAAAGTCTTCAATCAATGTGCTCCCCGTAATGACCTACAGGGGCCGATACGTGGCCTTTGGCTATGGACTGACCACAAGTTTGCCGCTCAACGCGCAATAGAACGCTATGCTCGGGTTTCTTTGACGGACAAAATTCGTAATCAACTAATCCGGCAAGAACTAAAGTCTGAACATGGTGCAAAGAATTAGCTCATTGAAGTGGCAGTAGGCCGGTCACGTGGTTAGAACAACCGATGGTCGATGGGCCAAAAAGATTCTGGAGTGGAGGCCGCGTTCGGGAAGACGGAGCGTTGGTCGACCCCCGACCAGGTGGGATGCCGATCTCCCTGTGTAGCCGGCAGTTAAATTAAAGCAACGATGATAAAAGTCTGTCATGCTATAATTTCATAGTGTCGTATCTAAGAATAATAAAACTCATTGCTCCACGATCAATTAAAAACTATATATTGTTAAGAGTTTTAAAGTAATCCATCAACATCGTTACTACAGTTTTGTTTTCGATTACATTTTACATTTATCTTATACTTCTTTTAGTAACTGAAACATTCGGAAGCTAGAATTTTGATTATTCCGTTATGCAAGCTAAAAAGTTTTTTCAAACCTTTCAAATAATAGCTACATCCGGGTTTAGTAACATCTGGTGTACACATGCTTATTAGTTTAAAAATGGGACATGCTCAGACTGAGTGCGATTTTAGTGATAAAATGTTTAGAAATATATTCATCATCTCTCACCCTTTTATTTCGCGTTAAATGAAAGATTTATACTTAAAATTATAAGTGCTTAAAGATAATATTAATTGAAATAAAACATTTCAGGAAGTACAAATTAGTTTGTGCATCATGAGCTAAAATGCCAAATCATTCTCTAACTTGTAACCAACAAAAAAATTAGGATAAGCGTTAATAAGTTTTATGTGGTAAATGGTGTTTTTGATGTTCATAAGTGCTCAGTAAAGCCCAAATTGACTTTGACTTAATGATTTCGTTTTTTACTGCAAAATTGTCTATCACTGGAAGAATTGACTGTAAAAAGCTAAAAAATTTCTAAATCACAGTTTCGTTGATGTCGCCACTGATATTATTATCTTACTAGAATTTATAAATTTCTTTAAAGTATGCTTTCCGATTTTCTAGATCTCCGATACTAATGTAAAATGGGTGACAAAGATATTCACAATTCTCGCTGCCTCAACTCTTTTGACACCAACTAAATTGAAAATTTCTTGCTGCAGGAAGATCTTTATTATAACTTCTATCACATCGTCTATTCTATTAACAGTATACCTCGTTTCTTTATCATACCGTGGTACCATATAGGTACATAGAGTAAGAAATTAATTTTACTAAAAACATTGTTGTCGTCAAAGGCATGAATGCTGGGACAATAATATGGATTGTTGCTCTCAAATATATTTTTATATTATTAAAATAAGCCACTAACTGAAATTCGTGGTTAAAATATTCGTCTAGTAGAACTTATTAGTCTAGGGAAGGAGAAATCTTTTATTCGACCCAGTATAGAGACGAAGCTCACTCTTAAGCTTTTGGTGTACCAATATGCTTTCATCTTGCTTAGATAGTTAAAGCAACGTAAATCACTTTCCATAAGTTAATATTGTAAGCAAACGCGATAACGAGGACATGAAGTTTAGAAAACTCTACTACAATACTTCTTACTTATCCCAAAATACTGTTACATGATTTCCGGCAAGCAATTGTTTGCTAAGCTTCACTTTTTGGGTGATGATGTAAGTCGCCGATTGTTGTTTCGATTCCGTGTGAAATAGAGCTAACCATGTTTGGTCTCCAGTAACAATGTGGTCTTCAGAGACGATAACTGATGTTGTACTTTTGCTGATCAGGTGGTTAACAAGTCAGGCGGCAGAATTTTATAGGTAGGGCATGCAGAAACTTGTGCCACGATAATACAAAGGCCCCAAAATACACTAGACTAAGGTATATGCTTTCATGTAGAAATAAAATTCTTGCAATACTATTGCGCATCTTTTTCCAAAAGTTTAATTTCAAAACGGTACTTACTTAAAAAACATGCCTCGTAGCTACCCTTAACGCAGTTATGAGTTTTGCGTTACCACTGTTACTAAAATTATTAAAGAATGATTGAATTACAAAATTTTATAGATTTTGTGTAAAATTTTTTTCTTAAAACTATAATAATTAGTACTTAATACATTAGGTAATACATTTTGTCAATAAATTTATTTAAAGTTTAAAACCCATGTAGAACTGAATATTATATTATTTACAGAATGACTATTTTATTTTGTACTTTAGATCTGCAAATATTTCATTTACAAGCAATCAAAGATTAATCGGAACATCTAAACAAAGCTCTCAAATAAATGGGCTGCAAGTATTTGTTTGCCTTTAATTAAATCTATAGCAAAATTTAATTACATCCCAGTTTGTTATTTATATTCCGAAAACAATATTATTCATTATTTGCAAATTATCTATTAAATTGTTTTATTGGCCTTTAATACAGTGTAGTCCATTAATAATCATATCAATTAGTTTTACTTTTTTATGGCATCATAAGGAATTTAAGTTTTATGTTTCATTTTTTTTTATTATTCGGATATTTCCCACTGTAATTACAGTGTAGTAAAATTCATAAACATTTAAGAAATGTCTCGTATTGTTTTTCGATATGTAGGACTTTTCCCATTTATTGCACGTAAAAGATGTGGGCTTGTCCTATTCGATAATTTCCAATAAAAATCAATTTTGTTGGATGATTCCTTCAATAATAGTCAAGCTTTTTAAACCACAGTGGCTATTTTTGTTTATTTATTTATATATTCTTTTTGCACAATAATATATATATGACGAAGCGCTGATCGTAGAAGCGTTTTTAAAAAGAGTGGCGTCAGCGGAGCTGACGCCACTATTTGAATCAGAACTCATTGCGTGAAAGATAAATCAAAACAACCAACTTATTAACACAATCTATTTCACTTAACCGATTTATTTACCCAACAAACCGAAATCGAAACACTTTCATAAAATGGAATTATTTTACACTGTAATGGACAACCTCAGAAATAGTTACAAGTCCTAGGTACTTAACTTAAGCGTGTGGTCCGCTCCGAAGCTCGAACACAAGTGTCTGCTTGTATTCTCGCTCAGGACCAGGTCCCCTCCAAGTCAACGATATCTCTAAAGGAAGTGGCGCCCTCTAGGGCGAGTATGGTTGGAGCGGTTAACTTACTTATTAAATTAGATTGACAATGTGATAAATGTTTAAATAAATAGGTAGGAATATTATAATGTTTATAGTAATTTGTAAACTAACAATTACATTCAGATGGTACCGTTTAGAACGCTACGATCAATTGACGTACTTATAAAATAAACTTCATTGTTAATTCGCATTGACGATGGAAGAAACGTTTAAATAAATAACTAGGAATATTAATATTACAATTATGAATAATAAACTAATAACGTAAAACTAAGGTTTCACTAAAAATACTATGTTCGAGTGATGTCACTCTATTGAGGCGCCGACATATACAAAGGCTAAATGCCTTCGGCATTATCTAGCAGTTAGGGAGGTTATAAAAAATTAAAGAAAATCCAAATCTTTTGTAGTAATAAACAATATAAGAGTACAATTAATAAATATATATTTTAATAAAGGAACAATAAATAAACATATATCTGTACATAAACATAAATATATTTATATTAAAATATATTTACACAATTATTTATACAAAAATAAATATATATGTACACAAATATAACTACATGCACATACATATGCACATGTCACAGGGTCAGTAACTTTGCTGATTCCTCTTGCAATAAATATTTACGCACTTTTCTTTTAAATTTTATGATGTTATTAGCCATACTGATTGAAATCAGTACGATGTACGGGACAAAGAAGAAGACGGTTATTTGTTGAACGAAGTATCACTGAGATATTGGAAATAAGACGACAAATACGTCGGAGAAAGGGCTGAAAAAAAGTACGGAATAGAGAGTGGTAAGTGCTCTTAACGATCGACGTTGTCGAATGTGCAGCCATTGCATTTGTGATCAATAAGACGACACATGGTCATATTTACGAATATTGAATACGAATTGAATGCAGTTATTTTGGAGTCGGTTGAGTTTATTGAGTAGATCTGCATTCAGGTCAAATTAGTACACGTCACCATAGACATCAAAGGAAAAATTAAGGACTGCACAAGCGTAGTTTTTGTTGTCATTGGAAGCAAGTTTTTAAGGCGATAGAGGGATCTCAGTACCCTTAAATAGTTATACAACACAAAGTGGGAGAACTGTTTCAGAATACATGACTCAAGCACTTTAGAAAGAAAAGAAAGGATTGCGATGGATTGATCATTAGCCGTCATAGATGGATTTTGGCATTTCGGGACAGGATAAACAAAGGCTTCAAAACCACAAAGTAGGAAAAGTTCCAGTAGTCATGGAGAAGTAGATAATGTGGGTGATTGCGGGAGTAAATAATCCAGGATAGGAAAATCATGCATCATCCTATCCCATCGCATCCAACTGCATTAGACTTGATCGCATGAATTTATTTTTTGGTCTCATCAAAAGTCACTGGGGTGAAGTTGAGGAAAGCAAATTTTGGAAGCGTCAAGCCCTTTAAATAAGAACAAGCGTTTGAAAGACAATAAATAAAACAAAGTTGAGACAAAATTATGATTTAAATCATGTAGATAGATTGAAGACGGAATGTTTGATAAACGCGACTTGCCGATACCCTCAAGTTCCAAGAAACTTCCAGATATCGGAAGGAGACGAGGATGAAATATTATCAAGTATGTGACGGCGTTTAGCGTTTCGCACCATCTGATTACACCAAATTCTAGCCGATTTATAAAGTGTCCAATTTTCATTGGAGCAATTTCGCTTAAACTTTCGGAAGCCATGGTCCCGACGTCTGATAGTTGCTCATATACTTCTGGTCAACCAAGGTGCAGGATGGTATTTTATCTCGACTTTTTTGATGGGAGCAAGCCTATCGTAAAGTGTAGTAATTAAGTATTTCAATCTTTTGGTCAATTGTTACAGCCGCCCGCAAAGACTGCCAGCAAATTTTTTCTCCATCATTACAAAGATTATCAATGTTAATGTTTTTAAAAGATCGAACGTGCAGTACCTTAGGCATGGGCTTAGGTGTAACAAGGGTATAAGAAAGGAAAATCAGGTTATGACGGGAAAAACTCAGGGCAGGATATTAGCCGTGAGAGGAAACTATGGATGGATTTGAAGTCAGCATTATATCAAGCCATGTGTCTTCACTAGAGAGGTTATGATGTGTGTTAAGTGGTAAAATGTGAAATGTGCGTGTAGAAATTTGCAAGTTCATGTGAGCAAAATGAGGGATTCGGCTACTACTACTAAGATAGAGAGATAATAATATTAAAACTACATCATCAGCGTGTGTTAGCTCACAGCTCAACATAGCCCCTCCCTGCTGCACGCCTTTTCCATTAAGCGGTTTTTGAACCGTACCCTACCACGCTAGTCTAATACATGTTGGTGGGTGGACAGACTTTTTACATGCCTAACCAATGCATGGATCATCTTACTCTTCAGACAATTGCATGATTGGCACAAATTGTCCCAACCAACCTGATAACACAAAGTTGTTTCCCCGCGGAATTCGAACCCACGACCTCTGGTTTATAAATCAAGGGCATAATATCTCTACGTATATTTATTTAAAACTCTTTTTGTCATTATTTTTGTTAATGATGATACATATAAAATGTATATGTTTAGGTAACGGTTCTCAACTATTATTTAAAATAGAACCGAGAAATAAAATCTTAACGTAAGCAAAAATGGAAAAACTTTTCTACATCTCACGAATACAGCAAATTTTAGCAAATCTCTCAGTAACTATAAATAGGGAATAGCGTCTTCAAAATCTTACAATTAATTCAAGGATTTGTGTAGTCAGTTTGTAAAATAGAAAAGGCTACTTTCTTGGAATCCTCTCTTCTTTTACTATATTTATATAGTGAATTATTCTTAATCACTTTCCTAAAAGTTTTAAATTTGAAAGTTTTATGAATTTTTACAATATAAAACAGTTGGCCGCTGGCTTGGGCCTTGAAAGTCGTCATGTGACGTTTATGAAAAATTTAGTATTTATCTGTTTGTCTATTTTATTGATGCCCATATTATTTGAATGTATTATACTATACTATTGAACATTTACATTACTATCGATCTAGCAGTAAAAGACGCCCGTATACCGATTTTACAGGTATCTAATTTTTTTAACCGATTTTAGACTCGATGGTTCATAAAAAGGAGCCCTTTTTAAGAACAATTGTGATGGTTTTTGCAAAGTGTTATAGCGAAACTTTTGAAAACTTCGCCTTTTATACATTTTCACTGTATTTTTGGTTGTATTGATTATGAATAAAGCTCATTGTCATTTATTCATAATTGTGGTCAAGGCTTGTAATCCGAACAAATCAATGTAAGAAGTATTTTCGTAGATTAATTTTATTTAATGCAGCTAAAATGACGTAACGTAATAAATTAAGAAACACGTGTTATTTTGTAAATTAAATGCTAATGTCTAATAAATGGCGTAAGCTCAGTTTATATCGACGACCATTTTATGTTAAACTATAGCTTTATAATGACCGCTTCTTTTTTCGTCATCATTTTATTTCTGCTACAGTATGAAAAGAGTTAACTTATTAAATCAGCTGTTCTCGACATGCTCATTTACATAAAAAATAAATGTACAAATATAATATTCATAGCGCGGTGTTGAACTTTGAACTTAAGACATACGATTTGGATACTTTGTTTTAGTCTATTCTTAAAGATTTTACACTAAGCGTTCCTAAATTAATCGCAGATGATTGTGATTTTTAACTATGTACTCTTTTGATTCTCACATATCACAGAAAGTGACCATTACATGAAAACTTGAGAAATGAAAACGAATGTTACTTTTTGCCGTTAAATAAAATATGTTGTTACATAAAGGTTTGCTTGAAAATTGTTTAAAGAGAATATTTGAATTGTTACGGTAAGTAACGAGTGACTTAAAGCGAGATATTTCATTATTAAATTATAAGGATTTTGCTTTATACGGCGTTATGACGACAATTGTAACAAAGATATATATATTTTTTATGGCATACGCAGGACGACAATTTGTTTGTAGTATTAACATTTATTTTAATCTTTTTTTAGTAACTGAAACTTCCGTAAGCTACAATTTTGATAAATCCGTCAATATAATTTTGTGTTAGTAATATGTTTGCATTTTTTATATTTATTTTATGTATTTATCATATTTCCTGAAACTTGCGTAAGCTAGAATTCTCTGAATAGTCCGTTACACGCTAAAGTTTTCGAACTTTACAAATAAGACCTACACCCGGCTTTAGTAACACCTGGTGCAGAGTTAGAAATTAAGCTTCTAAAAATATGTTTTTAATATGCATTGTATTTCCAAATAAAATGCTACTTTTTATCTTTCATTTCTATACTAAGGATGATTAATAATTTAAGAAAATAACAATAATTTCTCGATAGTGGAACAAACAATCGAGTTATGGAGCTAGGATATCGTGAGGGGCTATATTTCATATTATATATGAATATATATTTACAAATTTAAAGTCGATCAGCGTAATATGGAGAGGGCTTGGAGTAACTCCGAAGAAACGCATCAGATATGATGTGATCCGTCATAGAACCAGAGTCACCGATATAGCCCACCAGATTAGTTAGCTGATTTGGTAGTGGGCTGGTCACATAAGCCGCAGCACTGACGACCGCTGGAGTCGGAAAGTTCTGGAGTGGAAACCGAGGCTTGAGAAAAGTAGTGTGGGACGCCCAGTGGCAAGATGAAGTGACAGCATTCGCAAAGTGGCCGGTGTTGGCTGGATGAGAATAGTCGAAGATTGGAAGCAGTGGGGTGCATAAGAGGAGGCCTATGTCCAGCAGTTGCCTAAAACAGGCTGATGAAGATGATGATATTTCCAATACAGCTTCTGTCCTACTGAGTGTTCTCTACATGTACTATGAACAACAAGATACAATCTATTGTTTCTATTATAGATCTATAGATAGGTATTAAAGAAGCTTGGCCGTGAATGCATTTGACTATTGACATTAACGATAAACCGGTGAAACGTTGTCTGAAAAAAATCTTTTATTGAAAATTCATAGTTATTTGAAGTCTTATTTTATGTTCGATATTTAAAGTTTTTCCGACCGTGCTTTAACCAGTTTTATAGGTATTACCTAAACCATCACTTCGGATTGTAATTAGAAATAAAAATTTGCATTAGAAATAAAAAAACAACAGTGTTTTTAATAATTGTGTATAAATTGCTTTGATGTACGTCTTTATTACATATTCGGCTTTTAACTGCGTACGTAAAACCCTATTTGAGAGTGATATGCATGCAAAATCTAAACTTGCATTTAACGTAGAGAGTGAAGCACGCTTAAGCAAGTGAAAAAGAACTTTCCACATAGTATAAAATGTTTAAATTAAAGACAACGACTATAAAATTCAATGATGTGATTTTTATAGTGTTCTAATAATATCAGTATCACAATATAAGTGCTCCAAACTCACTAGCGATTATAAAGTATATGTTAGAAGCTTCAAATTTAGTTTTGATTTTTGTAATATTTCTGTTCTTTCACATTTTATTGCTTTTTTGCAATAATTGATGCTTGCACAAGCTTTTTTAAGCTTTACACATAAGACCTACATCTAGCTTTTGTAATATCTGGTGTTCAATTGGTTATTAGTGTAAAACTGGGGCATCCTTAGAGTGACCGCGACTTTAATGATAGAATGTTAGGAAGTATATTTTTTGCGGAGGTGAATAAAATATTTAAATAAAAATTATATTTGTTTAAAGATAACATTAACATAATAAAAACATTTAAAAACTACGACATTTACAAAAGTTCCAAGCCTGAAGTTTTACAGCAGTATAATATTAAAAATCCATTCCGGATTTTATTGAAAAGTCCCACTTAAATGACATCGTTTACGTTCAATTTAAAAACACTTTTTTATTTTTTGCTCAGCCTGAAAGAAGGAGTTCTAGATTTTTAGATGGATTAAATCCTGACCTAGCTGTTAGACTCATTGTATTGAATTAAAAGCATTTTAAAAATACATTTTTGAATTCATAAAATGCTTTAGAAGCAATTACTCGTTACTATTTGGAACATTAACTTCAATGCCACTTTCCACATATTATATTGTACTTTATGTTCTTTTGTCAGATATAAAAAAATATCATCATAAATTTCACACATGGTCCTAAATTTTATTATAATAACTTCGACTGACAAAAAAATACAATTTAACGACTATAATAATCGCGTTATGTTATAACATAACTTCATTCTTAGGGAAGGAGAAGACTTTTTTTCGCCCCTGTATAGAGAGGTAGATATAATCTTAAGCTTTGTGTACAGATAACGATGTGTCCACATAGCACAGAGCGTTTAGCTAAGCCTAAGCGATCAAGGCTTTAATGCTTAGCTTGCTCGATAGTTAAGTATAAGATAAATTACTTAACAATTATATTGTGAGCAAACACGATAACGCGTGAAGGGCATGAAACTCTGTACACAGGTCTTTCAAGCCTCAAAACTTGGCTAAAAATTTTATTCCATATTTACACAATAACTAACAACAATAATGTACTGAACTTTTTCCTTAATGGATTTTAGTTTAGCAGATTTTGACGTAATGATGATAAGATTTAAACAAAAAAATATATGTTCATAATAGGTAAAAGCTCTTTTTAAGCTCCTGGCATTCTATAACATGATATTTATTATATTATTAATTAATTTGTACCTATCCTCAACGCAATTTGAGTTTTAGTGTTTATTCAAATATGCAGAATTCAAGAATTTTAAATGTTTATCCTTAAAATAGAAATAATTTGAATACTATTTGTACTATATTTAACATTATATTATTTACAAATTGAAAAAAATATTTTGTGCCAATATTTCGTTTAACTTTACAAGCAATTGAAAAGATTAATCGGACAATCTAAACAAAGCTTTCAAATAAATTTCCAGCTAGTCTTTGTTTGCTTTTAATTAAATCTATCGCAGAATTTAATCACATCCCAGTTTATTATTTATATTCCGAAGATAAAAGTTAATTTGCAAATTATCTATTATAAAGTTTTATTGAACCTTTAATATAATTTAGTTCAATAATAATCATAGCTATAAGTTTAAAACTACCAAAATATACTATAGAGGATTTATTTTTTTATAGCGTCGTAAACAATTTTAGATTTATGTTTTAATTTTTTTTAATGACATTTCTCTCTGTAAGTAAAATGTAGTAAAATTTATAAACTTTTAGGAAATGTTTTCTTGTATTATTTTCCGATGTGTAGGACTTTTTTTTCATTAATTTAACGTAAAACATATGGGCTGGTCCTGTTCCATGACTTCTAATAATATTTATTTTTATTTTTATGATTCCCTAAAGTTACCTTTGTACAACGACTATTGTAGACATTTCTTGGATGATTAAGGTTGAAAAAGATTGTCAAAACTTAGATTTATCATAACGTACGAGTCTGATGTAATATTTTCTATAGAAAGAGATATGTTAAGACTGTATATATTAATGCAGCGTAATCATAGACTACAGGCACTACAGATTGTCTTTGTGACAGGATATAATATCTATTTTACCTAATTATAATTCCCGTAGTTTTAAGAGGCATCCAAGTGTAAGCTAACTGTTTCTTTTTGGCATAATTGGTGACACTGCTTAGATAATCTGCATTACAAGTGTTAAACGTTACATACTTTTATGGTGTCAGGAAAAATATGGAGTCAATTTGCATTTTTACGATTAGCGCGCACAATCACGAAAAACAGACCCCCTTAAATTAGCTGTAGTCAACTGAAAATTGTGTTCAGGATATTTATTTCTACGATCGTAGAATGCGAAAGATAACATTTTGGAAAGATTTTTATCTGAGTTACGCCAAAAAGTATAGGTTCTAACGCGTGTACATAGTACGTAAATAAATAAATACCCACGTAATTTTTGGTAATGAAACTTTAACTTGGGAGTGTAACCTAATCTTAAGATTAGTAAAATGATAAACTTGATGTCACTGAATGCTGCTTTTAGAGTGAAATTCAATCTACATTTATAAACATCTTCTATCAAGAATTCGCATTATGTCATATACTCATAACTTATTCATGGAAAATTATACTTCAAGGCGCTCAGTAAGACCATATAATGCGAAAGTTTCAGCTTGAAGTCTTTTAGTATATATTATATACTAAAAAGACTAATATTATAATCAATTATAACATATTATTATCTGGACATATTAATTTCCAATTGCGGAGTATTTGATTTGAACATCTCGTTGTCGAAACGTGTAAGAGTATATGATTAAAAATGGAATGTAAAAGCTGCTTTGTCTATTGATCTGAAAGCTTTGTGCCATGTTGAAATGGTCTTCGCGTATTATTTGAATAAAATGTCATTAGTAGTACGGCTGGTCTAGTTCTAATCTCGTTGAATTATTATTACATTTACAATTGGTCAAAATTTATGGAGAATTCAAGCCGCTTTGGAGGCTATGTCCAGCAGTGGACACAGGCTGATAATGATGATAATGATGATTATATGAATATTATACTATAATTATAGCAATTTTAGATTGGATCTTAGTAGATTTTTATACGGAGATTGGCAAATCAGTATCGATTAATTAAGTCGCCCCAGATTTTGTAGGAACGAGACGACCGCATGTAACAAGAGCATGAATCCAGTCTACCCTCCACCACGGCCACTGGAAAGTGCTAGAAACTTAAATAAATGCGATGAAATCCGTAAAAGTCCTTAGTTCATTAATCATCATCATGATTATTATGTGTCAGTCCACGGCTGGACATAGGCCTCCTTAATGCACGCCCCGCTTCCTGTCTTCGGCTTTCAATTAACTGACAACTAATTCATCCTTTGAATGCAGTTTTACCCTTTGCTTTGTGAAGGTTAGATGCCAATCACTCTGCGTAAAATTATTCAGGTAAATCTTGATGAATTTGAAGTCGCCTACCCCATAATAACTTGGAAGTTTTAGGTAGTAAGTTTCTTTACAAGACACCATCTAGGAATATTGGTTTTCCATTGCGATAAATGCGTCTACTTAAAGGATAAGTGTAAAATCAATGTGGCATTACAGTTTATACGGCACCTTAACTAGTGTTAATGCTGGGTAAATAAAATGTAACACCCTATCTCAGATTAGCGAGTAATGATTTGAATATGAACCTTTTGACATTGAGATATGTGTTATCATTAAACAAAAAATATCAATTTCTTGGGTAATTTTACAATAAAGCTTGTATTTATAATTTAATTTAGTCTTTACAATCATTACACTAGGCCAAATTCATAGTAGATTCTGCGTTACAAAATAATATTTAGTGTCAACCATAAATAGTTAATTATTTTAGTAAATTGTACGAACTTACTTTTAAAAATCAAGATGTATCAATCAGTAACGATATTAATCAATAGTATATGATTTAATAGTAGAGAACATTTACCTGAACATCATGTTAAGGTTCATCTACTAAACCATAAAATCACTGCTTATATGGTATATGTGTCAAGCTTATAACTCAAGCCATAATTATGACTCAGTATATATGTAGGTGAAAATAATTTATAAACAAAAATTTCTTGCCAAAAAACAAAAGTAGCTACTGATTTGGAGTAATATCGCCTAACCTTAAAAAATACTTTTCACCATCTGTGCGGACGTGAAAAAGTTAGGTTTACAATTTTTTTTATACGATATTGACACTGGACCTTACAGCGACGTATACATAAAAACTGCAACGTTTACGCGTTACACTTAAATAAATATTTTACATATAAAAATATCGATTTAAAATTTGATAAGTATAGTATACATGTATAACTTGTCTAGGTAACAGCTTTTTTTTCTTTAATGTTGTAACTTTTTTATTTAATTAATATTTTCCATGATTTAATAAACTAATTAATTAAAAGTAGAAGTTCTAACACACTCTTTTTATAAACGCGTGACCGCCTCAGCTTGTTTGGTGACATAAAACGTAACTTGTCGGACTAAAGGGGTAAACACCACCGTGTACCCAAAAAACACGTTCCAGGGTGATTTTCACCCCCACCAGCGACCGATTAAACTGTCTACTGACTGTGAGCGTCCTCTGTACGCGAATGAAAGTTTCTCTCATACTTATATTTCGGCGGAGCTTACTTTAGTTTAGCTAATTCAAATAAAAGTAAGTTATAAATGAATTGTAATTGATATTTTACTGGGCACTAAGTCTAAGTGACAATTAACTATAAGGAAATTACTCATGCGTCGCCGCTTCGTTGCTATAGGTTATAGTGTATACATTTATTCCCAGTACAAACTGGCGAAGATATAAAGAAATATCTGAAATTAACCTTCATAATATGGAAGAAAAAGAGAGAACGGTCAGAGTATCAAGCAGTTCCTGCTTACGCTCACGCTCTATCTTGTTTTCAGGCAGAAACAGTACCGCAAACCGAAAGACCTTAACAAAGATGAAAGTTAAAGTGTCAAGGGTCAGTGCGACACTGCCTTCACAATAAGCTTAGCGCCCAAGCAGGGTAGTTCTGTGTATCATCCCACAAATTGCGCTGCCCAAAGCGCTCCCGACAAGAAACAATTGCCCTTATTAACTAGGAAACAACAATAAAAATTTATTGAGTTTCGAACCTACGACCACTGGTTTCTAAATAACACCCCCTTACCACTAGGCTACGGTGGCAGTCGTTGTTGTCGTTGTAGGGGAGGCCTGTGTCCAGCAGTGGACTGACACAGGCTGATGATGATGATTTGTTTTAAAATGTGAGAAAAAATTTATAACTATTCTAATATACCAAAAAAAATTGTACATAAATCAAGAATAACTTAATATATGTATTACATATCGTGAGTTTAAATTAATATTATTTATTAAATCAATCTAATAATTTCATTCATAAAATCTACAATCGTTTAATTTAACTGCGTAACAAAACGCAAAGATTAATCAGTACATCTTAACAAAGTCTACAAATAAATTGGCTCGGAGTCTTTGTTTGCTTTTAATTAAGTCTATATCAGAATTCAAATACAAGTGAATTTATTGTAAGCATTCAAAAGATAACAACTTATTTACAAAGCATCTATAATATCGTTCTACAAACCATTAAATGACTGTACAAATAGTCGAACACTTAAAATAAAACGTTTAAGGGCTAACGGTAACGGTAGCGGCTTCTAAAAATATAAATAAGAAGATGAAAAAATCTAAGTTTGAGAAACTTATACAGAATAGTAAGAAATTTAAATTCACAATATATAAATGAAGGTAAGCTTTAAAGAATTAATGATTATTATTATTATAGTTTATCTATTTTCATGTAGCTATATTATTTAGATACTAATAGTTTTTTTCTCTGGTTGTGAAATCAAATATGTGAATTGAATTCTTTATCGAATAACAATAGTTTTTCACGACTTGAATGTATGGCTGAAGTAGCAGGGAATAATAAAATGTACATAAGATAGATGTTTAAATAATTTTATACCTTAATATTTTTGTGCACCCAATTATTTATATAAAATTTTGTTTTGCAAAACTCGTTATGAAATATGTTTAACTCTCATCTAGCTTCTTTTTGCTGTATCTTATTTCTCACTCTTAGAAACAAACGAAGAATTAAAATGTACCTTAATAAACTTTAAAATAATAATAATATAATAGCCTTTCATCTCAAAAATGTTGCAATCAATATTAAAGTGTAAGTATTTCCATTGCACATTTTCCGAGAATAATTAAATACTTTTCAATATTTTGGATCGTTGAAATTCTTGTTATTCGAAGATTGCCTGTATACTAGAAATTTATTTGATAGAGAATCTTATGATATAATAAATAAATAATTATTAAGCTCTTTCATGAAGAATGTACATCAATTATATTTGGTTTAATAAATAGCTTACATTATTCGAAGTGTATTACCTTAAACAGTAGTACTAAAAAAAATATTTGCAACATCATTTGAACGCATTGAACTTTGTTAATTTTACTATAATATTATAATATAATGATAAAAACATTTATTTTATAAATATAACTAAAATAAAAATGTATTTACGAAACAATTAAATGATAACAAGATTAGTTACACAAATGTAAGGATAATTGTAATAAATTTGAACAGTGTGTCATTGCATCATGCATCCATGCATCATCAGCCTTTGATAGTCCACTGCTGAGCATAGGCCTCCCCTAATACACCCCTTTCCATTGGTGGGTTTGGACCGTATCCCACCACGCTAGTCCAATGCGGGTTGGTGGGTGGACCGACTTTTTACATGCCCATCCGACGCATGGACCATCTTACTTTTCAGACAACTGGTGATCGGCCCAAATTGCCTAACCAACTAGGAAACAACCATGAAAATTTGTTGTGTCCCCTGCAGGATTCGAACCACGACCTCCGGTTTCTGCATGGTCCATACCACTTAGGCTACGGAGAGTTATTGTGTCATTAGGTAATTTATATCGATGACTAGTTTAAATAGTTCAAGTTAAAGAAAGTTAAAAAAACTTTCATTAACAGAGTTCAAGGAAAAACAATAATTTATTTTATTAATAATTATATTTATTTCTAAGTCGAATTGTGAATACTTATATTATTATTTACTAAAAGAGAAATATTGTTATAAAACAGATTTGCAACGACTTTTGTACTAAATATTGCAAATAGCAATAAATGAAATTTCCTCTAAACTTTAACTTTACCAATGGACCAGCATATACTAGAATGTACTGTGGAATGTGGTTCCCATATGTTTGTTCCACTCCATGACTAGACATTTACTGGGTTACTACGAAATGTATTGGATGTTCCAGTTGGCGTTAAGCCTTAGTTTGCCTCACAAACAACAATACAATTGACTGTATAGTCCGTTCATTTGGATTTATCATCTTTAATTGTGGTAGGTTACGATAAAAATATTACAATTTGTTTATACATATTTTTTTTTTGCTTTACCTGTACTGTATGTGTGCGCACTGTTTTTTTTAACGTTTGTCAAACGTTGTGTCATTCAGTTAAAAACGAAGAACGCTTGCCGAGTTATAAAATTTCATTCTCAATTTTTCAGAGTAATAAATAAGTTTAATTTTACCACTTATAACCAAATTATAATGAAGTGTCTCATATAGTAAGTATTTACTATATGAGACACTTCATTATAATTTGGTTTGGCAGACTTTATATCTTATGTATATAAGATATAAAGTCTGCAGTAAGCACCAGATAATACTAATCAAATTACAAATCCTCGTCAAATAACACTCATGACAGGCTGATAGGCAAATCTATTATAAAAAAATCCGAGTTACAATTAAATAGATAGTTGGTTATTACCACTTGCTTGGGATTGGAGATATTTTCAAAATTAAACCAATGAAAATTACCTAGACTAAGATATCGTAAGCTCAGGGAGAAGCTCAGACGAATAACACTTCAGTCAGTCCCGTAATGATGGACTCTACAGATCTGATATCGGACGACTCAGATCCTTTGCAGGGTCACAGTTAACGGAAAAAAAATTAAAGTAATAAAATCCTAACAGCCTTATATTTATAAATATCTTTTTGACAGAATTCCCAAAGAGTATATATATATATGTTTTGCATTGGACCAGCGTGGTGGAATATGGTCCAACACCCCCTAATGGATAGGGGTGTATTAGGGGAAGTCTATGTCCAGCAGTGGACTTTCAAGGCTGATGATGATGATGATGATGATGATGATATATATATGTTTTAAGAAAAACCTGCAATAGCCATTTTAATGTAAAACATAATGTAAAACCTCACTTAAGGTAATATAGTGTAAGTTAACACATATATACATAAAAGTTAATGCATTTAAAAAATCGTCCATTCTATGTGTGATAAAATTAATACCTTAAAAGAAATCGATTAAAAATGCGGTGACAGAAATCGCGTGCCAATTTCGTACAGAGAGCACGTTGTTACCTGCTTAAATTGCGTAAAATAGTTATATGCTGTTTGAAGTCAGTCATATTTTTTGATAAAGTTTTACTCTTTGATTAGTAATTAAGTATATCGAAAAATCTATAAGAATACGAAAAAGAGGTTTGCTCGGTTGGTGACTTCGACTTTATAAGAGGGCAGTTTTTATAATGCAATCGTATCAGTGTATTCATCATCATCATCAGCCCGTGATTGTCCACAACTAGACATAGGCCTCCCCTAATACACCCCTCTCCATTAGGGGGTTTGGACCGTATCCCACCACGCTGGTCCAATGCGGGTTGGTGGGTGGACCGCCTTTTCACATGCCCATCCGACACATGAATCATCTTACTTCTCAAACAATTGGGTGATCGGCCCAAACTGCCCTAACAACAAGGAAAATTTGTTGACTCCCCGCAGGATTCGAACCCACGACCTCCGGGTTCTAAAGCATACGCCCATACCACTAGGCTACGGAGGCAGTTATGTCGAGTCAATTCAGTGCAACAACCAACCTTTTAGAAATAAACTGAAGACTTTCATTCTACAAATACAACAAAATTTCTATCAGTAATCTGCCGCTATTGCAAAACATAAATTTAAGTATGCTAGTGTAACTCTGAGGATGTTTCTACTTTTTCTTTTTTTATTTTACTTTTTCTTTATTTTTTTGAACTTGTATTGTGATTATTGTGCATATTTTTATGTGACTATTAACTCGCCCACACAATTTCAATATTGCCATATATTTTTTTATTCTTTTTTTTAATGTTTAGTACTTTCATCTTTCTGTTTTTTTTTATCATCATTTTATTTACCTAACCTTTTTAGTTAGCCATTTTTTTGTTATAATTTCACGTTAATGAGCTCACAGTCGCTACATTTTTATTTAGTTCATTGGAAGTCTAGTTAAGGTGTCAGCAGAATACCAGCGTTGGTCATAGCCAACATTATGCTGAGCTGAAACCTTATTGGTCTTGCAACAAATTTGTTATATATTATTTCTTAGGTGTAACAAGTTAGAAATCTTTTTAATCTACGTTCGTACAAAAACGATAGCCAAATGAAGTTTGTTTAATTAACATAAAAAATACGTTATGTTGACTATAGCCAACTTCAGTGTGTTGGTTTTTAAAAAAATAAAAAAAAACCAAAATCAACGTTTTTTCTTAAAATGCAAATACCTAAATCATGAATACACGTAGAAGAAGTCACGATATGTATGTCTATTAATTTATATATAACACAGGTACACGACACAATAGAAAATTCTATTACATATGAATATTTACTACATAGTACATATTTACGTAAGGGACATAACGTGTATAGAGTAAGTGTATAGAGAATACCTTTATTTTCCAACAGTGTCGGCTGCAGAATACAGTAGAACAAAACGCAATTTGGAAATTAAGCTTTAATTTTTTTCCAAATCGGAGAAATACACAACATGAAAGAAAATTTGAGGCTACTAACAATCGACTAAAATAATATTTACAGAATTAAGCTTTGCTGAACTTAGGGTAGCAGAGACTAAAGACATTTGAATCAGTACCGATTTCCTGAATGAACTGGAACCCGACGGCAACTTAGCAACTTCGCTTTTCAACCATTTTGCACCGCACGCTGACGTGTCCTTTCGTGTCGGTGGCTTAAGTTGGTAGGGTTGCCAAAATCTGACTGCTATGAGACAAAATTTGTAATAAATTTATTTTACCGGGTTTGCACGTTCCACGATGATACTTTTATAAAAGTTTAACGTATTTTAGTTTAAGATAATATTTTCAGAGTTCCTTAATTGTAGATTTATTTTATACACGTGTTTCGTACAATTTTATTTTATATATTATAGGTATTTTGACAGAATTTTTTGTGAACTTTCGTTAGGCATGCCTACTGATAATATAAATAAGTTACAAATTTAAGCATACTGAGAATTTACCAGTTATACCCCATTGACTGAGCGAGAAGACTTCATAATGGAAAAAAAGAGAAAATAAATCACCATTACAAAATAATAGCCCCTAGCTATAACAGCTATAAAAAACTGATATTGTATCCACTATCTTATATGAAGTATCAAGATTATATACTTTAACTGCCTCCGTAGCCTAGTGGTAAAGGCATGTGCTTAAGAAACCGGAGGTCGTGGGCTCGAATCCTGCGGGGACTCAACAAATTTTAATTGTTGTTTCCTAGTTCGTTAGGGCAATTTGGGCTGATCACCCTAATGTCTGAAAAGTAAGATGATCCATGCGTCGGATGGTTATGAAAAATTCGGTCCTGCGCCTTACTCCGGTCGTGCCGTTTATCCGTCCCATCGGGCTTTGAGCGTATAATGGAACAGGGAGTTCGCCTGTGTTGGCGCGTACACTTGTGCACTATAATATCTCCTGCGCAGTTGGCTGATTTATCGATAATAGATCGGCCGCCGTAGTCGTAATCGACTGGAAAACATTATTATTTATTGCTATATATTTTGAAAAATTTAAGAAGTTTACCTTTCAAGATGATATCAAAACGACTTTGGGGAAGATTTTATTACAGTTTGGCTGACTAAAATGATTTTGTGTCAAATGTGCCATGGGCTTATTAGATATTTAAGCCTTGAAAAATTGTACTCAATTATAAAACTAATTTCTCTTTTAAGTTTCTGGAGATACATTATATATCGCACATTTAAGTTGAAATAATTGTTGAAAACTCACAGAAAATTTATGGATGGCGTATTTGTTACATACATCACGCTTGTAAGGTCCGCTGTCGGCATCGTATTTAGAGGACATGGTAATACTACCCTTTTCACGTTCGAATAGGAAGCCTAAACAATTTATTCAAGGGTACCCGGCATGTTTGTTAATTTTATTGTTTTCTTGTCTGCCTAACACAGGCTGTCTACGATCACAAAATACATATTCATAATAATGCCATTAAATAAACACAATCTGTAGTATCAAAAATAAATAAGAGATTTATTCTCACACTATAAATGAATAATAATTATTAAAAAAATTATGCAATATCCGACGCTCCTAATTAAGCATGGTATGCAATAGCATGTTTAATTATAGCCCGACAGGTTGTACATGTGCCCTATTTTATGTTTGCATTCCCCTATTTATTTAGTCTAATGCTAATATGCTTTTTAAACAAACTAATAAATGAAGTTAGAATCTCAGGTTGTGTAAATTAGTGCATTATTTAGGCTTACACCCATACAAATCAATAATTAAAAGTGCAATAAGTTAAGTAAATCAGTCGAGATTCACTTCTAGTAGCCACTTGGAATATAAATACATAAAACACAATGTTCAAGTGTACATTTACATAGTATGTATGTGTTTACATGTACATTTGTATTAATATGTATATACTACCTACAGATTAGTCCATAATACCAAGAAAACTGTGCCTATATATAGTAACTTTATCAAAAGATTCTGTTCTGTATTGTAATTTAAGAAATGTTAATAAATACCTTGCAGGTCGCATCGCCAATAAAGTTGGCTAACATACGTTCTTCTATGAAGGAAATAGCTAAAAAAAGTACGTAACGAGTGTAACGAAAACAAGACTTGAAATACGATATAATAACAAAGAACGTGTGTATGTGATAATAGTAAGTTATCAATTAATTGTCAATTAGTAAAAAAGTTATAACACTTTACAAAGCTAACTAAAACTTAACCGTATAGTTTGAAGGATATTAAGAAAATTAAATACAAGACAACATGCTACTTTAACAAGTAAACTAAACTTAAAATATACGTAAATACAGGTAACAACTGCAGAATAACAATTAATGAAATCAAGAAATTAGATGTTGGTATTTACTTTACTCGTGTGCTTTGCAGCAGTAAGTACTCAGGATTTATTGTATAGATGCGGTTGTTTTGTTTCACAAAATCTGAGACGAGTTTAATTAATATACCATACCGATTTGCCCAAATCTTGCAGATGAAAACTTCACTTCTGATCCAATCTAAAATTGCTCCAATTATTATATATTATTTATATAATCATCATTATTATCATCATCGGCTTGTGTCCACTGCTGGACATAGACGGTTTTTAGACCGTATCCCAGCACACTGGTCCAATGCGCGTTGGTGGGTGGACGCGGCGACTTTGTACATGCCCATCCGACGCATCGATCATTTTACTTTTCAAAGAATCTGGTGATTGGCCCAAATTGTCTTAATCAACTGTAAAACAACGATAACACAAAGTTGTTTCCCCGCAAGATTAGATCTTACGACCCCCGGTTTATAATGCAAGGGCTAATACCGCTAGGCGCCGGAGGCGGTTATTATTTTAGTATACTTGTAAAATTACATGTAAAGTATATTTCAACTTGTGTCCAGAAAGATTCCCCTTAACTAAGGAAGCGGTCACAGTTTTTATGTTAATATGTTATCATTGCATGTACAGATAATAATATGTTATAATTGCATGTATATTAATATGGAAAAAAGACTTTAAGCAGAAACTTTCACATTATATGGTCATTAACTAGCGCTTTGAAGCGTAATATTCCATGAATAAGTTATGAGTGTGAGTGACATAATGCGGAAATTTCTTGATAGAAGATGTTTATAAATGTAGATTAAATTTCACTCTAAAAGCTGCATTCAGTGACATCAAGTTTATGCATTTTATTATTCTTAAGATTAGGTTACACTACCAAGCTAAAGTTTTATCACATAAAAAGGTGCGTGGGTATCCATTTATTTATGTACTTATACTTCTTTGGCGTAACCAGATAAAATCTTTTCAAAAATGTTAACTTCGCTATATTCTACATTCGTAGAAATAAATATCGTGAACACAATTGTCAGTTGACTATAACTAACTTCAGGGCGTCTGTTTTCCGTGATTGTGCCCGCTCATCGTAAAACTTTGCACCCATATTTTTTCCCTAACACGCCAAAAGTATGTAATTAACGTTTGACACTGTTTATTGTAGATTATCTAAGCGTCATCCAAATTCTGCCAAAAAGAAACAGTGTGCTTACACTAGGACGCTTTTTAGAACTACGGGAATTATATTTAGGTAAAATAGATATCATATCCTGTCACAAAGACAATCTGTAGTGCCTTTTAGTCTGTAGTTACGCTGCATTAATATATGCAGTCTTAGTATATCTCTTTTCATGAAAAATGTATAATCATAAATTCCTTTTATGTATAGAACTTCTAATGAAAATACAAATTAATATAGAGGTCTGAAGGAAAAAAGACACGTCCATGTACAAATAATAAATATGGATAACAGTTTTATTCTTCTTTTTGTATAATTTTTTATAGCATTCTTACTAATTTAAGTGAAATCAGAAGCATATTTAATCGAATTTATATCACTATAAATTAGAATGTTTAGTGCTTCTGCGTTGAATAATGATATTAAAAATTATCGATAACTTACACATACATGTCCAAATATTGCTTGGTAGTACTATTGCTTGGTAGAAATCTCAATTTTACACCAATAACAGAAAATATTACATCGGATTCTAGAGTACGTTTAGATAAATCTAATTTTTAATATTACCATCTCTTTCTCCCTTATTCATCCTGGAAGTGTCCACGATACCCGTTGTACAATGGTAAACCTTTAGGGAGTCATTCAAAGAAATTGATTCTTATTCGAAATCATTGAATAGCAAAGCCAATATCTTTTACGTGAAATCAGTGGAAAAAGTCTTACACATCAAAAAATAATACAAGCCAATTTTGCTACATTATACTTACAGAAATAAATGTCCGAGTAATAACAAGAAATTAAAACAGAAAACTTGAATTGCTTATGACGCCACGAAAAAAAGTAATATTTGATTTCACATTTCGGTATTTTTTAACTTATTGTTATTATTATTGAACTACATTATATTAAAGGTTAGATAAAACAATATAATAGATATTTTGCAAATTAACTTTTATCTTCGGAATATGAATAATAAACTAGGGTGTAATTAAATTCTGCTACAGATTTAATAAAAAGCAAACAATTACTCGCAGCCAATTTATTTGAAAGCTTTACTTAGATGTTCCGATTAATCTTTTCGATTGCTTGTAAAGTTAAATGAAATAGTTACAGATGTAATGTACAAAATAATATAACTAATTTGTAAATAATGTTACTTTAAATTCTATATGGGTTTAATAACTTTAGATTAACTTATAAACAAAAAGTATTAATGATAATTATTAGCATTTTAAGGAAAAATATTTTAAACAGAAACTATATAACTTTTTAATTTGATCAGATTTTCATAATTTTATTAAAAGTAGTTACTACGCAAAACTCAAAAGTGCATTAAGGATATATTAATTGATAATTAACAAAAACACTATTGTGTTATAGTACGCCAGGAGTTTGAAGATTTCCTATTATGAACATTTCTTTTTCAAATCTTTCATCATTATGTCAGCATGTGCTGAACTAAAATCTAAGTAGGACAAATTTTCGTACAATGTCACTACATTGACTTATTGTGCAAATACAGAATTAAATTATTAGTCAAGTTATTGGAAAATCATTAAAACCTTTTTTTTAAAATAGAAGGAGACGTGTGTCTTGGAAACATTCTGTCACCAATATCGCAGCCACTCTAAGCATGTTCCAGTTTTGCACTAATAAACATGTGTACACCAGATGTTAGTAAAGCCGGATGAGGGTCATTTTTGTAACGTTTGAAAAAAACTTTTTAGCATGTAACGGACTAATCAGAGAATTCTAGCTTGCGCAAGTTCAGTTATTGCAAAAAAAGTGTGTGAACACACTACAGAAATATTACAAACTTGAAACTATTGTAAAGATTTTAAATTTGAAGCTCTCAACTTAACTTAACTTTATAATCGCTAGTGAGTTTGAGGCCTTGTTGATGTTATACTAATATTAATAGGACACTATAAAAATTAATAAATATTAAATTTTATCGTCGTGGACTTTTATTGAAACTTTTTGTATTATGTGGAAAGTTTTTTTAACTTGCTTACGCGAGCTACACTCTCTACGTTAAATGCAAATTTAGATTTTGCATATTATATGCATATCACTTACGAAAACGGCTTTACTGAGGCAGTTATAAGTCAAATATGTTTTAAAGACATAAATCAAAGCATTTTATACACCAGCATGTATACACCAGATGTCACTAAAGTCAGATTCTGTTCTGAGCTCTTATCTGAAAAGTTTGAAAAAACTTTTAGCTTGTCTAACGGACTAATCAGAATTCTAGCTTGCGCAAGTTTTAGCCCATAGACATTAGCAATACCAGTGGTATCGCCACCGCTGCTGCCTACCGTGAGACATAGGGTGTTAACTCTTGTTTACCCTGTAAATGCGGCTACGGTGCCCTTCAAACCGGAACACAGTAGTGTTTTTACACTACTGCTTCTGGGTAGAAATAGGCACCCGCTTGGTACTCCACCAGACGGTCTCCTGTAAACAGGGACCTACCACCGTAAAAGTTACTAAAGAGTTTCAGATAAATGTGAAGAATACAAAAATATTACGAAAATAAAACTGTAGCAACGATTTTAGATGAATTACTTTAGATTTAAAGCTCTTTAGAAACATAGATTTTGTAATTGACAGTGTCCTTGGAACAATGAGTTTTATTATTAATACGACATTTAAATTATAGCATAACAAAATTTTATTACCGTTGACTTAAATTCATAGATTTTATACTATGTTGAAAGTTTATTTTTACTTGCGCAAGCGAACTACACTCTACGTTAAGGGCTAATTTAGATTTTGCATGTAATATGCATCTAACTCACGAACGAGCCTCGACTTCGACAGTTAAAAATCGAATACGGTTCAAAGATGTAAATCAAAATCATGTTATACAATTGTATTTGATTTTTTTATTACTACTACAGCAAAATAATAAAAAAACATAGGTTAAGACGCAGACTGGAAAACTTCAAATGTCAATAAATTAACATATAATGATTTTTTGTCAACATTTCAACGCTTCATCGGTAATGCTAATAGTTTGTAAATGAATTGACTATCATGCACTATTGAGGTCGTTATATTTATTTGTCTTAAGATTGTTACTAGTTTATAATGTACTAGCTGACCGTCCATGGCTCTGCCTATCTTAATTTAAGATTCTCGGAAGGATTTCTGTGCAGTTAAAGTAGCCTATATAATAATTGGTAAAATAATCGTACAGCGTAATCAAAGATAATATAGCTTTCAACTAGTGAAAGAAACATTTATATATTTATTTTATTTTCAATTTGAAACATATTTATAAAAAATTAATTTATATTCAAAACAAACAAACAAAATTTTCTTCCTATAATATTAGTGTAGATTAGTGCTCCATCCTCGCACGGGTGGGGCTTTTATTTAAATTGGGGTGAATACGAATTTTTTTACTTTACTCAACGCACACGGTAAGGATATTTTTTTACACCTTGGTTTTGTAGATATATACTAAGTGATAGTGGAGCTTTCCAATAGTAATGTAAGTTTTACAAACAGTGTAGTTGCTTTTTAGCCTATTTCAGACCTTTAAATGCACCCTTGCTAAATAATACAGTTTGGAAAACAAAATGTTAACTTCCCTTTTAAGTTTGATCTATATTAAATAACAAATTTTAAGATTTAATACTAACACGCTCCGAGCCCTTAATCATATATTGTATTCATGACAGCTAAATTTAATCCTTGCAAGCTGTTATAGCTGTCCAAAGTGTAGAACAGTACGTGATATCATATTTTTGTGTGCATTTTGTGCAGATTTCTATTCTACTTAGCAATAATATGTACCAACGGCGTTTCTAAGACTCCGAATTTGTTATCTTTAGGACATAGTCTTACTAAAATCATAAATGTGTTGTATTAAAATGCATGTACATTTTTTTTTTAATATTGCACGTTAGTGTAATATTGTACTACAACGTAGAAAAAAAAGATTTTTTTAATTTTCTTTTTCTTCGCATTGATTTTGCCATTCACTGTCCAGGAATGTTGAAATGTTATATTGGGCGATTGGGGGCATAAGTCACAATCGTAATTTTTGGAAGCAGCACATCGTTCAAGTTTGGTAGATTATAACAGTTATTTCTGTCTTTAGTCATGACTCGTTAGCGACTGACATCGGTTTTAACATATTTTAATTACTTGTTTTAATTGACTGTTAAAGACAGCATGAAAATTTGTTTTTATAGTTGGCTACAATATTTAAAAAATTTAATTGTTTGTATTAATTTTAGATAAGTGCTATGTTAATTATAATATTTGTAGACCCAAGAATTTTTTGTAGTTAAAAAAATAAGAGTTCTTACGTTAGGATAATTTATTAAAATAACTTTCATCTATGATGGGTACATTTTACTGAATACTAAGTAACATCTAACATAATTGTTTTAGAATTTGCTCTAGTTATATAAAAGTCTTTGTAAGAATTGTCGTCATAACGCCGTATAAAGCAAAATCCTTATAACTTATTCATGAAATATCTCGCTTAAGTCGCTCGTAAATTACCATAACAATTCAAATATTCATTTTAAACATTTTATCAAATTGACCTTTATATTTAAACGTCTTTCTTTACCCTTAACGGCCAAAGTAAGCGTTCGTAAACGATCCTTACATTTGTCACCATGTGCCATTCCTTTTCCGATTTCTGTAGTTTTTATGTGATGTGCACTTTCTGTAACATGTAAAAAAATTAAAAAAGAAGATAGTTAAAAATCACAATTATCTGCGATTTATTCAAAACAATAATAAATCTTCAAGCACAGATTAAAACAAAGTATCCAAGTCTTATATTTAAAACTCAAAGCACGACTTCACGCTAGGAATACTATATGTGTAAATTTATTTTTTATATAAATGAGCATATCAAGAATAGCCGATTTCACAAGTAAACTCTTTTCTCATTGAAATTGGAGCAGAAATAAAATACTGGTGTAGTTAAATGAAGGACAAAAAAAAGTAGCCATTAGAAAGCTTAACTTTGATTTAGAATGATCCTCAATTTAATCTGAGCTGTTGCCCCTTTTTCATGGGGCCGTCAGGGTTGGTACCCCCACGGTGCCTATTTCTGCCGCAAAGGAAGTAAAGATGTATTGAAGTGTAAGATACTATTGTGTTCCGTTTGAAGGGCACTGTAGCCAGCGGGTTTGCTGGGTAAACGAGACGTAATATCCTATGTCTTACGTAGGCAGTGCATTAGTGATACCCCTGGTATTGTCGATGTCCATAGACGTCGGTGACCACTTTCCATCAGGTGGCCCGACTGCTCGTTTGCCTTTGATAGAAAAAAATAATTAGTGAGAACAATTCTCGTTCTCTGTTCATCCCTTATTTATGACAAGCAGCTAAGCCTATGCAGAAAATGTACTATTATCAAACCTCCTTAATAAAAATAAAGCTCTTTTAATTAATATGTTTTTTTTTATTAGTGAGTACGGTATGAAAGCTGACATCACTGAGCTTATTTTATTTTGTGCCTAATTTATATTTTTATTCTAATAAATTCTTTTCTTCTGCCAATTTCAGTCTAGGGGCTAAATCTTTTCTCATATCGCTTTAATTTCTTTCTTAGGTAATAAATAAATGTTTTTCTTCTTACATATAATATGAACACAATTATATACACACATTAACAAACATATAAATTCTAAAGCACTTCATAAACGTCACGTGATTTTTTAAGGCCTAAGTCAGCACCGAATCTTTGCATGTTGTAAAACACATGAAGCTAAAAAAATAATTTTTTAAGTATTATGATAAGGAAATAATTTGGCTACAGAAAAATAGTAAAAGAGAAAAGTATTCCACCAAAGTAGTCTTTTCTATTTCACAAACTGACTACATAAATCCTTGAATTAATTGTAAGCTTTTCAAGATGCCACTCACTATTTATAGTTACGTAGAGGTTTGCTTAATATTGCTATATTCATGAGATGTAGAAACTTTTTTCTATTTTAGCTTTATTTAACTTATACTACCATGTTCTTTGCAATTAATAGTTCAAAAACCGTTTTCTAAAAACAATGTTGTGTATGTATTGTTATAAACAAAAATAAGGACGAAAAGTTTTACTTAAATATCTGTACTGAAAAGACGATCGGCGTTTTTTTTAAAGAAGAATTAATACGTACTTGATAATTAAAGTTTATAATTTAGCAAATTTTGTGATGAAAGTTAAGTCAAAGAAGTCTGTTATCAAACTTTTTGGGCACCAAAAAGTCATGCGCTTCCATTGCTTAGATATTACTTTTTAACTCAGATGTTACGCGTCCAGACTCATGACTTTGGTAAGCTTCAACTAACACAGAGTTTGCGGGAAGCTCTCGTCCCCACGAACTAGCTGGCCAACATTTTTTGCTTAAAATGGAGGCCAGACGTACAGAAGATATGAGGGTTAGGCATTTGTTAATGTCTCCTAAAAATCGTCTACGATTGGTTTACGAACCGGAACGCCGACGGTCTGGCGAATGTATTAACCGGTAGCTGGGGACGGTGAGAATCGTCCTGTGTATGCGGTGTGTGTTTCGCTGTGCTCGTAAGCGAGGGCGAACTGCAGGTGAGTGTGTGCTATCCCTGCTTGTGTGGTGTGTAGGGTTTGATGTCAAACCCCGGTGGGTCCGGAGTCTCGGCGACCCCTTCCTCGTCTGGGTCGAGGAGAACGTTTTGCAGCCTACGCTTTTAACTAGACGCGTTTTGATCGACCGTATACGATGGTGCTTTTACCAGCAGAGGGTTATTATGATTAACAACTTTTTCGATGTGTTTGCGCGTTAACTTTTAAAGCGTTCGCGAAATGTTGGCAATTTACGGTCGCTGTGCAGGTCTACGTTACGTTAGCACCACTGCGCCCCTGTTGCGCGGCGGATGAATTTATTTTGCACTACCTGGAACTTGTGTAGGAGCATGGAAGATACATGAGCGTGGGTAAATACGTGACTATTAAACATAGTCGATTTTCACCAATAAGAACGCTTTTTGACTTTAAAAGTGCTTAATACTAGACTCTGTTTAAGTCAATTGTATCACTTATTTGGCTAAACTATGTCTACTCGTCGCTGAATATGTTGTACATTTTATTTATGACCTAATATGTAATACCATATATCACATATAATAATCCTTTTCAAGCAAAAAATACTACGTTTTTAAATATTATTTTGCTCAGTAAACAAAAAAAAGATAGGTAAAGCAGAATTATATAAGATTTTACATATAACAGCATCATGCACGGAGTAAGGGAAATTATCAACTTCCTACAGGTACTACTAAAACCGCAGTTCATTAAATGCTTTTAGCGGAGAAGCATTATAGGGCATATAACATAGAGAGGCTAATAGAGGCAGTGCATTTACTAGATATAGGAACTAAATGATATATATATTTTTAAATTATAACTTTATTAGATTAGGTATACAACAACTTAATAAATTTAATATTTTAGAATTAATTACATATCTTAATCGCAGAAAATGCGTCAAAGTTGTAAAACATTTCTAAGTTACGTGGCTTACGCTGCTTTTCTCATGGACGGAACGATTCGACGAAAATATAACTACCTCTGTAGCCTAGTGGTAAGAGCTTGTGCTTTAGAAACCGGAGGTTGTGGGTTCGAATCTTGCGGGGACTCAACAAATTTTCATTATTGTTTCCTAGTAGGTTAACGCAATTAGGTCCAATCACCCAATTGTCTGAAAAGTAAGGTGACCTTGCATTGGACGGACATGTAAAAAGTCGGTCCACCCATCAACCCGCATTGGACCATCGTGATGAAGTACCGTCCAAAAACCCATATCGTGAAGGCGCGCATAAGGGAAGGCCTATGTCCAGCAGTTGACATACACAGGCTGATGATGGTGAGTCAAGTGAAAATCTTGTTAAAAAAAAAAGTCGCATTTAAATTAAAAAAAGGAGTAAAGAAAAATATTTTAACAATAACGTAAATTAAAAAAGATACTAAGGTAAAGTAAAAATATTTGGAAATAAAATGGTGAAAATATATTTGGCTCTTTTGCTTATCTGCTTGTGTAATGCTTGGTAAGAACAGATATCTTTTAATGAAAAGTCGGTGAAGACAACATTTATAGGAAATATTTCCTCCGCTGAAAAAGGAAATCACATTTTGGGTTAATAGACAGCATTAGCAACTTAAAATTTTATTTGATGCTAGTTGTTTCCTGCGGCATAATCGGCGTGAAATAGTGATGCGTAATAAAATGTGTAGTACAGGAATATAAATGTCGTATATTCATTATTTGTGTCACCATTTATAAGTAACAGAGTTTGTAGGTTTTTTACCATCAATGACGAATTTTCATTTAAGCTTTTATTCTTCATTTTACAATTTTTTTTGCAATAATAAATACCATACGTCCTTTCTTGGAATCTATTCTACGTATAAACTGGTTCTTGTTTTAGACGATAAGTATGGACAGACAGACGGCCTGCATTGTGTACTATTTGCGTAAATATAGCAATTAATTATAAGGTTATATAATTTTTGGATGAATAACACATCATCTAATCCCCAACGAAGCAAAACTATGATATAGGTACTATAGTACTAAACTGATGGCTGATATAAACATAGATTTACTTTTTTTAAATAAATAATATATAGATAAAAACAATACACACGAGGAAGCACTATGTTTTTTACACAATATTTTTCCTTTGCACCTTTTGGCGTAACAACATTTAAATATGATTTAAATAAAATTAAATATGAGAGCATAGAAAGATAATATAAAGTTAAGTTAGTTTTGCGATCTTAAAGCCCCGGAAGAGCTTTAGAAGCTGCGATGTGGAGATGAATAAGAAGAGCCATATTATTTATTCAGTATGTCAGAGGTGCGCGTCTATTCGAAATTGGTTAGGAGGGTACAAGACAACTTTAATAAAACAGCACATTGTTAAATAAAACATATTAGATTTGTTTCTTAACGTCCATAGTTATATTTATAAACTGAACATGCTGGTACTGGCAAATTTTACTTTATTTGTATAGACTTTGTCAGATCTTTCAATGTTAATTTAAAAAGTTAGCCAGGAATGGAAGATTCTGTTTTGTTCGTTAAATAAGTTACCAATAAATATATTTGCAATTATCGCCATATGAAAAATAATAACGAGTCTATCAAATAAATCTAAAAATTTCTTAATCATAAGCAATGTACATTATTACATTGGTCGGCAGACTCGCACCGAGACCGAGTAGAAAAATGACCAAAACCGAATACAAAATATTTGTAGTAAATTAATAATAACAGCAGCAACGAGTTTTGTCTGCTACTACTACCAAGAATTAGCGGTTAGTAAAACATTAAGCTGATAATTTTCACTATCACGTTAGATGTCGAGTCTATCTTTGAATTTCCTTCAGTCATATCGGACGAGGTACTTGCTCATTTTAAGCGTGCCGATCCAAGTCTGTTAGGAGATGTTCGGAACTGTAAAATATTGAGTAAAGTTTGAGGAAAGCGTTATCTTACCAAATAACAAAAATCACGTCTTGTGCTGCCGATAGCCTTGGATAGCAAAACAAAGTACATTAGAATAGCAAGTCGTGGTTTTTATCAGCTTAAAATAGTTGTTATTAGTCTTTGGAGAATCCTTTAAGTATCTTTTTGATTTCGTTTTTCAATACATGATTATTTTCTTTATAGAATAAAGTTTTAATACTAATTATTTCTATGTAATAATAAAACTATGTAATTTAATTATTCTGTCATAATTTAATTAAAAGTGGTAACCACGCAAAACTTAAAACTGCGTTAAGGATAGGTATTTTTTTTTTTATTGCATACGCAGAGACGAGCAATCGAGAGCCACCTGATGGAAAGTGGTCACCGACAGAAGTAGAACAGAAGTAGAACAGAAGTAGAACACTGTACAGAGATTCATGTCCTTCACGAGTCATTGTGTTTGCTCAAAATATTAATTATGAAAGTAATTAATCTTATGCTTAAATATCAAGCAAGCTAAGCATAAAATCATTGATCGAATAAGCTTAGCTAAACGTCCTGTGCTATGTGCATAGATCGTATACCTTTGAACACAGCTTAAGAGTATATGTACGTCTCTATAAAGTAGCAAAAAAACACTTCATCTGTAACAGTCGAGCTATGTTATAACATAACGCGATTATTATAGCCGTTAAATTGTATTTTTTTTGTCAGTCGCAACTTATAGAATAAACATTTTAGCTCATGATATGATGATATTTTTTTATATGTGACAAAAGAACATAAAGCACAATTTTATATGACCAAAGTGGCTATGTAGTTAACGTTTCAATTTGTAACAAGAAATTGTTTAAAAGCATTTTATGAATTCATAAATGTACTCATTAAATGCTCTTCATTCAATACAATAAGCCTAACCAGCTAGGTCAGGATTTAATCCATCTCAAAATCTAGAACTCCCTCATTCAGGCTGAGTGAAAATAAAAAAGCGCTTTTAAATTAAATGTTTACAAAGTCCTTTAAGAGGGACTTATTAATAGATGCCGGAATGGACGTTCAATATAATACTGCTGTAAAACTTCAGGTTTCAGGTTTTTGTAAATGTCGTAATCTTGAAATGTTTTTATCATATTATAGTATTATCTTTTATTTTATTCACCTCCATAAAAAATATATTTCCTAACATTCTATCACTGAAGTCGCAGTCCATCTAAGCAAGACCCAGTTTTACACTAATAAGCATATGAACACCAGATGTTACTAAACCGGATGTATCTCTAATTTGAAAAGTTTGAAAAAACTTTATGGTTCTTGTAACGGACTAATCTGAATTCTAGCTTGCATCAGTTACTAAAACAAGTTTAAGATAAATGTATAAAATACAAAAATATTACGAAAACAAAACTGTAGTAACGATTTTGGATGGATTACTTTAGATTTGTAGCTCTTAACAAATATTTTGTAAGTGATACTGAGCTTGGTGCTATGAGTTGTATTATTCTTAGTTAGGAATCTATGCAATTATTGCAAAACAAAAATTTTGTCACCGTTGCCTTGCATTCAAAATATTTATACTATGTGGAAAGATTTTTTAACCTGTATAAGCGAGCTATGTACTCTCTACGTTAAATGCAAATTTAGATTATTCAAGTAATATGCATGTGACAAACTGACGACGCTCGCCAAAGGCAGTTAAAAGTCGAATGAGTTTTAAAGATGTAAGGTCGAAGCATTATATGTACATTTATTACAATTTAATTTTATATCTAAAGTAAAATCAATATTAATAACAGGCTGAAGTGTAGTTTTAGGTAATACTGACTTGACTGTTAATAACACAATTCATCGGTAAACAAGCGCAAAGGCTCATCAGACAGTAAATATTACTTCGATCAACATCATCATCCTGACATAGGCCTCCCCTAATACACCCCTATCCATTAGGGGGTTTTTTGACCGTATCCCACCACACTGATCCAATGCGGGTTGGTGGACCGACTTTTACATGCCCATCCGACGTTTGGATCATCTTATTTTCAGACAATTAGGTGATCGGCCCAAATTGTCCTAACCAACAGGAAACGACAATGAAAGTTTGTTGAGTCCCCGCAGGATTCGAATCCACGACCACGGTTTCTAAAGCAAACGCCATACCACTAGGCTACGGAGGCAGTTATATTACTTGAATGTCTATAAATTTTGAAAATAAGATTTTATTTAGCCAACGTTTTATCGGTTTATCGTTAATGCCAATAGTCAATAAATGCATTGAAGGTCATGCCTCTTTAATAGGCTATCTATAGATAATAGTAATAATAAATTGAATTTTGTTTCCTTATAGTGAAGGCGATTTAATTATTTGTTTTAGGATAGTAACTTGTTTAACCTAACTGAACATCTATCGTCCAGCCATATAAATATCTCGTTAGGATTTCCTTAAGTGAAAATAGCCTGTACAGTAATAAAAAGTACTATACTCGATGTTAATATAGCTAATGAAGGAATATTTTTAACTAGTGAAAGAATGTTTTAAATCACTCCAGTAGTTTCGGAGTCTATTTAAAAAAACAATGTCTTTGTAATATTAGTATGTATTCGTAGCTCCATCCAAGTCTCGCACTTTGGTTGTGCTTTATTTAAACATGGGTAAGTGATAAAATTTAATTTACAAGTAAATTGAATCAGGGTTTCTAAATGTCTCTATTCCTGTACTGGCGCATACCTACTGTTACTTCAATTATCTCTTTGGTTTACGTGAATACTATTCATTATTTAATAAAAGAACTATTTACGGATTTTGTCGCGTCTATTCTACATTTTAAATTCCCGGAGTAAAATAAATGCCATAGAATCCGTAAAAGTCTTTTATTCAATAATTATTTTTAAGTTTATTTATTTAAACCTTTAATACATGTTTCTAATATACAATTATGTTTTTTCTACTAAAATATATATTCTTTGTTACTATGATAGTGTAACATTCTAATCATGAAACAAGTTTTAAAACAGTAGTTTTTCAGTTTTTTGAAACCTTTTACCCACTTCATCCTTTGCACCCACGTTACATAATAGAGTTTGAAAAATTGTTGCTTTTTCTATATATTAAAATAATGTTATTCAAGTTAAATGTAGCTTTCTAATGGTGAAAGATTTTTAAAATAATATTAACACAATTAATAAGAGATTTTACTGTATGAAAGGACTTTTACCATATTTTATCGGATTAATTTTACATCTTTAATTCTCAACGTTTCGAACACTTAGGTAGACTACCCTGGGACCAGTCCGTAAAAATCCTTTTATTTAATGTTTAGTTTTCGCATAAATAAAAGAATTGATTTTGAGTTCTTACGTTAGGATAATTTATTTAAATAACTTTTATTTGTAGGTGATGGGTATTTTTACTGAATACCAAGTTACGTCTAATAAAAGTGTTCAAGAATTTGGTCTAGTTATATAAAAAAATCTTAGTAAGAATTGTCGTCGTAAAGCCCTATAAAGCAAAATCTTTATAACTTTTCATGAAATATCTCGTTTTAAGTCGCTCGTGAATTACCATGACAATGCAAAAATTCTCTTTCACATTTTATCAAATTAACCTTTATGTAAAAACCTCTTCTTTTACCGCTTATCAGCAAAAGCAAGCATTCGTGTTTACGAATGCTTGCTTCATCAAACATCTTAGGACCGTTTGGTCTTAAGATGTTAGTTCATGAATACTTACGGGTCATCATCATCATGGGCCATTTCTTTTTCAATTTCTCAAGTTTTCATTGGATGATCAGTTTCTGTGATATAAAAGAGTACATAGTTAAAAAACAAAATTATCAATGATCCATTTAAAAACGTTAAAAATGAATTCTTTACTAATAGACAAAGTATATAAATCCTTAATTTAAAATTCGAAGCAAAACTTCACGCTGTGAATATTAAAACTGTACCTTTATTTTTATTTAAATGAGCATATCAAGAATTGCCGATATCATAAGTAAACTCTTTACATACTGAAATTAATGCAGAAGTAAAATGCTCATGGAGTAGATGTAGTAAATGAAGAATAAGTAGTAAATGAAGAATAAAAAAAAAAGTGGCCATTTTAAAGCTTTAGTTTAATAAAGAATGATCCTCATTGTAAACTGGGCTCTTACCATTCGAGCTTGTAGGTCCCCTTGTACAGGGGCCGTCTGGGGTGGTACCATCGCGGTGCCTATTTCTGCCGCAAAGCAGTAGTGTGTAAGATAACTATTGTGTTCTGGTTTAAAGGGCACCGTAGCCTGCGTGTTTACTGAGTAAACGAGTCTAAACATACCATGTCTCACGTAGGCAGCGCATTAGTAATGCCTAATCTTCCGAAACCCAGGTCGCCCGACTTCTCGTTTGCCTTCGATGGAAAAAAATAATAATTAGTAAGTACAACTCTTAATATTTCTTAAATAAAATGTCTTTCTTAATTTATTCAGTTACGTTATTTAAGTTATTTCCTTTTACTAAAATTATATCATTGAAGCACTTTAAGTCGAGTAACATAAAATTTTTCACATCACAAATCTTTGCGTTATGATAGATTTCTTCATTATTATTTGAACAAAACTTTCTAAAATTGTTAAGATGTAAAGTTTGAAGAAGTTTCGGTAAAATATTTACAATATGATTAAATACAATTTTCTGTCATTTATATGAGCAAGCAGTTTTTAGAAGCCAAGTTAATGTAGAAAATAAAAATTTCCAAATCTTTATGTTCATTAATAAAAATAAAGCTATTTCAATTAATGTGGTAATTTTAAAATTAGTGAGTACGGTATGAAAACCTGACAACACTGAACTTATTTTATTTAGAGCTTAATAAATATGTTATAAATTCTGGCAGGAAAAAACAGTGCCATGGAATACATATATCTATTTATTCCAATGTATTGTTACATTTCTGCCAGTTTCAGTCAAGGGACTAAATCTTTTCTCATATCGCTTCAATTTCTTTTTTAGGTAATAAATAAATGTTTTTTTTCTCCCATACAATAAGGAGACAATTATTCACCAACAAAACAAACAGATAAACGCCACGTGATGACTTTTTAAGGCCCAAGTCAGCACGACTTTCCGCATATTGTAAAAATACATAAAGCTATAAATTTAAAGCTTTTGAAAATGATAAAGAGATAAATTTTGCTAAAAAATGGTAAAGAAAAAGATTCCAAAAAAGTAGTCTTTACAGAATTTTACGTATAACGGTATCATGCACGAAGTAAGGAAAATTATCATACAGCGTTACATTTCTAAGTTATTACTGGTAATTTTCGAGCATAGACAAAATTGGACAGTAACAGCACTTTTTACAATCTCTCATCCTAAACTAATGTAATTATAAGAATAATAGTTAAGAAAGACCTTTTTATGTACCAATATAAATTATAAATTTTCTTTTTACAAGGGATAATCTTGAGGGCCACAGAGGTTCCTACTACTGCCACATATTGGTAGTGTGTACACTATTGTCTCAACCAGCGTAATCATTGGGAGACGTAAAATCTCTTTTCACAAGTCAGTGAGCGGATTTGTGGCGCCTTACGCTGCTTTTCTCAGATAGGGCGTATCACTAACCAGTAAATTAGTGTCCTGCTTGTAAACTCGATTCATTTTATTTAATAAAATAACAAAAATAAAAATTAATTATGTTGTATATGTATTTTTATTTAAACCATTTATAATGTTGTATTGAGATTCTTTAACCAGATTGACATCACTACCCGTATCTATCAATACAGTAAACTTGACTTCATTTATCTTAACATCTTTATAGGGTGTGAGGCTTTCTTTCTTAGCTTTAGTGTGAATATTCAGGCTCTTCTTTGTGATATCAGGACATTGAGTCGACTTGTGTCCGAAGTTGTTACATCGGAAACACTTTATTCCCTTTGTGCAGTTAGACGATTGATGGTCGGTATCACCGCAGTTAAAACATCTCATCTTTGGTGTAGGCTTCTGGAAATGTCTATTATGTGGCCTTGATGTTGATGGCAACGATCTTTGGAACGGAGCTCTTGTTGCTGATTTTTTGCGAATCTCTGCATACAAATCTAGCTTCTTCCGGAATTCCTTCATGTTAGCTGCTCCATATAATATTGATTTATTAGCTTCTGCATCTTGTATACCATCCACAATGTATTCCATAATAGCTTCATCTTCAATATCTCCCAATAAAGCCAGCTCTTTCATGTGGAGAAAATATTGTTGGTAGTTTTCGTCTGATCTCATCTTACGTGCAGCAAGTCGTTTATGGATAGTGGCACTACTAAGTTTTCTACCAAATTCTTCTATTAATCCAACCTTTAAACTGTCCCATGAACTAAAACTTCCCATTGATCTGAGAAATAATTGTGCAGTACCAATTAATAGTCTCTTAGCGTAAATAATTTTCTCAATTGTATTCCATTGCATTAGTCCGGCAACATCCTCAAACACGTGAATCCATGTTTCAATGGCGTAATTATTTTCTCCGGTATATGAAGACATTGACTTTTCTAAATCACTAAAAGATATCATTGGAGTGGCAGTTGCAGGTAAGAAGCAGTCCGCACTATCGTCTTTCTCATCATCTTTAGTCTTTTCGGTGCCATTCTTAAATAATTATTCAGTCAGTCTTGTGCGTGAAATATTCTTCTTCGAGTATGAAACGTTTTGAGAGTGCGCACAAACTCGATATTTCGTCGTACAATATGGAGTATGGAACGCAACCACTTCAAACTTTGTTCCAATATTTTCAATCGAAAGTCGCTTGAAATATTTCGTAATTGATCTTCAAACAACAATCTTCAATGTTTTGACTTCCATCCGGACGAGCCCCACTTTTATGTGGGATTTAGGCACGGAAACACTGTATTGTTGTATAATTAGCATTTATTTTCACACTCGTCTTATTGCGTCGTACATCTTTTTCCTTGCTGTCAAACGTCACTTATTCGTACCATAGATAATAAATGAAAAGAAAGTAAAGATAATAAATGAATGTAAACTAAATACTTATTAATTAAATTATAACCGCCTACATTTCCACATGTATAAATTTATATATGTATATTTATTTATGTTTATGTATTTGTAGTAACTTAAGTTAACGTATAGAATATATATATTAATATTGCTGTCGTCATTTTTTAATGATATATAGTTCTTTTGTTTAAATGTATACACGCATAAACTTTATGCTTATTAAAAATCTTTCCTTTGTTTTGTTATATATCTGCGCACCTACCGAATTTTCTCTGTACCACCCAAAGGTTGACTGGTAAATGGTAGATAATGCCCTTTAGCATTAAGTTCGCCTTTGTACTTACTTGTGCACAAAGCTTTAATAAATTAATAAATGAAAATAAATTAAATAAAATTTTAAAAGCAAAAACTTTGGAAATAAAGGGGTGAAATAATTTTGGACAAAGTGAAAAGGACAAATGCTTTTGTAAGAATTAATAAAAATATCTGGGGAAGATAACATTTATGGGAATTATGTCTTGTTGAAAAGGAATAACATTCGGGTAATGTTAACATTAGAACATTTTGATATAATTTTGCTTTATTCGATACTAGTTGGTATCCCGGCTTTCCCACTTGGGAAACATTTATTAAAAAATAGTATATTAATAAAATATCTTGTAATGTTTCAGACCACAAATTTTATTCAGAAGTTTTCTTTGATTGGTGAATTTTTATTTAAAAAAATTTTTATGCTTATTTAAGCAAAGTTTCGTTCCTAGAATCCTATTTTCTATTACCAATTTTCATCAAAACGGGAGGTGTATTGGTGGTAAGGGTAGGGTATAGGTTATCTTCCATTAAATTCTTCCGTCTGTCTGTTTTTAAATAATAATAAAAATGCTTATTTAGTTTTTGCAAATATGATAAACACTCCCGTACGAGGCTGACGTCGGACAGTCAAATTTGAAAAAAACCCCATAAGAAGGGACTGCATAAGGGGGCCCATTCCCAGCAATGGACTAGCAATGCTGATGATGATGATGATGAATAAATGGAAAATTAATCGCTGCTATACGCAGCCGGGCATGGTTTCTTTTAATTATTAAGAATCAAACAACATAATTTGTTATATTACAAAATTTGATAGGAAAATAATGGGACTCGGCACTTCAGCACATGAAAATCCTTAACGGACATAATTAATGGCTACGAATAAGCTCAGTAGCATTTAAATTTATATCCTTTATTAAAAATTAGGATTGTTGGTTTTTAAATACAACCCTTAAACAAAGCTAGTTTTTAATTAAAATAATAAAGGCTAAACTTTGTTTTTAGTGATAGTAGGCTCTGTTTCCAGCCTGGGAAAAAGACGAGTTTGAGATTTCACATTACAAATTTTAGTTATGATAGATTTTTCAAATTTTATTAAAACAAAACATTTCTAAAATTGTTAAGATGTAAAGTTTGAAGAAGTTTGAAATATTTACAATAGATTAAAACCATTTTCTGTTATTTATATGAGCCGTTTTAAAAACCGCATAAAAATTAAAACCAAACATGGTCATTATTAAAAATGTTTATTTAATTAAATTTTAATTTTAAATTAGTGAGTCCGGATGAAAACCGACAACTGAACTTATTTTATTTAGTGTTAATAAATATGTTATAAATACTGGAAGGAAAAACCATGCCATGGAATACATATATTATTTATTCCAATGTATTGTTACATTTCTGCCAGTTTCAGTCAAGGGACTCAATCTTATCTCATATCGCTTCAATTTCTTTCTTAGGTAATAAATAAATATTTTTTTCTCTCATACAATAAGGAGACAGTTATTTACGCACATAAACAAACAGATAAACGCCACGTGATGACTTTTAAAGCCCAAGTCAGCACGGACTTTCCGCATATTGTAAAAATACATAAAGCTATAAATTTAAAGCTTTTAGAAAAATGAAAAGTATTCCACCAAAGTAGTCTTTTCTTTTTCACGACCTGACTACATAAATCCTTTAATAAATTGCAAGATTTTCAAGATGCTACCCACTATTTATAGTTACTCAAAGATTTGCCTAAAGTTGCTGTATTCGTAGTAGAATTTTTTTTCAATTTTGCTAGCGTTAAAATTTTCATTTTATTTATGACCTAATATAAAAGACCATATATTACAAATTATAGGCCTTTTCAAGCAAAATGATTTTAAATAATTTTTTTCAGAATAAACGAAAAAAAATAGATAGCTAAAGCACAATTATACAGAATTTTACGTATAACGGTATCATGCACGAAGTAAGGAAAATTATCATACAGCGTTACATTTCTAAGTTATTACTGGTAATTTTCGAGCATAGACAAAAGTGGACAGTAACTGCACTTTTTATTTTATACCATTATTTTTAATTATGCAATCTCTCATCCTAAACTAATGTAATTATAAGAATAATAATTAAGAAAGACCTTTTATGTACCAATATAAGTAAAAATTTTCTTTTACAAGTGATAGTCTTGAGGGCCACAGAGGTTCCTAGCATACTGCCACATATTGGTAGTGTACACTATTGTCTCAAACAGCGTAATCATTGGGAGACGTAAAATCTCTTTCACAAGTCAGTGAGCGGATTTGTGGCGCCTTACGCTGCTTTTTCTCAGATAGGGCGTATCACTAACCAGTAAATTAATGACTAGCTTGTAAACTCGATTCATTTTATTCAATAAAAGAATGAAAGTAAAAATTAATTATGTTGTTTTAAAAATTTATTGTATTTTTATTTAAACCATTTATAATGGTGTATTGAGATTCTTTAACCAGATTGGCATCTCTACCCGTATCTATCAATACAGTAAACTTGACTTCATTTATCTTAACATCTTTATAGGGTGTGAGGCTTTCTTTCTTAGCTTTAGTGTGAATATTCAGGCTCTTCTTTGTGATATCAGGACATTGAGTCGACTTTAGTCCAAAGTTGTTACATCAGAAACACTTTATTCCTTTGTGCAGTTAGACGATTGATGGTCGGTATCACCGCAGTTAAAACATCTCATCTTTGGTGTAGGCTTCGGAAATGTCTATTATGTGGCCTTGATGTTGATGAGCAACGATCTTTGAACGGAGCTCTTTGTTGCTGATTTTTGCGAATCTCTGCATACAAATCTAGCTTCTTCCGAATTCCTTCATGTTAGCTGCTCCATATAATATTGATTTATTAAATTCTGCATCTTGTATACCATCCACAATATATTTCAAAATAGCTTTATCTTCAATATCTCCCAATAAAGCCAGCTCTTTCATGTGGAGAAAATATTGTTGGTAGTTTTCGTCTGATCTCATCTTACGTGCAGCAAGTCGTTTATGGATAGTGGCACTACTAAGTTTTCTACCAAATTCTTCTATTAATCCAACCTTTAAACTGTCCCATGAACTAAAACTTCCCATTGATCTGAGAAATAATTGTCAGTACCAATTAATAGTCTCTAGCGTAAATAATTTTTCTCAATTGTATTCCATTGCATTAGTCCGGCAACATCCTCAAACTCGTGAATCCATAGTTTCAATGGCGAATTATTTTCTCCGGTATATGAAGACATTGACTTTTCTAAATCACTAAAAGATATCATTGGAGTGGCAGTTGCAGGTAAGAAGCAGTCCGCACTATCGTCTTTCTCATCATCTTTAGTCTTTTCGTGCCATTCTTAAATAATTATTCAGTCAGTCTTGTGCGTGAAATATTCTTCTTCGAGTATGAAACGTTTTGAGAGTGCCACAAACTCGATATTTCGTCGTACAATATGGAGTATGGAACGCAACCACTTCAAACTTTGTTCCAATATTTTCAATCGAAAGTCGCTTGAAATATTTCGTAATTGATCTTCAAACAACAATCTTCAATGTTTTGCACTTCAATCCCGGACGAGCCCCCACTTTTATGTGGGAATTAGGCACGGAAATACTGTATTGTTGTATAATTAGCATTTATTTTACACACTCGTCTTAATGCGTCGTACATCTTTTTTCTTGCTGTCAAGTAGTTCTTAGTCAAACGTCACTTGTTCGTACCATAGATAATAAATGAAAAGAAAGTAAAGATAATAAATGAATGTAAACTAAATACTTATTAATTAAATTACAACCACCTACATTTCCACATGTATAAATTTATATATGTATATTTATTTATGTTTATGTATTTGTAGTAACTTAAGTTAACGTATAGAATATATATATTAATATTGCTGTCGTCATTTTTTAATGATATATAGTTCTTTTGTTTAAATGTATACACGCATAAACTTTATGCTTATTAAAAATCTTTCCTTTGTTTTGTTATATATCTCGCACCTACCTGAATTTTCTCTGTACCACCCAAAGGTTGACTGGTAAATGGTAGATATGTCCCTTTGCATTAAGTTCGCCTTTGTACTTACTTGTGCACAAAGCTTTAATAAATTAATAAATGAAAATAAATTAAATAAGAATTTTAAGTAAAGCAAAAACATTTGGAAATTAAAGGTGAACATAATTTTGGCACAAGATAAGCAAAAGCGCCATTAATGCTTTTGTAAGAGTTAATGAAAATATCTGTGAAGATAATATTTATGGAAATTATGTCTTGCTGAAAAGGAATACACATTCTGAGGTAATGGATAACATTAGTAACATTTTTTAATATAATTTTGTGCTTTATTCGATGCTAGTTGGTATCCAGGACTTCGTCCACTTGAAACGCTGATGTTTATTAGAATACATAGTATAGTAAAATTGTTTGAGACTACAATTATTATTCACAAAGTTTTTATTGATCTATGACGAATTTTCATTTAAACTTCCAACACTATTTTCCTATGCTATGCCTAGCCTTGTTCGTTCCTAGAATCTATTTTACGTTTATACCAATTTTCATCAAAACGGTTGAGTGTATTAGTGGTAAGGTAGGGTAGGTAAGGTTATACTTCCATTATAATTCTGTCCGTCTGTCTGTCCAAACCATTAAATAATAATAAATGCTTATGTAGTTTTTGCATGTAATATGCATAACACTCCCGTACGAGGCTCGACGTCGACGGTCAAAACTTGAAAACACCCTTATAGAGAAGGCGTGCATAAGGGGAGGTCTATGTCCAGCAATGGACTAGCACATGCTGATGAATAAATGGAAAATTAATCGCTGCTATACGCAGCCGAGGCATGGATTCATTTTAATTAGTAAGAATCAAACAACATAATTTGTTACTACAACACAGCTAGGAAGAATAATAGGACTCGGCACTTCAGCACATGAAAATCGGCTAACGGTACATGATTAATGGCTCAAGAATAAGCTCAGTAGCATTTACTCTTATATCCTTATTAAAATAGGATTGTTGGTTTTAAATACGACCTCTTAAACGAAAGCTAGTTTTTATTAACATGATAAGGCTAAACTTTGTTTATTATTGATGGTAGTGGTCTGTTTCAGCCGTGGGGAAGTTAAGACGAGCCTGAGATTTATAAACATCAGCCTTGTAAGCTGCTTCTACTCTTTGCAGAAGCTTTTCCTGTCCTACACAGCAAAAGTTAAAGTCTCCTGAGTAAAGGATTAAAGGTCTGTTATCCAACAGGCTAAAACATGATAGGCACGCTTGTTCTGACTCGCTAAGAGATGGAGTGGACTATAACTGTACCAAAACGTTAGTGTCACAGGGGATGCCCGGGGCTAAAAAAACGTGGTGGTTTTTATCGATGCGAGTTTGACACAACCCGTCCCCGCGATGTTACCAATTATAGGCGTAGGCGTTTCCCGACGTATGAAAAGGAGAAGAAAGTACAAAAATATTTAATGAATTTGCGGAGGATAAGGACTAATTACAAAAGGGTTTTCAAGTAAAAATTTTCGCATGCTAAAGTAACGAAAATAATTCCGTGTGCGATAATTTATTTCATAAATTAAAAGCATTTTGACAGGTTGCCGTACAAGTTTCTTTTATTTATTTTTTAATTTACTATAATATCTAATAACAAAAAAAAAGGGAAAAATGTTTTATAAAAGAATAAAATCCCCGAGCGATTTATATTTATTAATGATCCTTTTGGCATTTTACAAACTTTGCCAGCTTATAATTATCCTGAAATGTAGGCATCAATATTAATCTACATATGTGATGATGAAAATAATTTTAGATATTTTTTATATAAACCTCTTTTTAATTGGTAAAATAAACTTTATTAAAAAAATATCCACGCATTCATTATTTTTTAGAGTAAAAGATATAGCTATAGGTTTAATAAATATGTACATTGCATACCATTGAAGAAGTATTACGAAACTACGCAACTGCAGCGATGTTTAACATTCAACAATTTTTGATTTCATTTAATATTTTAATTTCAAATATAAATTTTAATTATAATATTACATATTATATATGTTATTATTACAGTTCTTAAAAGAAGCAAAGGAATAAAATACTAAAAAAACTGCCAAGTGTTAATGGTACCTTAATTTTTTAATCTATTATTTAAATAGTAAACATATTTTAAACTAAAATGTACAATGATTTTTAAAACATACCACTATGTTCATTTGTAATTCGTTACTTTAAAATAAATAAAAATAATAAATTATAGGGGACACTCGGATTTGAACCGGGGACCTATCGATCTGCAGTCGATTGCTCTGCCACTGAGCTATATCCCCGATGAAGTAATATGATAGAATAATACATTACAAACAGTAATCACCCGAAAATACTCCTACAACGTCAACGTTAATAAACCGAACTGGTGGAACTGAAAACAGTAGGTGACGAAAGGTTCTCTACTGGCAGCCCGTGTTGACTCACGCGAGATCCACGAGATCGATTGATGATCTGTGCAAATATGCAGCAAATGAAAAAAGAATCCAATGAATTTCAGCACAAAATAAAATATCTTTTGATTTCAGATATACTTCGAAACTTTTACTTTTACTTTAACTTTATTTTCAGTGCACTTTTACAGAAGGCAGACTGAAGAAGTACCAGTACAAGGTCTATTTGTATTTACAACGGTCAAAGCTTTTCACTTTCCATCAAGTGATCGTCTTCCTCATCGTAAAAGGAATTGCAATGCCATCCCTAAAACTTTTTTAAATTAGTCGACCAAAAACTCCGGAATGTTTAAAAATATTCGAATTACACTTTAAAAAACCTGATATAGAAATAATTTAAAAACCCAACGTTCTTCATTTACGTTACGTAACTTTACGAAATATGATGAGCTGAGCAACTGCTTGTCATATTGTGTGTTAAAAAACAACCATACATTTATTAATAAATATAAGTACAACACTATTGCAATTTAATTAAGTTTTAGTTTCTTAGGAAAAACTACTGATGGTCATTTCACTTATCTTTCTGCGACTGTTAGTTTTTTTTAGTTAAGAATGAGACTGCTTTTATCAAAGAGCTACAAATATTTACTGTAGAGTTAAATTGCGTTTTATTTTGAGATAATCTTCACATTTACTTAAAGCACATTTGCTGTTTCTAGTTTCATAATAAACTTAACGCTTCTAACTGCTGCTGATACAAGGGTCTCTTAAAGTTAGAAAACATCTTAAGACCAATTACTCAAGTTAGTTCAATCATAAATTCGTCAGTAATTGTTTATATTTATACTAAAAACTCACAAACAACTAGTAAAGACTATAAGTGACGCTAAATATAATTATTTAAATGTATACATTTTTAAAAATAACGTTGAAATGTATCTTAACTTTAAATAATACAGCCTTTATAGCAGTCTGTTGTGAGATTTATGCAATAGTTTACCGATCAAGAGATTGAAGTGGTTAAAGTGCTTTCACTTAGGTTTTTTTATTTACTGGGAATAACTGCGTAAAATTGTTAGATCTGTTAAATTAAAGATAAAAAAACTTACAGAACAATAAACGGAGACAAAGTTTGCTTCAATATTTAACTAGCAGCCACGGTGTGCTATCTTCGGTACCCGTGTCATTTTTAGATTTTTAAAATAGATTTTGGGACTGGGCCTGGGATAAAAATCTTATTCAAAACTCCTTTTATCCTATTTTATCCAAACTGAATGTTGCCATTAGTAATAATGGAGCAATAATGATTTGAATAGGCAAGGTACTTTTTTAGTTTAATCTTTACAAACATACATACAAAAATATAAATATTTCCTCTGTATTGTAGAAAAGACTATAAAACACGCTAACATTACAATTAAATTAATCCTTATGTTTCGCTTAAATTAGTTTGATTAAAGTTATTAAAACATACTATTTTCATTTATTCGTGCTAGTTTCATGTACGTAAAAAAAGCTTTGCATCCTACTTTCAATAGAGAAGATGATCGTAAATTACCACTTGCCTGAGATTAAATTACTTAAAAAATAATACGGCATAAATTTACATCTAAAGTCGAATATTGTCATCAATACGTTCAATAATATTTAAGACCTGTAATTATTAATGGCGCAAAAGATCCGAAACGTCGGGAATAATGTGAACAAAATTAAAAACTAAAAATCCATAAATTTGTTTACTTAGTTGTAAAAGCAAGCAGAAGAGCTGAACTTTAACTTAAATTTAAAGGAAAGCAATACACCCTGCCAAAAAACCCATTCGCTACCCTAAGATATTAGACGTCACGTCTCGTTTATTCAGTAATACTACCTAAAATGCCTTTAAACTTAAATACTGTGGTGATTGCTTAGTACTCTTTTGTAGCTTAGTTAATAGCTACGTTATTCGTATTCGGTTTTTCACAAACAAAATATCTATTACCGTTTAATTTTATACAAAATTTTAACTCAGAATTTCGCTTTAGTGTGTTCAGTTGCAGCATAGAGTGACTATGAGTATATTGCATGCAAATTTTAGTAAATTTGCATGCAATATACTGCATTTTATATAGACACGTAGGTCGCCTATGGAAATTGAAACTAAATTTTATACTTCAGGCAGAGCATTTTTTAATTTACCTTTATAAGTTACTTTAGTTTTTGTTCTATCTAAACAAAAAATAGAGATAGCATTTATTGAAGTGGAACTATTACAAATAGTAATACAAACGGTTAATTTTTTTAGTTGTGACTCATCAATTAAAAGTTATGTAACGTTTTAGAAATAAAATGACATCGTTATTTTACTTGACTCAAAACCTAAGTGTTTATAACAACTTAATTTCATGTTTAGCCAAGGCTTATATATACATATGTATAGTAGTAGCAATTTTTTCACCAAGCGATCAACTAAAACATATCTCAAGTCATTGTTACAGAGATTCAGGGATAATTTAATTTCCTTACCTGTTCGATTAATGTTTTGTTAATGACAGATCATGCAAACAATATATGTCTATCGAAACATCACATTTCTCACATTGAGTTTATTAAAAATTTCATTTTTAAAAGATTTAGTAATTGACATGTTTTAGTTAAAAAAATACCCCCTTTTATGTCTTTTTGTCCTAACTTTACTATATTCCAATTAAAACTTGAATTATTCAAATTGCTACTAAATTGTTGTTTCAAAAAATTAATAAGAGCTTTAATTGAAAATTTTATCTCAATGTGAGATTTCCAACACAACAGCTTTTTTTCCATTTGCTTACAAAATCTAACAACTGAATACTCAATGACCAAGACTTGAGTAATCCTGATCTCCTTCACATTTTGCTGTTTATATTGGCTTAAGTCAATGCTATTAAGAGTTGTCAATGCTGTAGCTGAGTTTTGTGGATAGTATCAACTCTTAAGGTTTCATTTCTATTTAATTGATGAATGCACCTTTTGTATTATATACATTTCTATAAAATGCACCTGTTATCACGTATTATATCATCCCGCATCAGATCAAGATGAAATAAAAATATCGTTATTCTTATTTTTAGGTAAAAGATATAGTAAGGTTTAATAAAGATGTAATTGCATACCAGAAGAAGTATTAAGAAAATAAACGCAGGATGTTTCATTAAAATTTTTGATTTATTTAATATTTTAACAAATATAAATTTTAATTATAATATTAATATTATATATTTTTATTATAGTTCTTCAAAGAAGAAAGGAATAAAAAATTAAAAAACTCCAAGCCTTTAATGGTCTTTAATTTTTGATCTATTATTTAAATAGAGATCATCTTTTAAATTAAAATGTACAAGGATTTTAAACTCCAAATACCATTTGTAATTCGTTACTGTAAACAAATAAAAAAAAATTATAGGGAATCGGTTTAACGGGGACCTATCGATCTCAGTCGATTGCTCTGCCACTGAGCTATTCCCCGAAGTAATATGATAGAATAATACAACAATCAGTAATCACCGAAAATAATCCAATGTCCGAAATAAACTGAACTGGTAACTGAAAAAGAGGTGACAAAGGTTCCTAACAGCCTGTGTTGACTCACGCGAGATCCAGATCGAGACATGCAAATGAGCAAATGAAAAAAGAATCCAAAGAATTTCGCAATTAAAAAAATATCTTTTGATTTGATAACTTAAACTTTTACTTTTTCTTTAACTTTATTTCGGTGCACTTTTAGAAGACCTATTTGTATTTACAACGGTCAAAGCTTATCACTTTCCATCAAGTTATCGTCTTCCTCATCAAAAGGAATTGATTACAATCCCAAAACTTTTTAAATTAGTCGACCAGAAACTCCGGAATGTTTAAAAAAATTTCAATTAAATTTTAAAAAACCGATAAAATAATTTTAAAACGGAAGGTCCTTCACGTTAGAACTTTAAAAATTATGAGTAGCAACTCTTTCATATTTGTGTTAAAAATAATAATAATATATATTAATAAATATAAGTACAAACAAGAATTTAATTAAGTTTTATTTCAGGAAAACACTCAGGGGTCATTTCCTTTCTTCTGGATGTTGTTTTTTTTAGTTAAGAATGAGATCATGTTTTATTAAGTTTTGCTTTAAAATTTATTTTACTTAAAAATTTGCTTTTCTGAAATAATCCTTCAATTTCAAAAGGGCCCTTTAAAAGGTTGCTCTAAGCCCAATTATTTGGGTTGAACAAAATTGCAGTAAGAAAACAAACCACAAAAATTAAAGAAAGAAGTTTTATAAATTTAAAATAAATTTTAAAAATAATTGAAATTTATCTCAACTTTGAATAAAGCCCCCACAGCGTCTGTTTGGAGACGCAATTTTACCGACAAGATTGAAGTGGGGTGTTACTTTAGGTTTTTTTTACGGAATAACGCTTAAAATTTAATCTGTTAGATTAAAGATAAAAAACACGGAACTATAAACGAAGAAAAGTTTGGTTTTCAATATTTAACTGAGCCACGGTGTGCTATCTTCAAAGTTCATTTTAGATTTTTAAAATAGATTTTGGGTAAGCCGTCAAAAAATCTATTAAAATCCTTTTTATCCTATTTTATCCAAATAAATGTTGCCATTTAGTAATAATGGAGAAATAATGTTTGAAAAGGCAAGGTATTTTTTTAGTTTAATTTTAAAACAACTAAAAAATAAAAATATTTCCCATAATTGAGTATGATCAGACAGAAACTTTATTTAGAAAAGACTATAAAACACGCTGACATTAAATTAAATTAATCCTTATTTTCATTAAATTAGTTTGAGTAAAGATTAAAACCATTTTCATTTATTGCCAGTTTCATGTATGAAAAAGTTTGGCATCCCATTTCTAGAGAAGATGATCGTAAATTACCATTTCCTGAGGTTAAAATTTTTAAAAAAATAATACAGCATAAAAATTACCCAAAATAATATTGTTTTAAAGTCCAAAATAAAGACCTGTAATTAACATGGCGCAAAAGATGCGAAAGCGGAATAAGTGAAAAAAATTAAAAACAAAAAATCCATAAATTTGTTTACTTGTTGTAAAGAGAGAAGAGCTCAACTTTAATAAAAATTTAAAGGAAAGAATATACCCGCCAAAACCCATTCGCTATCTTAATATATTAGGAAGTCAGTCTCGTTTATTCAGTAATACTACCTTAAAGTGTTTTAAACTTAAATCAGTGGTGATTGCTTAGTACTTTTGTAGCTAGTTAAGAGCCACGTTGTTCATATTTCTGGTTTTCCAAACAAAATACTATTACCGTTCAATTTTATCTAAAATTTAACCAGGATTTCGCTTATGTGTTCAGTTGCTAGAGTATATAGTATATTGCATGCAATTTTAGTAAATTTGCATGCAATATACTGCATTTATATAGACACCTACGTCGCCTATGGAAATTGAAACTAACTTTTATACTTCAGGCAGAGCATATTTTAATTTACTTTATAAGTTACTTTAGTTTTTGTTCTATCTAAACAAAAAATAGAGATAGCATTTATTGAAGTGGCACTAATACAAATAGTAATACAAACGATTCATCTGTTAAGTTGTGACTCATCAATTAAAAAGTTATGTAACGTTTCAGAAATAAAATGACAGCGTTATTTTACTTGACTCACAACCCTAAGTGTTTATAACTAACTTAATTTCATGTTTGTGCCAGGCTTATATATATTATATTATATATACTTATGTATAGTAGTAGCATTTTTTTCACCATGCGGTCAACTAAAACGTATCTCAAGTCATTGTTACAGAGATTCAGGATACTTTAATTTCCTTACCTGTTCGATTAATGTTTTGTTAATGAAAGATCATGCAAACAATATATGTCTATCGAAACATCACATTTCTACATTGAGTTAATTAAAAAATTCATTTTAAAAGATTTAGTAATTGACATGTTTTAGTTAAAAAAATACCCCCTGTTATGTCTTTTTGTCCTAACTTTACTATATTCCAATTAAAACTTGAATTGCATTTTTAATGCCTTATACCCATTAATTAAATTTAGATTGCTACTAAATTGTTGTTTCAAAAAATTAATAAGAGCTTTAATTAAAAATTTTGTCTCAATGTGAGATTCCAAAACAACAGCTTTTTTTCCATTTACTTACAAAATCTAACAACGTGAATACTCAATGACCAAGACTTGAGTAATCCTGATCTCCTTTCACATTTTGCTGTTTATATTGGCTAAAGTCAATGCTATCAAGAGTTGTCAATGCTGTAGTTGAGTTTTGTGGATAGTATCAACTTTTAAGGTTTCATTTCTATTTAATTGACCATTTGTTTTAAATAACTTTACAAATCACACTTATCATTTATATAAAATGCACACTTTTATCACGTGTTATATCATCCGCAGCATCAAATCAAGTTGAAATAACATGAAATTACTGGCAATCTTCGGCAGCAATATTTCGTAAATCAGAGTTAAAACTCATAACATAACTTCAGGAATACATGAAGCTAAACTTTGTTAAATTTGTAATTTAAAACTGTGCAATTATTCTTATTGATAAAAATAGTTATTACCATCTATACAATCTTGAAGATGGACCTACTACTGTGTGTTTCTCGCTTCGTTGCCAGATTTGTAGCAGATTTCGTTGCCGACGGGGCATTAGTTTCGGAAATGTACGTAGTGGGGGCTTTCAAGTGTAGAGCTTATTTTATTGTAAAACGTTAGAAACGTATTGTAAAGTACGTTGTAATCATAAAATATTTTAAAGCGTCGATAATGTCTTGAACACAAAACTAAACGCACCTGATAACACGTTTTATGTCTCGGCTTTTCACTTAAAGTTTTCATTAATTTAGAGGTAAAGGAGCAGAAAATCATCTGATGTTAAGTAATACATTCTGCCAATAATATTTTAAACGTGCCTTGTGAAGATACAAGTCTGACTGCTCTTTATGTAAAAAACTAAAGTACTGTTGTAGTATAATTATTGGACGAAAAATACCTAACATGTCTCATGACAGCTATTTAATAGTACACATTTCCTAGGTAGAGCATATCGCTTATCATAGAGCGAATTTTCCGCTCGTTCTATCTAAAATTTAAAAAAAATCTGTAAAAGATTTTTCTTTTAAATTTAAATAAAAAGTTAAAACAAACTTAGGAAATTCCCAACGACCCTACCAAATTCCGTTAAATAGATCCTCATCTCTAGTGAATGGATGCAGAATGAATTACCACTTGTATTTAATTCCCATTTAGCCTGTAGAAATAAAAAAAAAACACTTGTATTTTGTGGATCCTGCACTATGAAAATGTTTTGTTAAAATTTATCTACTACACTTTTTTAAAATATCTAGTACAAATTTCATGGACTTAATACAAAAAATTAGCTTTTTGTAACAAGCTTTATAAATATTTTTTGCCTGCACATATTATGAACGACTTCAATGGATTTTGCAATAACTCAAGGATGTTTTCCCACATACTTGACGCTTATTGTTACACTTAAGATTAAAATTTGCGAAATAATACAAAATCTAAAAAAAGATGATGTTTTTTTAGATTTTCTATAACATTTATAATTTTTTTATCAATTATCTACATTACTGTATTTTTCACTTTTAAATTGAATACTTTCTTCTATTGGAAAGTCGAAGAAAGCATAATCGGTATTATTTTATCGCTTTAAGCGTTTAAACACTGGCAATATTGGTACTGTTATGCATTTATATTTATCAGGAGATATACGCTAAACAACGTTAGGTATAATTGTCTATCACAATGTTAGTACTCTCAAAACATTCTATTCGAAGGTCATACACCCAATGATAAGTGTATCAGTTCAAAGGAAATGCATAATTCTTACTTATGAAAGAAGCTTCAAACCTGAGTAAGTAGTAGTCTCGTATAATAAGAAATTACGGTTACTACAGTGCAATTCAGACCAGAATGAGGAAGCGGTTTCAGATTACTTCTTTATGGCAGAAATAGGTCCCGTGGTTTTCATGCCCAGTCGGACCTACTACTTTGAAAAATGGTGCTTAAAGGCTTATTAAAAAGGATCAAAAAGAGATTATTGATATTAATTACATTCATATAAAGTAAATTACGTTTTAAATCGATATGAAAGAAATATTATTTAGCATTGTCTGATAGTTTCTTTATAGACGTAGTGAGAAGTTATTTTCTTTCGGGAAAATTTTCATCGGAATACGATAACACTCGAGCTCCCAATGAATGATCGTATTATATGAGTCACATCTTCATATCCATTTACATGAAACTTTATTGTTTAGTGTCAAGTGATCCCCTTCTTGGTCTGGATCTAAAATTACATTACGCGGCGATGTTTTCTAATAGAGACGTCCGAGTCTGTTTTTGGCTGTTGAAAATTTGCTTTTATTATGTATATACTTGCCAACTAATATTATAAATTAAACGAGGGTAATATTTGCCAGAGTAAATTTCTCCTAAATACCACATGAGCAGCGGTCGATAAATGACAATTGTGTTTTAGGTATTGCGTTGTTTCTTTGACGGTATATGTAGGTGTAGGTTACACTGTTAACTTGGATTACCGTAATTATGCATTTTAGTTATTTTTCGCTGACAGTTACTCTTCAAAACTATCTAAACATAAAGAAGAAAGTAAAATTTTAAAATAGCAGTGAAAGCATAGAAAAATATTTCTGCATCTCGCGAATACCGTAATATTAAGCAAATCTCTGGGTAACTATAAATAGGAAGTAGCATCTTGAAAATCTTACAGTTTATTCAGGGATTTATGTAGTCGGTTTGTGAAATAGAAAAGAGTGCTTTGATGGAATACTTTTCTATTCTCGCATTTTTTGTGCTGTATATCTTTTTATAAATTTCCTAAAAGTTTTGTTTCGTAACTTAATGTATTTTTACAATATAGGTTTATAATTGTCACGTGTAGGATTGTGTATATGTTGTATGTATGGAGAAAAACATTCCTCGCCAAAGAAAGAAATAGAGCGAGGTGCGGGCAGATTCTAACTTCATATTGAGACCAAATCCAAAAAAGGCGTCAAAATGTATATAAATTAGTCAAGCAAGCAAGCAAGAGAAAAATTATGATTCTATTTCATTGAAATTCTGTATCTTAATTCTAATCTTATACTTGCACTTAAACAATTAAAGAAGATTTTCTCATATGTTCTTCACTGGACTTGTCAAATTGTTTGACCTATGTTAGATGGCTCGATAAAAGATTAAAAGGATTTTTATTTCTAAAATGATTTCACTTTTTCTTCCAATGAAGGCTGACGAGCGGGTTACTGATGGAAAGTGGTCACCGATACTCATGGACTTCACTACCAGGGGTATCGTTAACACTCTAACTAACGGATATCATAGAATGTTAAGTATCTTTAGCCAGTAAATACGCTCGCAACCAAGCCCATCAAACTAGAACACGGTAGTGTTTTAACATTACTCCTTTGAGGTAAAAATAGGCACCGTGGTGATCTTGCCCTAGACGGCCCCCTGTAAAAAGGGACTTTCCACATCCAATTAACTATTACTGAATCGTTTTTAGTATAACTTCACTTCTTTTCAATTTTTTTAGTTTTCAATAATTACTTATGAATATTATAATTATATTATCGTAATTTTAGTATAGGTTAAACGTGAATTAAATATAAGCGTCACCATGAATTAATTATACTTAATGAAACCTAAATGATGAAATGTAATAAATTTTAAAAAGATGTTTTAATTTCATCAGTGAGACACTAATTCTGCTCATTAATAAATGGTGAAAGCTCAGTTTCTGTAGAGGATCACACTATGTGAAACTAAAGTCCTATAATGGCTAAGAAAAGTTTGCATCCTCCATTTAACTACGTCAGCAATTTATTTGTGCATTAGTTTCAATATGAAAAGAGTTTACTTATAAAATCGGCTACTCATAATATGCTTATTTCCATAAAAGAATCATGTAAAATTATAATATTTATATAATATTCAAATTATCGATTTACTCTACATAAAGCACACAATGTGAATTGGTGTGAGAATTCTTTCGTAAACAACTGTTTACGTTTTTGTAATACATATTTTTGTCCGCGAAGGCTATGTGATAGTACTGATATTCTATAAGATTATCAGGCCGTATTTTGTAATGTAAATTCTTTTTAGGTTACCATATTCGTCTTTTAATTAATAACTAATACAATAGGGAACAGGATAAGAAAACTGTTATTCAGTTATATAATAAACATTTAAGTACCTATTTGATTTTCTACATTTATTGTTTAAAATATGTTTTGCCATGTATAATTATTATTTATATATGGGTATTCCATAAATGGTCCTATTTATTTATGATAACCTATTTACTATTGAAGACAAGTCATCCAGATAACATACAATTAATTTCTTAAAGAACCCGCTGCAATAGCCAAAGCGGTATAAAATAAATGCAGCTTAGCAGAAAATTATCCTAGTTGCGGTTATGATTATCACTATATGCTTAGTCACCCAATATAACGCGTCAATTTGTTTGAAGATGCAAAACTAGGGTCTGAGAAACGCTGATGTTACATATTAATGTCAGGAAGAGTTTTTTGAATTCTGCATAAAATTCACTCCAAAATATTACATCACGTAGGTTTTAGACTTTTTACAGCTGAAACATCCCGAGTGGTTTATATTTAGATTTCTTGGGTTCATTATTTGATTGAGAGCTACGCATGTGTGATTATTATTCCTTGCAAAAAACGGAATGATATGAAATGCCCCTGAAATAGCTCCATGTTGGCTTATTCGAAGGCATTTTTTATTAGAACAGCCTGTTTCTCGCCAGCAATATAGAACGGCACTTCTACCGGTTAAAACATAATATATTAAGCATCCAAAAACGCGCTTAAACCTATCTTACTTTTATCAACGTCTTCATTATGACCCAAACCGTAAAAATGTGAATAATAAGCTTTATATTGAATAAAAATCCATCACGGTTATGTGCTTATACACTCAACACAAATTCGATCTTTTAACTGCCTACGTCGAGCCTCGAACATAATATGAATTTTACATGCAAAATCAACTATTTCTCTAGATAATAAAGTTATTGGTGCCTATGCAAGTAAAAGGTAACTTGTACTTTTGATAATAATAGTAAGCGACCATTGGCAAGTTAAAAATAATGGTGATGACAGAACCAGTTACTAGAGTTTTGTGATCGTAAAATTTAGGTACTTATTACATTTATAATAAGATTTTTATTGCATTACGAGACTTGTGCAAGGTAGAATTCTATAATTAGCGCATTACACAAGTTGAAAAGTTTTTCGAACTATACGAATAATAGTTCCACACGGCTTTAGTGACATCGGGTGTACACATGCTTATTGGTGTCACACTGGGATATGCCGAGACCAACTGCAAATTTAGTGATAGAATATTGGAAAGCATTTTTATTACCTCCAACTATTGTTAAACAAGTAAAATTTTAACAAAAAAATATAACTGACTTTTAAGCGTATAACTGTTTTACGCAATATAAGCAGGCAACCAAGTGCCTTGTGATTTCTGACACAGCATTTTAAGTCTCTGATATCTTTTAAGATATTAACTTAATGACAATTTTGTTTATGTCACATTTTTGACCGACTACCCAAAAGAAGGAGGTACTCAATTCGGAGCGTATGTTTTTTTTTCAGTTTATATATGTTACCTCTTTGCTCCGCTCCAAGTGTTCTGATTTTGTTCACATTTAAAGCTCATTAGGTTGAGCCAGTGTTTGCTATTTAATCGCATGAGGTTGTGAATTTTGTCGTAGTAATTGATTTAATTTATTAAAAATATACAGAAGCAAATGATACGTTAAATAATGATCCTTTTGTAATACGTACATGAGAGGAAATACTGCCGCGTTTTTTCATGGTCCATTAAACCTTATAGCCTGTACCGATTAGCCGATTTCCAATCGGCCGAGTCCCATTATTCTTTCTAGCTGTGCATAAGTAACAATTGATGGTGTTCGATTCTTAGTGATTAAAATGGAGCCATACCTCGGCTGTGTATTGCAACGATCAATTATCCAGTCATTGTTTACACATCACTTTTATATAACAATGTGTTTTAACTCCTTTTTCCTGTAACATTCGTATATGTGATTTGAGAATGACATGAAAATGATTTTTTCTGATGCATAAATATTTACATTAAATTTAATCATTTTAAATTCCAAAATTTCTCTGCGGTTGTGATCGTGCAATTTTTATGAAGTGTTTATGTTGCATCATGCATCATCAGCCTTTGATAGTCCACGCTGGACATAGGCTCCCCAATATACCCTTTCCATTAAGGGTTTGGACCTATCCCACCACGCTGGTCCAATGCGGGTTGGTGGGTGACCGACTTACATGCCCATCCGACGATGGATGATCGGCCCAAGTTGCCCTAACCAACTAGGAAACAACAACGAAAGTTTGTTGAGTCCCCGCTGGATTCGAACTTACGACTTCCGCTTTCTAAAGCACACACCCATTCCACTAGGCTATGGAGGCAGTTATAAGGCGTTTAATCTAATGTAAATTTGCCTCTAATTTTTTAATATATGTAGCGATGATAGTGGTGTTAAATAGCTAAGGTATATTATATTATAATATAATAAAATAGAATATAAAATAATATAATATACATAACGACTATTAATTTTATTTTTGTACTTATTACAATAAAGTTATAAAAAAATATACATTTATACAAAATATGCAAGATTGTAGTTTTTAAGCCAAATCGTTCAATAATCATCTAAGAGTGTAATAGATCCTCTATTACGTACTTGAAGAGGGTGTGACGTGTAATGCTCAAAGATAAAGCCAATGTGCTTTATGATTAACTAGCTATACGGTATTAATTAAATATAAGTCTAGACTAAAAGAATGATGAAGAAAGTGCTTTTATTGGTTACGTACAGGAATTATTTTTTGTATAAATATTATGGAGAAGAAGGAATTTTAAGTGATCTTTGAGTTTCTATTTAATGATGATTTTCTTTATAAATAATTGTCAATATGACATTTTTGATTTATATTATGAAGATATGAGGACTTATTACATAAATATTAATTGTAAGCTTCAACGTCATAAATCGTTTAAAAACAATTGTATAAACTGAGAGTATTAATTGTTTCAAACAAATAGACATGTTAGAATAGTATGTAAAGATTATAAATTTACTCGTTGTAAAGCGACGTAAATGTCGATCCTTAAAGATTTATAATTAAGTAACTGACTACGTTCGCGTGGTATGACATTAAAACATGTTCTGAAAAACGTAGCCTGAGTTACTCCAGTTATTCAGCTATCATTTAGTGAAAGGCCTGTAAAAAGATCGGACCAGTCATTTCAGAGATTAGCCAGAACAATCATAAATGTAGACGAAAATAATAAAATGTTGTTTTGTTTAATGAATCAGTTATATATCTCAATATTAACATATAAAACCAGTAGTAATAATGTTACAAACAGGCACTCTAGTTTTATTTATTTGTATAGATATTAGAATTACACATTAAAAAGCGCGGACACATAAGATTTTTTTTTACCTACATTAAAAATAACAAAAAGAGGTAAAAGCCTAAATTTTTTATAAGCTCTGGCTAGCTGCTAGTACTTAAATGCAGCAAGAACTAGTGAATGCCTAATTAATCTAAACCTAGGATAACCATACACCAAAGCGTTGCTACTGATCGATGTGCCTTAGATATCGATCTTGATTTGGTGCCAACACAAACACTGATTATGATTGCTTCAACAATATATGCGCGTTCAAAGCCGTTTGGAGAATCGCTATCTGATATAGAATTTTCAATATGATACTTGCGTTTTGATGATAATAATGTAATATATTTGCTATTCTAAATGATTATCCAAATAGTCATAATGGGAAAAAAGTGCATGTCATGACGATATTAAAACAAACTAAAATTTTGCCCTTGATTAAATATTTTAGCCGAATTGGACAATAGTAGCATGTCTATCAGAAGCAGCTAGGTCCTTTATTTTAAAAATGTTGCAAGGAGTACAATTTTTTATGCTATATTTCATCATCAGCCTATGTCAGTCCACTGCTAGACATAGGCCTCCCCTGATGCACGCTACCGTTTCCTATCTTCGACTATTCATCATCCAGCTCACACCGGGTACTTTGCGAATGCTGCACCCAATTGCCCAGCCTTGTACTATGTTAGAAGGTGTGAATTTTGTGTAACTCTTAAAACAAAAATATTCCATACTTTTCTGCAATTTATATAACTAATTTAGAGATGTCGTCCCGAATGTCCTCCGAGCTGATAACAACTACGGTGGCTGATGTATATTAGAGATGTAAGCCAACAAAGCAGGATATATTATTGTGTCTCTTTGTTTACTGCCACTGCTTGATGGGACGGTAGCCGATACGAATGAAGAGAAATCGTAGGACATATCCATGTCCGAAGCATAGATCCCTTTACTTTTCGGAAAGTTAGATGATCGGTCCAAAGTATTCTAATTAACCAGTTCAAGCGGTATTCAAGCGGCTTTCTTACTAAAATTAGACAGACTCAATCTGGTAGTCATACCGCGATGCTTTAACCAACTAAGAAACAACAATGACAAGTTGTTTAGTCCCTATAGATTTCTAACCCACGACCTCTAGTTTCTAAAACGCAAACCACCTCTAGGTTACGGAGGCATCAAGAGGTGGAAACGTGATTGACAATCAATAAGCAAGTCAGAACATCTATATTGAATAAAGATTCTCCTCCGACATTAATCTTTGTGGTAGTTATGAGTGACTCAAAGTTGTTTTTAAATTTGACAGCTGCATCTCAAACTAATATATTCTTAGCTTGCGAGAAACTTTTACATTCATGTCACGTAGGGCATGCAAAGTAGTAACAGATAAAACTCAGTAAGGCCGTAGATCTCGTACTAAGTATTATTGCTTCCGACTAAACTTAGAAACCGAAGACTGATTTTTTTTACTGAGTAAGAATAAATAATTTTTATTGCACTCGTAAATGGCTTATTATTGTACATATATAGAACAGTAAAATTTTATCAAAAAAAAAGGAAACTATGTTTTATCGATCAAATTCAATTGTCTCTAATAAAACTGTTATATTCGGCCATGCAGTAAAGAGGGCTAACAATTATATATTTATAAATTGATAAAGTTTATTAACAGTCACTTATGTGGTACGACATTTAATCTATTACATATTGTAATTTATTTGTGTGTATCTCCTAGCTCACGTGGTCCCCGGGTAAAAGCTTCGGGGAAATGAAAAATATTTAACAGATTTGTATTTGTTTGCTTAATTTCAAATGCATTGCCATAAAGACCTAAATTAGTATTTTAGCGTCAAATTCCAGGGGGTTATAGCTCAGTGGCAGAGCAATCGACTGCAGATCGATAGGTCCCCAGTTCAAATCCGGGTGTCCCCTGTATGTGAACTTTTTAGTGTGGAAGAGGAATACAGAAAAGGATTTTCTATTTTATTGCATTAGAAGTAAAATTTTTAGATGTTTTATACAATGATGATTAGGTTTAAACATGTTGATGTTTTTAATATTACGAAGTATTAAGTTCATTTTTGGTTTTTCCCTTCTTTAATAATCGTTTTGGTGCAAATAGAGTTAAAAAAAATTTACATGAATTTTGAATGATGTTTATATCATTTTGCTAAATTATATTTCAGATGTTTAATTAAATACCTAGAATGAGTCCTTACAAAATAATGTCATTTGCTAAATGTATATATCTTGTATTTTTAATTAATTGTTATTTTATGAAAATTTTTTAGATGTAGCTAAAATTTATCTTACAGCAAATATATTTTTTAGGATAAGTTACAGCTGTTCATTTATTAATTGTAACTTTATGTCTTGTTCCTTTGTTTAATTAAGACAAATAAAAATAAAATTATCTCTTTCTATTTTATTTCTATACAATAATATAATATATATTATTAGGAAAAAAGTTACTTACAGGTACATTATTTATCTTCTAGTCATGTTTGTTGTTGATGGCGTTACTCTCGGATTTATCAATGAGTATGTATATCTAGGGCATAAAAAGCTTCGAGGGATATATAGCTTGGACGGGGAAAAACTTTTTACCCGTCCAAGCAAAGGTAACGATCATGCAGGCCTTAATTTTCCCCGTCATCGACTATGGTGACATGTGGTACTTTGACCTGAATGCTGATCAACTCAATAAACTAGACCGAATTCTGAATAACTGCATTCGATTCGTTTTCAATCTCCGCAAATATGACTATATGGCATCTTATCGCTCTGAATTTCAGTGGTTACCAGCTCGTGAGCGGCGGTCATTCAGAGCTCTTACCCTCTTCTCCATTCTTAATTCTACTTCTCCAACTTACCTGTCTCCGTATTCCCAATATTTAAGTTCTGTCAGCAATTAAGATCTTCGTTCAACGAATAACAAGAAATAATAATAAGAATAATATATATATTAATAATTGACGTACTATCCATATATTTATATTATACTAAGTTTCCTAAGCCCTCTTTTAATTTGGTCAATTGATATTTGTGCACCTACTCCCTTTTTTTCTAATCATTTAAAGGTCGGCTGTTACACAATGCCTAAGGCGTAACGCTCGCCTTACTAGAGAAGTAGAGTAACCTATGTAGTGCAAAGGATTACCTCGTTGAAAGGGCAGTAGGCTGGTAACGTGGTCAGAAGAAGCATGGTCGATGGACCAATGAGGTTGTGGAGTGGAGGCCGCGTTCGGGAAGACGGGGCATTGGTCGACCACCAACCAAGTGGGAGGCGGATCTCCGTGCAGTTTAGCCATCATGGCGTTTATTGAAAAAAGGCCTTTGTCCAGCTGTGGATGGATTAAGGTTATTTTGTAGGCACTAGGAGACACACTCACTTCATTGATTTGTATATATTATTATTTTTTTTGTATAGAATTAAATTAATATAAAAGGAGTTTTTGAATATAAGCAACAATGTGATAAAATATAAAAAATCATACAACAAAAAACATCAAATTTTTTTATGTTATAAACACAAATTGAAAAAAAATATCTGTTAGAATGATTTTTATAAAATTGAAACCAATCGGGCACAGTTGCGTTTTATAGTTTAAAAAATATTTCGGTTGACATCAAATACCATTTAGATTCGATATGAACACAGAACATTTAACGTTGGCATTTAAAAGCGGCGTGTATTTGTCAAGATTATTGACTTTACAATATAAAACAGATTAGAAATTACTATTAAAGTGTAAGTGTAGTCTCTTTTACAAGAAACCATGTGGAGGAGTACCACTGCGGTGCCTTTTTCTGCCGATCAGAGATCAGTAGTATTAAACACCACTGACTTCTGGTTTGAAAGGCACCGTAAATAGCATAATGACTGGGTAAACTAGACATAGCATCCAGATGTTGTTCTTAAAAGCGTGGCGTATCACTTACCATTAGGAGAACATCTTGTTCGGCTCACCGACCTAACAAACAAAAAAATATATAATGCTCGTGGAAGTTCAGGTCAAGATTTTCTGTTAACGACTTACAATGATAAATAAAATGTTAACCATTATGTTTGGTCGAATAGCAAACATTTCTCCATTAAATTAAATATTTTTCGTGGTAGTAAATTGTATGAAGTTTATAGTACGTATAAAATACGTTTTGTAATATCTTGTAATCCAAATACTAAAAAAATAAAGTTGATTATGGGTGCATTTAATACACGAAAGAAAAAATATACGCTTCGAATTGACTTCCTCCCACATTTAGAAAGGCATTAAATTTTAATGATAGCGAAAAAGTTTAAATAATAATAATAGCGAACAAGTACACCTTGGGCAATTTAATAATATCGAATACGTAAACATTTTAAAGAATCAAGTTCCAGACCTCACAATTTATTTTAAGAAAAATAGAATCTAGTAAATTCTTGATCTTTTTTGATATATATAAATCAGCTGTCACATTGATTGTCCGCGATGGACTACTAAACTATTAACCGATTTCAAATAAATGTTGCACACCATGTGCAATTTAATTTAACTTGAAAGAATTTAGCTTAAAAGTTAATTTATAGTCGCAATATTGTTTTATTGCGATTTATTTTTCTATTATTATTTGATGCAAATCTTTGTGGAGGAATGACTTAAAGGTTTTAAATTTGATACTGTCTTAAACTAATATTTCTTGTCGGAAACTTTTACATTCATGTCCGTAGGGGAGAAGTAACAGATAAAACTTTCAGTAAGGCCGTGATCTCGTACAAAGTATTTTCCGGACTAAACTTGAAACCGAAGCGATTTTTTTTCGAGTAAGAATAAATAATTTTATTGCACTCGTAAAGGCTTATTTTTTAATAAACAGTAAAATTTTATCCAAAAAATGTTTTATCATCAAATTCAATTGTCTCAATAAAACGTTATTCGGCCATGTGTAAAAGAGGTAAAATTATATTTTATAAATTGATGTTTATTAATCACTAATTTGACATTTAATTAAAATATTGTAATTATTTGTTGGAATTTAGCCCCTGGTCCCGGGTAAAAGATTCAGGGAAATGAAAATATTAAAGATTTGTTTTGTTTTTAATTTCAAAGCTTCCAAAAAGACCTAAATTAATTTTTCCAAACCCAGGGGTTATAGCTCGTGGCAGACAATCGACTGCAGATCGATAGGTCCCAGTTCAAATCCTGTCCCCTGTGTCAACTTTTAGTTGGAAAGGAATAAAAAGTTTTTTATTTTATTGCATTAGGAGTAAAATTTTAGATGTTTTATAAATGAAGATTAGGGTCTAAACATGTTGATGTTTTTAATATTAGGTAAGTTATTTTTGTTTTTTTTTCTTTTAATAATTGTTTTGGTAAAAATAGTTTAAAAAAATTACAAATTTTAATGATGTTTTATTCATTTTCAAATTTTTCAGAGTTTAATTAAATCCTAGGTCCTCAAAAATAATTTTCAAATGTCTCTATCTTGTATTCTTAACCAATTATTATTTTATAAATTATTTAGATGGAAATTTTTTGAAATATATTTTTTTAGGATAAATTATGGTTTTATTTTATTAATTTAACTTTTTCTTGTTCCTTTGTTTAATTGGAGAAAACAAAAATAAAAAATATTCTTTTCATTTTATTTCTTTTCAAATATAATATATTTTTGGAAATCCAAGATCATCTTTTATTTCACCAGCTACACCCCACTTTTGGAAAACCGTCATCCATCTTGCCCAGGCTCCTACACATTTGCGAGCCTCTTCCCTCCAAAACTTTTCGACCCAGCGGTCATCGGGTTTTATATGACCCGGCCCACCCCTTCAGCTTATAACCCGGTGGGCTATGTCGGTGATTTTGGTTCTATGAGTTCACATCATTTAGGGACCGCATCAGAGCATTCAGGGTTTTTAAAACCATGCAACTAAAAACGTTAAAATTATGTTTTTTGGTGGCCCCCAAAAATTGTAATCAATGGGTTTTGCTTTTGAAACCCTTTTATAATTTGACGATATTAAAGAAGGAACTTTTTGATTAATCGTCTTCAGTCTTTCCACTTTAAATACCAAAATGATTTTTCAAGTGACCATTGTATTAGGTGTAACGTCATCTTGGTCACTGTTTTTTACAAATACGTTTTTTTTATAAAACATGGTGCCCTATGACTGATATTCTCTTTCCGTTGATCTAAACCCTTTTGTTTTTAAAAAAAAGTAGTCCCCACACAAGGTGGCAGATCTTTGTTTCTGTTAGTCATTAATATAACAAATCACCGATGCAATTTCTCTATTATTTTTATATATTGGGGGTTAAAAAACTTAGAAGTTTACCTTATTTATGTAAACCGTAGTGTGAAGAACTATGCATTATTTTCCTTGGTAGATCAGTTATACAAAAAATTTTGCAAAAACATTTTTTATAATTTTTTAAAATATGGGATGGTGTTAATTTAATTTTTAATAATATACTAAAGTTCTAAGTAGTAAAAATTAAATCACAAAAAAAAATATCGCTTCTCAAATGGATGATAAGGGGAAGAAAGTTAAAAGATCCCCTGGACAGGATGAACATCATCCCAAAAACCCCCAAAAGGACCCAATTTAGTAACCGTCACAGACCAGATTAATTCTATTGGCTCCAGCCTTTTACATTTTAGTCTTTTTTCTGAAATTTGTTTCAGTTCAAGTTCAGTAAACATTATTATATATTCACATTCTTTTATCATAAATATGACATTACAGATAAAAATTATCAATATTTATTTTTCTTAGCTAGTTTTAAATTTTTTGATATGATTATTGCTATTGAAAGAGCATAAACAGTTTTTACTACCTGCTGACGCATAGATATCTTGCAATAAGTGTCGATAGGGGAAACGACAATTCACCAGCCATTTAAGATTTTTTTTACAAATAATTTGAAAGACTAAACCAGATACTAAATTAACCAATAATATCAAGATGCCATAGTGTTTATTGAATAAAGCGATGGGATGAACAAGGCAAGGGATAAGAGGGCATCTTATGATTAGTAATATACCATGCCCTTGATTAATACAGACTTAGTCGTTATAATTGCGTTTGCTGCCTTAAGATATGTTATGAAGAATGGAACGTCGCGTATAGAACAGAAATTTGTTAAATATCCTTGATGATATTTAGCTAAATTAAAGTGACGTTACCCGTTGTGATTTAGTGCCAGTACAGACACTGCCTATGATTGTTTTTACAATAATTGTGATTTCTAGGCCATTTATGAATACTTCTATGTTATTTAGATAACACAACATTAAGTTGCTTACGTGAAACCTGTTGATATTGCAATATTCTCTCTTCTTCATTTTTCAGATATGAATAAAATACCTCTAGAAGACTATAGGACATAAGCAGATTGCCTATCATCTGATGTACTTCCTGTTGGTCCCATGCCGTAATTAGTGGTCAAAACAAACATGTGATGGACATAATTTATGAAAAGACTTTTAGTATTTTATCATATATATAGGTACATAGTTTAGGTTGGGATCGGCCATCATTGAAAAGGCCTATATCCAGCAATGACGGTTGCTAATGATAATGATGATAATGATATATAACTTAAATTTGTTTTCTTGTTTTAGACGTTTCAGATACTTTACAGGTACCATGGTCACATTGGTCAGTTTTTAATGCATTTTCTTGCTCTAATAGACACTGTATTGCTTTCAATTAGCTTTAAATATGCCTTATTATATTTTTATTACTATGTCTCCATTTAATTATTACTGTTTTAATTTCTATGACTGTCATGGTTACGACACGCTTAGATATGAGATGCTGTATATTAGATTATTATTAGCTACAGTATCCTTCAAACCGGAGTAAAGCACTGGTTTAAAGCCGTTTTAAAGCCACCCGGTGGTGTTAGCTTAATCAATGGGAAATAAGTTATTCAATCTGAATGATATACACCAATAATGCTATCTTGATATGTATACGCTGTAAAGCAAAAACATAGTTTAATAAAACAATAACCATGATATTTTATCATAGCAGTAGGAAACTTAAAACATCATAATACATAAAAACTTACAATAAATAGGTTCTATATTAATTACATTACTGTTACAAATACAGAATAATATATAGCAATTGCTATGTCAGTGATAGCAAAAAAGAGCTTACATAAACTAAAATAGGGAAAAACAGGTAAGTAATTTAACGTGTTTACTAAGGAACACAATCTTTTCAGAAGGTGTAGCAAACTTTTCTGTCTAACTTCTTCGACTTATTTATTTCATTACATCAATTTATATAAAATGTTTGATATTCCATATATTTTTATTGAATAAAGTTTAATTTTAGGTAGAGTCATACTTTTTAAAACTATGCCGTAATAGTGTTGTTCTTAACCATTTGTTTTATTAGTCTTTAGAAGTCCTTTCACGACTCTGCCCACTTTATTTTAGTTACTTAAAATGGACTTTCATGTGGTAAAAAGATGCTTATATTACTTAACGATAATATGGCTTTCTAGTAGTGAATGAAATGCAGAAAAATATTTCAAATCAGTTCAGTAGTTTTGGAGCCTATTCAAAACACACAAAAAAATCTTTCCTATTTATATCATTGAGAAAACCGCAGTACCGACATAAATTGCTACCGGACTGATGGACTGAAATAGACACCTATTGCAACCTTCTTAATATAAATACAGAACTAAAATAAACTTATTGAAGCCTTTCTTAAAATATTTCTTAATAAGATTGCCTTGCAAGCAACCTTATTGAGAAACATTTCGTGAAAAAAACTCGGTAAAATGAAAGTAGTTACTGTTTCAATTTTCAAGTTAATCTTACATTTAAAATACGAAATGTTACTTATCATAGAATATTTTTTTTAACATTGATTAAAATTGCTTAGATACTTTAATTTTAAACTAAAATACTTTCTCTGCTGTGAATATTTCAAACATCCCTGCACCCCTGTTATATGCTCCACGTGATTTGTCGCGCATGTGATAGGGATGCAGGTAATTATATCTCAGTACACTTTGTGTAAAGTTAAAGTTGATTACATACTGTGAAAGCAGAAAGCTGTTTTTTTTTTTAAATATTGCAGTCTGAAAACTTATAAATTGTATAAGAAAATATTTTTTTTTATAAAAAATGTTAATACATATGTATGCATATTCAGAGCAGTTTAATTGTTTCGTTATAATTTGACGTTCCCTAAAGGGTTTTAAAATAGAGTCTAGTCTTCATATCTTTTTTGACTGATTGATTTAAACGTTGATAAAAAAAGGAGAACTATGACAAGAACATACCAATAGCAAATCGGAGAAATGAAATATTTACATTGTCAGCTGTAATTTATGCATCTAAAAACCAAATTCCATTATCAACTCCGATATGATTGTGAAAATTAAATAATTATCACGTTACATATTTTTATTACTCCAATTTTAGTGTTTATATCAGTTTGCACAGTTGGGTGTCATTTGTGAAAGTAATTTCCGCTTTGAAGTTAAAATCTATGTTGGCTCTATTCCAAGTTTAGCACTTCGTGAAAACATTGCGGTTAAATGCAGGATAAAATAAAAGGAAACGTGAAATAAAGTACTAGTAACTGTTTGTAGATGCTATTTTATTTCAGCAAATAATATTTATATTATTGTATTATGGGATAATTAGTAATAATAGGCTCTGAACTAATACATAATATGTTCATTTAAATACATCGATTTTCGAAGAAGTAATGAACTAGCAGTCTATGCCAATGTTATTTTAAGATTTTTGAAATAGATTTTCATAGTCTATGCTACTCAAGGTGAATGTAGCTTTCTATTGGAATAAAGAGTTGAATTTGGCACTGTACTTTAGTATTTATTTATATGAAACATACACACAAAAATGCAAATCTTTCTTGTTGGTTAATAAACTAAACAAAATAAAGACATGATTAGGCAAAAGACGAAAGAGTGTACCTATTTTACGTAAAACTTTCATTAATCATCTGAGACTGTAACAGATCCTGGCAATTACATTCTCTGAAGACGATGTGACGTGGGACGCTTAGGCTTGATACGAATGTGTTTATTGATAGACTGTGTGTTTATTGACCGTGATGAAGTAATCTTCTTAGGCTGGTTCTTTGGATTTGCTTTCTTGAGTAATTTTGCTTCCGATTTTACAGTGACTTTATACATTGTAAGCTTTTCCAGGAAACAATTACTTAGTTAATGTAATCGATAGCTATAAAACAGTTAATTAAAATAACGGCGTTTCTAATTAAGATTTAGTGGCGTAGATGCACTGACTGCAATTGCTTTGACAATGAATTCTGAACCGATTTAATAACTAATTGATTTTATCTGTCTATAATTATACAAAATGTTTCACGGTTTTATTTTTAAAAATGCCGAAGTTAAATATTTACTTTCATTCTCAAATTAATCCGTACAGTTCACTTTATCACACCAATTAAATTTTTTAAATTGCCAGAGCATACGCTTATGGCTAAATTTCATTCAACAATAATCAATTTCCACTATTTCTACCAATTTAATGGCAACTATTAATAGCAAATGCCAGCAGTGGGCTGACACAGGCTGATGGTGATGATGATGAGATACCGCATTGAAAGGGAGAAGCCCTGTATAAGTAACGTACCAACGCTATTAACGAAATTCATGCTCTAATAAATAGTTTATTGCTGGGCAAACTTTTATTTGAACGATTGTATTCCTTAGACATTTAACATTATATAATTTTTTGCTCTGATATAGTTACAGGCTGCAATCAAACGGTGGACAGCAGTGAGTATAGTGATACGATTCTGGTCTTTATTACAAGCACCTAACTATTTCAAATTTACAAAACTTTTTGTTCAATGTATTTTAAAAGGAAAAAAATACAATTAAAATCTTTCATTTGTGTTCGTCAAAATAACTTTTTTTCTAATTATAAACTAGTATATTAATTAACAAAAACAAATTTACAAATTAAATTATGATTTTTTAACGTGGTTAAGAAAAATGCTTACCAACCGCCTTCAGTACAGGACGTTACACAGACCTAAACTGGAGCAAACATGAAAGTACATTAACGTGTTTATAAAGGAACGTAACGAACCTTTCTGCTGGAAGGTGTAAGGAACTTTTTAGTAAATTGCTTGCTGTTCTTAATTCCGTCAATCTAGACGAAAGGGTTAAAAGGGTCACAAATTTTGACGAAATAATGTCAAGTAGAGCATGTCTTTTAAGTACACAGAAGCCTGAGAATTTAGAACAACTGCAACCAAAATAACCTGGGGCGTTGGGTGGGCATGCAAAAAAGTTCTGGTTCCTTAGCAGTCGTTACAGAATGTCTTTAAATTTACTGACGAATAATTCATCCATCGAATGCAGTTAACCATTCATGTTTAAGAGTTTAGATGGCAGTCGCTGTGAGAAAAAACTGTTGTTTAGGTAAATCGGGGGGTAAAATAGAAGCCGAACCCACGATATCTTGGGAATAATTACTAGGAGGAAGAAAGTAAACTATTGTATCAAGGGTCTTATCGTAGTATTTCAATTAATATTTGCTTTAAAAAAAACTTAATTCGATCGGATTCGGTTCGGATAATTTTCAATTGTTTGTGATAATTTGTGAAAGGTTTAAAGGGTGAATAAAATTTAAAATGTTCGGAATGAAATAAAAAAGAACAGTTGGTTATTCCTGTGATATGTAAACTGCGTTTGAAATTATTTTTATGTGCATTGCTAAATTTAAAGAGTTTTTATAGATACAATTTCTGAATACAATCGTAATGTTAATGTAAGAAATAAAATAAAATTCCGTTCATAACGAACATTATTAAGGGTTATACTTCCTTTGTTGCGATAGGAAAAAATTACGTAAACAAATTTTTAAGATGCGAGGACACCGTCACAACAAACCGACACCCAGAAGTTAAGATACAGTCAACATTTTAATTTAATTATGGGTTACTTTTGTTTATTTTAGACTAAAGTAAGGATCTTTTATTTATCGATTGAGGCGAACTGCAGTCTACCGGGTCAACTAGTTATATTGAAGAATCTAATTCAAAGTTAATCTTAAAAAGTATGTTCCATAGTGTATTATTGACATTTAATTGTGTTATTAATAAATACCGTAATAACAATTTTCAGCTACTACTTTTTGGCAGGAAGTATGGTTTTGGGTACGATTATAATGGGAAAATATATATAGCTTTTATGTATATTATGTTTTTATTAATTTTCCAATACAAATAGTAAAATATGTCATATATAATAGTTAACTGGTAGACGAAAAAAATTGTAATAAATTGTAATTGAAATAAATTGTGTGTTTCTCCACAGAATTTTTTTTACTTTTACAATAAATTCTTGTCATAGCTTTAAGTTGCTTGTAAAGCAAACGATTTCATTTAAAACTTAAAGGCTAACTTCTATCGTAATCGCTTCTACATTCGGGTCAGGTTCGGAAACTGGTATCATTCTTTAGCTCAGTAGACCTTGTACGAAACGAAACTGAACTGAAGGCTTCGTAGGCTTAGAGGTTTCAGCCTATTTGTGAGCATTGAATCACCGACGATTCGAACGGCTCAAGTGGAAACGGGAGTCAAGTGGAAAAGCTGATACTTGGGGGCACCTAGCCTGACCTGTGCTTTAAAAGCAGAGGAAGCTTTTGATCTGGCGTGAAGTACCGTGCTGTTTTGTTAAGTAGTCCTAGTTATTTAGATGCCAATTTGACCGAAACTCAACGTCACTCGAGCTGCTTAACAATGGTTGCCTAGAGACAGCCAGAAATTATCGTGATGTTAATCAAAATGTCTGAATAGTAAATGGAATATTGATTAAACCAAAGTTGATATTTGACATTACTACTCCCATCGCAGACATGGAAAAAAAACTACCAAAAGCACACAATTAACAAAAATAAAAATAATACATCATCGATACAGGGCACGAACTTGTTGATCTTCCCTAAAACGGCCTGACTGCTCGTGTGTCTTCGTAGCAAAGAAAAAAAAGTTGGAACGCAGTATCTAATATATTTGATTGTTTTTATATCTTAACGGTTATAGGAATATATCGTTCATTTTATAATAATATAGTCATAACTTAATTTTAACAACAAATTTATTGGCCATTATTTATTGAGTCCTAATGATTTCCGACAACAGTATTTTACTTTCCTGTGCATTTATCAAAATAAATAATTTAATAATACTAAAGGAACTGAAAAACGACAGTTTATTTGCAAAATGACTTATTCAAGAAGTCAAGTGGAATTTATTGGTGAATACCCTTGCTATGTTTGGCAAACGGAGTTGAAAAAGGCTCACATTATCACTGAAGTATAAAAAAACTCTTTGAAAAGTTCACTTAAAATACATCTATATCAGTAGTATCAGTAGAACTTTTAATGTATACGTTGGTTAAACAATGTACAATGTGTGTTAAAACCGATTTGATTAAGAAGAGCTAAAACATATTTAGTACACTATAAGTTCTTAAATAATTTCTTCCGAATGTACGAAGAAATTGAAAAGGAAAATCGGTGAAGTATTTTTAAATGAGTTCTTTGTATTAGTATTACTTTCTTTGCACTGAAAGTAGTATAATACAATGTCGCTTTCTTTGTATGTTTGCTTAAATATTTAAAACTACTCAACGGATTTTGATGCGGATAATTTGTTTAGAAATATTGATGCAAAAAGGGATAATAGTTAGATACTCGTTGTTGGAGATAAAGTAAGAGTAACTACAAAATAACTATTCCAATGTAATGAAATAATTGTAAAACTTATTTGGACCAAATGTTTTAATAAAAAGGTCCGCCTTGGCACCGAAGCGTAGAAAACACCCGTTCCCTGTTTAAGCGAGTAATTAAACCGTACCGGAAAGCATATTGCGCCCTCCCAGCTGTTTGTAACACGTAACGTAAGGTCTCCCCGCTTGGAGTTAATAGAAAAAAAATATTTGAAAACGTAATACTTTTTCATTTTAAATGATTTATTCTTTTTACACTTTTGATTTATAGTTTTACGTTGTGGGAGTTTCTTAAAATTCATATATCTTCAATATTTTCTAGTTCAAACTAATATTGGTATTCAATTCAAATCCAAATATCTTTATTCAATATAGAAGTTTACACTTGCTTATTGATTGTCAAACACGCTACCACCGGTTCGGAAAAGGACGCCTCAGACCTGAGAAGAACTCAGCGGGCTATTTTTATGTCATCTTTAAAAATAACAAACACTTGATAATTCGGCATTACATATTATGCAATTTTGAAACAGGACCTGGAGCGAGCAATCCATTACCAGGCTGTGTTAACTATTTAAAAATCTCATTAATATCGTAATAACCTTTAACGTTCCTTGACTACCTTTTAAATTTATTAATAGTTAAATTCTGAACATTTACTGGATTTAGTTGTAAAACGCTATACATTGTCCCATAAAGACTTACTTATTCTTCGCAGTCTAGTTGCTTGGAAGAAATAAATTATGTTTGTTCTTTGTATCTATGTTATGTGCATCACAATGTCTTAGGAAATCATCTCTATTTTTTGCACATACATTAAATTTTCAAATATGTATTGAGAACTAACGGTCCTTATTTTTATTTCAGTGAACAACTTTCTAATGATTCTTTGGGGCTCAGGTTATAGACTGCATGAATTGGTGCGTTTTGAGGACAAAGATCGTATTAGTATTCTGCGCATTTCCCACAGTAGTATGCCATAAGACTATACTATGAAAATAGCTAAAATATACTAATCGAGCTGTCTCCACATCGGTTAATAATCTAATTCTTTTTACTGCGTAAGCTGCAAGAGCTTAGTTTACTTGTTAGCTCTATTAATATGGGGGCCCCATTGTAGTTTTGTATTCACAGTTATTCCTAGAAATACAGTTGATTCAACTACGTCTAACGCCTCCCATTTATAACCACTTCAAATTTACCATGCTTCACATTAGGAGTCATGAATCTAATACATTTTGTTTTCCTTGGTTTAATAGCAGTTATTAACACTAAACCAATTCCTACTCTAAACATTTTAGTAATAATAAAATTGCTAAATTCATTTAGTAAGAGCCCTGAGCTATCGTCCGACAAATAGGCAGCCATTTAATTTGTGATCGATAAGACGACACACCATATTTTCGAATATTGAATACAAATTGTATGCAGTTATTTTAAAGCCGGTCTAGTTTATTGAATAGATCTGCATGATGCATTCAAATATTATATTTGTGGTTTTAAATATTATCTGTTCGATAATAAATTTTTCGATCTTTTCAATTATACTTATCTTATCTAATTTACGCCAATATATAATAAAGATAAACATTCTCATCAGCCTGTATAGTTCACTGCTGAACATAGGTCTCCCTAATACTACCCTGTCCGTCAGGGGTTTTGGACCGTATCCCACCACGCTGGTCCAATGCGGTGGTGGTGGACTGACTTTTTACATGCCCATCCGACGCATGGATCATCTTACTTTTCAGACAAATGGTGATCGGCCCAAATTGCCCTAACCAACCAGGAAACAACAATGAAAATTTGCTTGAGTCCCTGCAGGAATCGAACCCACGACCTCCGGTTTCTAAAACACACGCCCATACCACTAGGCTACGGAGGCAGTAGATAATACATTATTTTTTGTTACGACGCAATCTTAATTTTAATTAAAAAAAGATAATACATTATTTAATTTAATTAAAATTAAGATTACGTCGGTAATAAAATAATTTGCGACAGTAACACTTAAGCAATATCGCCCATCGGCCTGAATTGCCCTAACCAACTGGAACACAACAATAAAAATTGTTGACTCCTGCAGGAGGCTAGGCTACGGAGACCGTTCAGGCAACTCTTTTGGCTGTTTCTTTTTTAAAGAAGGAATGACTACCGCAGAGTCTAACCGGATCTTATTGGGACAGGTCAAAGCGTCCGAACTGGTGGTAGATTGATAAGAATTCAAAAGAGTTCTAAGAGATAAAATTTACTTTTGTAGAAAAATTAATGCGTTAATACATAAGACAAACAAAGAATCAAAACATTAATGATAATTCAATTAATTTAACATCAATTAACAATAATTACCGTAACGTAATAAAAACCAATTGATTGCTGAAAATTATCCATTAGTAGGTTTTTGTTACATCATTGTAAACATAATTGCCATAATTATTTCTATTGCTTGCAGAATATTATACATTATTAAACAAAATTACTTTACGGATTTTATCGCGTTTATTTTACATTTTTAATTCCCGTTTCTAGATCTTAATTTTATTAATTATTTTTAATTATTTTTAATCTGTAATTCGACCTATGCAAAAAGAACTGATTTTATCCTTACAGCCAGCAGTGGTATTATGTTGGGTTTAAATTTTAATTTATTAATTATGGGATCCCAAGCAGGTGGTAGAACCCAACCATCTTCTCTATTGAAATTTGGATGTTTTTAATCTCAATAGCCTCACGGATCATCCTTGGTAGGAATCGGTGTTCTTAGGAGGATTTGTGGTCGATCAAATCTGATGTAATGGTTTGGGTGATTTAAGGTATGGTCACACACTGCTGACTTGTTGGGTCTTCTATGTTTGATGTCAGCTATATGTTCCTTCACGCGGGTTCTTTTTGCTCGCTTTGTTTGTCCAATATAAGAGAGGCCCAGTCACAATCTCAGCTTTGTACACTCCTGGGTCTTGTAGAGGAATATTGCACCTTGACCGGTGGTAGGAATTGACCAATCTTCTTCAGCGGCTTGAAATAAGTTTTGATTGAAGCCCGCCTCAAAATGTAGCCAATCTTGTCAGTTACGCCTCTCACAAAAGGTAGAACAGCAGGTACTGCTCCACTGTGGCTGCCTTCACTCGGTCACTGTGATCGCTGCCGTGGCGCAGCGAGCTTGTTGTCTCGCAGTACTTGCTTAACATGGTGTAGCTCTGCCGCCAGGTGTTCATCATCACAGATCCTTCGTGCCTCTGAAACAAAGATTTGCCCACGGTAGCATAACTGGGATGGATGGTGGTGTGAATTGCCAATTAAATATTTATTTGTAGGGTTGGTTTTCATAAGCAGTATGGCTCAAGGTGTTATCAGGATTGGAATAATTAAAACATCAAGAAAGCTAAAGAATAATTATTTCTAACCCATAGTAAACTATATTTTAGAATTAATGGAGTTAAGGTGGTTTAGAAATGATTTATTTTATCATATGGTAAGATGGTAAATGTATCATCCACATAGCGCTTATAAATCTTGGATGAATGGGAGCAGTGAGTAGGGCCTTCTCCTCAAAGTCTTCCATAAAATGTCAGCAACAATAGGAGACACCGGCAACCCATCGCTCACCATCCCTTTGCATGTAGAACTCATCTTTCCAAAATAAATAGCCAGATGTTAAGCAATGTTTTAGTAAAAATGCATATTCTATTGAGATGTTATTTTCCTCTAACTTTCTTGTTACAATATTGATGCAATCTTCTATTGGTAAAGATGTAAACAAAGATTGAACATCAAAACTAACCGTAGTTTCATTGTCAGCAAGATGTAGATGTTTTACCTGCTAACCCCTGCTTCAGCACTGGCAACAAGACGCATGACATCTCAGTCACCCGTGACCACGGCCGCTGGAAAGTGTTCGAAACGTCGGGAATTAAAAATGTAAATAAACGGATAAAATCCGTAAAGTAATTTTATTTAATAACATAATTGCCAATTAAGGCCAATTAAGGCGTATATTCCTAAAAATTTGATTTGATCTGGAAAAATAACATTTAAAAGCAAAGCTGAGCAAAATACAAGTTTAAGTACTTGCATAACCAATTATAGTTCGAATTAGACACAAGACATAACTGAAATTGCAACGATTTAAATGTTCAACTCCCTTCCACCAGATAACAATCTACTAATAAAGTCATTAAGGTTTGTGCAATAAATGCACTATATATGTGTTTAGTTTAGGCATCGCTAAATTACATTTTTGGTTTTACATAAAGTTGTGTGTTGACAAACGATGTTGTATTTCCTGAAGTCATATATTAAAAAAATAAGCACATCACGTTAAATAAATGACAATTTAAAAGATTTTACCGCGTTTATATATAATTCATATTTTATGATATTAAAACTTCCGACTAGTCGAACACTTTCTACAAACTGAGGTGTCATGCGTGTTGCTGCCAATGCTAAAACGGGTTTGTCAGATATAAAGTTTACTAAAAAGTTAAAATTTTAATGTTTATATAATTTCTATTCATTTTAATTTACACAATCTTCAAACTCCTGGTAAAAACTTTCTGACAGTATCTTTTTTCTTCTGATATTGTTAAAGCGTGGGCTTACTTACTTCGTGATATTGGCGTTTATTTCTCCAGTTAATATCCTGCGCCAGATGCAATTAATGAACTGCGGCTATTGTGAGTGGCAGTTTGAAACGTTCCTGATTAGTATTTGCGATGCTTTAATTTATATAAAAATATAGTGTTTTTATGTCATACCAATATCTGTTATGTTAAGAGTACAAATAAGTTAGTGTTTCTGTAAGCATATTCTAAAAAAGCTAACAAATTTAGTATGCATAAGTAACATACCATAAATCTGAGAGACCATATAGAGAGTTTACCATAAATCATAATTGTTTTTTTTGTTTTAATCGTACTTACCTTATATTTTCTTCACCACCCTTAGGTTGACTGGGAGAGAATGCTAACGGCGTTAAGCTTCAATATTATTGTTTTGTGTACAAGAAATTTTAATAAATAAATAAACAAATAACATAGAAAATCGGACAAAAAAAATAATTTTTTTTTAGGTATAACTTAGCACTTATTTTTAGTAATAGTGTATAAAAATCTTTTTATACACTGTTAATAAATATTGTTTAATTTATCAAATGTTGTAATAATCAAAAAATTTCTAAAGTTATAATTTTATTTAGCTTACGTTGCTCTTTAATGACGTTTTATTGTTGAATCGGAAAAGTGCTTGAATCAAATTTGCACCCAACAATCAGTTATCATCAATAAAGAGTTGTACTTAAAAAAAACAATTATTTTCTGCATTAACAAACGCATTATTTCTATCAATTTATAAAGCACTCGTCATTGATGCTTATACCTCGTCCTTTCCAATTCATAAGTTTGAAGGAGTCTTCCAATGCAACGGTGAAGAGTTTTGGGATATAACATCACCATGTCTTACACCTCCCTGCAATTGGATAGGCTTCGTACTACTGGATTGTACTCGAACGGACATCATGGCTTTGCTGTAGAAACACCTCAGCACCTCGATATACCGACTGTCAATTAAATGTCAACTGTAATTTGGCAACGCTGAAAGGCCTGCAGCACAGCCCAAATTTCGACAGAATCAAAGGCTTTCTCATAGTCCACAAACGCCAAGCATAAAGGCAGATTATAGTCCTCGGTCTTTTTGTATAATCTGCCGCAGCGTAAAAATAAGGTCTATGGTACTAAAGCCTTTTTGAAATCCAGCTTGTTCGGGTGGCTGGAAGTCGTCTAGTCTGGAAGCGAGACGATTCAAGATGGCTCTCGAGAACAGGACATAAACGCGGCTCAGAAGGGAAATCTGTGTAGTTCTTCAAGAGGCTTTTATCACCTTTCTTGAAGAACAGCACCACCAAACATCTGCTTCACACTTCAGGCGTTATACCATCCTGTAGGACGAAATTAAAGAGCCTCTGAATGCTTGTAGTCCACAAGCATCGGTTCTCCACCTGCTTTCAGAAGCTCTGCTGTAATTCCGTCCTCACCAGGTGCTTTTTGCAAGGTGCTTTTTGCACCTGGTGAGGATTCACGTTGACTTCATTCCGGAACATCCATTTTTATTTTGTACTTTACGCCAGGAAGAATTTTGTGGGCAAGGCTATCAGATATAGAAGAATTTACAATCTTTATATCTATGATGAGGTTGTTTATTTTCCGATATATAAAATATTTCGTACAATAAAACAAACTGTTAGACAAAGTAATTTGTACGTTTCTCCAACGTAAAATTTTCTTTTTACAACAAATTCTTGTAATAGTTTTAAGCAAAAGTCTTGCAGTGTGGAAACAGGTACTATTCCCTAACTCAGTAGATTTGGTGCGAAAGAAACCTGAGTGAATTGTATATTGACAGTGTGAAGTCATCCAATTATAATCAAATAGTGGGGAAATGCAGAATAAAATTTTACATAGCGTTTGTAAGACTTTTATGTAAATTATTTATAGATAATATCAAGTATTAGTGATTTCTTTTATTTACGCGATTATTGTACAAACAAAAAGACAAGTAAGAACCAGAGTCAAATAACATATCGCCGATGTTAAGCACTGACGCGAAAAGAAATCTGCAATTTGCGACCATATTCTAGACAAGCCCAATATTAGATTTGATGAACCAAAAATACTTGCAAAAGAACATCGATTAATACTAAGGATAATTTGGGAAGCAATAGAAATTAAAAATTATCCAAACTTTAATAGAGAGGTTGGTTGGTCTTGGACAAAGCCAAAGGACAACATAAGTACTTTTTATCAAAACAATGTTCAAAATTAAGAAAATGAAAGATATGTTTATTTTAAATAAAAACTGACGGTTATTCCAAAACATTGAGATACAGACATATGCCAAATCAGTCTGCCGTGATCAAAATATGAAGCAAACGCTCTTTAGGAGATCAGAAAATAATATAGTTATTCTCAGTTATTTAAAATATTACTAACGATACAATAACAGACATGAACCAAATTCACACAATAAAATAAATCACGTCACAATTTAATGTTTTCAAGAATACATGGTACGTATTTACTCACCTTTCATTAATGACTTTATTTTAATCTGTGCACTAAGAGTAATAACAACTAAATGAAAACAATTTGTATTTAAACTCGTTACAATTTGTTAATTAAAGGGGCATAAACTTACTTTACATTACTCTCTGAGTCTGATTTACTATAAATTTAACAACTGTTAGTGAAATTAATAAACAAATAAATACTTAGTAAGTAAGCCCCATTCCGCAGAGTAAATCCAACATCTTTAATTTAAAACTGAAGACCAACTTAAATCTCAAAAGTTTCAAAGTTTCCTGTCACGTAGAGCGTGCTCTGTGGCTACTAGTGTTATATTTAAGTTGTACGACTAAGTATAACACAGCATAGTAAAACATAGACTTCTGTTTATATATTTGACGTTAATATATTTGAACAAATTTATAAAAACTGTTATAAAATGTAACATATTTACTGGGTTAACAAGACGTTACATCGTATGTCTCTCGATAGGCAGCGTTTCGATGACACCAACGGTATTGCTAATCTTCTTCTATCTATCCATTGGGCAACGGTGACCACTGTACATTAGGATTTTGGAATTTTTTTCTGCCTATGCAGCCAATAAAAAAAGTAATAGCGCAATTTCTTTTGATTATCTTCTATATCTACTAAATAGTATAAAACATCAAGTCGCTTTCTGTGTCCCTATATCCCTATGTGTGCTTAAATCTTTAAAACTACGCAACGGATTTTGGTTGGTTAAAAAATGGTTTATCTAAATAATTCATGCGTAATATTTTAGAGAAAAGCAGATAAATATAAATATTTTTACACATTTTACAGATGTATTTGTATTGCATCCATATGGAGCCGAGGTGGGTCGTTAGTTGAATATTAAATGAATTGCCTTATATAACGTGCCGTAAAATAACTTTAATAAAGATAATAATAAACATATGTTGAAAATTATGCGTGATAAGAAAAAAAATAAGTTAATTAGTGCACGTACCTTTTTTCTTATTAGCTCAGTTAATCTGTCTAAAAATATTAATATAAAGAGGTATAATAGTTATAAACTCGTTAATGTAAATAAAGTTAGTAATTACTACAAAAACATTTATTTAATTTAATGAAATAATTGTAAAACTTATTTCGACCAAACGTTTTAATAAAAACGCCTTGACACCGGAGCTTAGAAAACACCGGTTCCTTGTTTAATCGAGTAATCAAACCGAAACCGAGTACCGGAAAGCATATTGCGCACTCCTAGCTGTTTGTAACACGTAACGTAAGATCTCTCCGCTTGGATGGGGTAGAAAAAATACTTGAAAGGTAATACTTTTGCATTTTTAATTAGAGCTCTTTTCAAAATAACGTTTTATAGTTTAACGTTGTTGGACGTTACCCAAAATTCATAAATTTCCTAGCTAAAACTGTTATTGGTATTCAAACAATATACTGTAACAACTTCTATCACTCCGTATTATATTAAATTAACTTTCCTTCATCCTGATCATCAGCATATGTTGGTCCACTGCTTTTTCTTACTCCCTAATGCAAGACTTTTCCATTAGGATGTGTTTGGACCGTATCCCACAACGCTGGTCCAATGCAGGTTAGTGGGTTTACCGACTTTTTACATGCCCATCCAACGCATGGATCATCTTACTTTTCAGACAATTGGGTGGTCGGCCCACATTTTATAAAGCAAGTTATATAGTTTATAAAGCAAGGGCCAATACCGCTAGACCACGAAGGCGGTTAGTATAGTCTCATACTTTGTTATTTTGAAAATTTGTTTTTAAATTTAAGTAGTTACTGGATGAAGTGATATTAGCATACAAAGAAAAGGTAGATAAAATTTAAAAAGTGTGTAGTTACACACGTACAAGTGTTAAAATGGGTTAAAACGGTTAACTGTCCAAAACCCCCTAATGGATAGGGGTGTATTAGGGGAGGCCTATGCCCAGGTGTGGACTACCACAGGCTGATGATGATGATGATGAACCTACTTCTACTTCAGTAATATAATACTTTCTAGCTAGTAATTGGGTGATTGGCCAAAATTTACCAAACCATCTAGGAAACAACTTAGAAAAGTAGTTTAGTCCCCGCAGCATTCGAAGCCACGACCTACGGTTTCTAAAGCCCAAGCCCATACCAATAGGCTACGGAGGCAGTTATTGTTTATTCTATTTTATTAATAAATAAATGATAAATAATACAGTTTTCATTGACGATTCCTTCTAGTGTGTACTTTGTGACCATGGATCCTGGGAAGGGTTCCAAAAGTCTTGTATAGTAATTAAACGCGATTTAATTCGTAAACCTTTATATAATAGTAGTATTTATCACGGTCACGTTACGTTATTTCGAATTTCTATTATATATCGATAAAAACTTAGCCGAAGCTCACTTTAACTGTATACATATTTCGGAATATTATTAAATTTGCGTTAGATGCGCTCCGAGCATTATTCCGCTTACTTCCTAGAAGTTTACACTGCTGCTACGGAGCGCGGTTTAACAATTTAGATTTCATGAATGCAATATTCGATTGAGTGGACTCTCGCCTAACCTTTGGAGGTTGTAAAATAAATTATTAATTTATATACTCGACCTGCTGGACATCTAATGAATGGCTCTCGAATTTTTTAATTGGTATACAAATTTAATTTACTATTTAATTTATTATTAAAATGATATTATAATTAAAGCTTTTCTGATATCTAACACCTCAAGCCAAATAACTGTTAACTGATTTAATAAAATCATATTTATGTCGATTCAAATGAATGCTATTTAAATTTATTAACTTAATAATAAAATAAAATTTTGTCTAGCTACTATCTTATATTAATTTCAACGATATAATATGTTTTTTCATCATCCACCATCGATATTATCATTGTTGGACATAGGCCTCCCCTAATGCATGCCACCGCAGCTTCAGGCTGGGGTTCCAAAGACGCTGTTTTATGCCTCTTACACCCTATACATTAGTTTTGTTAAACTATGTTAAGTATTTATTATTATGAGGTAATGCATCAAAACAAGCTCTTGAGATAAGTCTGCTAACGTGTCAAAAATGTTAGGTTTCACCTGCTGTCTCGGGAGTAGGTACTTGACGTCAGAGTTGACTGGAACCAACTACTCTTCTAACGCAAATTTTATAATGTTAAACTAGTAAAAAAAAAAATGTACAACAAGACCATCTCGTAAGTAAATCAAGAAAAAAGTTACACAATAAAAGTACCCTCACCTGCCCTCCACATTTCAAAATCCAAAAAAATAACATCCAATGGAGATCAAAGTTGATCTGAATAATATTGGTTTTTAATAACAGACCTGAATAATTTACCTTACTCGAATGTAATAAATATAATAGAGAAATATTTTCTATGGGATTTTAGTTCAACAATGTTTTTATAAAGCAAACGCCGTGAGGTCAACAAAAAGAGTTACCGCAGATACAAAACGCTCTACATTTAGTTGTTGGTAAAATATTGCCGTACATTTTTTAATTTAGTTTTTGTGTAAGTCTACCAAAACAAACCTAAAGTCTTGGTTAACAAAATATGTTAAATGTTTCCAACTTAAATAAATATATAAAAGGAAACTATGGAAATCCTTTAGGTTACTATATTTTTTTAGTTATTTAAATATTTATGTTTACAAAATGATAACTTACTTGATAAAATCACAATTTTGTATTATTTATGTATTGCCAGAATATTAATGATTCAACGAATATTTAGCAAATTAATTTCTCTATATATTTTAAAACTATGGTAAGGCAAACTTTATAAATAGCTCACGTGACCGCCGACAACAGCCACGATGTCTCGTACGGACCAGTCGATGCATAACACCACTCAACACAATTACACAGAGATGCACAACACTTATCACACACGAGGAGAGTTCCGTTCCGGGTGCGGCTTACAAGAATCTCTGCCTTTATATTTCAGACCCGTCTTTTATTCACGATTTCGGACAGATATTAAGTAAATGCCGAGATTTCTTTTCCGAGGTAAGCGGGTACTTAAACCGCTTTAGAAATTGTATTCCAACTGTTGTTATATTTATAAATTTTAACTACATTCATTTATAATATTAAACGACAAGGGTTTACTTAGTGAATTTCTTTTACAAAAATTAAAAAAATATTAAAAGACGCCTATTAACATGTGAAACGTTACATTGAGAGCAAAGACTTTCGGAAAGAATTTATCCATATTCCTTGTAAACTCTTTTAGCTGTAAAGTTTTTTTTAAGAAGGAATGACTACCGCAGAGTCTACCCGATTCTCATCTGGACAGGTGAAAACTTCCGAATTGGTGGTAAATTGACGTACACTCATAAGAGCTTGACAGACCCAAAATTTCATAAACGAAACGAATTAATCCAAAAAAAATGTTTCTTTGTAAAAACTGCTAAAGCCAACATTTTTTATTTTGGCTATAGCAGTTTTTACAAAGAAACAATAGCCGTAGACTGGTATATTAGTTGTAGCCATAGGGTTAAAAGGCTGTTTTTATAGCCTTTAAACGCTTTCTCTTTGTAGTGATATGATCACTAGGAAGAGAAAGCGCTTAAAGTCAGGAAGAGAAACCATAAAATTATAGGGCACGATGATAAAGATTAAACTGTTCAAAATTGAAAGAATGGCCTAAATGTAATGGAATTGATGGTGAACGTAGATGATGCCTAAATGTTACATTTTTATATTGACATGCATTTAATATTATAATGTATTGTAAGTTAATGAATAATGTTATTGTCTTTTTTAACCACTCATGTGACAAAGACGGGTAATATTACGTGCCAACATTGACTCTTTGATGACCGCTACAGGAATCTATGTAACTAAAAACTTTAACAGAGCCAGTTAATTATTTTGAACTGCGTAACTTTATAACGTAATCAAAACTTTTATATTGTTTAACTTGAATTTATATTTCGTTTTATAATAAATATAAATATTTTCTATCAGAACTACGCATCACTTGTCATTACATAGCACCAACAAATATTGTTCAAAACCGCACAATTTTCCTGAATGAATGAAAGAATGAAATAGTTAAAACATTTCTACGACACATAACATTTATTTAAGACATCCAATAAATAAAAAAATATGTATAAATAAAAACTATGAGCAATCTCCTGATAATTTACTGTAGCTAGAAATGCACCTGATAAAAGATGTCTCTCGAACGAGAGCAGTATTTGATAAAAGGTTCTTGAAATAAAATATAGTTTTTAAGCTGCAACTGTGAAATGCCCCTGGTTCGGAAGTGACCGTTCATAAAAGCTTTCATTAAATTCTTTCTCTCTCTTTTCTTATTGGGTATGATTTACTTTTGTAATAAGCTTAATGCATTAATACATTACATAAACAAATAATCTAAAAATCAATCAGTCAATTTTTGGAAAAGGACTACTCAACTAATTTTACATGCTGTAAATGTATCCGAATACGGTGAGGAAAAATTAAAAGAAAAAGGAGGGTAGGCGAGAGGAACGGTATAGTAAGAAAGGGAAGGAAGATTATTGCGTAACCAATTTGCCGCCGTGTTAGGCGACATAGAAATGCGCGCGAACACATTTTAAACGAGTAACTCCAACGGATTTTTAATTAAATGTTGCAATAACTTGCAGATAAAGGATATTTTTCAACACACTTTAAACTTATTGTTATATTTTAGATATAAATTTCCGAAATACAACAAAAGATAAAAAAATATGATATAATAATTACATACATTTTTTTACAAATAACTATATTTTTGTATTTTTAATTTGAATACTTACTTTAATATAGGAACGTTGGTCAGAAAAAGGACAATTATTTCCACAGTTCCATTTCAAAACACAATCTATAATTCTTGTCTTGCTTTAATTTTTCAAACAGTGGTAATATTGGTAATGTTATGCATTTATATTTAGCAGTAGTCGAACGCTAAACCAACGTTAGGTCTAATTATCTAGCACAATGTTAATACTCTCAAAACAAACACGTCTAGCTGCTATAATATCCATGAGTTAACGCGCAAGCAAACAGTTCTTCATATTATATAAATTCTTGAGTTAAATAGAATTAAATATTTATTAATACTCAGAAGACAATGATAAATGTGTGCAACACGAAATGAAATATTTTAGCAAAGCAGTAGTGTGAAAACACAACTGTGTTCCGGTTTAAAGGGCACCGTAGCTAGCGTAATTACTGGGTAAATGAGCCTTAACATCCTATGTCTCATGGTAGGCAGCGCGTTGGTGATACCGGTATGGCCGATTTCTATGGGCGTCGGTGACCACTTTCCATCAGGTGGCCCCGACTGCTCGTCTTCCCGCGTATGCAATTAATAAAAAAAATAGAGCCTAGCGCAATCATTTTAGAGCTCGGCATCCGGCGAGTACTTGTAATATGCCAATCTCCGTACCACGAGACCGTATTTTAGAGCAAGCTCATGATGGAGTATCCTGGCTACTAGGTTGTGCCTGTGTAAATACTCAGTGTTAAAAAGAGCCAAACGACCGGAGATAACATGCCTCCCCAGGATGGCGACAGGCTCGACAAACGTAATCCGTAAGGATTTATCTCCTGTAGTTGTTGGTCTTCATAACCTTATCTTCATAACCCATAACCATAATTCGCAAAACCCTCGGTTTCTTCGAATAGATTACCAAAACGTTGCCAGTTTACTGAAGCGGTAGCATCTACATGAGGCTCATGAAGAGTTTTGTTGAACCGCCCGTGTAGCTCTTTCTCTTTCCATACGGAGATGCTTAGCTACTGCTGGATCCTGCCACTGCTCGTTGGCTAAGGATAGAGGGGTAAGTCTTTTATCACTTTCTATGACGCCTGCATAGAATGCATCATCTGATTTCGCCAGGAAGTGCTTACGGAGGCTGCACGCTTCACGGTTATGCATAGCAAGAGCGCTTAATAAGTTCCGTCTACTATGCTTTCGTGGTAAGTTACTGACGATCTCGGGGTGGTGCTTCCTGTGTGACGTCAAGGTGGTGCGGACTTTTCTGTCCAGGTCGTTTAGCTCGGTTTAAGACCACCTGAGAATGCCGAAAGTATAAACAAGGACGGGCATAACCCAACCGTTATACACGTGTACTTTATTTAAGCCTAACAAAAAGCTAATTAGCACTTTTGTCCAGCGTCCAAAAACTACTCCGCGAACTGATTGTTTTACACCGTCCTGGTTACTAAAAAATTAATCTCCTGAATAAAAGTATATTTATTAATAATGAATTTTTTAATCTCATATATAATGGTTGCGCGGGGCGCGTGGTCACTTAAGTTTCGTCAGCCAATTTGGAATGGACCAACTAGCTCGAGTGACGGCTATATGGTAGATTCTATTTAAGGACCAGAAGCGAGGATGCGGTTCAAAGGACAATATTCGTAACACGGCTCGGACAACGTGGTTATGAAGCCGGATTGGGAATGCGATAAAAGGAAGAACTAATACCTCGTCTGATGGCGGCACAGCTGCAGGCGTCTTCGTTGATGCGGTCGGGGTTCGCGGTAAACGTAAAACGATTAGAATGAAGCGTTGGCCATTCGCGTCGCGTGACTTTACGAAATATGATGCGCTGCGTAGGAACCGAAGGGAGTTCTCCGACTGTGGCGGCGCTGGCCGCCGATCGTTTCGCGAAGTATTCACTTTTTACTCTTTTTCTTCGCAAGGTTAGGAAAAATTAATAGAAAAAGAGGAGGGGCAGGCGAAAAGGAGCGGTATATTAAGAAAGGGAATGAAGATTATTGCGTAACCAATTCGCGGCTGCGTAAGGCGACATAGAACACATAACATTTATAAATCAGGCCAATCTAAGTAAATCTTCACACAAAGAAATGCATCTAGAAAATATTGCAATCTGTTTAAGGCTTTACGTTGTCATCTCACGAAAAGAACAGACGGCTCTCGTGGAATACTTTTCACGGTTTGCCTCCCATCTATGTTGCATCTTTATTATTACTGAAAGCAATTTGTGATAAAAATTAAGGAAAAAATTATAAACAGAGCGTACAAGTTTTTTTATTGGTTGGAAATGTGACTATTATTGAATATTAAAAGAAATACATTCTAGTTTATATATTAGATTAGTACAATATATTATTATACTAGCGACCCGCCCCTGCTTCGCATGGGAGCTAAATTAAATGCTGATAGAAAATATAACTACAATAATAAGCATGTGATGTACTTATAAACCTTCCTCTTCAATCAGTCTATCGATTAAAAAAAGACCGCAACGAAATACGTTGCGAAGTTTAAAATATTTAAGAATACATAGGTGTATAGGGACGGAGAAAGCGACTTTATTTTATACTATGTAGTGATACGCCAATTGCAAAAACTCATCAAATTCAAACGGGATCTTGCATTTTCTTATTTACCTTTTTTTAAGGGTAAGTATTAAAAAATATTGCGAAGTCGATGCAAAACTAGAAAACACTTGACGTATTTTCTAGACGAACCAATTCATATTAGAATCATCAGTCCATATGTGTAATAGTTATACATATGCATATTAGTGAGATACGAAAGTAAGATATTTTATATAGAAATGTGCTGTGTTATTTAAAGTAGTACCTTGTACCCTAACAAATTTCGAACAGTCGCGCAGCTCTGACATTGCTAAATAAATAACGTAGCTTTCCTTATTCATGTCCACAACGCAGCTTCCAAGTCTCTTCCGGGGCGTTATGCTCACTAAACTAAATTAACTTTATACTTTATTTCTATGCAATGAAATTTAACTTTATTTTTTATTTATAATTATTTTAAATGTTCATACGGAAGGTAGTTTTGTTCATGTAAATGTAAATGGATATTAAAAACCTTAATAATTCTGTTATATATGCATTTTTTTACAGTAGAGGTTCGTGAAAACTGCCTGAGAAAAGATAGAGTGAGTGAACTAGAGTGTAAAAAACGCTTTAAAGTCCTTTTAAACCTTTCGGTCTTGACAGAACATTTAAAACTTCATCTAAATTTAAGGGTTGTGAACTATTATGTTGTTGTTATTCTTTATAGTATTTACTGCAAGAGCAACATTAAAATCGTTAGGATTATTTAATTTTTAATAAATATTATTTTTTATGATATTAAAGTCTAATCGTTTCCAAGCTGTAATATTTGAATATGCATTAAAAACTTCATCTCGGTTATATTATTACATATATTTTTTTTTATAAACTTGAACGCCATTCTTCTTATGGTCATCAATCAAAAGATTTAATTAAGTCGGGAAAACCTTGATCACATTCTTTACTTAGTAAGGAAGCACGGTGAATAGTGCATAAAATAAGTCTGAAGATATCAATAAACATTTATATTTCAAACTTGCTGGTGCCCGCGACTTCGTGCGCGTGGTAATATAAAAATATGTATTTTTTTAAGTAGCCTAAGTTATTTCCAGGTACATATAGTTATCTTCCAGTGAAAGTCTCGTCAAAATTTGACTCCCTTGTAAAGAAATTAGCCACATCAAGCAGTCAGACAGACAAAATTTAAATAAATCTTATTTTTTGTATATGTACGGATTATATATCACAATGTTCTGATTTAAAAGTAGATATTTTATTATCACAAACTGACGCAACGAATTTACTAAATAATTATTGAATTTACTAATTAATTGTACTAAATTTCATTCGCATCGTGAATTGTGTCATAGATTGCCTTAAAGATATATTACACAATTATATCTTGTATATCAGGAATATATCGTTCTTACCCGCTTAAACCATAATAATTTCTAAGATAATACTTATACAGTAGATGATTATTAGCCATTATAAATAAAATAAAAGATAAATCCAAAGAAAACGGTCATAATTAAGGTATGGTTAATTTTTTTTATTCATCGAATAAATATGAGGTCTCGGAAAATTGGGTATATGAAAAAAAAAAACATTAAATAAACTAATCGCGTTATTAGGGCAATTTGGGCTAATCACCCAATGGTCTGAAAAGTAAGACGATCCGTGCGTCGGATGGGCATGTAAAAAGTCGGTCCACCCACCAACCCGCATTAGACCAGCGAGGATATTAGATATTAGACCATTAGGGATATGGTCCAAACCCCTAATGGATAGGGTGTATTAGGGAGGCCTATTTCTAGCAATAGAAAGCCACAGGCTGATGATGATGATGATGATGATAGTACCCACTTATTGTATTGTATTTAATTGTTAAAAGAATTACCACAAGGAAGCTTCTACCCACCGTTTAAAAATAATAGTCCAAGTCGAAGCGCTTGGAGCGAAGCAACAAGGTAACATATAAAGAAAATAACCGCTCTGAATTGAATAACTTTTGCGACGTTGGTTAAAAGTTAATCGAACGAATAGTTTGTGTAATATGCATTTATCTAATTGTGTCGGAAGAAATAATTTTATGGACAAACTAATAAACTAATATCAACAAGCAGGACTAAACTAACACAAACTCTGAGAACGACAATTTCTATCAGCAGTAAACACAAATTCAAACTTCTTGCCAAGCTTAGTACCAAACATCATAAGTTATTAATATTTTCTAGTGTATATATGAAATATGTAAATTTAACAAGTTTTAAATTGAAAGGAAAGACTAATAACTTAAAATTCAAGTTGACATAACAAAATGGGTAATGTTATTATAGTTTTAACTTAATTTTCTAAAGCTTTATATAGAAGAAACTGTTTTGTTTAATTTTACATATTAAATTTACTTTTGCAAAGAAAACTTTTGTTCATGATATTAATTTAACATGCAAAATCTAAATTTTACGTAAATAATAAAGTTATTAAAGCCTATGCAAGTAAAAAGTAACTTTAAACATTGTACTAAAAGTTTGATAAATTTTAATTATATAGTACTTTTGATAATAATCCTAGCCCTAATAATAAAAGTAAAAGACCATTGGCAAGTTAAAATATTGGTGACAGCAAAATCAGTGTTAAAAACTGCGAATCTAAATTTTAATTTTTGAATACGTTACTAGAGTTTTGTTTTGACATTTATTTCAAGATTTTTTCTGCACAAAGTGACACTTGTGCAAGATAGAATTCTTTGATTAGTCCGTTACACAACCTTAAAAGTTTTTCGGAGCTTACGAATAATAGATACACACTTTTGCTTTAGTGACATCGGCTTAGCTCTTGCTAATATAATATAGTGTAAAACTGAGACATGCCGAGACCAACTGGGAATTTAGAGATAGAATATTTGAAAGCATTTTTTTACCTCCAACTATTGTTAACAAGTAAAATTTTAACAAAAATCTTTAAACAGCCTATAACTGTTTACAACGCAATATTAGCAGGTAACGACGAGCTCTCTGTACGAAGTTGCCTTGTGACTTCTGACATAGCATTTTAAATCTCTGATATTTTTTAAGGTATTAATTTAATCACAATTTTGACTTTGTTACATTTTTGACAGACTACCCAAAAGAAAGAGATACTCAATTCGAAGCGTATGTTTTTTTTTAGCTGATGTTTATTACCTCTTTGTACCGCTCCAAGTGGTCTGATTTTGTTAATTCTTTTTTTTAATTATTGGTATTAGTAGTCATTTTGTACCATTTTTTAATTTTGTGACAAGTAGTTAACCAGATAAATAAGAAACATAAAAAAATTGCGTTAAAAATCACACCCACTTATAATAACTTTTATGTGAACTGAAACTTTATTATCTTAAATGAGCTTTGAATATGCCTGATTGCAATTTTTAAAAATGTTTACATAAAAATGGTCATTATGGGTTTGACTTGGAACATAATTATAATCTCTTGCGGACTTTATTGTAGACCAATTCAAGTGGTACAATTATGTGTAATATAGTTTAAACCTCTTTAGGTCAAGCCAGCGTTTGCTATTTAATCGCACGAGGTTGTGATTTTTGTCGCAGTAATTTATTTCATTTATTGAAAAATAGGAACAAATGATATGTTAAAAATGATCCTTTTGTAATACGTACATGAGAGGAAATACTGCCGCGTTTTTTCACGATCCATTAATCCTTATAGTCTGTACCGTTTAGCCGATTTCCAATCTGCCGAGTCCTATTACTCTTTCTAGCTGTGCATAAGTAACAAATGATGGTGTTCGATTCTTAGTAATTAAAATGGACCCATACCCCGGCTGCGTATTGCAGCGATCAATTATCCAGTCATTGCTTGCACATCACTTTTATTTAGCAAGTGTTTTTACTCCTATTTCGTATAACCTTCGTATATGTGATTTGCGATTGAGATGATATTTTTCTGATGGATAAATATTAAACCATTTACGTCAAATCGTCGTTTTATTTTTTTTATTTTCTCTGCGGCTTTGATCGTGCAATTTTTATGAAGTTTTTTTACACAGTTATTAATATTATTAGTTACTTAACGAATGTACGTTTTAATTATCAAAGAATAATGTAAACGTTACTTAAAACAAAGTATTAAAAGAATTTGTATTGTAGTACATATCAAATCCACTAATTTAAGGATTTTTAGCGTTAGTTTATATATTCCCGACATTTCGGACTCTTTCCAGCATCCATGATCACGGGCAGACTAAGTTCGTGTATGGTATATCTCATTGAGATACAGACATACACAAATATAATTATCGTGTAAATAAAAGAAATAACTTTGTATTATGTACTTAAAAGGCAAAACTAGATGTTCCAGATAGACTTTCAATGAAATTTAGTAACAATTGAACTCATACTCATCATTTAATAACGTTTTATCGAGTAACGAACGAAAACGTTATTAAATGATGTGTACTTAGAGTTAAAACACCTTAAAAACCGTCTTAATTATAATTTTTTTCCAGCTTCGGTGAAGTTTAACTTCCACCACAATTCTCCAATACTTTAAACCACTTTTAATAAAATTAATAATTTTATTAAAAGTGGTTTAAAGTATTGGTCTGATTAAATTAAAAAGTTATATAGTTTTTGTTTAAAATATTTTCCCTTAAAATACAAATAAATGGTATTAATACTTTTTGATTGTTAATTAATCTAAAGTTATACATCTCATGTAGCATTTAAAATGACATTATTTACAAATTGATAACATTATTTTGTACTTTAGATCCGCAAATATTAAATCTTATCTTACAAGCAATTAAAAAGATTAATCGGAACATCTAAGCAAAGCTTTTAAATAAATTGGCTGCGAGTCATTGTTTGCTTTTAATGAAATGTATAGCAGGATTTATTAACATATTATTCATACTCCGAAGATAAAAAATAATGTGCAAAATTATCGATTGTATTGTTAGAATCACATTTTATTACAATTTCATTTACTTTTATTTGTAGTACAAAGTTTACTACACACTATTATACACACTACTTTGTTTAAAAATGTTAGCTCATATTCGTTTTTTTAAATGGTAACCGGAATTTTTAAGTTATCATAAGCATTGCAAGACTTTTTTTACATTTTACTAGATAATTATGTCCCAGAGTTTAATAGTTTAATAATAAAAGAAAAAGCTATATAACCTAGGTTCTTAGCTTAAATGATTCATATAAATAACCAATTTTGTTATATGATTCCCTTCGCAGTCCACCATCGTTAAGTGTAGCGATTGTCGTGACACTTGTTAAATGACTAGCTCTTAGCGACTTGTCCACGAGGTAATATGTTTTTTTCTAAAAACAGCCTAAGTTAGTCTATGTTACTCCTAGTTACATCAGCTCTTTTCCTCTCTTCCAGTAAAAGTCCCGTCAAAATTGAAAAAGCCATTCAAGAGTTTAGCTCGAACAAACAGACAAAATGAAAAAACTATTTTAAAAACGGTTATTATGATGTTATAAACAGACGCTTAATTTTTTTTTATTTGTAAGACGGTAAGAGTAATTATTGAAATTGACTTCGTCTAAATTTAGTTATAGCTTTAGGTTTCTTTCCAAAATAAAAAGAGAACAAAGTTATTTAAGATGTAAAATTAAAAGTATGTGTTATTTTGATTCGTTATGCAGTGCCATAGAACTTTTAATAACGTTCCTGAAAAAAATTTAATAACGTTTTAAACTCTGTGATGAAATATTAATTTTACCGGAAATGAAAAAATTCGTTTTTTATTGCGTGATGATGGTTGCCTTTCAAAATGAACGCTTACTGAATAATTAAAACAGGGCTTTTGATCAGTACCCTCGTTAAGTATTTAAAATGAAAAACTCCAAAATGTTTTTGTTATATAAAAATCATTTTAGTACAAAAAAAATGTTATTTAAGTAATTATCAATCAATGTAAAGTTGGCTAGTAAAAAATGCCAAAGTTGTTAATGATTTGAAATTTGGTATTAAGCTGTGCATATAAGTATAAACAGTTAAATCTAATAGACCATTTTCTGTCACTTTTATGATTAGGGCTCAAACACATTCTTATTACTAGCAATAATTTTCTATTACAATATATTGTACACATGTCGTCTCAATAACAGTTAAAGTAAGCCAATATTTAAAGATGTATTTTTTTTCTGAAAGCAAAAGTTCTTTATACGAAAAATATCATTATGGAAACAAGAACTTTCCTTATTTTATTACATTAAAACCAGAACTATTTAGGCATGACCAGATTAGATCAAAATAATACATAGTGTTCCCCCACAAGTTTTAGTACACTTTCATTATACAGTAAAGTAGAGCACTAGAGTTAATGTTTCAGAAGAGCAGTGGCCTACAGTCCAAACGATGCTTAATTAATTGAAGTATGGGTTGTATTACTAATTTCTACATAAACTGGCTACAGACTATCAGCTTTGGTATCCTAACTGTTAGCTTTACCGAAAAATATAATTGTTAGTAATTTTTTGCTGCATTGTATGTCACTAGAGAACATAATTACCCTATCCTTTTTTCTTCAGCGCCTGATAACATAGTTTTAAGGTGTGCAAAGTGTACGAGAAAACATTTCAATTAAAAGTAGATTATTAAATAAAATGAGTTTATGAACTTTATCGCGTTTATTTTACATTTTTAAATTCCCGACGTTTCGAACAATTTCCAGCGGCCGTAGTCACGGGGTAGACTGTCTAGGGGAATTTAAAAATGTAAAATAAACGCGATTAAATCTGTAAAGCCATTTTATTTAATAATGTATAATATTCACGAAAAGAATAAAAATAATTAAAAGTAGAAGTTGCCAGAAATTTGCACGAGGAAAATAAAATTAAAAATCTAATATTTCTTGCACTTACAGAATCAAAATCAATTTAGGGAATCTTTTCTGATGATGAAACATTATTAGAATGTGCACCTGAAAAGTTTAAACTAATAATTATTTTACTATGTAAGTTTAAATGTAAGTAATTTAAATTTTTAGTTCAAATGATAAATAAACTATAACGAATACGAACTAGTTTGATAGCAGAACTTGATACTTTTTGTAACAATATTCTTCTATATTGTTATCCACTGTGACCTCACTTAAAACTCACAACTTAAAGTAAATTATGTGCATAAAACTGCTCAAGTTCTTACTGAAGCGTTTATAATTCATTGGAGTATACACTTTGAAGTACACAAGGTTGTATAATATTTAAGCTATCCAGTTTGTTAAAACCTTGTAATAGTTATTTTTTCTTTTGTCTATTCAAGTAATATTTATCATTCACAAAACTTGAAAAATCACACTGTTTTCTTCGCAGATTCAAAATATACTACATTGCGTTTAGTGGTAAAAATTTAAATACTACTGATTTAAAGCAGTAAAAGGAATCGCGGTGATGCTACTCCTTATTCTGTTGTCAAAAAGAGACCTACAATCTTACAAAACTAATAACAAAATCCTATGTTTGACGCCGCGTCGTTGCTATTAGTTACTTTGTTTACATCTTTTCTAATGGTGGCCATATCATATATAAAATATATGTACAATATCATATAGAATAATTAAAACAGGGCTTTTGATCAGTACCCTCGTTAAGAATTAAAAATAAAAAGTAGAAACTCCAAAATGTTTTTGTTTTATATAATTCATTTTAGTATAAAATAAAAGTTATTAAAGTAATTATCGATCAATCTAAAGTTGGCTAGTAGAAAATGCCAAAGTTATTAATATATATAGTATTTAAATACTACTGATTTAAGGCAGTGACAGGTCTTTGGGTTTGAAGGGCACCGTAGCCAGCGTAAACGAGACGTAACATGTCACACCATTCCGCTTTGGACCAGCGTGGTGGGCTACCTCCTAACGAAGACAGCGTGCATTAGGGAAGGCCCTGGTCCTGCAGTGGGCTAACACAAGTTGATGATGATGATGAATATATCATGTCTCGGCGGTGAGTAAAGTTGTGGCATTTTACGCTGATTTTCTTAAGGGTAACCACTTACCATTAGATAAACGGCCTGCTCGTCTCATCGCTCCAACAAATAAAAAACGTTAAGCTGACATCATTAAAATCATGTCAGTTTAACTTTTTTCTTCATCAATAAAAATGCTACATGAATGGCAACACTTCATTAAGTAGCTTTGTGTACATCATTTAATTATGCTGAAACTATAGGCTTTTACAATAAATATAGTACATGATGATTCTATAGAACTAAATTTTTGCTTTAATAATAAAAATTATAAAATACAATGTAAAATTGGACCGACTTTGGTCAATTTTTGGATAACCTATTTTGAGAGAGTGGCGTAATTATCTCCAGTTAACGCTCTTTAGTGAGAAGCCATCAACAGACTGCGGTACTTAGAAGTGAAAGTTAGAAACGTGCCTGTTTATATTTTTTTGGAGTCAATGTTTGTATAATAATATTCTGATGTTTTTTTTTTGGTTAGCTGCAAACGATTTGCTAGAAGGATAAAGGAAGGTAATTGTTATGTTCAATAATTTTTTCACGTCGGCAATTATCACAGGATTTTATTTTACGGAGTTGTCTTTTTGTTTTCGTTTACATTCCAATAAAAAAAATGTTTCGTATTTAAAAATATTTTTTAACCGTTCTGCAATCCACAATCCGTAACATTGATATGTTTATTGAGAAGCTGTGAGAATATAATAAAAATAATAGAGACGTATCGTTTGGTCTAAGATTTACTTAATACATTTACAGTTCAATAAAACGTTTGATATTAATTGTAATGATTGTTATAAGTATTAGAAGCTATAACTACATTTATTTTGGTGACTTTTTTAGATTGATGTTTTAATATTTGGGACTGTGTGTGGTAATAATAATGTTCTTCAGTTGATTACGACTACTTCGGCCGATCTATATTAGAGATCTATATGAGATGTTTACAATAAGTTTTAGGGAAAATGTGTCGGCCACAGTCTTTTAGTATTGGGAGCGCCTACGTGATTTTAGCGTCTATTGTTCGGAATATCGCAGCAGATTAAACGAGGTCTAACAATTGCCCATCTAAATACACTTACATTTACATAGGCTTTACATTATGAGGCATTAACTTAATGTATAATATTTAAGGCTTTGCGATTTTATTATTCATACTAAACCAAATTAAAACTAAATTTTATGAAATGTCATTTACCAAATTGATAAAATATAACTCAATCAAGCCTCTAATTCTTTCATATACAGGGTGGCCCATAAGTCCTTTGTTATGAAAAAAAAAATATTAAAATAAAACTAATTACATTATGAATTAAATTTTTATTTACAAAAAAAGCTTAAAAAACGGGAATTATTTTTTGAAAATAACATCTAAATGTAATCCGTTGCGATCACAGCACTCTTGCAAACGACGTCTAAAATTGTCGATGACTGCGCGGCACGTCACTGCTCAAATGCTTGTCATTTCTCTGCGGATGTTTTCTTTTAGGGCCTCAATTGACCAGGGTTTTGTGTCGTATACTTTATCCTTAGGTAGCCCAATAAAAAATCCATCGGGTCAGATCTGGACTACGTGAGGCCAGGAAATGTCCCCTCTTTAGAGATCACTTTGCCAAGAAAAGTTGACGGATAACGGCATAGCGAGTGTTAGAGGTGTGAAGTGGCCCCATCCTGTTGAAACCACGTCCTGGCATTAAAGCTTGAAAAGTTTGACAATCCTGGTATGAAAAACTCTTCCATCATAGCCACATATACCTCGACGTAACAGTAACTGCGCGCCCTCTGCCATCCTCAAAGATGTGAGGCCCTAGGATACCATGGGCTGACATAGCGCCCAAACAGTCACTTTCGGACTATGTAGTGCTTTTGATGCTTAAGTTTTGGATTGATGGGCTCTAATAGCGGCAGACTTTGTTTACTAACATGCCCGTTAAGATGGAAATGAGCCTCGTCAGAGAACATTATTTTATTGAAGGAAGTAAACCGATTAAACATTTCATTCGCATAATTTTGTCTTTGAATACCCTCAGTTTCTTTTAATTCTTAACCAACTGAATTTTGTAAGGGTGCATATGTAAATCTTTCTTCAAAATCCGTGGTAACGATGTCCTGGATACGTTTAATGCTTTGGCGCGCTTACGAGTTGACTGTGTCGGATTTTCGCGAATAGACTGTGTCACTGTGTCTATGTTTTGTTCCGTACGTGACGTCCTTGGGCGACCAACGCGGTTTATCAAACGTCGAACCGGTCTCCTCGAACTTAGCAACCCAGTTCTTAATCGTTTGAAGAGTTGGAGTGTCGACAAAGTTGTGTAAACCTTTGCGTTCTCGAAATTTACGCCGCGCAACGGTTGCCGAATTGTCGTTTTTATAAAACTCGCGCACACAAAACGCACGGTCCGCTCCGGTAAAACGTTCCATCGCGACTAAATTCCCAGAAACCGAATTTACTCCCCCCGCTTCCCCTACACCGCTCACGCGCGCCCTGTTCGTTTTATTCAAATTTTACTTTTCAAAGAACTTATGGGCCACCCTGTATAATAAACTAGCAAACCCGCGTCGCTGCGGCTAGGATTTACTTATTTAACATTGTAATAAACGGAAAGAAAATATCAGTTTTGAGGACCACCATTTTAATTAATGAAAAAATAACACTGGTACAAAAAATCGATCCGATTGGTATTTAAAAGGGACAGACTGAAGACGATTCATTAAAATGTTCCTTCTGTTGATATCGTGCAAAATTGTATACAAAGAGTTAGTTTTAAAAATTATAGTATTTTTAAGTCTTTGTTTTCTATTAAAAATATTATAATTTGTATGGATATGAAACACTACCATCCAAAGCAAAATTTGTACGTTTTGGTTGCATGGTTATTAAAAAACAAAGAACAAAAGTTGATAACATTTGAAGTTTTATTTTTGTTTTTATCAATAGATATTTTAAGAGTTATTTTAAAATTAAATGACCAAAGCTAATTAATTTTAAGCAATTACTTTATATTGTCCCAATTCTCCTATTATCAACGAAAAGTTTATACTATTAAACAGCGCCATCTATTGACACAAACAACGCAATCAATAGATATAGCCAACTGTCACAATCGATTCGTAGCAAACAATTTGCATCTGCAATTTGCATGCAATAATAGAAAAATAAATCGCATTAAAACATTATTGCGATTATAAATTAAGATGTAAGCTATTCTATCATTCAAGATAGATTAAACTGTACATGGTGGGCAACTATATTTTAAAATCGGTTAAGTATTTTAGAAGTCCATCGCGGACAGACATCGTGACACAAGATTTATATATATTAAGATGTAGATATCCAACACGTGTTAAATAGCCAAAGTATATGATATAATATATGTAATATCTAATGACTGTAACTTTGTACTTATAAAAGGAAGTAATAATAAAAGATACATTTATACAAAAAATGCAAGATTCTAGTTTTCAAGGCAAATCATTCATTAATCATGTAAGAGTGTAATAGATCCTCGCAATTACGTACTTAAAGAGAGTGAGGCGTGTAATGTTCAAAGATAATACAAATGTGCTTAATGATAAACTAGCTATACGGTATTAATTAAACATAAGTCTAGACTAAATAAACGATAAAGAAAGTACTTTTTATTGGTTACGTGCTGAAATAATTTTTTAAATAAATGTTATAGAAAACAAGAAGTTGAAAGTGATATTTTAGTTTCTATTTAATTATGATTTTCTCTATAAATTATGGTCAAAAAGACATGTCTATCTATCCAGTGAAAGACCAGTAAAAAGATCGGACCGGCTCTTACAGAAAATAAAAAACAATTGTTTTGTTAAATGAATCGGTTATATATCTCAATTTTGTCCTTAAAAACCGGTTACTTTAATATTACAAACAGAAACTGCAAATTTATTTATTTGTATAGATAATAAAATTACGCTATAAAAAGGGCGGAATTATAAGAGAATTTATTTTCCTTCATTAAAAATAACAAAAAGTTAAACAAACTTTACATAAGCTCTGGCTAGCTGGTAGTAATTAAAGGCACTAGTGAATGCCTACTTAATCAAAGCTAGGAAAACACCAAATCGTTGCTAGTGGTCGATGTGCATAAATCAATATCAGCTTAATTAATGTGACGTCGTCTTAGATATCGATTTAGATTTTGGTGCCAACACAAACACTGACTACGATTGCTTGGACAATATATGCGCCTTCGAAGCCTTTTACAGAATTGTTATCAAATATACAATATTCAATTTAATACTTACGTTTTAATGGCAATAAAGTAATGTATTTGCTTTTCTAAATGATAATCTAACAAGTCAAAGTCAGAAAAAAATTGCATGCCATGATGATATTAAAACAAACTAAAAGTAAGCCAATTGATTAAATCTTTTAGCCTAATCGGACAATGGTAGCATTCCTTCACTTCAAAGTACCAGAAGCAGCTGGGTTTTACGGTTTGAAAGATGTTGCAAGGAGTATAAGTTTTTATACTATATTTCATTATGTCAGTCTACTGCTGGCGTCCTCTTATACACGCTACCGTTTCCTATCTTCGACTATTCTTTAACAAGCTTACACCGATCACTTTGCGAATTTCAACACTCCATCTTGCCCCAGGGCGTCCCACAATACAATAGCGGAGCCTCGTACTATATTACAAAGTGTGGATTATGTGTAACTCTGAAAACAAAAGCATTACTTACTTCTCTACAAATTAAATAATAAATATAGAGAAGACGTCCCAAATGTCCTCCGAGCTGATTACGACTAAGGCAGCTGATGTATATTAGAGATATAAGCGGACAAAGCAGGAGATATTATAGTGTCTCTTTCTTTACTCCCACTGCTCAACGGGACGGTAACCGAAGAGAAATCGCAGGACATGTCCATCCGAAGCATAGATCACCTTACTTTTCGGACAGCTAGATGATCGGTCTATAGTATCATAATTCATATTTCATCCCTATAATATTCAAACGGTTTTCTAGCCGATTAATTGTAAATCAAACCATCTTAGGCGCGTCCAAAGCGGGCTTGTTCAGCTCGTTTAAAGCAGCCACACAGACCAGCCTGATTCCTCTTAGCTTCCCTGCGGCTGAACAGGCCGCAGGTACTGTGCCCCACCGCTACGACAAAACGAGAACCTGTTCGGGGGGAGGCCGCGATGCCTCTACCAACTAAGAAACAACAATGACAAGTGGTTGAGTCCCTATAGATTGCTAACCCACGACCTCCAGTTCTAAAGCGCAAGCTTACACCACCAGGTTACTTAAGCAGTACCAAAAAGTGGAAGCGTGTTAGACAATCAATAAGCAAGTCTAAACTTTAAATTGAATAAATATATTTGAATTTGAATTGAAAGCTCTTTTCTCCTACAAGAAATCACATTAATCTTTACGGTAGTTATGAGTCACAGCACAAAGTTGTTTTTAAATTTTGACAGATCTTAACTAATATTTCCAAATTCAAATTTAAATATCTTTATTCCATATAGAAGTTAGACTTCATTGATTGTCAGGACGCTACCACTGGTTTGGAATAGGATGCCTCCGACCTGAGAAGAACCGAAGAAAGAAACTCAAGGGCCCATTTTGTCATCTTTTAAAATAATCAATTATATCATATAAAATTTTCTATGAGCTACATACAGTTATATCATATGTATATTATATTTGAAAAAGCCTGGAGCACATTCCATACCAGGCTGTGTTATTTTTATAAATTCATTAATGTTATAATAACCTTAAACACATAAACGTTATTTTACAACTTTTTGTTTACTAGGATTGGCTTGTAAAGCGTATACATTGTCCCATAAAGATTTACTTTTAAATTGTGTTTGTTACAAGTATTTACGTTATGTGCATCACAATGTCTGCGAAAATCATTCTATTTTTTTGCACATATATTAGGTTTTCGAATATGCATTGAAGAGCAACGGTTAGTATTTTAATCTCTGTGAACAATTTCTCAGGATTTTTGAGGCCCTAGGTTATAAACCGCATGAATAGTATTTTGGAGGACAAAATCATATTAGTACGAACCCACAGTAGAATGCCATAAGACATTACACTGTGGAAATAGCTAAAGTATACTAACCGGCCGTCTCCACGTCAGTTAATTGTCTGATTTTCTTGACAGCATATACTGCAGAGCTTAGTTTATTGACAGTCTATTAATATGAGGGCCCCACTGCAATCAGTATTTATTGTTATTCCAGAAACACGGTTGACTCAACAACGACTATTTCTTCCTAATCATAAACACTTCACATTTACTCGGTCTTACATTTGAGTCATAATTCAATTCATTTTGTCTTCTTCTGGTTCAGTAGCAAATTATTGACACTAAACCAGTGCGCCACTCTAGAGAGAGTATTATTTACATCGTCATTTATTGATGTATGTCGTTTAACTTTAGAATTAAGAGTATCATCAGCAAAATACTATCTCTTTGTTTTTATTAATAAATGATGGGAAATCATTTATAAAGATGAGAAAGAGAAAGGCCCAAGAATAGACTCTGTGGGACACTCTATGTTACCGGGGCCCAGGAGATCTTTTACATTCACTTCAACCCTCTAAGTTTGGTGGCTCAGTACGAAGACAGACGATTGAGTGCGCATTCTTCAATAGTGACGAATTACCTGACCAGAGTTTCATGCTGTACGCAATCAAAAGCTTTTGAGATCGCAAGTTGCCTAAGGCATGTTGCGACGCTTTCCCAAGCCTAAAGATGCTCCTATGAGCATAACGCCAGAATCAACCGTGGAGCAACCCTAGAAAACGTTTTGTTATTAATAAGACAGTTATTTAAAATGTTTCTTTGGTTTAATTTGGTAAAAATGCAGCTAGATGTGGGTGATTTCGTCAATAATCGATTATCACCTTAAAGAATATCCCAAAGGTCGCGGTTTTTTCCCCGGCCCGGCAATCTAATTCAAAAGGGTCCTCGCAGCTATGGAGATTTATGGGTTTCGCGCATCAGAAAATGACGGATCCTCAGAGAACCAAAATATGACATAGCCCACCGGATTAGTAAGCTGGTGGCAGTGGGCTCATATAAAGGCAGAACGACACCCGGAGTCGAAAAGTTCTGGGGGACCGGGCCGGAAACGTAGTGTGGGACGCCCTGCGGCAAAATGGAGTGACGACATTCGCAAAGGCCGGTTTTGGGCTGGATGAGAATAGCCGAAATAAGCGGTGGGTCATTAGGGAGCCTATGTCCAGCGGGGATAGCGCAGGCTGAATGATGATGATGATGAACTTGTCTTTCCCCATCAGTAAAATTAAAATTCTTGCATTCAATAACATTTCTTTAAAAGTGATTTGGACCTGTTGGAGAAAAAAAGTGACGGTGTGGAAACCGGAATGTCCCGAAAAATTCTCGAAATAATGAACTCTGTGCCTTCAATTCTATGTTTATTAACATTTAAAGTTATTTTTAACTGCCCTTGCGGCCTTTTCGGTTTCCATTAATAATATTCCAGTCATTTTCCTTTATCTGATGAATTTTTTAATTTTATTTTTAAAGGTAAACATTTGAGATCCACTTTTTAATATTTCAGAATTAACATTGCAAAAAGTTATTTGGTTATAGTTCTTTGACTATATAGTCTATAATCTCCCCTGCTTTATAATTCCGACGTTGCCCATTCACAAACGCCAGAACCTTGTTTATCTGTTTTAGAAAAGAAGTATTAAATTCTTTTCTTATTAAAGGAATAAGACTAAAAAGCACTTGGTTTTCATCTAAAACAAATAAAACTTTTTCGTCTCTTCTTCTGAACTTCTCAATACCTTTTTACATAAAAACAAAATTTTTTTTCTTGTGTTTGTTATATAACATTTTATCTATTTGAAAGGAAAACCACAATGGTCAAGTTAAATTTTACTAATTGATTTATTTAATGGTTGACAATTAGTATATATATTATCTGTACATGTTGCAGAAGTCGTAGTAATTCTTATCAGTTCAATAAAAAACTTACAAGGTTATAAATTTACTCTTTATTCTTATAATGCGAGAAACTTCTACATTCAGGTCACGTAGGGCATGCAAAGTGGAAACTGGTAAAACTCGGTAAGGCCGTAGATCTCGTGAAATGTAAGTAAACAGTGTATTGCAATGATTCACTGCCACTATGTATAGAAAAATTCCTTCCTAAGAATCGACTACAACAGAAAAAATGCTTTCTAAAAACCGACTAAACTCGGTTTCTACTGAAGATATACAGTAAAATTTTATCATTCAAATAAGTAAAAGAATTTTTTATCGACCAAATTGAATTGTTTCTAATAAAACTTATACAGTCATGAAGTACAGAGAGCAAATAACAATTAAGCAGAAATATCTCATAATTTTTCTTTAATAACACTCAAAATGTTATATTTCATCCTGAAATATCATTTTTGATTTTGGTCATAAGCAAAGTACTAGATATTATATAGAGGGTTTATTGCGTGTTGAGTGTTTTTTTGTCAACAATTTAATATTTATAAGTTTGTTAACGGCAACTTATGTAATTGTATATTTAATGTATTTTTAGTTGCTAGGAGTCTTATTCTTATGGATCTCCTGGCTCCCGTGGTCCCCGGGTAAAAGATTTAGGGAAATAAAATTTATTAAACAAATTTGTATTTGTTTGCTTAACTTTTAGAGCCTTGTCATTAAGACCTCAATTAGTATTTTAGTGCCAGACTTCCAAGGGGACATAGCTCAGCGGTAGAGCAATCGACTGCAGATCGATAGGTCCCCAGTTCAAATCCGGGTGTCCCCTGAATATAAACTTTTAGTATGGAAGAGAAATATATAAAAGGATCTGCTATCATTATGACATTTGCTAGTATTGTGTATTTTATATTTTGTTTTATATTAATTATATTTTCTCAGTCATGTGTTGGTTACAAAGAGACGTTAACAAACAACAGTGTCCAAAGAAAAATTGTGTGTAAAAAATATTACGTGAGCTTGAAACAATTTTTAACACCTAAGAGCTTTTGTTCCCTTACAAAACTCAGAAATATTAAGTTTATTATTTATCAATAACAAGTGAAACTCTAACAAATAGCTATGACCTACATCAACCTTTTTGTTAACCTAAAAATATAAAATATAATTTTGACGGCATTTACGTACGTAAATACACGAAAGAGTAATATGAACACCCTGAATTTACTTTATCCTACATTTACAAAGACGGTGAAACAAAATTGCTTGTTTTAAATAATTATAATGGGTGTATTGTACACTTTGGGCATTTTTATTATCAAATACTTTTAAGACATTTTAAAGAAAAGATCAAGACCGATAAAATCATTTTACGAAAAATAAAATCCAGTAATAACATCATACTAACTTAAATCACCATTCGTAATGCTCCCACATTCTTTTTACGTTTTGGCACCAAAATGTGACAAATTACTACTTGTAAAGATTTTATATTTTATGTAGCTTAATCGTATCATTATAATCATACCTATATCATATAAGTACGCCTTAGATTAAATTCCTTGGTGTATTTATCATTATCAGTCAGTGTTAGACCACGGCTGGACATAGGCCTCCCATAACGCATGCCTTGTCCATTAGGGGGTTTTTTGACCTTATCCCACTGTGCTGGTCCAATGCGGTTTGGTGGGTGGACCGACTTTTTACAAGCGAATCCGACGCACGGACCATCGTACTTTTCCGACAATTGGGTGATCAGCCTAAATTGCCCTAACCAACTAGGAAACAACAATGAAACTTTGTTAAGTCGAATCCTATGGTGACTCAACTACTTTTCTAAGTTGTTTCCTCATTGGTTAGGAAGGTTTAGGCCTATCACCCAATTGAAGTCAGAAAAGTCTGCAAAGTAAAATGATCCATGCGTTAGATGGGCATGTAAAAAGTCGGTCCACCCACCTACCCGCATTGGACTAACTTTATTTTTGAGAACCAGTCGAATCGTAAGTGTCCAAGTCTCGGCACCGTAGGTCATGACAGGTAGGACGCACTGATGGAAGACTTTTGATTGTATTGTAATTTTTAATTTTAAATTAAGGAATATACGCCTCAATTTACTAATATTTATTTCATGTTATTTCTTATTTGGTTTAAAAAATCTTCAACTATTCCATAACTCAAAATTTCTTAACATGGTAACAAAGATCGTATCCCATGATTATTTAGATGTCGTGTAAACGAACTGTACCTTTAATTAATTGTAATAAATAACAAAAAAAGAAATAAAGTTGTTGTTGGCCTAAGAACTGCTGCAATTTTTTCGTATCATAGCAAACAAATAGGCCTGAATTCACATGTTACATAAAACTAGAAAGGCGCAATTTGCTTTTCGGTAAGGTTTTTTTACTTGCTTAATCAGAGAATTTTTTCAATGCTTCTTAACTTGCTTTTATATTAAAACTTTCCTTTAATATAACACTTGAAGTGAATTATTAAACAGAAAAGTTACTTTAGTAATAATACTTCACTTTTTGCTTTTGTTCTTTAAAAATAATGTTTTATTCTTAATTTTAAACTTATATATTATTTTAAAAAGAGCTTCTTACTTTCATTGTATATAAACAAGCTTAACTTTACACAAAATGTACTGAGATATAAAATACTACCTGCATCCCCATTACATGCTCTACAAGTCACGTAAAGCATGTAAAAGGGGTGCAGGGATGTTTGAAATAATCACAACGGAGAAAGTATTTTAGTTTGAAATGAAGCATCTAAGTAAACAAAAAAAATTATTCAATCAATATTTTTTATTGCAAACGCAGGAGACGAACAGTCGGCCCACCTGATGGAAACTGGTCACCGACGCTCATAGACATTGGCAATACTGGTATCACCAACGCGCTGCCTACCGTGAAGCATAAGATGTTAAGTCTCGTTTACCCAGTAATTACGCTGGCTACGGTGCCCTTCAAACCGGAACACAGTAGTGTTTTCACACAATTGCTTTGTGGTAGAAATAGGCACCGCGGTGTTACCTACCCAGACGGTCCCATGTAAAAAGGGGACCTACCACCGGTTATACTTTATTCTTAGACAAATAGCATAAAGTTTTTTTTAAATTAAAATTAACTTGAAAACTGAAACAGTAACTCTTTAACCTCATTGAGTTATATTCACGAAATGTTTCTCAATAAGGTTGTTTGCAAGGCAATCTTATTAAGAAATATTTTAAGATGTGCTTGAATAAGTTTGATTAAGATCTATATTAATATTAAGAACGTTGCAATAGGTGCCTATTTCAGACCATCGGTCCGGTAGCAATTTACATCTGTACTGCGTTAATGCCAATAATATAAAATGGAAAGAATTGTTTATTTGTTTTCAATAGGCTCCAAAACTGCTAAACTGATTTGAAATATCTTTTTAATTTCATGTTTTACTAGAAAGAGTATCGTTAGGTAACATAGGCATCTTTTTAGCCCATGAAAGTCCATTTTAAATATTTACAAATATTGCGGTTAGAGTCGTGGACGGACTACTATAGACTAATAAAACAAATGATTGATAACAACATTATAACGACATAGTTTTAAAAAGTATAACTCTATCTCAATTTCAACTTTATTTAATGAACGTATATTGAATAACATCCCTTTTGTATAAAATTGATGTAATGAAATAAATAAGTCGAAGAAGGTAGACAGAAAAGTTCGCTACACCTTCTGAAAAGATTGCATTTCTTAGTAAACACGATAAATTACTTACCTGTTTTCCCCTGTTTTGGTCTCTGTAAGCTTTATTTTGTTTTCACTAACATAGTTCTATCTGCACTCTTATATATCTCAATTATTATTCTCTATTTGCGACTGTAATGTAATTAATAAAGAATCCATTTATCGTAACTTTTTTGTATTTATTGTTTTAAACAAACTATGAATAATTTCCAATTCTTATTTAACATGACTCTTGTTATCTTGAACTATGTTTTGTATTGCGATTTAAAGTATGTTTAATAGTTGACAGCGTATAAACATTAAGATAATATTTTTTAATATTTTTTAATATTTTGGGCTTTAACTAAGCGAAATACCTTTTATCTTCTCCCTTTTTTTCCATCTTTTGCGTAAATTCTGACTGGACATGAGCCAGAGCTAGTATTTATCATTTTCTTTCATCATCATCATCAGCCTGTGATAGTCCACTACTGGACATAGGCCTCCCTTAATACACTCCTATTCATTAGGGGTTTTTGGACCGTATCCCACCACGCTGGTCCAACGTGGGTTGGTGCCTTGCACATTTTATCGCTTTATTCAATAAAAAGTCCGCACTCTACGGCATCTTGCTGGTTATGAGTTCTAATCTTACGTTACGATTTGTTTATTTTGTTAGTATATTGTATAGTTTTTCAATTACCTATAAAATAAATTTGTCTAGGTCGAACATAGCTTGTACATTGTTGTTTCCCTTATCATCCTTATTTTCAGCGATTGTTTCATGATATCTATGCTATGAAATATCTTCTCCAACCATCGATGAGTTGTGTGTCATGGCGATCTTTGTAATACTGATTTTTAAATTGTAATGATTACTATAGAAAAAGTCGCGTCAAAAACCTTGGAAATGGCCCAGAAAAATATAAAAAATTGAAAGCGACGGGGTGTCGTGTAATAATACAGTGCATTTGTAATAAATTGTGAATATATAATATTTTTTACTTAGAAAATGAACTGAAGCTAAACTCATAATTCTAGAACTAAAAACGTAAACGTAACCCGCTAGAGCCAATCGAAATAATCATGGCTGCTGCTGAAGGTTACTAAATCGCAAAGGTTCTGCAGTAAAGTGGTTGTTTGCGATAATAAATTGCATCCGTTGCTCACGTAGCGTAAAGAACTTTTGCTAGCATTGATAAATTATTGAAATGATTGATACCTTCTTCTCATTTATACTAAAAAACATTTTTTTTTTTTAAAAACTGTTTCTATATGTTATATATTAATGCCTGCCTACCTGACTGTCTCCGTAGCCTAGTGGTATGGTCGTATGCTTTATAAACCGGAGGTCGTGGGTTCAAATCCTACGGGGACTCAACAAATTATTATTGTGGTTTCCCAGGTGATTTGGGCAATTTAATTTTAGGCCGATCACCCAATTGTCTAAAGAGTAAAAATGGATCATCTTAATCCATGCGTCGGACGGGCAGGTAAAATTTCGGTCTACCCACCAACCCGCATTGGACCAGTGTCGTGGGATACGGCTTAAAACCCTAATAAACGCAGTGTACTATCACAGGCTGATGATGTGATGATGTGATATACTAATGTACCAAGGAAATTAATGCAAGAATTACTTAACTAACTATGGTATGAGATGTTTCATTTTTACAAATAGCAATTTGTCAAACTGTGGTGCCAAAAGGTGAAGACCTTGAAGAAAAACAAAAGTTATTTTAATGCGATTTCTGGATCTTATTTTTCTTAAAATAATTTTGTAGGTCCTCGTATTGTTTCTGTAAAATGTTAAAGTATGTCATACTAAAATAATGGCCAGGATGTACACTTTTCATATAACTAGTATTTAAAACAAGAAATGTTGTTTTGCAAATTCCTTTACGACCGTCTATGAAAATATAGGAGGAAGTAAATTCATAGTGTAGGTGCATATTTTTCATATGTGTATTAAACACACTCAAAATCAATTATATGTTAAAGTTGACAAAAAGAGTTAAAGTCGGACATAGTTGATTGTTAAAATTTCACTTGTTATAGATAAATAATCTACACATAATATTTCTGAGTTTTGTAAAAGATCAAAAGCTCAAAACTTATAAAAATTGCTTTTAAACATTGTTTTAAAAAATGTTTAAAGCTCGCGTAATATTTTTTTTAAGACACTGTTGTTTATTTTAGTCTCTTTGTGAAAGAAAAATCTTTGTAAATTCCCTTGGCTTATTTCATATAATAATAGTTTTTACAATACAGATCCAAAGTGTCCATATTACATAACCAGAGACTGTTTGTTACTAATAATGCCATTTTTACAAATTTATGCCAATCTGTCAAAAAAACTGCCTTCGTAGCTTAGTGGTAAAGGCGTGTTTTTTAAAAACTGCAGGTCGTGTGTTCAAAACCTTCGTGGACTCAATTAAATTTCATTGTGTTTCCTAGTAAGTTAGGGCAATTTGGGCCGATGGAGTGGTCCAAAAAGTAAGATGATCCATGCGTCGGATCGGCATATAAGAAGTCAGTCTACCCACCAACCCGCAATGGCATATGACAGCTAATATTTAGTTAACTGCTTCGTCCAAATACTAGATTTAAAAAATAGCTTTCTTCCTCTTAGCCATTTTTCCCCGTTGTCATGGGATTGGCTTCTAATCCATACAGATTTACACGAATAATAGGGTTAACTCACAGTGACTACCATGAAACACAACTAAAATTGTTAACTGCGTATGATGTGTCGATTAGTTGTTAGTAAATTGAATGGCACTGATGAAGACTCCTATAACGACTGCAAAAGACGGCCTTTACAACTGACGCATGGATCATCTCATCCAAATGGTCCAAAGCATCCAGAAAACCACTATAACACAAAGTTATTTTGAACGCAACTCATGGCCTATTGCTTGTTAAGCCAGGTAACCCCGCTCCCAGACGGGTTCTCGCTTTGTCTGGCGGTGGGCCTCAGTACCTGCGCTGGGTCAGCCGCGGGGAAGCTAAGAGGAACCTGGCCGGCCTAAGGTGAAAGGCCGGCCGTGGAGAACCTGCTCCAAGCGGGCTGAACAAGCCGCCTTGGATGGCACTCTTTGGAGGGTGCGAGGGACGGGTTGCAGGAGGTAGGTGTGCCGCCCTTCCTGTCCCTCTGCAGAACAGAAGTCGCGGGGAAGAGGGTTCGTATTCCGTAGTCCACTCTCCCTATCCTCCGCGGCTCAGGGGCACACCGCTGATGCGGTGTGGAGAGCCGATGGGAGGAGGGACATTCGGCATGGTGTCGATCGACTCTCCTCCTTCTGCGCCGAAATGAAGCTAGCGGCGGAGCGTAACATCAGGAGCCGCCGCTGGGGAGCTGGGAGTTTGGTCGCTTGCTTGGTCGGGAACTCCTGTCTCCCATGGCCCCTGAGTAACAAACTCCGGGGAGTCTGTTACCTATCTACAGGGGCCGAGACGAAGGGAACTAAGAACACGAATTAAGAACAGCAAGTAACTCACTCAGAAAAGTTCGCTACACCTCCTGGCAAGGTATCGTTCAACAGTATATTACATTACGTTCCTTTGTAAACATGTCAATGTACTTTCCTGTTTACTCCAGTTTCGGTTTTTCTACCTTGCTTGAGAACTCACTTCGATACACTTTTTTGCACACAAAATGTTATGGTGCGGAAATTAGTACCAGGTTTATTTTTCATCAATTTGTACCTACTTTGTAATTATAAATAAAAGTGAAAGTATGTGTGTATGTTTGTAATAATTAATTTAACTACTAACTTTTTATAACTAATTACAAATCTACATTCACCTTCAGTAATATAGGCTAGTCCATTTCAATGGGTTTGTCAATATAGAAAATTATTGTTTTTCTTTTTAAATATTACTGATGACAACTAATTGTTGAGAGCGAATTTGATTCTAGCACTTTTCCGATTCAACAATAAGACATTATTAAAGAGAAACGTAAGTTAAATTAAATTATAACTTTAAAATCTTTTTGATTATTAAAACATTTGATAAATTAAATTAATCTTTTTATTCACTGTTACTAAAAAAAAATGTTTAGTTATAACTACAAAAAAATTGTTTTTAGACATACTTAATTTATTATCTTTTTAAGAATATACTTATAGAAACACTAACTTATTTTTACTCTAAACAGAACAGATCTAAAATATTGGTATGACATAAAAATACTTTATTTTTATATAAATTAAAGCATTGCAAATTATATACTAAGAAACGTTTTAAACTACCACTCACAATAACCGCAGTTCGTTAATTGCATCTCGCGCACGATATTAACTGGAGAAATTAACGTCAATTTCAAGAAGTAAGTTAACCGACGCTTTACCAATATCAAGAGACAAAATATACTGTCAGAAAGATTTTAGCTAGAAGACTATGGAAATCAAATTAAATAGAAATTACGTAGATACAAAATTTAAAATTTTAAGTATGCTTTAGATCTGACAAACCCGTTTCAGCAATGGCAGCAAGACGTATGACTTCCCCTTCTTCCTCTTTTCCTTATAATGGCTCTACCGAGAATATCTTCGATATTATTGTCGGAAGTTAAAATTTCGTAATATATGAATTATATATAAACACGGTAAAATCCACTAAAATCTCATTTATAAAATGTTTTATTCGCGTTAATAAAATAATTAGTTGTCCTTGTTTTAATAAATTATTTCAGGAAATACAACATAGTTTGTCAACACAACTTTAAAAAGTTGTGTTTGAGGCATCATAAATTACATTTTTGAAAAAAATGTAATCAAGCGATCCTAAACAATCGATATATGTCTATTTCAGGTTTCATCGTTTCAGTCTTATTCAGATACATAGTGCATTTATTGCAAAAACCTTAATGGCTCTATTCCTAGATTAAATATGTAATAAAACCTTATGTGGTAGAAGGTAGCAGGAAATTGAAATTGTTTTAATTCCAGCTCTAGCTTTCGAGTGTCTATTTCGAACTACAACTGGTTATGCGAGTACCTAAACTGATATTTTGCACAACTTTACAATTAAATGTTACTTCTTGAAGTCAAATACAATTTGAAGGAATATACGCCTTAATTTACTAATATTTATTTCATGTTATTTCTTGTGTGATTTAAAAATCTTCGACTACTCCATAACTTATAATTTCTTAACATGGTAACAAATGATAGTGTCGTATGATTATTTAGATGTCAAGTAAACGTACTGTACCTTTTATTAATTGTAATAAATAACAGCTGCCTCCAGTAGCCTAGATGGTATGGGCGTGTGGCTTAGAAACCGGAGGTCGTGGGTTCCGAATCCTGCAGGGACTCAACAAATTTTTCATTGTTGTTTCCTAGTTGGTTAGGGCAATTTGGGCCGATCACCCAATTGTCTGAAAAGTAAGATGATCATGAGCATGTAAAAGTCGGTCCACCCACCAGCCCGCATTGGAGCAGCGTGGTGGGATGCAGTCAAAAACCCTCTAATGGATAGGGTGTATTAGGGAGGCCTATGTCCAGCAGTGGACTATCACAGGCTGATGATGATGATGATGATGAATAAATAACAAAAAAAAGAAAAGTTGTTGTTGGCCTAAGAACTGCTATAATTTTTCGTATCATGGAAAACGAAAACGCCACAAAATCACATGTTACTTAAAACTAGTAAGGCGCAATATGCTTTCCGGTAAGGTTACTTGCTTAATCAGAGAATTTTTTCAATGCTTCTTAACAATTGCTTTTATATTAAAACTTTCCTTTAATATAACATTTGAAGTGAATTATTAAACAGAAATTATTTACTTAAGTTCTAATACTTCACTTTTTGCTTTTGTTGAAACATTTTAACAGTAACTCTCTTATTAATAACAAACAGTACGGTTTCACTAGGGGTCGCTCCACGATTGATGCTGGCATTATGCTCATTAAGAGCATTTTGAGAGCTTAGGAAGCGTCCAGTATGCCTAAGCATTTTATGCGATCTCAAAAAGCTTTTGATTGTCAGGAAATTACGTCACTTTGGTGTAAGTTGACGTGAATGGTAAAAAGATCTCCAGGGCCCCTGTAAGATATGGGTGTCCCACAAGGTCTATTCTTGGGCCTTCTCTCTTTCTCATCTATATAAATGATTTACCATATGTTATTAATAAAAACTGAAGAAGATAGTATTAGTTGCTGATGATACTTCCTTAATTTTAAGTTAAACGACACACATCAATAATGACGATGTAAATAATACTCTCTCTAGAGTGGCGCACTGGTTTAGTGTCAATAATTTGCTATTGAACCAGAAAAAGACAAAATGTATTAAATTTATGACTCCAAATGTGAGACAGAGTAAATATGAAGTGTTTATAGATGAGGAAGAGATAGACGTTGTTGAGTCAACCGTGTTTCTAGGAATAAAAATAGATACCAGATTGCAGTGGGGCCCTCATATTAATAGTCGAGATAAACTCAGCTCTGCAGTATATGCTGTCAAGAAAATCAGACAATTAACTGACGTGGAGACGGCCCGTTTAGAATACTTTAGCTATTTCACAGTGTAATGTCTTATGGCATTCTACTGTTGGGAAGTGCAGCGGATACTAAAACGATCTTTGTCCTCCAAAACGAGACTATTCAGGCGGTTTTATACCTGGGCCCAAAGAATCCCTGAGAAAATTGTTCCCAAGTTAAAATACTAACCGTTTCTTCTCAATACATTTTCGAAAACCTAATGTATGTGTAGAAATGATTTTCATGAACATTGTGATGCACATAACATAAATACTAGAAACAAACATAATTTAATTCTTCCGGCAACTAGACAGCGAAGAATAAGTAAATCTTCAATGGGACAATGTATACGCTTTTACACAAAATCCCAGTAAACTTTCAGAATTTAACTGTTAATAAGTTTAAAAAAGTAGTAAAGAACGTTTATGAGTTAAAGGTTATTATAACATAAATAATTTAAAGTAACAAACCCTGGTAATGAATCTCGGTCGGGCTTTTCAAATAATAAAACCCTTTTTCTAAAATTTATTAAAACTTTAAAGATGACAAAATAACCCCTAGGCTTTCCGGTTCTTCTCCGGTCAGGCTCCTTTTCGAACCGTGGTGGTCCCCAATCAAAAGCAGTGTTACACTTCTATATTGAATAAAGATTTTAATTTAATTTGTTTGTTTGAAAAGTTTTATACTTATAATTTATTGGTGAAAATGGTTTTTCATTTTTTTCCTCAAACTTAAAAATTTTCTTAACAATTATCTAGGATACTAATAATATATTGACGAAAATAAACGTTTTCATAACTATTTAAATATATATATGTATATCTTAATTTATTAAAATTTGAATTCAAAGCCTCAGTAAAATAATATAATGTTGTAAAATAAAAAAGCAGCTACAAAAAAGTACCAGTAGTTTATTCTACGTCTCTTGACATTTTATTCTGCATTTAACCGCAATGTTTTCACTAAGTCCCAAACTATGAAAGGGGCCACCTATTTTGTTCAATTTAAGTAACTTGATTTGTTTCTTTGTTTTGAATAGGCTCCAAATCTAAACAATTTTAAATATTCTTTTAATTTCTTAATACTAAAACACGTTGGGTTAAGGATCTTTTCCCATGAAAGTCCATTTAAATATCTTGAAAATATTGCGGGAAGTTGAGGGACGGACTACTATAAAATAATAAAAAAATGATTGAGCCCAACGGCCAAATTTAAAAGGTTTTATCAAATTGAACTTTATTCAATAAACGAATATTGAATAACAACCCTTTTATATAAATTGATTAAATGAAATAAAAGGTCGAAGGTTGAAAAAAAAGTTTCTACATTTTGAAAGTTTGGTTCCTTATAAACATGTTAAAATTACACCTTTTTTCCCCTGTTTTGGTCTCAGTGGCTTTATTTTGTTTTCCTAGTTCTATTTTTTATTTTATTTTTTCCCTTTAACAGTAATGTAATAAATAAAGAATCCATTTCAATCTTTCTTTATTTTTGTTTTCAAATGAATATTTCCAGTTCTTATTTTAACGGTTTTGTTATCTTGAATTTGGTATTGCGATTTGTATTTTTTATTGGTTGTGGTAAAAATTACGATAATATCTTTTTATTATTTTTTTTATATTTTGTGCCTTAACTAAACGAAGTACCTTTTATCTTTTCACTTTTTTTCTTCTTTTGCCTAAATCGATGGCCCGACAGGCGCAGTTTTTCTTTATTTTCTTTATCATTTTTGGGAAAAATAAAAGACTCTTTTATATTTTTTCAACCAATTCCCATTTTTTTTTGTTTTTTTTTTTTGAACAGTCGGGGGCCCCTGATGTGAAGGGTCACGACGCCCTGACCAAACCCCAGGTATCACCAATGCGCTTTCCGTGGAGACATGGATGTTAACCCTTTATAAAACTGGCTACTTTCCCTTAACGGGAAAATAGTGTTTTCCCCTGTTTGCAAAAATACACCGCAAAGCCCACCAGACGGTTTCCTTAAAGAAGGGACTTCCACCGGTTGACGATAAAAGTGGACGTTGCCGATAAAATGCCCTTTTTGAAATGTGCAAGTGCGGTCCCAATTTGAAGTTCTGTGTTTTCTTAAAAGTGCTTGTAGTTTGCCTTTTAATCCCGAACACGAGAGAGTCGTCTGCCGCAACGTGTTTGGACTCCGGCAAATTTAAACGTGATCTTTTACTCATGGTCCTTTAAAAATACCCAACCTTTACGAAAACTGACATTTTTTTCAGCAGAATTCCAATTAAACAAATACATTTTATTGTTGGTACGCACAAATTCATTTACTGCTAGAAATATGGAGCAAGAAATTTATTTTGTTGGTCTTTTTTTCAAAACTACTGAACCAATATGACTTTTTGGCTTGGTTCTGAACTTTTTTGGTCATCTATAAATTTGTTATTCCAATTTTTTCTTTTTGTTTGGAAATATTCAGGTCCTCAAGGTATTTAAATAAATAAAACTTTTCTACATGGCTTATGAATAACCTATTTTTCTTCCATTAAAGTAATGAAATGAATTTTTGTATTAGGACCATCTCAAAATATTTTTTTATAGCATGCAAAGGCAGGGGCCCACCTGATAAGGGTCACCCGCACCCGGTTACCCGGGCCAGTGGTATCGCCGACGCGCTGCCTACCGTGGACAGGGGTGTTAACCCAGGAAATGCTTTGGTACATTCCTTCAAACCGGAACCGGAAGGCCCACACCCGCTTGCGAAAAAACAGGTGGTACCCAGACGGTCTCCTGTAAACGGGGACCTACCCCGGTTGGCGACTACGGGTTTTGTTCCGTTCAAGGACCGAAGCGATTGTGCAAAACGAATGCTGAACCCTCGGCATATACCCTATATATGTGTCTTGTTACATTTTGAAAACGGACAATTTTTTAAAATTTTATAAGATTTTTTTATTTTGTTTCCGTTGTTGTTATTAATTTAAAATTTATGGAACTTGATTTTGGATTTGGGACAGCAAAACACCCAGAGTAATTTGGTGTCAAAATCTCCATTTTTGATTAATTTAAGGTTTAACATAAATCTACTTCTTGAATTAATTTTGAATAAAACCAAGATACAAATTTTATGGGAAAAACTCCAAGATTTCAATTTATACGTAGACAAATTAAGAATAAAATCAAACATAAAACCTAATTTACCCTTTTTTCAGTAAATTTATAATATTCTTAAACCAATTTCAATGGATTTGAAAAGAAAACTCCAAAAATCTATCAAAGTTTTTTTCCTAAATGTATGGATAAAACCGCAACCTGTTACCTAATTAATGGGGATGGGGTATTTCCTTTCTGACTTCCGTTTGAAGTTCTGTGGGGAAAAGTATTTTACTTTAAAATAAAGCATTTAGTATACAAGAAATTTTAATCAATGAAGAATTTATTTCAATTTTTAATTTGATAAAACATTATAAATTAAAATCCAAAAAATGTTTTCTTTGTTTTGAAGGATTCTTTAAATATTTTAAAAATTTTAAAGTTTTGTAAGCTCTTTTTACTTTAACAACGTTGCTCACCTATTCCTGCCCATCAGTCGGGTAGCAATTTTAATCTCTACTGCGGTAATGTATTATAATAAAAAAACATTATATATGGAATAATAATATATATATATATATATTCTGAATAACAAAAAACTTATTTGATTGTTTTGGTTGGTTGAAACTCTGAACTGGTTAAAATATTTTTCATTTTCTTTCACTACTAGAACCCTATATTTAAGTTCAATTTTTTTTCAATGACGGTCCATTTTAAATATCTAAAAATATCGCGTTTAGAGTCGGGGTACTAAGGCTATTAAAACAAATGATTGAGAACAGCACTATAACGACATATTTTTAAAAGTATTAGTCAACCTGAAATTAAACTTTATTCAATAAACGAATATGGAATAAGGACCCTTTTATTAATTAACTTTTATTAATGAAGAAATAAGAACACTTTTATTTATTAATGTATTGAAATAAATAAGTCGAAATTAACGAAAAGTTTGTCATCTATTGAAAAGGGGGTTTTCCTTAAGAAAACAGTTAAATTTTTTGCCTTGTTTTGTTTGTTTCTCTTTTTGCTTTACTGAATAGTTTTATTGTATTTTTTATTTCTTGGGTTTCAATTATTTTATTTTCGTTAATTTTAATTTAAAATAAATTTGTTAATTTTCTAAGAATAAAATTTTCTTCATTAAATACAACTGCTTGTATACCTAGATTCTTTTTTTAATCTAAAACATTTTCCCGATGAAAACAAAAAAATTATGCATCTAATAGGCGTGCAGGTTTACACCCTCGTTTTTAGTGTGGAAAAACCGAAATTAAGGGAAAGTGAAAGTGTTTTTTTTAAATCTGTATCTGAAAAACAAAAAGTATTAATATAAAATGCTATGTATCAAATTTTAGTTTAATTGTTTCGGTTAAAATTAAAATTTAATTCCCGAGGTTTATAAATACTAATTTTCAAATCTTTTGACTGATCTTTAAAACGTTGCTTTATTCCAATATATAAGTTGGATAAAAATAAATAAAGGATAACTATCACAAGACCATAACAGTAGTAAATCGGAGTAGTGAAATACTTACATAGTCAGCTGTAATGTGTGCAAATTTTTTAACTCCGTTTTGAAAATGAAATAATTGTTGAATGGATCTTTTTATAAATTGGTGTTTATATCAGTTTGGGGTTTGGGTTATTTTTGAAAAGATTTTCGCTTTGGACATAAAATTAAATTTAGTAATCAAAAAGTTAAATAAAAGTAAATTGGCTCTATTCCAAGTTTTAGCCTTTCTTAAAAAACACCGTTAAATGTGACAAAATTATGCGTCGGTTGAACTTCGCCTTTCTAGATCTTTTAAAAAGAAACTGATACTTGAATAGAAACTGAAGAATTTTATTAGCTTAATTAAATTTTTTAAAAATTAAAACGCCTTTTTTAAATACTTTAGTTGATTTAAAATTTCATAGACTGAAAGTGGTGAAATTGTGATTTTTAAATTTAAAAATTTACAACTTTAAATCATAACCATTATCAATCTTTTGTTTTAATTTAAAAAATTTAAATTTGTTTGAATATATGATAATTTCTCATAAATAGATTGATTGTATCTAAAGTTGTTATTATTCTCCAACAATATTTTTTTTAAAAATAAATGGTAAAAAAAATTTAAATTAATATCTCCTTGACTAGTAAATTGTATCCCTAGTTTAATATAGAACATGGTTTTTTCAAGTAAAAAACAAAAATAATATTAGTCTAATTAATTTTTTCGATTATTTACTTAAGGGTATATTAAATAAAGTTTTTAATATAAAAAAAGGTTTATAAACATTTTCTGATTTGCAAGTATTAAAAAATTCACCAAAACACCTTTCATTTTGTACCATAACATCAAATCTTTTTCGTTTCTTTATATGAAAAAATGTCTGTTTCCCTTGGTCAATAACAATTGATTAATTTTTTTTTATTCTTACATTTTTTAAAATTTTAATTTCGTTTACTAAAACTTCCGGGATCATGTTTGACTTTAAGGGAATTTTAAATTAAGGTAACAGTGTTGGTTTTTTCAAAACGAAAAAAATAAATACTAACCCAAACAGGGTGATTCTAAGTTGGATTTGGTCTGGAAAAGTAACTTTAAAGCATGTTGCAAAATATCAGTAAAAATTCTCTCAACCATTTGGTTTTAAATGACACAAAAAATCCATTTGGAATTCACTTTTAATTTCCCAACTAGTACCTGATTTTATAATTCAATGTAAATTATGCAATTTAGGTTTGTGTAATAAATGCATCAATGACTGACATTCGAATCAAAAAGCCTTTGAATAAAGTCAATTTTACCCTGTCTTATATAAAAGAACCATAAACAAACTAACAATATAAACCCGAACTAGAGGAAAATCCCGGTTGGGCCCAGATTTTTTTTGAAAAATAATCCGGGACAAACCATACTTTTAAATACACGTTTTGGAGAATGTGACTAAGGAAATGTCGCCGGTTTTCGAAAATTATTCACGACAAATCTATTTTCTTTATAATATTAGTATGGATTAATGAAAAAAACAAAAAAAGACGATGGCAAAAGGCGAGATATTAAAATCGACAAAGCAAAAAAAATTGGAAAAAAAAATTGCTTTATCTATAACAATCACGAACTTAAATACTTACTTTCATTCTCCATTTCATTCTCTAGTGCATCACCGTACAGTTCATCGTTTTATGTTCAACAATGGCCAATTGAAGACAGACATTTATTTTCATTCATAATATACATATGATTAGAGGTTTATAAATTTAATTTTTTTCCATTTACAACATTGGCAGGGTTATCTTAGTCTTTTTAAAATTCCCCAAAAAAAGTAAAGTAGAAAGGTTTTAAATCCCATGTGAGCAAAAGTTTTGAAGTTGAATGTAAAACAAAAATTCTAATTTTGTGATGTTTGAAGGGATTAAAACTGAAAAGTTCACTTTTAAAATACAAACCTTTTTGAAAAGGTTCCTTAAATACAAGGTAAGTTTAAACATTAACGGGTTAAACAATGCTTTTGATAAACCGATTTAATTGACAAGTATATCAACTTCCATAAATGTAAAAGAAATTTAAAATTTGGAAACAAAAAATTTTGAAATGCTTTTTAAAATATTACTTCCTCTTTCAAATAGTAAAATCAATTTTGTTCACACCATTAAAGATCAGTTAAAAACGGTATCTTTAAAAACCGGCAATTTGCCTTTTTTAAAAAATGATTAAAGGAAGGTTTTATATAATTCATACAAAATATACTTTATGTTACCCAAAATTTTACTGACATTGTATGAATTTTTACACCTGGCCAAACCCGTGTGGGTCCTTAGCCACTCGTATAAAAAAGTTGTTTTCTCTTGTATATGCTTAATTTTTAATATCAAATTTTTGATGCATTTTTAATGTGGAAAAAGAATTTTTATATGTCAACATATGTTATTGTGAATTTTTTCATCAGTAAACTCCCAAGGTGCTATCTGATAGATCCCTTGAAATATTTAAATTTTATATAAAGGTTAAAGGTTTCCTTTTCAAAAACCATAATAAAGATTGTTGAAAATTGGCAACCACATTGGATGGGGTGGTGGGATGGGTAAAACCCCAAAGATAGGGGTGTTTAAGGTCCACCACAGGTGATGATGTGTGAAGACCACCTTCGTTTTAATCTTTTAATTGAATTTGGGGAACGGAGAAAATTGTCCCATTGGGAAACAACAGAAAAGTAGTTTAGTCCCGAGGGTTAACCCACGACCTACGGATTCTAAGGCACAATGTTGATTCTATTTTATAAATAAATAAATGATAAATAATACTGTTTTCATTGAGGATTACTTCTAGTGGGTACTTTGTGACCATGGATCCTGGGAAGGGTTTCAAAAGTCTTGTATAGAAATTAAAAGTGATATAATTCCTAAACCCTTATTACTTATATAATAGTAGTATTTTTGAAGGTAATTTTTTGTTATTTCGAATTTCTATTATAAATCGAAACCCACTTAGCCGAAGCTCACTTTAACTGTATACATATTCCGGGATATTATTAAATTTGCGTTAGATGCGCTCCGAGCATTATTCCGCTTACTTCCCAAAAGTTTACACAGCTGCTACGGAGCGCGGTTTAAAATTTAGATTTCATGAATGCAATATTCGATTGAGGGGGCTCTCGCCTAACCCTCGGAGGTTGTAAAATGAATTATTAATTTATACGCTCGACCTTCAGCTGGACATCTAATGGATGACTCTCGGATTTCTTAATTGTGATACAAATTTAAATTATCAACTGTCCGATGACAGTTTTTAAGCTTGTCACACTCGAGATTCTTATTTACTTTATACTCTGTGACCAAAATTTGATACGCTGATTATGGTTATCGAACTGTATAAATATTTATTACAGTGTCATCATCATCATCATCGTCATCATCAGGCAGTGATAGTCCTCTGCTGGACATAGGCCTACCCTATGCATTAGGGGGGTTTTGGACCGTATCCCACCACGCTGGTCCAATGCGGGTTGTGAGTGTACAGTGTAAGATGCTACAATTCCGTTCTCCATCCAGAGGATTTTACAAAGTCCAGTTCACCCACTGATTGCGCTGGCTACGGCACCCTTTAGTTCAGAAGGTCTATGTAATAATGCTTATACACTACCGATTTGCAACAAAAATAGGCACCGCGGTAGTACTCCCCAGGCAGACCCCTTCAAAATGTGACATACCTACTACAGTACCAAACAATTTCAATACAGAATTAATAAAGTAATTATTTCGGAAATCACGGGTATGAATCTAAAGTCTAATATCACTTATTAAAATTAATGTTGACTAAATGAAAACCAAAAATCCATTGTTGAAAGCACCGTTAATACCTTTGCACGTTATTTTATTGCGCTCTGAATTTTAATCGTTAATGCTCCATCGAATAAGCAATTAATGAACTGCGGTTTTCCGTGTGGCCAACAATGTTCGATGTTCCACTAGATACACACTTTACACCGCAAAGCGATTTACACTTTGAATGCTGACTTTGTAGATTTTACGGAGTGAAATAACAAACAACTTATGTAATTCTGTTATATGTTACAGAGAACAAACACTCTATGTGCAAAAAGGTCTTCAAAAAAGTTTAAACATATAAAACTGCCTCCGTCGCCTAGTGGTACGGGCGTGTGCTTTGGAAACTGGAGGTCGTGGGTTCGAATCTTGCGGGGACGCAACAAATTTTCATTGTTGTTTCCTAGTTGGTTAGAGCAATTTGGGCCGAACACCCAATTGTCTGAAAAGTAAGATGATCCATGCGTCGGATGGGCATGTAAAAAGTCGGTCCACCCACCAACCCGCATTGGACCAGGGTGGTGGGGTACGGTCCAAACCTCCTTATGGATAGGGGTTTATTATGGGAGGCCTAAGTCCAGAAGTGGACTATCACAGGCGGTTGATTGATTTTGATTGATATAAAGCTTCATTATTATGAACATGATACATTACATTTAGCTACTGCAGTAATAGTATATGCGTTTGTGTATCACCACGGGCCCGAATTTAGGCGTTTAATAAATAAAACTCAAATGTGATGAATTAAGGTCCTCAAAAGTAATTAATTAAAGTTTTGTTAAGAAGAAAAACTAATCGGAAACAAATAATAACGTATAAGGAAGGAACTTTTTCCTTGACAGCATCTCCAAATGACTTAAAGTTAAGTTTGTATTTTTATATAAAGCAAAAAGTCAAGTTCATGAAACACTCAAATAGATTGTTCATTCCATTTTGTATTATAAAGAAGATATCACAATTAAAGCTTTCTTGGTATCTAACACTTGAAGCGTTATAACTGATAACTGCTTTAATAAAATTATATTTATGTCGATTCAAATTAATGCTATTTAAATTTACTATTTTAATTATAAAAGAAGACTTTATCGAGCCACTATATTAAATTATATTAATGTCGAAGATATAATAGGTTTTGTCGTCATTCATCATCATTATTATCAGCGTGTGTTAGTCCACTGTTAGACTTAGGCCTCCCTTAATGAATGCTACTGTTTCTTCATCAGGGGGTTTAGACCTTAACTCACCACACTGGTTTGGATTGTGGATAGTTCGGCAGAGCTTTGTTCGATATTGAACAGAGCAACATTCGTTATGCATTACGTGTAGGTGACGTTGGCTGGGGTTCCAAAGACGTGGTTTGGAGCCTCTTACACCCTGTACATTAGTTTTGATAAACTATTCTATGTCTTAATCTTAATGATAATTTTGCTAACGTGTCAAAAATGTAAGGTTTCACCTGCTGTCTCGGGAGTACATTTTATTATGTTAAACCAGCATATATTGCTTATACAAGATAGTAAAAATAATATCAAAATGTTGCATTAAAAACAATGTAAAACAAGACCTTCTTGTAAGTAAATCAAGAAAACAGTTATACAAAAAAAAAACAATGACATTCATTGAAGATCAAAGTTGATCTGAATAATATTGGTTTTATAATAACTGAGCTGAATGACCACACATGAATAACTTAACTAACTTGTAAGTAGTAAATACAACAGATAAATATTTTCCATGGGATTTTAGGCCAACAAAGTTTGTATAAAGCTAACGCCTTGAGGTCAACAAAAAAAGATGAAAAGTTACCGCGAATACAAAAGGCTCTAAATAATAGTTGGTAAAATATTGCCTTACATTTTTACACTAACATAACATTTTTTATACAAATCCTCTGGGTTACTATGTTTTTTAGTTATTTAAATATTTGCATATACAAAATAATAACTTACATATGACAAAAACGCAATGTTGTGATACACTAATATGTATAGCCAAAATAATAATAATTCAATGTCGATTTCGCAAATTAAGCGCTTCAATATACATTTAAAACCGTAGTAAGATAAACTTTATTAATCTAAAGCCATTGAGTTAAACAAAATTAATAATCTTCTAACTAACCAATAATCGCCGTACGACTTCTAAGTTTTTGATATTTTTGATAAAATAGTATCTGATATCCAAAATGTCATTTAAAATATGAACACGTTACCATAATCGTACGATTAAATTTGGAAGTTAACAAAATGAAATATTTGCATTACAATAAGTCAAAAAGTTTTTTTTTAATTTTAAGAGAAGTTTGATGATGAACAGAGTGTTTGATGATATGTATATATAAAGCTGTCTTAGTTCAGAAGTATTACTTATTTCATATAGATGGCGTTTACATGCATCGCGAAAATATTAATAATATTAACTTTCAGCAAAGTGGTTGTCGTCTCAATACAAAAATAAATGTGACTAGAAGGCGAACTATATTATATTATTTTTTAAAATTACAGATAAATAAAAACAATATTATTGTAATTCTATTAATATGTTAAACGTTACATCAAGGTCAATTAAATAAACAAAATGAATTGAGCAAAAAAGTTTTGACTATTGCAGTTTTTATCAAGAAACAATAGTCGTGAACTTATACGTATATTAGTCCTAGCTATAGGGTTTAATGGCTGTTTTTACATATGGTCACTAAAAAGAGAATCCATAGAACCCGAAAGCACGATGATACAGAGTATACTGTAAAAAAATGAAAGAATGTCCTAAATGTAATGGCGATGCCGGTGAACGAAAACGTAACTTAAGCACATAAAATAACTAACTGCTACACGGTATATTGACATAACCTTAAAATCGTAATTTATTGTAAAAAAAATAATAATGTTGTTGCTTTTATACGCCACATGTTACGTGTAAAATTAAGTGCCAACATTGATTCTTTGATTCGAAAACTTCACCTACGGAAATGTATGTAACTAAAAATCTTAACAGAGCCAGTTAATTATTTCGTACTGCGTAGCTTTATTACATAATCAATACTTGTATATATTGTTGATCTGAGTTATGTTTATAACCGCAGAATTTTTCATAATGTAACATAAATATCGTTTCATTCATATGATAAAACTACTTCTACCACAAACTGTATTTATTTAAGACTTCCAATAATTAAAAATATATGTATAAATAAAAACTGTGAGCAATCTCCTGATAATTTATTGTAGCTAGAAATACGCCCGATAAAAGTTGTTGAATGGGAGCTCGAACGAGCTCGAATAAGAGCAGTATTTGATAAAAGGTTCTTGAAATAAAATATAGTTTTCAAGCTGCAACTGTGAAAGGCAACTGGTTTTGAAGTGACCATTCATAAAAGCTATTAAATTCTTTCTCTCTCCTTTATAATAGAGCATATTTTACTTTTGAGTTAGTATAAATAATTTTTATATTGTGTTTATACATAAAGCAATAAAACTATCATTAATCTGATAATTGTCAGTTAGGGATCACTGAACTAATTTAACATGTTTGAAAGAAAACAATTCGTCTGTTTTATAATTTTCGCACTTCAAAATTACGGGTAGTTTGGTTGAATAGCTATTATTAGAGAAAAGGATAGAGTATAATACTAACAGTCACCAAATCTACAAAATTTCAAATAAAGCCAAAGAATCAATCAATTTCGAAATTTGTTAAATTTACATATTTAAACGATACCCAAGGAAATATTATTAACTTATTTTGTTTAATAGTAAGCTTGACAAGAAGTTTGAATTTATGTTTACTGCTGATAGAAATTGTCGTTCTCAGAGTTCGTGTTAGTTCTAGATAGAACTGAATGTTTAACATAACATTTAGTCCTGCTTGTTGCAATTAGTTTATTAGTTTATACATAAATTTTTTTAACTTATATAATTAGGTTAATGAACGAATTGATTAGTTAGAAAATTTCTCAGAATATCATGGACAGTATTTAGGACAAACATCCATAATAAGTTACATATCCGACACTTCTTATCCAGCACATTTATGAATTGAATCTTCAAGTTCATTGAGCACGTATAAACCTTTTTATTGTCCGAGGCATATTAGAAGGTACCAGACTACTTGGAAGGCTAGGCACATTAAGCGAACCGTTACAAGAACTCACCTAAATTTCAAAGGCCTGAGACAGATGGCGAGCGTCATCTACACAGGACACTACAAAATATTGACCATTTATATATTTAGGCATTTGTAAAACAGAAATAGTTTAAATTACTAGCTTTAATTCTTCCATAATTATACGCTTTGTATCGTGAAATTCTTTATGTCTAATAAATACAAAGCACTAAAAATACAAACAAACGGGTGCTAGCACTATTCGGAGTTCCATGAAGCTTAAATTAATACGCGATGAATTATAAATGTGCTTTATTATTCCCATGTCTCCTCTAGCTTAGTGGTTAGTGACCCCGTCTCCAGAGCCAGACAAGTGATTGTGGCAATAATATATTGTATTATTATGCTAATAATAAAGTGTTTTACCATGTCAGTCTGTCTGGCTATATGAATTTACAAAAGAGACAATGTATTATGCAATCATCATTAATAAAGAGGTGGAAACTTCGTTTCTTTAAAGAATAGACAACCGTTGAAACATTTTTTATTTGTTCTTTAACTTAATGCAAACTATTATTTTTATACGATAGAAGTTTACTTATTACCCGTATAGAAATTGTTCCAAGCAAATAATAAATATCCCACATAATGATTTTTGAATAAGTCTAAAGAGCTTAATTTTAAAATTGTTTGGAATTATATCTATTGGCTTCCAACAGATTAAACATAAACAATAATTTATCATTAAAATAATACCGTAAATACTTATATGACTTATCAAATTATCTATTTTTAGCCGTAGACATAAAAAAGTCAAGTAAGAAATATTATGGTCGCAATTTATGAGAGCGTAACTTTCATTTTGCAGATTGATTGGGCCTCAGGGAAAGGACAGTGATGTCGCTTGATTGAACAAAATAATTAGGTAAAAGGTTTTATATATATCATATTTTTACTCTCTAAATATAACGTAAAGTTTTTCGAATTATTTATTACAGAATTTTATATTACAGATAAATAAACAAAAACTAAGGTTATGATAAAAGATATTATGTTCCGGTAACATTATACTCTATTAACTTACTTTTTTTAGTTTAAGGATTTTTTTATTCATTTAAATATAAAATAAACTTTAAAAAATTCCCTACGTCCCTACCAGATCTCCCTAAATAGATCCTCATCTCTAGTAAATAGATGTAGTCCTGCACTATGAATTTAGAAAATTTTATGTCCGCTATGGTACCAAGTCCATGTACTTGGCATCTGCGATGTGTGTTCAAAAAGTATCGCGAATTTTGAATTTTCGCGAGTTACGCATATTAGAATTTCGATTTTTTGTTGTGTCATGTTGATACTCATGTCTCTCACTTATGCCGACAAGCTCGGCCATTTTGTTGTAATATATAATGTTCTCTTAATTGTTGACAGCTGCTTTGCTTGCAAGTGTTTTGGATCGTCTTTGATTTTTACCTATTTAAAAAAAATGGATCAAAGAACCTCTATCAAATTTTGTGTGAAAAACGAAATTAAGTGCGCGGATTCATTGCGAATGTTGATTGTGGCATACAGAGAAGCTACTTTAGACCGCAGCAACGTTTATCGGTGGTACAAAATATTCTCAGAAGGCCAAGAAGATGTGAACGACGAAGTGCGTGCCGGACGCCCGAGCACTTCAACAACAGACGAAAAAATTAATAAAGTGCAGGAAATGGTATTGGCCGATTGTTAGAGAAGTTGTTAAGGACCTAAACATTTCGATTGGCTCTTGCCATTCGATTTCTATCAAAAATTTGATCATGAGACGGGTCGCCGCGAAATTCATACCAAAATTGCTAAATTGCGACCAAAAACAGCATCGCTTGAACATTGCATTTTTTACAAATGTCCATAGTTTAGTACTTTTAATTTGAACACTTTCTTCTATAGGAACGTTGGTCAGAAAAAGGACAATTATTTCCTCAGTTCTATTTCAAAACACAGTCTATAATTCTTGTCTTGCTTTAACCGTATAAACGGTGGTAATATTTGTAATGTTATGCATTTATATTTAGCAGTAGACGAACGGTAAATCAACGTTAGGTCTAATTATCTAGAACAATGTTAGTACTCTCAAACCAAACACATCTAGCTGCTATAATATTCATGAGATACCGCGCAAGCAAACAGTATTTCATGTTACATAAATTCTTGAGTTTAATATTCATTAATACTCAGAAGACAATCAAAAATGTGTGCAACATAAAATTAAATATCGCACCTAAATTTATGTATTTATCGGAAAAAAGTTGCATGGCAAGTACTTGTACAGATTTTTATACAATCATCAATAAATATAGAAATAATTGACCAAAACATATTTCGTAACCGCCTACGTGGTCTAGCGGTATTAGCCTTTGCTTTATAAACCGGAGGTCGAGGATTCGAATCCCGCGGGAAAATAATTTTGTGCTATCATTGTTTACTGGTTGGGTAAGACAATTTGGGCCGATCACAGTTATCCGAATCTAAGATGATGCGCGCGTCATATGGGCTTGTAAAAAAGTCGGTCAACCCACCAGCCGCATTGGACCATCGTGCTGGGATACGGTCGAAAAACCCCCTAATGAGGAGTGCATTAGGGGAGGCTTAAGTCCAGCAGTGGACTAACAGAGGCTGCTGATGATGATAATGTTTTCGCGTTAAAATACCGGATTGAGTTTTATATGTAGTGTTAGTAATATGTTACAGGTTTATATTTTAAATATTTTTTTAGAAAATGTACCATAAAACGTGGCACGACCACCTGCCACTGTGAAATAATTTTCATACAACCAGTAATTGCGCAAGTCGTCAACAGCGTCCTTAAACCGGAAGCAATGGTATTTAAACAATGGCGTTTTGCTGCGGAAATAAGCGTTGCAGTGGTATTTCCTTCGTCGATCCTGCGTTAAAAGGGGATCTACCAACTTGAAAGAATTTGTAGTGATATTACTAGTACCTATTTTTCTTATTACTTATGTGTATAGATATACATATGTTATTAACATTTATAAACATCACAAATAATAAATAAATACACTAAATAATTAATAATAGAAATAAATACAATAAATAAAATAGTGTATTTTATATTTATCAATTCCACCTTTTTAAAGTATTTTTATTATTAATTTCTTTTTTAATCTCATTGATTATTTTCTAGTATATTAAGGACGTGTATTTTCAATTCATACCACTCAACGCTTTCAAGATTCAGCGCGTGTATACACATACATAATGGTCCGCGCCACCATTATGTATGTGTGGTAGCGTAGTCACTCGAGTTTCGTCAGCCAATTTGGATAGGATCAACTAGCTCAAATGACGGCGATATGGTAGATTCTATTTAAGGACTAGAAGCGAGGATGCAGTTCTTCGCGAGGTAAAGAAAAATTAAAAGTAAAAAAGGAGGGGAGGCAAAAAGGAGCGGTAAAGTCAGAAAGGGAAGGAAGATTATTGCGTAACCAATTCGCGGCGATGTAAGGTGACGTAGAAATGCGCGCGAACACATAACATAAACCAAGCCAATTCAAGTAAAGCTTAGTATCTTCGCACAAAGAAATGCATCTAGAAAATTTTGCAATTTGTTTAAGGCTTTACGTTGTCAGCTCACGAAAAGAACAGACGGCTTTCGTGGAATACTTTTCACGGTTTGCCTGCTATCTATGTTGCATCTTTATTATTACTGAAAGGAAAATTGTGATAAAATTAAGGAAAAAAATTAGAAGGACATCATACAATTTTTTTATTGGTTGGAAATATGACTGTTATTGATTTTAAAAGGAATACATTACAGTTAGATTTGTTAATATATTATACTAGTGACCCGACCCTGCTTCGAATGGGAGCTAAATAAAATGCTGATAGAAATATAACTACAATATTAAGCATGTGGTGTACACATAAACCTTCCTCTTCAATCACTCTATCTATTAAAAAAACCGCATCGAAATATGCACGTTGCGAAGTTTGAAAGATTTAAGCATACATAGGTATATAGAGACAGTGACTTTGTTTCATACTATGTAGTGATACGCCAATTGCAAATACTCATGTACATTGATAAACTTATTCATCGAACCAAACGAGATCTTCCTCATCATCTCATTCCGTTTATGTTATTGAAGGCTTAATATTAAAAAATTACAAAGTCGATGCAAAACAAGAAAACACTTCACGTATTTTCTAGACGAAACAATTTATATCGGAATCTTCATTACATATGTGTAATAGATATACATATGTATATGGGTGATATACAAAAGTAAGATATTTTATATAGGAATGTGTTGCGTTATTTAAAGTAGTCTTGTACCCTCCTAACCAATTCCGAATAGTCGCGCAGCTCTGACATAGCTGAATAAATAAAGTGACTTTTTCTTATTCATCTCCACAACGCAGCTTCAAATGCTGCGCTTCCGGGGCTTTATGCTCACAAAAATAACATAACTTTATACTTTATTTCTGTGCCCTCAAATTTAAGTATATGTTTTATTCATAATCATTTTAAATGTGCATAAGCAAGGTTTTTTTCACTGTCGAGGTTCGCTGGAAAGTGCTTGAAAAAAGATAAACTAGTATGCAAAAAAACGCGTTAAATCCTTCAAACTTTACGGCCTCCACAGAAAGTTTTAGAACTCATTTAAGTTTAAATGTTGTGAGCTGTTATTTTGTTGTTTTCCATTATACTATTTACTGCAAGAACAACATTAAAATCATTTGGATTATTATTATTTTAAACAATATTAACATTATATGATTTTACAATCTTATGGTTTCCAAACTATAGAATTTAAATATTTATATTAACTTTAACGCCATTCTTCTTATGGCCATCAATCAAAAGCTTTAAGAAAGTCGGGGCTACATTATTTGCGTTATTTACTAAGTATGGAAGTATGGTTGTTAATGCACAAAATAAGTCTAAAGATATCAATAAACATTTATATTTGAAACTCGCTGGTGACCGCGACACCATCATGGTGGTAAATAATACAAAGTATATAAAAATAATACAAAGTATATTAGAAGTAGCCTAAGCTACACCAAGGTCCATACAGTAATCTTTCGGTGAGAGCCCCGTCAAAATTTGAACGTAATATGTGAGAACGTAAATACTATTTAAAAATTAATATGAAAATCTATACATAATAATTACTTTTGGAAACATTTTGAAATGTTAAGAAGCATTTTCTTTTGCAAATATTGACATTTATTTATATACTTACTTAAACATACTTAAACTTAAGTAAGATAAAGAAAATTAAAAATATGTTGCTAATGCTGTCTATTGACTCAAAATGCGTGTTTTACTAATTTACGGAAAAAAAACCCCTTTAAATTGTTATCTTCACTGATGTTTTTATGAAATAGCTTCTGTTTTTACACGATTATTAATGGCCTATTATTAATCTATTATTAATGGATTTTTAATCTTGCATCAAAATTATGTCCACTGTTTAATTTCTACATGTTTTTGCTCTTATTGATATAACTTACATTTATAAAGAGTAAATTACCTCTTAAATCGATATGAAAGAAAGAGTATTTGGCACTGTCGCTAGTTTCTGTATAGACGTAGTGAGAAATTATTTTCTTCCGGGAAAATTCGGATTTTTATCGGAATACGATAAAACCCGAGCTGTCAATGAATGATCGTATTAAATCAGTCTTCATATCCATCAACTTGAAACTTTATTGTTTAGCGTCAAGTGATCCCCTTCTTGGTCTGGATCTAAAATTATATTACGCGGGCGATGTTTTCTAATAAAGACGTCTGTTGGCAGTTGAAAATTTGCTTTTATTATGTAAAGACTTACCAACTAATGTTATAAATTAAACGCGGTAATGCTTGCCACTATAAATTTCTTCTAAATAATAATAATGTTCTCCAGGCGATTACAACTACGACGGCCGATCTATATTAGAGATCAGCCAAATACTGCAGGAGATATTATAGTGCACAAGTGTACGTGCAAACACATGCGCACTTTCTGTTCCTTTAAACTCTGAAAGCCCGATGGGACGGATAACCCACACGACCGGAAAAAGTAAGGCGCAGGACCGACTTTTTACGTGTCCAACCGACGCCTGAATTATCTTACTTTTCAGGCAATTGGGTGATCAGCCCAAATAGCCCTGGCCAACTAGGAAACAACAATAAAATTTGTTCAATCCCCGCAGGATTCGAACTCAAGGCCTCCGGTTTCTAAAGCACGCCCTCGCCCACGTGTAGGATTGTGAAGTGTATATGTTGTATGTAGGAGAAAAACATTTATCGCCAAAGAAAGAAATAGAGCGAGGTGACGGCAGATTCTTCCTTCATATTGAGACCAAATCCAAAAAAGGCGTCAAAATGTATATAAATTGAGCAAGAGAGAAAAGAGTCAGTATGTGCCATGACGACAAAGGTCATTAATGGTCATTACACAGTAAATAACATCTTTAGTAGCATAATTTTTGAAAATATTATTTATGATTCTATCTAACTGTAACTCTGTAGCTTATACTTGCACTTAAACAATTACAGAAGATTTTCTCGCTTGTTCTTCACTGGCTTAACAAGTCCAGTTGTTTGACTTATGCTGGACGGCTCGATAAAAGATTAAAAGGATTTTTAATTTTTAAAGCGATTTTACCTTTTTCTTTCCAATGAAGGCGGACGAGCGGGTTCTCTTATAGACAGTGGTCACCGATACTCACGGACATTACATCTACCAGGGGTATCATTAACACACTGACTAACGGGTGACATAGAATGTTAAGTATGTTTACCCAGTATACGCTCACAACAAAGCTAATCAAACTAGAACACAGTAGTGTTTTCACATTACTGCTTTGAGGTAAAAATAGGCACCGCAATGATCTCGCCCCAGACAGCATCGTGTAAAAAGGTACCTTACACCTCTAATAAACTATTACTGAACGTTTTTAGTGTAACTTCACTTCTTTACAATTTCCCATTAATTTAGTTTTCAATAATAATTTATAAATATTAAATTATCTTAATTACAGTAAAGATTAAAATGTGAATTAAATATAATTCTATGTCGTAAGTGTTACCATGAATTATTTATACTTAATGAAACCTAAATGATTTGATGTAATAAATTTTTAAAAAGTTTTAGTTTCATCAGTAAAACATAAGTTTTACTCACTAACAAATGGCGAAAGGCCCAGTTTACATTGAGGACCACTCTATGTGAAACTAAAGCTCTTTAATGGCCACTTTTCTTTGCATCCTCCATTTAAATACGTCACCATTTTATTTGTGCATTACTTTTAATATGAAAAGAGTTACTTATGAAATCGGCTGAAATATGCTTATTTCTATAAAAAAATCATGTAAAATTATAATATTCATATACTCATAAGACAAATTCAATCTTTGAACTGCCCACGTCGAGCCTTATTCATGATATAAATTTTACATGCATTTAAAAAAATTACCTAGAGAATAAAGTTATGAATAAGCCTATGCAAGTAAAAGGTAACTTTCCACATTGTTCTAAAAGTTTGATTATTTTTAATTATGCAGTAATTTTGATAATAATTGTAAAATACCACTGGCAAGCTAATATTGGTGATGACAAAACCAGTTGTAAGACTTGCGAATTTAAAATTTAATTTCTGAACACGTTACTACAGTTTTGTGGTTGTAAAATTTAGATACTTACTTATTACATTTATTTTAAGATTTTCTTTGCATTAAGTGAGACTTGTGCAAGCTATAATTCTATGATAAGTCCGTTACACAAGCTAAAAACTTTCTCGAACTATACGAATAATAGTTCCACACGGCTTTAGTGACATCGGGTTGATGCTTATTAGTGTAAAAATGGGGTATGCCGAGACCAATTGCTAATTTAGTGATAGAATATTAGGGAAGCATTTTTATTACTTTGAACTATTTTTAAACAAGTAATTAAAAAAAAAATACCGATTAAACAGCGTATAACTGTTTTACCCAATATAAGCAGGTAACAACGTGCTCTCTGTATGAAATTGCCGTGTGATTTCTGACACAGCATTTTAAGTTTCTGATATCTTTTAAGGTAATAATTTAAAGACAATTTTGTTTTTGTGACAGTTTAGACCGACTATACAAAAGAAGGTAGTCAATTCGGAGCGTTCAGTGTTTTTCTTTTAGTTTATATATATTACCTCTTTGCTCCACTCCAAGTGGTCTGATTTTGTTTACATAATTTTAAACATCTTTAGGTTGAGCCAGCGTTTGCTATTTAATCGCTCGAGGTTGTGATTTTTATAATAATTATAAAATACAATAATTTATTTAAATTATTAAAAAAATTTAAAAGATAGGACTGAATTATTTAACATATCATTGAAAAATGATCCTTTTGTAATACTCTCCTCTCATTCTCTCAGTATCTCCTCTCATGTAATGAGAGGAAATACTGCCGCGTTTTTTCATGATCCATTAATCCTTATAGCCTGTACCGTTTAGCTGATTTCCAATCTGCCGAGTCCCATTATTCTTTCTAGGTTTGCATAAGTAACAAATGATGGTGTTCGATTCTTAGTAATTAAAATGGAGCCATACCTCGGCTGTGTATTGCAGCAATCAATTATCCACTCATTGTTTACAAATCACTTTTATATAGCAATGTGTTTTTACTCCTTTCCCTATAACCTTCGTATATGTGATTCGAGATTATGATAAAATTTTTCTGATTTATAAATATCAAACCATTTACGACAAATTTAATCGTGCAATTTTTATGAAGTATTTTTATTACACAGTTAGTAATATTATTATTTATGTACGTAGTAATGTACATTTTAATGATCAAACAATAATGCAAACGGTACTTAAAACAATGTATTAAAAGGATTGGTATTATGTACAAATCAAATCCACTATTATACATTTTTTAGCGTCAGCTATATATATTTATTACCTGAGGTTTCGGACTTTTTTCAGCATCTATGATCACGGCAGACTAAGTTCTCAGTGAGATACAGACATTTACCAATATTATAATCGCGTAAATAAAAGAAATCATTTTGTATTGTTATTTAAAAGGCAAAACTAGATGTTCTAAATAGACTTACAATGAAATTTGGTTACAATTTAACTCATAATTTTATCCAGTAAAAATCTAGATAAAACATTATTTAATGATGTTAGCAGTTAAAACAGTCGTTATAGAGAAAAGTTTTTTCACAAGCATCTTATAACTAATTTTTTCGAGTTTCTTGTTAAGTACAACTTCCACCACAATTTTTAAAACAGTTTTTCTTTTAAATGTCTAATGATTTAAAACACAAATAGTTGAATCATCAATAATAAAAGGTTGCATAGTTGAGTAGTATCTGTTGTAGGAGTGTTGCCTTTAGTTGCTGACATTGGTTACAACTTTTACTAATATATAGTCTGTATAAATGATTTTTTCATATAATAGAGATATAAAGCAATAGTACCTTTTATTTATGAATTGATCTAAAATGATAAAACCCGTGTCGCATTTATCATTATATTGTTTACAAATTGATTACATTGTTTTGTATTTTAGATCTGCAAATATTAAATCGAAAAGATAAATCGGAACACCTAAGCAAAGCTTTCAAAGAAATTGGCTGCGAGTCATTGTTTGCTTTTAATTAAGTCTATAGCAAAAAATATTAACAACCCAGTTTATAATTAAGTTTCCAAAGATAAAAATTAATTTTCAAATTATTTATTTTATTGTTATAATCACATTTTAATGCAAATTTATTTACTTTTATTTGTAGTACAAAGTTTAAAATGTGCAGCTTATATTTAAAATGCTATACACTACTTAATTAAAAGAATTAACTCAGATGTTCATTTTAATGATAACCGGTATTTTTTAAGTTATCGTAAGCATTGCAAGCGATAGACTTACCTTTTCTTACATTTTACTAAATAATTAACCTGCCGATCTCCGTGCAGTTGCCGGTTCAAGTTAGCAGCGAGGATCGACCGTCTTGGTGTTCATATAAAAAGGCCTACGTCCAGCAGTGGACTGATAGAGGCAGATTATAATGATGATGATGCGATAGTTATGTCTTAGAGTTTAATAATAAACAAAAACAATATAATCTAGTCCATAGCTTAGATGATTTATATAAATAACCAATTTTGTTAGATAATTCCCTGCAGTGTTCACCTTCGTTAACTGCAGCGATTGTCACGACACGAGTTAAATCACTAGCTGTTTGCGAGTCGTCTGCGTGGTAATATATATATTTTTTGTAAAAAGCCTAGGTTAGGCTATATTACTCCTAGTTACATCAGCTCATCTCCTCTACTGGCACGGCACCTAAAGCGACGGTCCGGGTCCCCAACAAACCCGGAGAGAACAGGCCCGCGAGGGTCACGTCGCACTGGGGTCGCCGAAGACTGTCATCAGTACCCGTGGCCCCGACTTCAGCGACATGAGAAGCCGTTGGTTTAGTGGATATACCGAATCAAAGATCGTTGGTTTAGTGGGTATACCGGCCGCTCCATCTTGGCCAGGAGCCTCACATATCCTTGCCACCCCTCACTCTGGCGGGGAATCCATGAGCTAGACTTCTCAAGAAAGCTCATCTCCTGTTTTCTAATAAAAGCCCCGTCAAAATTGAACAAGCCATTCAAGAGATTAGCTCGATCAGACAGATAAAATATATTTTTTTTATTTGCAAGATAGTAAGAGTAAAAATTGAACTGTTATTTTAACTTATCATGCAGCGGCATATAAATTTGAATAACGTTCCATAAAATTTTCAAACTCTATGATGCAATATAAAGTTTACCCGAAATGAGAAATTTTCGTCTTTCATTGCGTTCGTCTTTCATTTGAAGGGCAACCATGATTACTGAATAATTAAAACAGGGCTTTTGATCAGTACACTCGTTAAGTATTTAAAAGAATAGTAGAAACACCAAGCGGTATCTTTTATATATACTTAATTTAATTATAAAATAAATGTTATTATCAATCAATTCAAAATTGGCAATTAAAAAAAGCCAAAGGTGTTAAGGCCGCCTTTTGTATTGAGCTGTGCAAAATTTTAACTATTTATACTTATAAATAGTTAAATGTAATAGATCATTTTCTTGCACTTTTATGATTATGACTCAAACACATTCTTATTATTAGCTATAATTTTCTATAACAAAATATTGTCTATATGTAGTCTCATTTACAGTTAAAGTAAGGTAGTACTTGAAGATGTATTATTTTGTAGAAGCAAATGTTATTTATACGAAAAATATTACCATGGGAAACATGAACTTTCCTTATTTTAATACATGAAACCCAGAACTATTTTGGCATTATCCAATATCTAAAAAAATACATAATTGTCCCTGCATAAGTTTTTGTAGACTTTCATTACACGTAAAGTACACATAAAGTAGAGTAGTAAAAGAGTAGCATCCTACAGTCCAAATGATGCTAATTAATTTATGTATGGGTTGTATTACTCACTTATGCGTAACCTATCGTAAGCTCTCAGCTTTGATATACTAACTGTTAGCTTTGCCGAAAAATATAATTGTTACTATATTTTTACGTCACCTTATATCACCAGAGAACGTAATTTACTACCTTTTTTCTTACCACGCCTGATAACATAGTTTTAAAGCGTGTAAAGTGTACGGGAAAACATTTCAATTAGAAGTAGTTGTGATCAGAAATTAGCACGAGCAAATATTAAATATATTTCAGTGTGCAGCTAAAAGTTAAAAATAATTTATGTTTTACTAAGTATTTTAAAATACAACCAAGTTTAATTTTTCGTTCAAATGAAAAATAATGATGATGTTGATGTCTATTATTATGAATTAACCAAATTAGAATCGAAAGAAACGTAAGCAAACCATACTGTTCGCGCGTATTTCTATGTCGCCTAACACAGCCGCAAATTGGTTACGCAATACGCCTTCCCTTTCTTACTATACCTGTTCCTATCACCCGCCCTCCTTTTCTTTAATTTTTCCTCAACTGGCGAATAAAGGAGGTAAAGGGAAAATACTTCGTACACGGACGGCGGCCAGCGCCGCCGTAGTCGGACAATTCCTTCGGGAGTTTCTGCGGCAACGCATCATTTTAAAGTCACGTGACGCGAATGGCCAAATGGCTAATAGTTTTAAATTTGCCGCGAAACTTGACTGCATCACCGAAGACGCCTGCAGCTGTTATGGTATTATCCGTGAGTGGTATGGTATTATCTGAGGTATTTATCCTTCCATTATCGGATTCTGATGCGGCTTCACTAACCACGTTGCTCCAAGCCGGATTACACATGGTCCTTCGAACCGCATCCTCACTCTGGTGCTTTATATAGGATTCTACCATAATCGCCGTCACTGAGCTATTCTGGTCCAATCAAAATTGGCTAACGAAACTTGGGTGACCACGCGCCCGCGCAACATAACATACCATACATACATAACCGATAGCAACGATTCGGCGTCGTACTTAGGATATTGTTAATGTGGTAGGTTATTCTTTACAAGGACCATGTAGGGTGGTATAATCGCGATACCTATTTCTGCCGCGAATCAGTAGTGTTCAAACACTACTGTCTTCCAGTTTACTGTAGCCAGCGCAATTACTGGGTAAACCAGACGTAACGCCTCTTATCTGGGCGGTAAGCGGATTTATGGCGTCTGAAGCTGTTTTTCTCATGGGTGCTGTAAACTACGTTCCGTCACATAACGTCTCATCGCTCCAACAAATAAAAAAAAGTTAGGCTCACACTCTGTGGCATCATCATTAAAAATGCTTGATGTATGATATTACTTTCATTGTAGTGTACTGTAGTTGTGTACATAATTTAATTATGCTGGAATTATAAAATTTTACAATAAATATTGTATGTAAATCACGAGCATCTTTAAAACTAAACGTTATGCTTTCTATTTTTCTGGCGATAATATTAATAAGTCATTGAGCACTGTCATAAAGGTAAAATTATAAAATCCATTGTATAATTGGACTGATTTTGTCAATTATTGGCTAACCTGTCTCGTGAAATTAGCGTAAATTTCTCCAGTTAACGCTCCTTAATTAGAAGCAATTAACGGACTGCGGTCATTGGAAGTGACAGTTTAAAACGTGCCTGTTTTACTATTTTGCTCGTCTAGTTAAGACAGCCTTGATCATGTATTCCCTTACTAGAGTGTTTCTTCTTTTAAAAACTACTATGAATTGTCGCACATTTTCAGAAAACTTATTATAGACTAGGTTGTAAACGTCGCATAGCAAAAAGTTATTTTATTATTGTACACAAATGTACATAAATATCAATATATGCAATGGAAACTATGGTCATTATTTTAATTTCAGAAATAAAAATGATTCTTTAGGGCCCAGGTTCCCTACAGTGATACAAAAGCGGAATGTCATTATACTGTTAAAAATATATCACACTTATCCGACTGTTTCTACGTCAGTTATTTGTGCAATTTTCTTTACAGCATATAACAGAACTAAATCAGAATTACCAGTAAGTTAGATGGACCATTCTATTAGTATTAGGAGATCTTTGCTTTAGTATTATCTATGCTTTACAACGAATGCGTCATGCATTCATTCGTCTTGTCTATGGTATTTATGATTTTGTGGTGTAATGGTAAATTATTCGTACTAAACAAATACTCATGTGTATAGATAGGACTAATTATAACTAAATTATATGATGTGTCTTTTAACAAGTTTGAAAGTAATTGTTAACTAAATAAGAAAAGGTAAAAGTGACAATCTCTAAATTTATTTTATATAAATCCCAGAGAAAGTTTAATGTAATTGAATTTGGCAACTGCTAAGACAGTAAGTCCTATCTTGTCAAATTTATACAATTTAAAGTATAATAAATAATGCATTTACACAAAATACGCAAGATTTTAGTTTTTTGAGCAAAACATTCATTAATCATCTAAGAGTGTAATAGATCCAGGCAATTACGTACTTGAAGAGGGTGTGACGTGTAATGCCTAAACATAATACCAATATGCTTAGTGATAAACTAGCTATATTATTAATAAAACATAAGTCTAGACTAAATAAACGACAAAGAAAGTACTTTTTATGGATTACGAACAGGAATTATTTTGAAATGTTATCGAGGGCAAGAACGTTTGAGTGATCTTTGAGTTTCTATTTAATGATGTTTAAAAACAATTGTATAAGCTAAGAGTATTAATTGTTTCAAACAAATAGTCATGTTAGAAGGGTATCTAAAGCGTATAAATTTAATTGTCATAAATCGACGTAAATGTCGAACCCTAAAGATTTATAATTAACTAACTGTCGCCCGCACTTAGTTCGCGTGGTATGACACACTCCCAGTCCTTCAGCTATCTTCCAGTGAAAGATAAGTGAAAAGATTGGACCAGACTTTTCAGATATTAGCCAGAACAAACATAAAAAAAGACGAAAGTAAGAAAAATTGTCGTTTTGTTAAATTATTCGGTTTTATTTGTATAGATAAAAAGATTACACTTTAAAAACCGCGGAAATATAAGAGAATTTCTTTACCTACTTTAAAAATATCAAAAAGTTATAGAGGCTAATGTTTTACATAGAAAGAAAAACATTTATTTGGTACATATTATGATACATAACAATATAATAAAAGTTGCATCAAGCACCATAAAAAACTGCGAAATCAGCTCAGGCTCGCTGCTAGTTCTTAAATGCAGCAGAAACTAGTGAAGGCCTAATTAATCTAAAACTAGGATAAACGTACACCAAAGCGTTGCTAGTGATCGATGTGTATAAATCAATTTCAGCTTAATTAATGTGACGCAGCCTTAGATATCGATTTGGATTTAGTGCCAACACAAACACTGACTATGATTGCTTCGACAATGTATGCGCGTTTAAAGCCGTTTGGAGAATTGTTATCTGATATAGAATATTTAATATGATACTTGCGTTTTGATAATAAAGTAATGTATTTGTTATTTTAAATGATAATCCAAATAGTCATAATGGGAAAAATAGTGCATGACATGATGAAAAATATAACACAAGCTTTAACGAATTTTTAACATCAATGTTAAACTTAAGCGCTTTTGTTTCTTTACAAAACTGAGACATTTTAAGAGTAGTTATTTATAATACTTAAAAATGTAATTGATCATGAATGCGTTAAATAGACTTCATAAAAATGTATACGCTCTGAATTTACTTTCACATTTACAAAGATGGTGAAAAAAGTATTTTGAAAAACAAAATGTCTTTTTTTTTAAATAATTACAATAGCGGCATTTTTGATTATGATATACTTTAACATTTTAAAAACAATTTCAAATGTTCCCACATTCTCTTTACATTTCGCCACATAAAGATTTTACAAATAGTAATTTGTCATTATTTGTAAAGATTTTGCAACTAAGTAAGTTTTGGATTAATTTCCCTAATATTTCAACATATTAGTTTCCTCAAGCTGAGTGTGATATGGTTGTAGATGGAGAAACGGTGCACCACGTGGATTCCACTGTATGTCTCGGCATCACAATAGATTCTAAACTGCAATGGGGTCCTCATATCAATAGACTGGCGAGTAAGCTTAGCTCAGCGGCTTATGCAATCAAAAAAATTAGACAACTAACCGATGTTGAGATACCATAGACCGTTTAGTATATTTTAGTTATTTTTACAGTATAATGTCTTACGACATTCTACTGTAGGGAAACGCGGCTTATATAAATATATTCGAGAGCGATTCGAGCAGTCTATAACCTGGTCTGAATCGCTGAGAAAAATGTTTACTGTAATCAATGTAATGACTGTTTTCACTCAATACATATTTGAAAATTTTATGTATGTTTATAAACATAAAAAATACGGTAAAGAAAATTATAGATCCTAGCTGCCTAAGCCTTGATTAGGTAAAAAGAGAAAAAAAGTGGGAAGGTAAAAGGTTCAATGTTTAGTTAAAGCTCAAAAATAGCAAAAAAGAAGTTATATTACAAGAAATACCCTGGCTATATCCTAGAGCACACTTTTGTGCGTAAAGCCGGGGTATGCCTGTTCGCTAGGGATGATGTTTGCTGTTGCCGCCTTCGGGACCTTGAACGTTGGGATCTGTCCGTCTTGTGTGGGTGCACACGGATTATGGTGGCCACACCCGCCTCTACAGATCCCACAGCTGTGATGTGGAGGCAGCTCGACTATTTGAGTATCTCCAAGAGGCGACTGACCAAGTCCTTGAACAGTATCCTGCAGCGGAGGTGTGGATCCTAGGTGACTTAAACGCTCATCATCAGGAGTGGTTGAGGTCGCAGACCACTGATCTCGCTGGCCGAGTGGCTTATGAGTATGCCTCGGCCTATGGCTTCTCCCAGCTGATGACTCAGCCCACCCGAATCCCGGATATTGAGAGCCATAACCCCTCTCTGCTAGATCTTTTGCTGACCTCACACCCGGAAGGGTACCAGGTGGCGGTTGAGGCACCTTTGGGATCCTCAGACCATTCTCTGGACGTACCACTGGCCTGTTACATACCCAACCGAACACCTTCGAGTGGGTCTCGTAGAGTCTGGCAAACAGGACAGCAGATTGGGATGGACTTCGAGTTTTTGGCTTCTCCGTGGGTAGGTTCTGCTTTTCCTCAAATGACCTGACAAGTGCGGACTGAGCGTTACTGACATAATACTTCTAAGAATGGATACTTTCATCCCAAATACAGAGGTGTCCGTCGGTGCCGCAGCAATCCCTGGTTTAACAAAGCCCGTGGGAGGCTGCGCGCCGAAAACAGTCTGCATACGCCTGTCTTTAATGACGCTAGACGATGCGTCAGGATCGGATAGGCATAGAGGAGAAAAAGAAATTTAATGCCACTTCAAGATCCCTCAAGAGGGTGATTACTAGGGCAAAAGCCGAGCACGTTTGCAGAGTTGGTGAACGGCTAGTCGGCTTTTCCTCTGAAAGTCGTGCCTTTTGGTCACTTGCCAAAGCTGCTGAGACAACTTCTGCCGGTCCAGTCTCCCGCCACTGCGCAAGTCTGATGATAGCCTAGCCCTCAGTGCGAAGGAGAAGGCTGATCTTCTAGTCAAACTCTTCGTCTCAAACTCGACTATGGACGATGGGGGAGCCATTCCACCAAATCTCCCTCAATGCGAGAGTTCCCTTCCCGAAATCCGCATCTCACAACGGGCATTCAGGCGGGAACTACATGTTTAGATGCGCCCCCGAGCTGACTTCTGTACTCACGCGCTTATATTGCCTCTTATACACGGCTAAACGGGTTCCGGCTTCATGGAAAGCAGCTCGAATACATCCGGTCCCTAAAAAGGGAGACCGCTCAGACCCTTCGAATTACAGGCCCATAGCTATCACATCCTTACTGTCGAAGGTGATGGAGCGGGTCATCAACAACCAGCTCCTAGGTTACCTAGAGGAGAACCAGCTAATCAGTACGGTTTTCGTCACGATTGTTCGGCTGGTGATTTTCTAGTGTACCTAACTCACCGGTGGGCAGAAGCCTTAGACAATAAGGGTGAGGCTCTAGCAGTTAGTCTTGATATAGCTAAGGCGTTCGACAGGGTCTGGCATAGAGCTCTTTTATCGAAACTGCCCGCTTATGGAATCCCCGAGGGGCGATCCACTGACATACAGTGGATCGCCAGCTTTTTGGATGGTCGGAGCATCAGAATCGTTGTCGACGGTTGCTGCCCCAAGATCATGACCACTAGTGCGGGCGTCTACAAGGTTGGTGCTCACCAACGCTTTTATCCTGCATATCAATGACATGCTATCTATCAGAGATATACATTGCTATGCAAATGATAGCAGGGGAGATGCGCGGTATACAGCCAACGACCAGTCCCTCGGTGAGGTGCAGGAGAGGCGATCTAAACTTGTGTCCGAAGTGGAGGATCTCTGGGGGAGTCTCCAAGTAGGGTCGAGTAAATCTCGTTCAGTTTAATCCCATCAAAGACACAGATTTGCGCATTCACCGCGAAGAAAGACCCATTTGTCATAGCGCCACAATTTTGGGTGTCTCTCTGCAACCATCCTCGAGCATTGAATCCTTGTGTCGAGATCTCGCGCGACGTTCAGTTTCAAAGTCATTTGGACAGCAATTTCAAATTAGCCTCTAAAAACTGGGAGTGCTGAACAGAGGGGACGGTACTTTACATCAAGCCAAAAGTTCTACTTTACAAAGCTCAGGTCAGGCCTCACATGGAGTATTGTTCCTTTCGGGCCGGTGCCCCAAATATCAGCTGCTTCAACTCGACTCTACAAAACGAGCCATTCTGAATCGTCGGCGATCCAATGCTCACGGACAGGCTGGACCTCTAAGCCTCGGAGGATATTGCGCTCTAGTTGTTCTACCGCCTGTTCAACGGAGAGTGTCAGCGGAGCTGTTCGATATGGTACCACCTCCCATTCTATTATCGTACCTCCGTCTCCAAACTAGAGTTCATTCATACCACCTGGAAACCGTGCCATCAAACACGTTACGTTTCCAGAGATCATTTACCATCTATAAAACTCTGGAATGAACTCCCTCCAAGGTTTTTCCTTCAGCGCATGCCATGTCTTCCTTCAAACGAGGTATAAAGAGAGTCCTTTACGGTATACAGCGGTTGGTGATACCCTGGTATTAGGGATGTCCATTGGCTGGTGACCACTTCCCATCAGGAGGCCCGACTGCTCGTCTGCCTTCGTTGGCAATAAAAAAAAATCTCAATATACTACTTTAATATGTGTACGCTGTCAACCATTTACCATACTTAAAAGCATATTCGAAAACCAAAATATAGTTTTAAATAACAAAAACCATGTTAAAATAAGAGTAATCTTACATTTAAAGTACGAAATGTTACTTATCTAAGAATAAAATTTTCTTAAATGATGAAAATTGCTTGAAAGCTTAGATGCTTTATTTTGAACTAGTAGTTGTTAATATTTTAAACATCCCTGCTACCCTTTTCCATGCTCTACGTGACGTGTAGAGCATTTTATAAGGAGGTGCAAATATTATTTTATATCTCAGCACAATTTGTGTAAAGTTAAACTTGGATATATACAATAACAGTAGAAAGCTTTTTTTTTAAATACTGCAGGCTGAATAACTAATAAAGTTTTCATATAAATGTATAATATGTAATAAACATATGTATGCATATTCAGTGCAGTTTAATTGTTTCGTTATAATTCGACATTCCCTAAAGAGTTTTAAAATTGAGTCTATTCTTTACATCTTTTGGACTGATTGTTTTAAACGTTGCTATATTCAAATATATATATTGGATTAAAATAAATAAAGGAGAACTATGACAAGAAGATATGAAATGAAAATGAAAAGTTTATTTAACTGAAAAGAACATACATTACATAAAGAGACAGTGAGCCCCACACTAGGCAAGTACCTGTGACGTGGGATTCAGTTACAAAAATTACCAGACTTGGTGCGCAAGATGAATAACCTAATAAAAATAAAAATAAAAATAAAATCATAAAGACTTGAGAGTTGTATGCGTGTGTAGTGTGTGTGTGAGAGTGTATGTGTGTGTTGTGTGAGAACGTGAGTGAGTGAGTGGGAGTGTTTGGTGTTTGTCCCCTAATTACCGTCTAAGATCTGTTCGAACTATTTCCTCCGACTTGTCATAATCCCAGGACAGCAGTAATTTATAAATCTGATATTTGGTCCTGTTAATGGAGCTGTAGCTCAAGTCACATAGAACTGCCATTCTGTTATATATGTGCGGAAGAAGAAATTTTGAAAATCGTTTTGCGAACGCAGTGTACATGCGGTTTATGTATTTTATAAATGCGCTTATGAGTTATGTCAACGCGTTCCAGCGATCTTAAACTTTGATGTACGTACGTGGCAGCACGCAGTAAAAGCCTCGAACACTCAGAACTTGGGCTTCCTTAAAGAGTTCAGAAGTTGAATGCCGCCGTGACCGACGCAACATAACTTAAAACCGCTCTTTGCGCTCTTTCCACTAATATTAAATTAGACTTAGGAGAACCGCCCCACGTAAGGATACAACTAGCTCAATATAGACTGACAAAGTGCGAAATAAACCATTTTAAGCAGGGAATTTCGGCAGACTGCCTTAGTAGCTTCATTATATATGTAATCTACGTACTCTGCCCTGTCATCGACAGATGATTTTAAAGCTAAGTGTCTCATCTAGTATGACACCGAGGTATTTGAGAGGTGGAATTGGATATCTGACCCATAGCAGGCAGAGTTTCGAGCTATCTGTGATAGCACAAGACGGAATGTAAACTTTAAATTGTTTTGCGTCATCCGGAGGGCGAGATGCAGCTGTTTTATAGAAATTGAGGTATTTAGTTTGGCTGCGTTGAGTAAGTGAGGTTCTTATAGCCACATAGATATGCGGTGAAGTCCTAAGCCTGCCATATCTGAACCTGCTGCCACGAATCACCGTGAAAGATCAAGGCTGTATCATCAGCGTAGCATAATACGGAACCATTTATCAAGTTAATTGATGAGATGTCACTTATGTAAGTTATAACTAGTGTAGGCCAGCTATGCTGCCCTGAGGTACGCCAAAAGATACAGGTTTAGAGTCACTAGTTACGTTGCCAATTTTAACCCGTTGACTTCTACCCGTCAAGTAACTGGAGAACCAGTCCAGAGCAATACCACGCACGCCCAACGCCTCCATCTTTCTTAGCAGTATGGGGAATCGAGACTGTGTCAGAAGCGCTTTTGCAAGATCGAGAGAAAACGCCAATGCAGGATCTGCCTTCATCCAAGTGGATACTATGGAATCAGTCAGAAGTTTCACGGCATCTTCTGTTGATTGCCCTTTCGGAAACCAAACTGACAATCAGCTAGAAGTTTATTACGCTCAAGGAAGTGGATAAGCCGATAACGTTAACTATTCGTTCCAGTATTTGAGTAGCCTCAAGAAGCGATATAAGGGCGATAGTTACTATGGCTATCCGTTGAGCCACCCTTATGGACTGGCACGATAACAGCCGACTTCCAGTAGTATGGAAACAATCCGACTCCATACTCAGATTAAAATCGCAGCCAGAGGTTCTGCCACGATATCGACAGTACTTTAGAGACTATTGCTTACCCCATCGTAGCCAGGCGCACCGAGTCTAACTTTTGATTAAGGCTGAAACCTCGTAAGCATCGGTGGGGGTAAAGTAAATGATCCCAAGATGTATTATACTTAGTGGGTCTTATATCTCCGGCTAGGGTCTCCTGAGAAACTTGCAGTTCACAGAGTATGATTCGCAAGATGAGATCCCAAGAAGAATATCTGTTGCAATGGTTGAGAGACTCCAAAACGTAGGTTTAATGTTCAAAAGGTCTTCAGCTGATTTGTTTCAGGAACACTATGAGTAATGCGTCTGATAGTGTCCCAGAGTTTTTAGACTTATTCCTATTTTTAACTAACACTTCTCGATCGTGGTTTGATTTGAGCTTTCTCAGAAGAGTTACATAAAATTGCGGTATCAGGTATAAACCAATTTTTCATTTCATTTGTGGGGTCTTCTACGAAAATCCAAGTGCAATTTATCTCTGTGTTTAGGAACATCTTATTAGGCCGGGGTCATCCATGGCTCGAATAACCTGTTTAGACCGACTAACTTTACAATTTTGAATGTTTACATACAATACTTGACACTGAATGACAAAATGACTCCACAGCATTTTCAACGTCACGGTTGCTATGACAAAAAGACCAATCAATAAGTTTTAGGTCCGAACTAACCGAATCATAGTCAAAACGTTTTAGTGAGACTTTTCCGGCATTGATTTTGTTTTAAGTGATATTCTGCCATGGTAATTTCGTGATCAGATAGATCGGTAGGGCATACCACCGATTTTGTGCAGGCAATGTCCAGATACAAAGATATGGTCAAGGCAGGTTTTGTTGTGCGTAATAGTGTTGATGCAAGGATGAGACCGTGTTCTGCCAAAGTACATAGATACTCTGAAGTCTGTGAATTCGCTGTGTCCATAATATCTATATTTAGATCTCCAGTCAGGATAAGACAGGGCCCTTTGAAATAGTTTTAAGAGCGAGATCGAGGGAAGAGATAAAGGTTTCAACATTTGGAAAGCTCAGTGATCTATATGCCCCCACTAATTGAAAGAAGTTCGGTACATCTACAAGCACGCAGTTAGCTTCTTCTACATCTAATTCCGCAAAGATTGGGGACCATTTGTTGTTTACGAGACAACTACACCACCGGACTTATTGATAAAATGCTTAGAATTAAAAGATGAGTAGCTCGAGAGTTGATTAATAGTAGACGCTTCATTTAACTAGCATTCGCTAAATATAATCACGTCAAAGCTTATACCCAAACGCTTTTGCAACACAAGAAAAGTTGTCAAAGTTTTTCAAAATACTTCTATATTTAAACTCAAGATTTTAATGAAAAACTTGAAATGATATTACTGCATTCTTCGGGGTAGGTAATAGTATGGCATTCAATCTTATATGAATTATCTACGTCATTTAATAAGTTTACAGTCAGCCATGAGTAATAGGTTTGTTGATAAGAGGAATCGTAAGACAAGCGTAAGATAGCCTACCATCCGAGTTAAAATAGTAATTGAGGAACAATTTAGTATACATTTTCTTACTTGTGATATTGAAGTGGGGAATCGTATGTTAAATTATGTGTGTAAGAGTTTTTGTGCATGTGGCAAAGTGTACAAGTACAAAATTCGAATTAAAGTTACATGGTATGAAAAGGTAAAAAACTGTTTAGTTAGTCAAGAGACAGCCGCGTTACTACATCAGGTCTGAAGAAAGGTTGTAGTCTGTTCATCAGATGTTTGGACTGAGGCAAGGCTGAGGAGAGCTTGATGAGGTCCTCTTCATTGCAAATTCTATAGGGCTACCGAGTGAGCGTCTCTTTTTCTGATAAATAGTAAGCTCCATTGTGGGTCCAGCTGTGTTTATATTTGTAAGTGTTTGAAGATTCTGACTTTACGAAATAATCCGTCGATCACAGGAGTGAGACGTTCATTTACAAAAACTGATCTTTCAGGACCATGCCCCGTATTAATATTTGCTTTTGAGATTACGAGAAACTTTTGCTCTGTATTCCAAAACTCATCCCGTGTGAGACGACAGTAAACGCTACTACTAGGGACGCTACATCTGTTTGTTACCGACATCATTGCGCTTAGGACCTACTCTTGAGGCGTATATCAATATCGGAATCCTGCAAGGCAAACCAAGACTCACTGCGTTGTCAACACAAGATGTGTGGGATTTTCATTTGGGATCTCCTCGACGCCCGTAATCTCAACTCATTTCTTAAGAGCATCTGAGCTGATTATTTATCCTGCTGTAAGTCCAAAACTGTGGCTTTAACTCAATATTTTCAGTACGTAGGGACTCGACTGATTTTATTTGCGTGTCGAAGTTAGGAAATTTTTGGCTTATTTCATCTAGACGACCTTTGAGAAAGTCCCACATTTCGGATGTACTTTGTCGTAGCTGATTGATTTCAAAAGTGATTGAAGCTCGGCAGCGATTTGAGACTCCGCAGCAACGAAGGATCAGGCGTGGTTTTGACCACGGTGATTGATCTTGTGGCACAGGGTTTGTGGTGGTGACAGATGCGGAGGCAATGGTTGAGATTGGCAGGGCACCGGCAAGCCAGCGCAGAGTTACCAGTCGAGGTTGACTTTTCTTTTACGGTGACGTTGTCGCGTATGAGCGAACTGGGGTATATGTGAGTTATCACCGCCTTTCGCCTTGATTTTGCAGCACAGTCTGGACAAATCGCATGATGTAAATTGGATCGAAGTGAGGTTTTCAGCTTTCGCACAGGGCAGCGTGAAATGTTTGATTACACGATTTTATGGAGCAGGTTATTACAGCTTCATCTCGCCGGAGTTTTCTGTTGGCAGCCAGCGCAGATCATTTTGCGGTACCAATTACTAATGCGATACGCAAACGATACCCAAGCGATACGGCAAACAACAAAACAGTGCCGTGGTACGGAGGCTATTCAAACCGGTTGATCGGGTGATAGGCGACGGTAAATAATGACTCGACGAAACACTTACATTAAAAACTTACTTTAATCAAGAAACAATATGAGAATCTTACACAATAATTATAATTATTATATTAGTTAACATTCATATTATTAACTCTGTTATTATAACTAAATTCACTATAAGAATATTAAATTAAGCGGAGCGGCAGATGTTTGCCTGTTATTTCTTTTAGCCGCGCAGGTAGAACGATATATCAATAGTAAATCGGTGAAGTGAAATTTTTACATTATCAGCTGTAATGTATGCATCTAAAGACCAAATTTCGTTATCAATTCCGGTTTTAATGTGAAAATTAAATAATCATTACGTAATATATTTTATTACTCCCAAAAAACATACATTTACAAACATACACCCTGTAGAAAACATTGCGGCTAAATGCAGGATAAAATTATAAAGAGACGAAGAATGAACTACTGGTACTTCGTAGATTTTGTTTTAATTTAGTAACCACTGACACTTTGAATAGAAACGTAAAGAAGAAAATGTCAAATATTTTTTAATTTATGTGCAAATTTTTTACTTTATTTTTTTTTTATTATGCGCTGTTTTCAAATAATCTTGGTTGATTTTAAATTTCATAGACTGAGAGTGGTCGACGATATTGTGATTTAATATTTTTAAGAATATAATAATTTTAAAATGCATTAAGGTTATGCTTTGTTCAGTAAATTAATTAGTTTAAATATACGTTTATTTGACATAAATGGATTGACTGTATCTGAAAGTTAAAAATTATTAACTCTATCATACAGTCTATTAAAGTTGAAATGAAAGAAAAAAAAGTTTTAAATTTAATTTAAAAATTTGATTTTTAAAAAGTTTCCCTGGGGCAAACCATACCCCGCACTCAAATAAATGAAGTTTGAAATTGAATTATAAGAATATAAACACATGTTATAAAATCTTTCTTTAATATCAATGTTTAAAGAAAAGAAAAAAAGAATAAACTGGAAAAAACCGGAGTTTTAATCTATTAAAAGACTTTATTAATACAGAGACTTAACAGATCCTGGCAATTACCCTAAAGGGTGGGAAGGGATGCTTGACCCTTAAATACAATGTGTTTATTGATGACTGTAGTTTATTACCTATAGACCGAATTGAATTTTCTTTACATTTTCTGGTTTTTTTGAGCGGACAATTTTGCTTCCAACAACAGTGATGTTTTGCGGGCAATTACTCAAAATGTAAAATCTCTTTAAACAACTTTCATAAACAGTAACCGTGACATAGTTACAGGGGATCAAACCAGGAAAAAAAATTGATTGGATCTTGATATAAATTAAATAACTATTTATATAACACTTAAATATTTAAAATTTACACGATTCAAACCTTTTTGTGCAGTGAAATTAAAAAATACGTTAAATGTAAGTAATCTTTCATTCGTGTTTGTCAGAATAACTTTTTTCAGAATAATAAACAAGATACATATTAACGAGTAATAAACTTTCCACACCTTTTTTACCGTGGTACAGAAAAAACACACACCAGTGCTTCCATACAGCACATCACACAAACAGAAACTGGGGCAAACATGAAAGTGCATTAACGTGTTTACAAAGGAACGTAATGTAATAATACGGTTGAATGATACCTTTCCGGGAGGTGTAACAAACTTTTTTGACTAAGTTACTTGCTGTTCTTAATTCCATCAATCCAGATGAAATGGTTGAATGGGTCACAAATTTCGACAAAATAATGTTACGAAGAGCTTGTCTTTTTATGTAAACAGAAGCCAGAGAATTTAGAACTATGCCGCTATAGGCATTGGTCTTCGTATAACAGATTGGAGATCACGGTTAGAACTCCGCAAGGAAATAACTTTGTGTTCTTGTTATAATTTTATTGTTGCTTAGAATAATATGGGCCGATCGACACGACGGTGGGCATGGAAAAAGTTCCGGTTGCCAAAACCATCTTCGGCAGTTATTATAGGATGTCCTTAAATTTACTGACAAATAATTCACCCATTGAATGCAGTTAAACATCTATTCTGAAGCGTTTAGATGGCAGTCGCTGTGTGAAAAAAACTATTATTCAGGTAAATCGGGATGGATTAAAAGCCGGAAAAATTTGCTAGGAGACAGAAAATAATTTTTTGTATCTAGTGTAGAATCGTAGTATTATAATCAATCCGAACCGGATTGGGTAATTTACAATCATTTGTAAAAATCAGGTTTAAAGGGTTGATAAAACTGAAAATATTCGTAATGAAATAAAAATAACAGTTGGTTATTCCTTTGATATGTAAACTGCCTTTGAAATTATTTTTATGTGCATTGATAAATCTTATGTATTCATAGATACAGTTTCTGAACACAACCATAAAATTACGTTAAAGAAATAAAATAAAATTCCGCTGAATGACGACCATTATTGAGGTTATGCTTCCTTTTTTGCGATAGGGAAGTATTACGTAAACAAATTTTTATGATGCGTGAGGACACCGTTACGAAAAACCGACACCCAGAAGTTAAGCTATAGTCAACATTTTAGTTTAATTAAGGCTTATATTTTTTTATTTTATACCTGAGTAAGGGTCTTTTATTTATCCAATGAGATATTACCTACGTAGTCTGCCGGGTCAACTAGTTTTATTATTTAACCTCATTCAAAGTTAATCTTTAAAAGTAAGTTCCATTGTGTAATAGCGATATTTAATTGTTTGATTAATAAATACTGTAATACCAATTTTCAGCTCCTACCTTTCGGCGGTAAGAATTTGGCAGCCGCGATTATGATGGGTGAATGTACAGAATTTATGTATATTATGTTGTTATTTTCCGTAGTTTCTTTTATTTTTTTCTCTATTATGGACGAAAAAAGTTTGTATATTTAAGGTAGGCTTATCGGTTACTATAGTTAGGTATCGAAATTCTAAAAAGCGACATGCCTATAAAGATTAAAAGCCAAGTTATGAACACCTGCCTGCTTCCGTTACGAACATACGGCTGCCAAACGTGGAAATTTACAAATAAAAAAAAAATATGATCGTAACAAGCCAAAGAAGTATGGAAAGAAGCATAATGAAGATAAGAAAGATCCAATAAATTCGCACATACTTCTGTAAGGCAGAAAACTAAAGTCATAGACGCTCTCAGTTACTCGCTAAAGCTTAAATGGAGTTGGGCAGGACATGTAGAACAACTAAAAGATACCGCTAGACTAACAAAACAACATCATAGCTAGGGCCATCGGGACAAAGAAAAAGAGGTAGACCAAATGCGCGCTGGACAGACGACATTACAAAAATAATAGGTACAAATTGGATTCGAATTGCAAAATACAGAGAACAATGGTTAAATTTGGACGAGGCCTTTACCTTCCATTGAGAGGGGTTCTTGCACCTTTTATCCATCCAGAAAGTGACAATAAATTTAAAATAAATTTTATTACATTACAATTTTACTATATTATATGATTTGATATTGATAGATTGATTTGATTTATGATTTTGATTACATAAAATAAATTACATAAATGTCTAGTTTAAATTGTGCGACCACAGAAAAGTTTTCGTTTTACAACAAATTCTTGTAATAGCTTTAAGTTGCTTGTAAAGCTAACGACTTCATTTCAAATCGAAAGACTTACTTCTATCGTGACTGCCTCTACATTCGAGTCACGTAGAGCGTGCAGTGTGGAAACAGGTATTATTCCCTAACTCAGTAGATTTAGTGCGGAATGAAACTTAAGTGAATTGTGTATGGTGACAATGGGAAGTTGTGCAATTATAATCAAATTGTGGGAAAATAGAGAATAAAGTTTTATTTTAACGTTTGTTAAACATAAAACCTTAAAAAATAAATGAAAACAATTTGTATTTATACCCGTTACAAGTTGTGAATTACGGAGAAATAAACTTACTTTATATCACTCTTTAAGTCTTATTTACTTAAAATTTAACAACCGTTAGTGAAATTGATAAACACATTAAATACTTAGTAAGTTAGTCTCTTTTCTTGGTGTAATTCTTAAATCCAAAATCTTTACTTTAAAACTGAAGACCAACTTAAAAGAAAGTTTAAAGTTTTTCACGAAAGTTCACTGTGGTAAAATTTTATTTTTAGTTTTTGACGAAGTAACTAGTAAAACATAAGTTAGTTCTGTTTGTATAGTTGTCGTTAATAAATTTGAACAAATGAATAAATAAGTGTTATGTAATGTTGTTGTGTATGTGTATGTAATGTGGTTGTTGGAGATGTCACGACCTATTTACGCTTGCCACCATTGTCTTCAAAGTGAAAAATATTACGGTTCTAAAAGACGATTATTAAAATGAATTCCTGGGTTCCGGATCCCACGTTTAAAATGGTAAAAATGCCTTAGCCTAGTGGGTGAGTATTTAAAAGTAGATCATGGGATTGAATCCTGCGTGGATTTAATTACGTTTCTCTGTTGTTTCCTAGCTGGGTAGGGTACTGCAGGCTGGTCTGATAATTGCCTTTAAAGTAAGATTATATTTACGACGTTGGATAGGTATGTAAAACATTTGTCCTGCGCTTGATCTCTCTCCGGTCATGTTATATCTTTCCATTGGATGGGTGAATGGAAGATGCAGGTACATTGTTTGGGCAGGAACTTTATTCACTGCGTATTAGCAACTTTTGAACCCCGCTTCAGTCGTAATGGTTAGAACATTACCAAATTATGTAGGGTGCCAATTTTACTAAGTGTTATTTTTTCATGATCTACTTAAAAACATTTAGTTACACCAGTTTAATGAATCAAATGAGTTAAATTTAAATACATTCCCTGGATAGTGATAAAATCTAAATGATACGCCTAATTCACACAAAAAATTTGAAACGCCAACTTTCTCATAAAGGAACCTTATATACAGTTCGGAACCCCCCATAGAACCCAATTAAACGATCAAATGTTCCACCCTCGGGGTGGTTTTAATTAGTTTACCTAGGGTACAACCAAACAGGTGAAAAACTTTGACGGAAAGCCAACGAAAGATTCGACTGGCTGGGCGCATGGGTTTTTAATTTTCGAACCCATCCCGATGGCTCAAATCAAAAACCTTGATCAGGGTTTCTAGCCAGACCTCGGTGGGGCTTGGACACAACGATTCCATTGGTCCCAAAATTAAAATTCATTCAGTGCGCTAATGAGGGTCTCTGCCAAGTATCTCTAATATCCCATCGAAAAGTGGACCCGTCCAGAATCAGAGACAATGGCAAGCCCGGATCAATTGAAATGTTTAGGGAAGGGCGTGGGGGGTCACAAAAACCAGAACTAACGACTTGAGGCCAAAAATTTGTTGTTCCGCTTTGTCGGGGTGGGATTTAGCGCCCTGCCCCCGGAAGAGGGAACCGGCCGGTCTGAGGGGGCGGGTGGAAAGCTTTTCCAAGGGGCCTGAAAAGCCCCTTTGGACCGCCGGGGGTGGGACTTTGCTGAGTAACTTTTTTTATTAATCATTTAAAAAATATTGAATAAAAAGGGAAAAGTTTAGAAAAGTCTTTTGAAAATAAAGTAAAAACAATAATTATTATTAAATTTAATTAATAATTGAGAACTGAGGACCAAATGTTTTAAAAAAGGCCCGCCTTTGGACCGAAGGTGAAAAAACCCTTCCCGTTTAACGAGTAATTAAACGACGAAAGATATTCCCCCTCCCAGTGTTTGTAAATAAGAAGGGTCTCCCCCGAGTTAATAGAAAAAACTTTCGGTAATATTTTTATTTTTAATTAGAGCTCTTTTCAAATTAAATATCATAGTTATGTTGTGTATTTTCTAGCCAAATTATTCCTTGTATTAAAGTCATCACAACTTCTTCACTTATTTATAATAAATTAACTTTTTCACACCTTATCGACAAAACATCGTGCGCTCGGTTTTGGATCGACCGACGCCGCTCGATCCCCTGCCACCTGCGCCGTCCGTTCTCCACCAACCCGCCTCCCCGACCCCGGGGGCAAAGAAAAGACCCGTGTTCCCTGGCGTGACGCGTGCAGTTTTGCCGGTGTGGTCGACGTTAGGCGCCCGCCCCAGGCAAAGCGTGTAGCCGTCTGGCGGGTGAGTCGTTCCGATTTTCCTTCAATTTATTTTCCCTTTACAGCGTCCATGTTCTTCTTTGAGATGGGGGACCCATCTAACTATATCTTCAAAAGCCAGTCCACCGTGATTTTAATTAAATTAACGCACCCACCCCGGGTATTTATTAAGCAATTTAAGTCGCGCGCGCCGGCAAGGGTAATTCACCAGCGCCCAAAGCGGGAGTTTCTTTAAACCGTCAGGTTTACCCTCCCTCACTGGGGGGGAGGAAACAACCCCCGGTTCCCGGGGTGCTTTCGTTATAATTTTAACATCTAATTTAAAAATCAAAGCAGGATCCAGTCCCCTGTGACCCAGGTGACTTGAGGACCAAAACGTCCCCGGCGGACACTTGTGCATCCGGAGGCCCTCACCGCGCCAAACCAAAACATTAAGCCACCATGCCCCGGGCAAAACCCCACCGCGTCGGAAAAAGTGTCCAACTATCCATTCGGACACCCATCCCCCTACATCACCCAATAACCGACCGAAATGGGCGGGATCAATCCCCCGGCACCGAGGACGAAGACGCAGGAGGGTTCCCCGGTTTCCGCAAAAAGGCAAAGGCAGGGCCTCCCGCAACATCACCAACCCGCACCCGGGCGCCGAAAGCGTCGGCGGAAATTTATCGGCCCCTTTTTTTTTTGCCTTGGGAAAAATCCAAGGATTCCCCCCCGTGAGGAAGGGATATGGGCCCGGACCGATGGAGGCCGGTCCCCAAAAACCAACGGTTGTTCCTTTTCTTGCCTGTAGCGGGGGCGGGGACCACCAGCCGCGACCCGGGGACGTGGTCGGCCTTTTCCTGGTGTTAAACCAATCCCCACGCCGTGCCAAAAACAACGTTCCCTGACCCATCTCGGGGGGGGCACCTTGCCGGCCGCCCAGGGGTCAGTGTCAGGGGAATTGCCGGCCGCCACCTTGCCCTGGCCTTCTTCTGCATGCCGGCGCCTCGGCCTCCCCTGCCCTTTCCGCGGCCTCCTTCCGGGCCATCCGTCCTCCAAAAAGCAAGGCGGCCCCCGACCTTTGCCGGCATCCGCGACACGGGGGAAGCGAGGCTCCCCGACACACGCAGCCCCTCATTTGTTTCGACCTGGGACCTTCCAGCGGTTTGGGCTCTGGACAACGCCACGGGTGGCCTCCCTGAGGTCCCCGGGCCAGGGCCAGGTACCCCCAAACCGTGTCCCGGAGAACCTTGGCAATGGAGGGGCCGGTCCCCTTTTCGCCACCACCAAGCGGGGTAGTTTCACTGTATGAGGCCGGGCGGGGGTGCTCCAGCGCCCCACTCCATTGGGGAGGCAACGTCCCGCCCCCTTTTTCCGCTGGCCAGCCCCGAGATTTCACCCCCGCCCAGAAAAGAGTGACGCGAGGTTTCGCATCCAGGTCCCGGGGCTGAGCCAGGAGGACGCCCGCCTCGCCGGGAGATGGTCCGAGCCCCGTACGGCCGGATCGCCACACCTCTGGGTTCTTTCCCTCTTTCCTTTTAGGGTGTCGGCCCACGGTGCCCTGCAGGACCATGGGACCCAACTACCCCCGGCGTAAGGGGCGAAGGGAGCTGTCCTCCGGGGGGAGCACGCGGCTCCGCTCTCCCCACCCGGGCGGAGGCGCCAAGGCGCAAAACCCATCGGGCGGTCAGGACCGCCGGATATTTCCGTGTTTGACGTCGACGCGGAGCCGAAACGACTAGGGGGCGTCCGCAGGTGGGCGTTCCGAGGCCCGTGTAAAGGGCCCCGGTTTTCGAGCGCCACCTCTGTCCTAGCCGGGGCCCAAATTATTTGAGCGACCCGGCGGGAGGAATCGCAGTCAGGGAAAAGGGCCAGGGGAACGAGGGGCGTCCGCGCAAGTGAGCGAACCCTCGATATTGCCGCCCGAACCCCAATCAAACCAAGTTCCCGGAGGGTCCCAACACCGACCCGTGGAACCCCACGACCCTGGTCCGGGCCCATCCGGCACGGGAACTCGAAACGTCGATACAGGGGCCCTGATCACCCCCGGGGGGGAGGCACCCCGGCCGGACGCCTCCCTATGGGCCCAGGGCGGGGTGTTGAATGGTTGGCGATGTCGGGGACACCGCCAAACACCCTCACCCGGGAACCGCATCCGCGTAGGATGACCCGCAGCACCCTGGAGTCACCGGCCGGGAACCTACGACCTCCCGGGTTTGGCGGAAAGGGCCCAGGGCGGACGAGCGGGGCCCGATTCTTAAAGGTTTTCTCCCAACAACACGACGGCCTGTAGGCGGAGGGCGAACCGCAGGACGCCCCTCCTTGGATGAGGACGAGTCGCCTGTCTTCCACCCTTGGATTAAAGTTTAGCCAGACGGGCGAAAAACCCCTCACCTGGGCTCCAGGGCCCCGGGAGCGCCAGCGCGTCCCGGAATACGGGACCCGGGGCGGTCGTTTTCTATTTTGAGAAGGGCTGCCCGAACTCCCCGGCTGACTTCTGGCGCTTCCGGAACTGGGTCGACCTCATCCGGCCATTTGGAACCATCGAAGGTGCCGTGTCTCCCTCCTATGAATAAAGCCTCGGCGATAGCCGCAATCAACTGCGGCGCCAGACTTCGGTGAGCGGGGCCCAAGGACGAAGCCTATTCATCACCATTTGTAGGGCCGCCCCACGGATCACCGTCCAGCGCCGCTAACAACTTCCTCCCTAGCCGCGGCGATCGCCCGGCTATTCCCACTTGAGAGCCATCCTTTTGCTGCTGAAAGAGGCGAGCAATTCGGCCTCCAGGCGGTCTCTGCGCCGTCGTCCCGACAACTGGGTTGATGGCGCGTGCCACGATGCACCTCTGCGCATCGCGGCAATTTCTGGATTCCACCAGTACACCCGGCGTTTAGAGGGAGACGTTTGGCCCGGGACATCGACGCGTCACACACCCGTGTCTGCGTCCCGGAGCCATTGCTGCCCCTCCACATCGACAATGTTGCGCAGAAACCCACGACTGCACTATTGCCGCCTCCTTCAGCAGCTCGGTCCAGGCTTCCGAGGCGCCACCTGGGGCCGTCGTCCTCGGGTCCGGCCAGGCCGGTATAGGTGTCTAGGAGGCGAGACCTGAATCGGATGTAACTGATGATCCGACAGGGTCTCGACGCCCGTCACCACCTTCCAGCCCTGTATTCGGCGAGCCAGGGCGGAGCTGAGCGAACGATACATCAACGATCGACCTCGCCCTGGCCTCGTACAACACGTGTTTACCGAACCCCTGTTTAGGACCGACAGCCCGACTCGAGCCCACTCCTCCAGTGTCCTTCCGTGCGTCTGCCGCAGGTGAACCCCAGCCGGTGATTTGGCGTTGAGATCCCCGCGACCAGCACAGGGAAGGGTCCGTAAGAACGGATCAGTGACCCCAGTCGGTCTAGGTAGCCCTCGAAGTCGGCGAGAGTCTGCTGGGAGAAAAGGCTTGAAACAACCACAATATCTCCAACAGAGCGCCGACGAAGCCTGGACCTTTCTTCACGTCCCTCGGTTGAGGGGACCGCAGCAGTCCCGCAGACCACTGCTGCAGTGTCGGACAGGGTCCCCGGCCCAGTATTGATAGGCCACCATCAATCCCACCTAGGGATAAGAAACCCCGCCGATCTATATTCGGTCAAGGAGAAATGGGCAGAACTACGGTCCGCGCTGTCCAATAAATATAAATTCACAGCCAGCGACTCGAGCAGGGCATTAAATTGCAACTGGAAAACAGTGACGCACACTGTCGGTTACGTCGTATTCTTAAAGAACGACTATTATTATCACACACAGCGCTCCCGGAAGAGCGCGCTACTTGCAGCGTCGTCAAGGACTGCGAAGGAGATGCCCACAGAGGATCATCTATAATTTCATTAAGGGACAAACATCCAATATACTCGGCCTTCCGCCTAACCCACCCAAAACTAAAAGCCTTTTAATGTGGTCCTTCTGACCAGAACGCTCCACCGAGGGCAAAAAGGTGACGATCTACACACATATGCGACATAAGTCGCATCACTTTCCACGCGCCACACTCAAATGGCCTTCCTGCGCAGTGTCATAACTGCCAGTAAGTACGGGCACTCGGCCTCGTAACTGTCACGCACGCCCTCGCTGTGTCAAATGCCTTGCAGACCATGGCACCTTGATTGTCTCTAGACCCCGAGATAGAGGAGCCTCACCACGTACGAAACCGCCGGCATGCGTTAACTCGTCAAGCGCTGGCACACGGCCTAATTATCTGGGCTGCCCCATAGGCACCCAGCGCAAACCACCACCACCTTCATCCGTCCCAAGGCGCCCCGGTGCCTCCCTTACTTCCTTCCCGCCCTCCGACCTATTCCGGCGTGGCAAACCGCAACAAGCGCTCCACGCAGCGCTCCAATGCCCGCGTGGCAGCAACAACAACCGTAGGAGCGCGAGCGCCCGCGTGGCGCCGCACAACTCAAAAGTGCTCCGCGTAGCGCCCCACAGCTTGCCAGCTCTAGCAATGGCAGCAACTTGGAAACACTAGTCGGACAGATCGACTTCGCAGAGCTCGATCGTCTTACCGCAGAATCTCCGACGCCGTCGTCGGAAATTTCGGAGCCGTCTTGCAATACGCAAGTATAGGCAATTAGTCGACTTAATTACGGGACGTAAATGAATAGTACGCCCATACTAGACAATAGAAACGGCCTGGGCCGTCTGAAAGCCACGCGCAGTTAACATTTCATTTTTCAACGTAAACGGTCTCGCGGATAAAAGACCGAAATCTCAGAATTTCTACGATGAAAACGACGTCGACATTCTACTGGTGCAGAGACGTTCCTAAAGCCCGGAAGAGGAGATCCGAAAATAGCTAACTATAATATCATAAGAAATGATCGCCGGCGCTTCACACGGCGGCACGCTCAGTTTATTATAAAAGTCCTGCACTGTGCAGCAATCCGACACGCCGTCGACGCTAACGGCACTTAGAAGCCTCGGTCTGTAGGTTAGCCAGTGACAGGACACGCACCAATCACCATAGCCTCGGTCTACTTACCATGTAGAAGCTCTTCCGAGATTACTCAATCCGACTTCGAGACGCTATTCTCCCTAGGAGGCGCCGTCATTCTGGCAGGCGACTTCAATAGAGCTACCCGATGGAACAGTTACACAAACCAACTCGCGAGGTGCAGCACTAGATGCACTATCTGAAAACTTAACTTCAGTATCGTTGCTCCGCTTGAACATACTTACTACCTGCACACGGTAGGTCACAGATCGGATGTGCTTGATATTGCCCTCCTTAAAATATCAATCGCACTTTTAGAGGTATAGAGGTCAGTAGAAGATCTAACCTCCGATCATCGCCCAGTCATCCTCAAACTAGGACCACCTGACCCCAAAACACCCAAACCAAAACATAATTGACTGGCGAAACTGAAATGTCAGCTAGACAGCACTGCTCACCTGCACCTAGATGCCATCCCCAAAGTCCTGCACAGGCTAATGACGCGAATCTCTGCCGCTCATGCGCTCAAGACATGTCCAAAGTGTTGTCGAGGCCTCCTCGAAGCAAGTCCCGGTGGTGAAAACCCCGCTGGGCCTTGCCAAACGACATTAAGGACCTCTTGCGACGCAAGAGGTTGCGATTCGTGCTCATGATTGGTATCCAACCGAACGGAACCGGAGACGAGTTAGCGCCCTTGAACATCAGTCCAAGACGCGCATAGCTGGAATCAGGAACGATCGGTGGATATAGATCAAGCAACATGCACCCATCCCATCAAGCTTCTGGCAACTTCCCAAAGCCTAAAGGGCGGAATCGGAACCCTCCGATGCCGCTCTTTATCCCATCCCTAACCTTCCTGATGCTCCTCTAGCGTTTCTCGACGAAGAAAAGCGAATGTCTAGCTCGACAGCCTCGAGGCACAATGCACGCCTAGCACTCAACCGATCGACGCCGCTCACCGCCAAACGGTGAGAGCGAGGTCGAGCGGTTGTCTCAACTCCTCCTCGCGACGTGAATCTTCACCGGTGACCGAAGCGAAGTCAAGTCGATTATCAAAAATCTCAAACCTCGAAAGCTTCGGGCACCGACGGAATAAACAACCGCGTCATTAAATCCTACCGGAACATATAATTAACATCCTAGTCCTAATTTATAACGCAGCTCTTTCCAGTGGTATTTTCCCAAACACTTGGAAGGACGCTGAAGTTATAAGGGTTCCTCAAACCCGGCAAACCACCCTGCACTTCCCAGTTCTTATCGTCCCATTAGCCTCCTAAAGGGTTTCCGGAAAAATATATGAACGACTTGTCCAAGCCCGCTTATTAGATTTTATGAAATCTAAAGCGGTCCCTACCCCTATTCAATCTCGGCTTCGAGCCAAACATTCTGCACTGCACCAAATTCACTGCATCACGGAGAAAATTAAAGTCAGCTTATATGGCGAGGCCATCACACGGAGCGCTTCGACGTCGAAGCGTGTTCGATAAAGCATGGCACAGAGGCCTTATAGTTATATGAAGCTCGAGGTGCCAGATCGTCTCTGTACTCATCATACGAGACTTCCTCAGGAATCGAATGCGCTTCGATACCGCGTAGAGGGAACCAAATCACTATCTCGACCGGTCCGTGCCGGCGTACCCCAAGGCTCTGTATTAGGACCAACCTTTTCACTCTATACACAATCGACATCCCACAACACCGTCTTGTAGACACTGCCTTACCTTGACCGGCCTACGTCTTAGGTCCGACTCATTTCATTAATAAATCCTAAAAGAAAGTTTTCTGCGCAATATGGTTTTGATTATACAAGACAGTCATACGTCCAATTTTAACAAATGCCAGTCCTGTCTTTACATGCAAAACAATCACACATTGACAAGCTTCAAGCCCTGCAAACGATTCATGCGCAGAGGCCACTGGTGCGTATACCTGCGCAGTACTGACCTGCACCTGGATCTGAAATCGCCCACCATCAAACAATATCTAAAACAAGCATTCCATCCGATATTTCGACTCGGCTTCGCAACACCCAAACAATCTGCAGCTTCGGAGCGCCGCCGCTTACGAACCAAAACTCACTCGCTAAAACGACGATATCCATCGAAGAGCGCGAAACGCGATAACGTGATCCGACTGATGAGATCTCAAGATATCGCAAGCATCGTTATAAATCATTCGTACATACCAACTTGTCCTCGCGTCGCAGACAAACTAGTACACGTACAACAGATATCGGCACGTACCAGGCCGACTTCTCACCAATCCAGATAGGCTGGTTAAAATCTTCCACCATAAGTCCTAAAAGCAAATTATCGACCCGAGGTTCGGACTCCACGCGCGCCCTCGATAAAGTTGCTAACGGGTATAGGCATGGACCTGACCAAGGCTGATCGAGCTGAGCTCGCCTTGGGCACCCTCAGACATAGCCTGCCACGGGATAAAGAATGCGCCTGAGCCGAGGTCCCTTCAGGGGTCCCTCAGGTCTAAGCCACAGTAGAGGGTGAAGTCTGTGACACTTAAAGTTGCAACTCGAACCTGACGGTTGTGGAGTTAACTCCACCAATGTGAGTCATCCGAAAAAAAAAAAAAATCACCATTATCAGCCTATGTTAGTCTTCTGCTATACATAGGCGTCCCCTAATGCAAGCTTTCTCCATTAGGAAGTGTTGACCGTATCCCACCACGTTGGTCTAATGTAGGTTAGAACGTGGACCGACTTTTAACCAGTTTTAAAAATTATCTGTTCAATAATAAATTTTTGTATCTTTTCAATAATTAAACTTATCAACTTTAAGTCAATAATAGATAATACATTACTTTATTTCAATTAAAATTAATATTTCGTTGGTGACAACATAAATTAATGCATCTACAGGACCAATAACTAGGTGTAGTTACAACGTAAATTTACTACAGCATTATCAAATAATTTACCAAGAACTTCGTAACAATTTCTGCGAATAGCATAGTACATAATAATTAAAACGGGTTCTTAGCAACAACTACGTAATGAATAAGCAGGGATATTAAATACGAGTAGTCGTTGCAGAAACTAGTTTAATTATTGCCTGAATTTGATTTTTTTATAATCAATCTCATTCATCGGGAGTTTTTTACAATAAGTTTTCTTAAAATAAGGAACTTATTAAATTCTTAATTATTAATATGCAATTCAATAACAATTTTAGCGCCGAGTTGAATGTTATAAACATCCCTTAAAAGAGTTTTATGAAGTTACTTCTTTTCAGCACGTTGGTAAAAATCATGAGAGTACATTTTAAGATGAGCGCGCTCACCGTCACCAAAAACCAACAACCTAAAGTTAGCTATACTCAAGTGACAACTGTATTGATATCTTTATTTCTACAATCGTATAACAAGGTAGAAGATATGATTTTTGAAAAAAATGTTACCTTAAAGACGTACAACCTCTAACGCTGTACGTATGTAAATACACACACACTTTTTAAATTTTACCTACCATTTTCTTTCTATGCTGATATCACTTCATCCAGTAACTACCTGAGTTTTAATACATATTATGATACAAATTTTCAAAATAACAAAGTATGAGACTTAATTAACCGCCTCCGTGGTCTAGCGGTATTGGCCCGTGCTTTATAAAAAGGAGGTCGTGGAGTCGAATCCGGGGAAGAAACAACTTTGTGTTATTGTTGTTTTCTGGTTGGTTAGAAAAAATTGGACCGATCACCCAATTGTCTTAAAAGTAAAATGCGTCAGACGGGCATGTAAAAGTCGGTCCACCCACAAACCCGCATCGGACCAGCGTGGTGAAGTACGGTCCAATAACCACCAAATAGAGGAGGCGTGCATTACGGTAAGCCTGTGTCCAGCAGTGGACAAACACAGGCTGATGAGAGTATATACTAATTTTTAAAAATACATCAAAAAATAAAAAAATCTTGATGAAGGTACTTTTATTTTTTTTTATTAGGAAATGTGAGAAAAATTGACTTTTTTTGTCAATACTGATCTATAACAGAACTGTTTAACTGATGTTTGTTCATCTAATTTGTTAAACTCTTTGTTTTCTGCAACTGTTGGCTAAATAGCTATTCGTAGTTCTGGAGCCAAAGCAGAACTTGTATTTTTATTATTGCTTCTACCCTTTACACTATGTAATTGAATAAAAAATGTATTCACAATTATTTAAAATCACGTCACTATGTATAATATCAATATATATTTATTAAATTTTAATTGTAATTATATGCAATATTTTTAAACAAAGAGACAATAAGAAACTTTATAAAGGTATAAAGGGTAGTAAGTATATTTCCACTAACTATTTACCTTTAAACACTGTCAGTGAATTTTTTTTAAAGAAAAATTATGTTCTATAATATACCGTACAGTTTTTTAAAGTAAAATATAATGACAAGCATCCTCCTTCCCATTCATAACTGAAAACTTTATGCTAACGTTTGCTTGAACGTGTAAAATAAAAGTATATTAAACGAAGTTAAAGTCATAAAGCGATGTTATAGAGGAGGACGGTGCCTTTTTTGATGCCGATTTCACATTCCTAAATATGATTTGTATCAAGACATATATAGACACACGGTTCTTGCATATTTAACCCAGCACTATTACACATTCTCCGTACATATTTGGTTAAAACAGCGATAGAAATAGATATATGTATGTTACGTGCTGCGATCGGTAACTTGGCCGGTTTGGTTCAGTTCATGTATTAGAAATGAATAAAGTCGTTTAGCATAGAACAAATATATCATTTTTCGGCATTTTTACACACATTTATATCGTATGTCATTTCTTATTTTACTATAATGTCGATGAAAAATGTGTTAACTATTAAAAATCACGTTTTTGTTGATTCTAACGACGGTAAGCGATCGAATGTATACGAATGTACACCGGTGTTTGAAACTTTTTTTATCTTAATCTATTTAGACATCGGCAATACCAATGCGCTGCCAACCGTAAGACATAAGATGTTGCGTCTTGTTTACTAACTAAATACGCTGGCTACGGTACCCTTTCAAACCGGTAAACAGTAGTGTTTTCACGCTACTGCTTTACGACAAAAACAGGCACGGTGGTACCATCCCAGACGGCCCTGTGTAATAAGGGGACCTCTAAAATACTTGTAGTTCGATATGGTTAAGACCTGTACAAATTACGAAAAATCTGACGTAGGAAATCTTATATTATGATAAATAAAGAAGTGTTATAATACTTCGTTGCTTAACATTTTATTCATAATGAATAAGCACGATTGGTTTCAGTAAATAGAGTTCTTAGCACGCTTAAAAAATACGTTCTTCAGAAAAAGTGAACATATGTCATTTCATACATAGCTGATTTTAATTCCCGAAGAAATTGTAAAGAAAACGCTTTAAATTTATTGTTATTACATTGCGTCTTTATGTATGTGATTACGGTAACCTATTACTACTTTAGTAATATAATATTTTCTGTTGTGATATTATAACATGATATTTTCACATTGTTACCATTCAAAACAAAAACAACATAATATTCTGTTGGTGGTTCTCATCATAATTATCAGCCTGTGTTTTAGTCCTCTGCAGGACATAGGTCTCCCCTAATGTACCCCGTCTCTATCAGGGGGTTTTTGGACCATACCGTCCAATGAGAGTTGGTGGGTAGACTGACTTTTTACATGCCCCCCGCATGGATCATCTCACATTTCAGACAATTGCGTCATCGGCCCAAATGGTCCCGAACAACTAGGAAACAACCTAGAAAAGTAGTTGAGTCCTCGCAGGATTCGAACCCATGACCTACGTTTTCTAAAGCCCAAGCCCATCTTCTTAAAGTGCGATCTCCTACCGGAGGTCAGCGATCATTATTGCAATGCGTATTTTATCAACGGTCACTCTGAATAAAGAACGAGTGCTCAATCATTTGCGGTGGTTTCTGAGCGTCGATGATTTGCATCTTAATTTTAACTTGAATTATTGGTTGAAGGAGTTTATACTTGTCTTGTCTCATAATATGACCCAAGAATTGCAGCTTGCGTCGTTTTACGGTGTCCAATATTTCCAATTCCTTTTCGATTATTCGTAGAGCCGTCCCATTTCATACCCTGTCTGTCCATGAAATTTTCAACATTCTCCTGTTGCACGACATCTCTAATGCTGAGGCGCTTACCATGGCTTCAAGAGTCAGGTTTCAACACCATACAGAAGAATGGGAAATGTAACAACTCACTAGTCAAACTCGGTGACAATCTTACAGAAAATTTCGTAACAAATAAATTTACTAAGCTTCAACAAAGCACCGCGAACTTGTTCAATTCGACATTTAGTCGAATACTGCGGTGTGCGCTGTACAGCCGTATATTTGGTCTTCTTGTGGTTAATACTGAGACCGTAGTTTGCACTAATTCTCTCCACTCGGTTGACCAAATTCTGCACAGATCTTCCTTTGAGGAGGCCAGAAGAATAGTATCGTTTGCATATTTTATGTTGTTGACATGGTTTGCATATCGTATGTTGGTATGCCGTTGATAGTGATGCCCTCTTCCGCTTCCTCCGTTGACTCTGAGAAAATAGCTTCAGCATATAAATTAAAAAGGAGCGGAGAAAGAATGCCACCCTGCCGTACCCCTCGGCGTAGAACGACATCCTTTGAAAGTTCATCATTATAATAATAATTATAATATGGCCTTCAAATCCAGACCAACGGTCTCCAGAATTCTAATGAGCTTATAGTGCTAAACAGTCAAAAGTCTATAAGGCAGACATGTACCAGCTGATACAAATCCCAGCAGCGATGCCTTAGAACCTGGTAGCTGAACAGAGCATTGCGAATTCCAAGTCCACTTCGGAAGCCAAATTCTGTATCGGAGATGTTTTCTTCTATTTTTCAGTAAATCTCACACATGGCTTATTAGCGAAATTGTCGAAAATTACTGCATTTTTGGCATTTCTTGTAACAAAAGTCGACCTTAAACTGGGATTTCTCCAGTGTCATATATTATTTAATTTTCAATTCAGCAATTTCAGAACATCGCATGGATTCCGTCTAGTTAACAGCTTTAGTGGCTTTGCGGTTTGAGTGCAAATACAACTTCATTTGTGTTATACTAAGGCCAGTCTATTTTCTTAGTGGATTTTGAGTTCTTCGCTTGCATCGTCAAATAATTACTCTTGCCGTACTTTTAATTTTGTTTTGCAGTGGCTATCTGTTGCTAAAGTCGCTCTCTAGCGCTACCACTGTCTATTCTTTTCTAAATTCACTTTTACTCCAGCTTACACATTATTTTAGTATCTATTTGAAGTCACAGCAAAAACCTTCCTCTGCAGCAATCGTCTGCTTTAATGTCCTGTTCACCGTTTTGACTTCACCCATTCGTCATTCCCTGTACAGGCAATTTAATTGTGGAATGAGTTACCTCAGGAAATCAGAATGGCTAAAAGTCATAATGAGTTTATACGGAAAATGTAAAGAAACTCTTAAGTGTATTACAACAATGTATCCTTTTTTTATTTTAATTTGATAGTAATAACTGCCTCCGTAGCCTAGTGGTATGGACGTGTGCTTTAGAAACCAGGTCTGGGTTCGAATCCTGAGGGACAAACAAATTTTCATTGTTGTTTTAGTTGGTTAAAGCAATTTAGGCCGATCACCAGTTGTCTGAAAATTAAGATGATCCTTGCGTCGGATGGGCATGTTAAAATCGGTCCACTCCGCCAACCCGCTTCGACCAGCGTGGTGGTATAGGTCCAAACCCAATGGAAAAGGGTGTATTAGGAGGCCTATGTCCACTGTGGACTATCAAAGGCTGATGATGCATGATGCATTTATAATTATATATAAATAAAAGTATATGTTTATGTATTTATGTATGTAAGTTTATGTAATTATTCATATATATTCAATTATATTTATGTGTATCTAGTATACAAATGTATATATATTTGTTTATTGTACATATTTATGTACGTGTATTAATTTTTAAAATATTTTGTTATTTAATAATTCTCAAACGACAAGTCTTATGTATAAATAATTTAGCTGGTGATGTTGAATCTGATTTTCACGTTCCTGTAGTTCATGAATCTCGTTGTTTATTTTAAATGTACACGTTTCCTGGTGTCAATATTTCTGAGTCAAGCAATATTAATTCTAGTTTTCTTCTTAGGTGATGCACTTTTCTTTAAACGTAGCATGTTTGCCCAACAGGTTATGGTTTGGAGCAAACGTCCATATAACATACGTATTGACAGCCGTGATGCTATTACGAAATCTCTTCCCCAAGAATGTAATCAATTTGATTTACATTATGAGATGAGTAATCTTGGGTGACTTCACATGTATAAAGTCTTCAGGAAGGTAATTTGAAAATGTATTTGAAACGACAAGCTTGTGTTCGTGTGTGCAAAACTCGATAAGACGATTCTCATCATTGCATTCTAACCCAAAGAGTCCACGTATCAGTTATAGATCCTTCCAATTTTGATATTGAAGTCACCCATTACTATGTAACATCATCGTTTTTTAACGTCCACAAACTTCTTTTGGTAAAACTTGTCAATTTGTGTATCGCTGCAATCTGCAGTCAATGCATATATTGGTATGATGTTAATGTTCATTGGTTTGGCTTGTATCTGAAGAAGCAGAACTCGGTCAGAAATTGGCAAGAAGTTCAAAACAGAAGGCTGCAGTTTCTTTTTGATCATAATAGTAGCTCTATGTCACTGATGGCTGTCATCTGTTCCGCTATAGAATACAACGGTATCACCCAGATCTTCTGAACCATTTCCATTTAAGCGTGTTTTACTTACGCCTAAAATGTCTTTGTTTATTCTCTTCATTTCCTGCTCAACTTTCTTCACCTTCTCCATTTTGAACATACTCCTTACTTTCCACGTTGCTATTTATATTCTTCCCAGGAATTCTTCGCTGGGCACTGAGAGTCGATCTATTTTCCTTACATTTCATAATAATTTTCCTGGAAATTTAATGTGGTGTTTTCTCTTGCCTTCCACATCGCTTTTTAGAGACCCAGTCGCTTCAATCTCCGTGATGTCAACCGATGAGTGTACGCGCACAGCTCTACGATAGGAGTGCTTGATTTGGCGGCACTGACAGGCCACACAGACTTTTTGCCCTCTAACAACTGCCGCTATTTGGTCGGGAACTGCAGGATGCAGCTAGCTATCATAACTCAAAGCCGTTTTATTTATGGACCCCGGTAGTAACCTATAGATCAGCCCTACCCAGCCCAATCCCATATCACTAGGCTACGGAGGCAGCTGTAGATGGTTCTATAATAAATAAATATATAAATGATAAATAATAAGTTTTATTAAGGATTCCTTCTAGTGTGTACTTTGTGACCATGGATCCTGGGAAGGGCTTAAAAGTCTTGTATACTAATGAAAAGCGATAAAATTCGTAAACCTGTATTACGTATATATTAGTAGTATTTATCACGGTACAAATATGTATTTATCACGGTCAGTAACGTTTTGTTATTTAGAATTTCTATCTTAAATCGAAACAAACTTAGCTGAAGCTCACTTTAACTGTATACATATTTCGGGATATTATTAAATTTGCGTTAGATACGCTCCGAGCATTATTCCGCTTACTTCCCAAAAGTTTACACAGCTGCTACGGAGCGCGGTTTAAAATTTAGATTTCATGAATGCAATATTCGATTGAGTGGACTCTCGCCTAACCCTCGGAGGTTGTAATTATATGCTCGACCTTCTACTGGACATCTAATGGATGGCTATCGAATTTTTAATTGGTATACAAATTTAAATTACACGGTCAACTGTTTGATGACAGTTTTTAAATTCATCACACTCAAGATTCTAATTTACTGTGCTCCGTGGCCAAAAACTGATACGGAAATCTCATTTTTCTTATTGTTATTTAACTTTATATATAAATACATACATTTTCTTTTAATTTAGGCGACGAGACAAGACTGACGTTAATCTGAGAGACTTAGAATGTCACGATGTCTAGTGTAAACAGTATTTGCGCTGGCTACGGACACATTCGTGCAACATTCAGACCGGAAGACAGTAGTGCTTATACACAACTGATTTGCGGCAGATTATACTTTCTACAAACTCAATTTACAGAAGAACACGACCATTTCAATAATAAACAATATTACTTCAACAATTAATAAAGCGCTTATTACGGAAATCACGGGTATCAAAAAGTAGAAACTAATTATAATTGCTATTGACTAAATGAAAACCAAAAACCTTTGTTGTAAACACCGTTAATACATTTGCCCGTTATTTTATTGAATTTTCATCGTTAATGCCAAATCGAATAAGCAATTTTTGAATTGCAGTTTTCCGTGTGGCGAACAATGTTTTATGTTCCACTAGACACACAGATATTTACATTTTCGTTTTACACATCGAACGCTGATTCTGTAAATTTTACAAGTGAAATAACAAACCACTTATGCAATTCTGTGTGTTTCAGAGCACAAACACTCTATTTGTGGGTATGCTCAAAACAGCTTAAACATATAAAACTTCATTATTAAGAACATGTTATATTACGTTTATATTATGCTTTCTAGTAATTGTTTATGCATTTATGTATCACCACCGGCCCGAATTTATGTCCTCAACAGTAATTAATTGAAGGTTTATTAAGGAGAAAAAATTATCGGAAATAAATAATAACGTGTAAGCAAGGAACGTTTTCCTTATAGCATATCTAAAATTACTTAAAGTTAAATTTTTATTTTTATATTAGGCAATAAGTCAAGTTCATGAAACACTCAAATAGATTAATAAATGCAATATGTATTATTAAGCTGATATTATAGTTAAAGCTTTTCAGGTATCTAACAACTAATTTAAAAAAAATCATATTTATGTCGATTCAAATTTATGATATTTAAATTTACTAACTTAATAATAAAATAAAATTTTATCTAGCCACTATCTTATATTATATTAATGTCGACGATATAATAGGTTTTGTCATCATTCATCATCATCATTATTATCGGCCTGTGATAGTCCACTGTTGGACATAGACCTCCCCTAATGCATGTTGAGTTTAACAAAATATGTTGTTGAGCTCTTTTAACACATAAATATTCGCGCATGATTTCAAAATTTTTGATAAAATCGTATGTAATACCCAAAATATTATTAAAAATATGAACACGTTACTATAATTGAACGATTCAATTTTGATGTTAACAAAATGACATATTTGCATCACAATAAATCACAATAATTTTAAGAGTGTTTGATGATATGTGATATTGATAAAAAGCTGTCTTTTTTTCAGAAGTATTACTTATTTCATCTAGATGGAGTTTGCATGCATCATGAAAATATTAACTTTAACCTTAGTGGTTGTCGTCTCAATACAAAAATGAATGCAACTAAAAGTGGTTTATATATTTTAATGCATTATCTAGAAGTAAAATTAACTTACACACCCTCATTTAATTTTGTATGTATTTTACTTAATGAAGTCAATATTTATTTACGCATTTTTTTTGTTTATTTTGTTTTTATATTATTATAAATTTAAACGACATTCATTTATCATATCAAACGACGAGGGTTTACTTACTGAATTTGTTACACAAAAATGAAAAAAATATTAGAAGCAGCCTATTAATATGTTAAACATTGCGATGTGGGCAAAGACGTATGAAAAAAATCATCCCTTACACTGGCATATTCCCTGACAACTCTTAAAGCTGTTAATTTTTTTAAAGAAGGAATGACTAACGCAGAATCTAGCCGGTTCTTATCTGGACAGGTCAAAACTTCCGAACTAGTGTTAGATTGATGTTGATTGATGAGAGCTCGGCAGGGCCGAAATTGAATAAACCAAATAAATTAATCCCAAAAAAAATTACTATTTCAATTATTATCAAGAAACAATACAGAATTTAAAGGTTGTTTTTTACATAAGATCACTAGGAAGAGAATCCATAGAACCCGAAGGCACGATGAGAAAGATCAAATTGTTAAACAAATGTAAGAATGTCCTAAATGTAATGAAGATGATGGTGAACGTAGACGTAATCTAAGCAAATAAAATAACTAAATGCTATATGGTATTTGACATACACTTAAAATAGAAATTTATTGTTAAAAAATTAATAATGTTGTTGTCTTTTTTACGCTATATGTTACGAAGAGGGTAACATTAGGTGCCAACATTGACTTTGAATCGAAGACGCCTCCACGGAAATCTATGTGACTAAAAATCTTAACAGAGCCAGTCAATTACTTCGTACTGCGTAGCTTTATTACATAATCAATACTTATATATTGTTGATCTGAGTTATTTTAATAACCGCAGAATTTTTACATAATGTAACATAAATATCGTTTTATTCAAATGATAAACCTATTTTTACTAAAAACTGTATTTATTTAAGACTTCCAATAATTAAAAAAATATGTATAAATAAAAACTGTGAGCATTCTCCTTATAATTTATTGCAGCTAGAAATGCGCCCGATAAAAGTTGTTGAATGGGGGCTGAAACGAGAGCAGTATTTGATAAAAGGTTCTGGAAATAAAATATAGTTTTCAAGCTGCAACTGTGAAAGGCAACTGGTTTGAAGTGACCATTCATAAAAGTTATTAAATTTTTTCTCTCTCCTTTCTAATCGAGCATATTTTACTTTCGAACACAATATAAAAATGATTTATACTAATAAATCATTTTTATATTGTGTATAACATAAAGCAATAAAACTATCAAGACATGAATCTGTAATTATCAGTTAGGGATCACTTAACTAATTTAACATATTTGAAAAATAACAATTTATTTGTTTTTTGAGTTTTTTTTTTTTATTTTCTAACATATAATTATTTCACTTCAAAATTACGACTAGTAAGTTTGAATTGCTATAATAAGAGAAAAGGATATCCATCCAGTGACAAAATCGATTGTATCAGACGAAATCAACAAGTGGGTATGCGATTGTCATTCTACAAGCAGACAAGCTCGTAGTAACGGTATATGGGAGGGTTTAAAAACAAAAGTTAGCGAAATATGCCATAATTATCTGCAAGCATTGCCGTGTACAGCAGGTAAAGATTGGATGGCGAACTCTACCTTACACTTAATGGAAGAGCGGAGATTTCGCAAACATACTAATGAAACTCGATACAAATAACTGTATAGATAAATAAATCATGGATGAGTTGCATCGGAAACATGATAACTTCAATATGCACAAGCAAATTAAGGAAATGGTAGGGTGGAAACGTAACCATCTAACACCCCTGACTGACGGCAGAGGAAATCTTCCTTTGGACGTTGAAAGTAAGATAAAAGTTTGGAGCGAATACATCTCTAAAATGTTTGCAGATCCATCCAGAAATCTTACTATACTTGAATATGCGAACTCAGGCCCATCTATTATGAAATCAGAGGCTCTGTACGCGCTAAGATCAGCCAAGCAAGGAAAGTCTCCAGGACCAGACAACATACCAATTGAAGTATTACAACTATTAGAAGACGAGTAGATTGACGTACAAACTAACTTTTACTACAATATATGACACTGGAACTCTTCCTAATGACTGGTTAAAATAAACTTTCATCACCCTTCCTAAGAAAATTAATGCAAGGATGTGCAAAGATTTTCGTACCATTAGTCTGATGAGTCATGTACTAAAGGTATTCTTGACGATTGTGCGAAAGAATCAGAATAAAGTATGATGTACAATTGAATGACAATCAATTTGGCTCTCGATCGGGAGTTGGATCAATGCTTTGGTACAAAAATGCCGTGATATGCAGAATGATGTTTTTTTTTGTGTTTCATCGATTACGAAAAACATGAGGAACTGATGAAACGCATACATAATATTCGTGATAACATTGGTTTGGTTGGTATAGACATTAAAATAATATGAAACTTGTACGAAAACTAAAGAGCAATAATGAAGGTAGAACATGAATATACAAATGAGTCATTATTTGCCGAGGAGAACGTGTATAGAAAGTTTGAATATCTCGGGCACGTGTTTCGACATGATAGATATCAGCTGCTTCGACTGGTAATGATGGGAAATATTGAAGGAAAAAGGTGCGGTAGAAGACATAAGAAGTCATGGTTGCGCAATATACGAGAATGGACCGGAATCATAATTGCAGGGGAACTCTTCTTAAAAATAAGACGAAATTTGCAGAGCTGACGGCCAACCTCTAGTAATAGAGAGGCACCATAAGAAGAAGAGAAAAGGATAGAGTATAATACTAACAGTCACCAAGTCTACAAAATTTCAAATAAAGCCAAAGAAGTGTGAAAATGCAAAAAAAAATTTACTTGTTAAGTTTAGATTTTTAAAATATAATAAAAAAAAATATTTCTTCTGTTTTCTTTGTAAACAAAAATTCAACACTTAATATACACACTTAGTAGTTATAAATAATACTTTTTGACAAATTTAGCTTTCGAAAAAATTGTTAAGCTTGTTAAAGAAGAAGACCATTTACTTTTTATTTGCCTGTACCGGAGTGAATTTCAAGTTGATAATCTTTCCTATCAATTTCGAAATTTGTTAAAACTACATATTGAAACTTATACCTTAGGAAATATTATTAACTTATTATGTTTGATAGTAAGCTTGACAAGAAGTTTGAATTTACGTTTACTGCTGATTGAAATTGTCGTTCTCAGAGTTTGTGTCAGTTTTAGAGAGCACTAAATGTTTAACATAACATTCAGTCCTTCTTGTTGTAATTATTTTATTGGTATTTACGTAACTTGTTTTAACTTATATAATTATAATCGATTCATTAGAATATTGCTCGGATATCTTAGAGAGAATTTAGGACAAACATATCCATCTTTAATAAGTTACATATCGGACACTTCTGATCCAGCACATTTCTGAAACGAATCTTCAAGTTCTTTGGGCACGCATTTAAGCTTTACATGTTTTTAAGCTTTGTATTGTCCAAGGCATAGTAGAAGGTACCAGACTACTTGGAAGGCTACCTATGTGGTAGATCAACCAAAATAAGGTCACATTAAGCATACCGTTGCAAGAACTTATCTAAATTCCAAAAGCCTGAGACAGATGGCGAGAAATAGTACGGCGAGCATCATCTACACAGGACACTACAAAATATTAACCATTTATATATTTACACATTTGTAAAACACAAATAGTTTAAGTTACTAGCTTTAATTCTTCCATAATTATATGCTTTGTATCGTGAAATTCTTTATGTCTAATAAATACAAAGCACTAAAATACAAACAAACGGGTGCCAGCACTATTCGGAGTTCCATGAAGCTTAAATTAATACGGGACGAATTATAAATGTGTTTTATTATTTACCCATGACTCCTCTAGCTTAGTGGTTAGTGACCCCGTCTCTAGACAGTCTCGAATTGTCTCCAGATTGTCTCCAACTCCAAAAGTCTGCGATTGTTGAAATAATATATTGTAATATTAGCAGTGTTTTTCCTATTTCAGTCTTTCTGGCTATATTAATTTACAAAAGAGACAATGAATTATGCAATCATCATAAATAAAGAAGTGCAAACTTCGTTTATTTAAAGACTAGACAATGTTGCCGTACCGTCGAAAATTTTATATTTGTTCTTTAACTTAATGCTTAAACTAAACAATTATTTTTATACAATAAAAGTTCGTTTGTTACCTATACATAAATTGTACCAAGCAAATAATGTATCATGATTCTAAATAAGTTCAAAGAGCTTAATTAAAAAATTAGTTAAAAATATGAAGTTCTTTTGGCCAGATTGAGCTTTAAAAGTAATTTATTATTAAAAATAAAACTGCAAATATTTATGTCTCAAAAAGTATCTTTATTTTTTGTATTTGACTAAAAAAAATCGAAAAAGAAATATTATGATCGCAGCTTACAGCAACGTAACTTCCATTTTGCAGATTGATCGGGCGTCAAGGGAAAGGACAGCGATGTCGCTTGATTGAACCAAACAATGCGTTAAAAGGTTTCATATAATATTTTTATTGTCACTAAATATAACGTGAAGTTTTTCAAATTAATCTATATTACAGATAAACAAACAAAACTTAAGGTTATGCTAAAAAGATATTTTGTTCCGGTAACAGTATACTTTATTAACTTACTTTTTTTTATTTAAGAATATTCTATTCATTCATTTAAATATAAAATAAACTTTAAAAATCCCCAACGTCCCAGATTCCCATAAATAGTCATCCCATATATTTAATTTCCATTTACCGTGTAGAAATAAAAAAAACACTTGTTTTTTGTAGGTCCAGCACTATGAATTTATAAAATTTTATGTCCGCTATAGTACAAATTCCATATATGTTACTTGGAATCTAGTTGAAATATGACGAAAAACTATTTACAGCTAAAAAAATTTAGTGAGTACTAAATTGTATATGAAAAAATTACTGTGGATAAATGGACAAAAACAGCTAGTGACCTGAAAAGTCGCATTACAAATTACTTTTGCGATCTTTTTGTTACTAGCTTTAAAGTATTTTTTGCCTTTACACATTATAAACGAGTAACTCCGACGGATATTTAAATTAAATGTTGCAATAACTCGCAAGTGAAGGATGTTTTTCGACATACTTGAAACTTATTCTAATATTTTAGATATAAATTTTGGAAATATAACAAAAACTAAAAAAATATGACATAAAATTTCTATACATTTTTTTACAAATATCCATATTTTAGTACTTTTAATTTGAACACTTTCTTCTATAGGAACGCTGGTCAGAAAAAGGACAATTATTTCCTGAGTTCTATTTCAAAACACAATCTATAATTCTTGTCTTGCTTTAACTGTATAAATGGTGGTAATATTGGTAATGTTACGATTTATACAGGATGGCCTATAAGTCTTTAAAAAGTAAAATTTGAATAAAACGAACAGGGCGCGTGAGCGGTGCAGGGGAAGGGAGGAGTAACTTGGTTTCTGGGAATTGAGTCGCGATGGAACGTTTTACCGAGCGGACCGTGTTTTGTGTAACGAGTTTTATAAAACGACACCGGCAAACCGTTGCGCGTAGCGAAATTTCGAGAACACAAAGGTTTACATAACTTTGACGATACTCCAACCTTCAAACCATTAAGAACTGTCTAAGTGTTCGAGGAGACCGGTCTCGAGTTAGATAAACCGCGGTTGGTCGCCAGTGACGTCACGATGAAACAAAACATAGACACAGTGACACAGTCTATTCGCGAAAACTGACACAGTCAACTCGTAAGCGCCAGAGCATTAAACGTATCCAGGACATCGTTACAATGATTTTGAAGAAAGATTTACATATGCATTCTTACAAAATTCAGTTCGTTTATGGAATTAAAGGAAACTGACGGTATTCAAAGACAAAATTATGAATGAAATGTTGAATCGGTTTACTTCTTCAATAATATAAAGTTCTCAGGAGGCTCATTTCATCTTTAACGGGCATGTTAGTAAACAAAATTGCCGCTATTGGAGCCCATCAATCCAAAACTTAAGCATCAGAAGCCCTTACATAGTCCGAAAGTGACTGTTTGGGCTCATGTCAGCCATGGTATCCTAGGCCTTACATCTTTGAGGATGGCAAAGGCGCGCAGTTACTACGATGTCGGAGGGATATGGGCTATGATCGAAGAGTTTTTCATACCAGATTGGTTTTCAGGTTTTAATGCTGGACGTGGTTTCACGGATGGGGCTCACTTCACACCCCCAACACGCTATGCCCGTTATCCGTCAACTTTTCTTGGCAAAGTGATCTCTAAGAGAGGGGACATTTCGGCTCCACGTAGTCCAGATCTGACCCTGATGGATATTTTTGCTACTAGATAAAAGTATGCGACACAAACCCGTGGTCAATTGAGGCCCTAAAAGAAAACATCCGCAGAGAAATGACAAGATTTGAGCAGGACGTGCAGGCAGTCATCGACAATTTAGACGTCGTTTGCAAGATCTCAATGGATTACATTTAGAAGATAAAGTATTTTCAAAAACATCCTGTTTTTTTCTATTATATAATTCATAATGTAATTAGTTTTATTTTAATATTTTTTTTTCATATCAAAGGACTTATGGACCCTGTATTCGTCTACTGCTAAAGTAGACGAACGGTAAATCAACGTTAGGTCTAATTATCTAGAACAAGTGTTAGTACTTCAAACCAAACACATCTAGTTGCCAGATATTCATGAGATACCGCAAGCAAACAGTTCTTCATGTTACATAAATTATTGAGTTGAATTGTTTAATATTCATTAATACTCAGAAGACAATAAAATGTGCAATATAAATAAATATTGCACCTCAAATTATGTATTTATCGGCAAAAATTGTGGCAAGTAATTCTCAGATTTTTATAAAATCATCATCAATAAATATATATATTAATAGACCAAAACATATTTCGTAACCGCTACGTGGTCTAGCGGTATTAGCCTTTGCTTTAGAAACCGGAGGTCGAGGATCTGAACTCGGGGAAACAATTTGTGTTATCATTGATTTCGGTTGTAGGATATCACCGAGTTGTCCGAAAAGTAACATTATGCTTGCGTCATATGGGCTTGTAAAAAAGTCAGGCAACCCACTAAACGCATTGAACTCAGCGTGCTGGGATACGGTCCAAAAATTCCCTAAAGAGAAGGCGTGCATTAGGGGAGGCCTAAGTTCAGCAGTGGACTAACAGAGGCTGCTGATGATGATGGTGATGATAATGATATTAAGTCGCACTTTATAATGGGTTTTCACGTTAAATAACCGTATTGAATTTTTTATGAAGTGTTAGTAATATTTAACAGGTTTACGTTTTAAATTTTTTTATGTAAAATGTACCATAAAATGTCGCACGATCACCTGCCACTGTTAGATTATTTTCATTTAGCCAGTAATTACGCAATTAACAGCTTCCTTGAACCGGAAGCAATGGTATTAATACAATGCTGTTTTGCTGCGGAAATAAGCCTTGCAGTGATATTTTCTTTGTCGATCCTCTGTTAAACGGGGATCTACGACCTTGAAACAATGTGTAGTGATATTACTAGTACCCATTTTGTTATAACATATGTACTTATGCATATAGATATACATATGTTATTAACATTAAATGTCAATAAGGTTGCGTGAAAATAATTAATAATAATAATAAATAAATACAATAAATAACTTAGTGTACTTTACAATTATCAATTACACGTTTTAAAGTATTTTTATTACTTATTTCTTTTTTCATCTCATTGATTATTTCCTATTATATTAAACAAATTTGATATGACCAACTAGCTCGAGTGACGGCAACATGGTAAATCCTATTTAAGGACCAGAATCGAACCGCATCTTCGATTCTGGTCGTACCGTAACACGGCTCGGACAACGTGATTATGAAGCCGGATTGAAAATGCGATAAAAGGAAGGATAATTACCTCGTCTGATGGAGGCACAGCTGCAGGCGTCTTCGTTGATGCAGTTGGGGTTCGCGGTAAACGTAAAACTATTAGGACGAAGCGTTAGCCATTCGCGTCGCGTAATGTTACGAAATATGATGCGCTGCATAGGAACTCCGGAAGGCAATTCTCTCGCGAAGTATTTACCTTTTACCCTTTTTATTCGCGAGGTGAGGAAAAATTAAAAGGAAAACAGGAGGGCAGGCGAAAAGGAGCGGTAAAGTAAGAAAGGGAAAGAAGATTTTGTGTAATCTAATCGCGTCTCTCGTAAGGCGACATTGAAATTCGCGCGAACACATAACAATCATTAACCAGGCCGATCCAAGTAAATCTTAGCATTATCTCGCAAAGAAACGCATCTAGAAAATTTTGCAATTTGTTTAAGGCTTTACGTTGTCAGCTCTCGAAAAAAACAGACGGCTTTCGTGGAATACTTTTCACGGTTTGCTTATCTATGTTGCATCTTTATTATCACTGAAAGCAAAATGTGATAAAAATTAAGGAAAAAAAATATAAGGACAGCATACAATTTTTTTATTGGTTGGAAATGTGACTGATTTTGAATATAAAAGAAATACAGTACAGTTAGATTTGTTATTATATTATACTAGTAACCCGACCCTGCTTCGAATGGGAGCTAAATAAAATGCTGATAGAAATATAACTACAATATTAAGCTTGTGGTGTATACATAAACCTTCCTCTTCAATCACTCTATCTATTAAAAAAACCGCATCGAAATATGCACGTTGCAAAGTTTGAAAGATTTAAGTATGCCTAGGTATATAGGGATAGAGACAGCGACCTTGTTTTATACTGTGTAGTGATACGCCAATTGCAAATACTTATGTACATTGATAAACTTATTCATCGAACCAAACGAGATCATGTTTCCGGTTTATGATTTTAGCTTGGTATTAAAAAATACAAAAGTCGATGCAAAACAAGAAAGCACTTGACGTAGTTTCTAGACGAAACAACTTATATTGGAATCTTCAGTACATATGTGTAATAGATATACATATGTATATGGATGAGATACGAAAGTAAGATATTTTATATAAGAATGTGTTCTGTTATTTAAAGTAGTCTTGTACCCTCCTAACCAATTTCGAATAGTCGCGCAGCTCTGACATTGCTAAATAAATAAAGTGACTTTTCCTATTCATCTCCACAACGCAGCTTCCAAGGCTCTTCCGGGGCTTTATGCTTCCAAAAATAACATAACTTTATACTTTATTTCTGTTCACCTGAAATTTGAGTATATTTTTATTTATACTATATTAAATGTGCATAAGCAAGGTTGGTTTGTTGAGTACAATTAAATGAACATTTAATACATTAGTAATTCTTTTACTTATGCCAATTTTTTACGGTCGAGGTTCGCTGGAAAGTGCTTTAAAAAAACTAGCATGCAAAAAAAACGCGTTAAATCCTTTAAACTTTTCGGTCTTGACATAACATTTTAGAACTCATTTAAGTTTAAATGTTGTGAACTGTTATGTTGTTGTTATCCATTATACTATTTACTTCAAGAACAACATTAAAATCGTTAGGATTATTATTATTTTAAACAATATGAGCATTATTTGATTTTACCATCTTATGGTTTCCAAGGCATAGTTTTTAAATGTTTTTTATAAACATCCATTAACGCCATTCTTCTCATGGTCATCAATGAAAAGATTTAAGTAAGTCGGGGCTACATTAAAAATCCAAAAAAACGGTCATACTTAGCAAATGTGTGAATAGTGCATAAAACAAAAAAAAAGTGGAACGGCGTTAAAACCTATCTTGATTAAGCAAGAAACAAAAAGAATCAATTAGTGCAATGACAACACAGGTAACGAAAAACATTGTACGCAGTAAGTTAAATTATTCATTTAATTTATTTACACAAAGGATGATTGTATTTAACTGTAATTTTGTTATTCCGTTGTCTTATACTTATGAAAAATCAATTATATCAGATGATCCTTCATTGGACTTCAATTTTTTTGACCTATGTTGAACGGCTGAAAAAAGATTAAACAGAGCTTTAATTTTTAAAATCACTTTACTTTTCCATTGCCAATGAAGGCAGACGAGCAGTCGGGCCACCTGATGAAAAGTGGTTACCGCTCACGGCCCATGTCCCAGCGGTATCATCAACCCAATACCAACCGTGTGACATAGAATGTTAAGTATCTTTACCCATTGAACACGGTCGCTACGATGCCCTTCAATTCAAAACAAGGTAGTGCTTTTATAAATGCTTTGCGGAAAAGTAAAACATCTTGGTGAACCCGTCACAGACGACTCTTTGAAGAAAAAGAAACTTCCACCTCTACTGAAAGTTTTTGGTATAACTTCACTTCTTAACAATTGCACATAAATTTTGTTTTTAATAGTTAAAGAAATTAACCTATTATAACTTTACTAACGTGGAAATGCGAAATAATAAATTATACTCCAATATTGAAGGTAATAAAAATGCTTCTTAATATTTTATCACTAAATTTAAAGTGGGTCTCGGCGTGTCCCAGTTTTACACTAATAATTATGTGTACACCCGATGTCGCTAAAGCCGTGTGTAGCTGTTATTCGTAAAGTTCGAAAAACTTTTTAGCACAAATCTCACTTAAGTAGAAAAAATATTTTTTTGGCCCGAGATAGGGATTGAAAAAGAGTTCGATGTGTCGCTTGTGAGAGTGCAATGAGGCCCTCATATTGATAGACTGGCGAGTAAACTTATCTCAGCGGCTTATGCAGTCAAAAAAATTAGACAACTAACCGATGTTGAGACAGCCCGTTTAGTTTATTTTAGTAATTTTCACAGTCTTATGGCATTCTACTGTGGAGAAACGCGGCTGATAATAACACTATTTTCATAATTCAAAAGAGAGCGATTCGAGCAGTCTATAACCTGGGCCCCAAAGAATCGCTGAGAAAAATGTTTACAGAAATCAATGTAATGACTATTTTTTCTCAATACATATTTGAAAATATTATGCATGTACATTAACATAAAAATGATTTTGTAAAACATTGTGACACGCATAATATAAATACTAAGAATAAGCAAATTATGTTCTTACAAAAACTAGGCTCCGAAGAAAAATGAAATATTTCATGGAACATTGTATACTCTGCTACAATAAAATCCCAGAAATCGTTCAGCTTTTATCTGTAAATAAATTTAAAAAAATTGTAATGGAACGTTTGTGTGTTAAAGGATATTATTGTTGTAATTACTACTTGATAGATAACACACCCTGGTAATGAACCGTTCGCTTCAGGCTATTTCAAAGTAGTAAAATGTAAGGTATTATGTAAAAATTTTATAAAACTAATTAAAAAAAAAGGAAAAAGAAAAGTCCCGCTGAGTTTCTTACGCCGGTTCTTCTCAGGTCAGAGGCTTCCATTTCCGAACCGGTGGTAGATTATTTGACAATCAATAAGAAAGTGTAATGCTTCCATATTGAATAAAGATATTTAACTCTGACTTTGATTTTGAATGATTTAAACGATCGAAAAGAAATTTATCATTAACAATAGTTTTAGATCTCGTATTCAATATTACTCGACAAAGTGAGGGTTATACCTCTAAGTCCCCAAAATCTCGATTTAGTAAACCCTTTTAGTTTCGCTACGTACTAAATTAAACTAAGGCCACAAATCCTCTGCCAAGAATCTTGATCAAATACTATCACATGTTTGTAGAAGTATCACAAGTAGATATTTGACATTATTAATCAAAAGTTTCTTTTTATTTTGAACTTAAAAATATTTGACTGACTTCAAATCATGCAGTATTACAACACCAGTCACGCAAGAGCTGTCAAAGCAATGTAACCATAGTATTAAGTTTCAACGGTTAACTTTCAAAGAGTTCAATAAATAACTGTATTAGTTTAGTTCGCTTTGTAAGGTGTTTTAAGTTTTTTTTAGATTTATTGATAACTAACTATTATTATATGTACACTTTCTTTGTTATTAAATCGAATTTCAAATCATGTTTTCGCTACGAAATATGTACTTTGTCTACTAATTTTCTTCATTAAAGAACGTATGCTAACTGTAATGGCGATGCTACATGCAAGGTATTTATAAATATTTCTTAAATTACAACATAAAACTTAATAGAGGACAAAATCTTGTTATAAAGTTGCTAAATATAGGGCACAGTTTTCTTGATAGAATAAAATGATCTGTAGGTAGTACATACAAATTAAAACAAATGTACATGTATACGTACATATTATGTAAATGTACACTGTATATCAGGTTTAATATTTATGTTACTTTACTTATTCAACGTCTAATTTTTAATTTGTATGCTTGGTAGCCTTAATAATGTACTAATCTCCACAAAATTAAATTCTAACATGATTTATAATTTTATTTTAAAAACATACTACCTTTGCGTTAAATATATAGGGCATGCCAAACATCAAATAGGGCACATATATTACCTGTCGGGTTATAATTAAACATGCTATTGAACAGCATGCTTAATTAAGAGCGTTGGCTATTGCATACAATTTTTCCCTTATTATTATTAATTCGTAGTGTGAGTATGACTTTTGCATTTATTTTAATTTTGACTTTGACTTTGACTTTGTATATTTCCTAATTTTGTTGAAGTTAGTAAAGAAGGAGGTTACCCTTTCGGGAACGATTTTTTATACAAAATGTATCTTTTGCTTTGCTTTTACCAATAATTTTTTAAATTAAGTTAACTTTGATATTAATAACTATTTTGAAATTTAGCCAATATTAATATCATCGGAAGTATGGAAGTTTTTGAAAGCAGATGGGTGGAAATGGCTGGCTTTATTCTTCAATAAGTTGTTGCAAGATGAAGTGTTGGTGTCTTTGAAAATAAAGGTAACATACAGGATTTCAACAACTATCGAGGAATAAAACGTATATCACATAATATGAAAATATGGGAGAAAGTAATTGCGAGACGAATTAGAGAAGAAAGTGAGGTAATGCAAAACCAATTAGGGTTTGGCATACACCCAAATTGGTTGTTGGAAGGCCGGGGGTCAATGGACACCATATTTATTCTTCACCCACTCTGCGAGAAACATTGATTCGCTCAAAGAACCTTCATATTGAGTTCATTGACCTAGAAAAGGTCTACGATCTGGTTTCCCGTAAGTGTGCCAGGGATATGTAAGGCTTGTCCATGCTATAAGTGACAGACCTAGAACTCACTTCAGATCCGATCCAGGTAATACCGGCAAGTTCAACGTGTCCGAAAGTTTACACCAGGGTTCGGCTTTATACTATTTGCCGACGAAATTTTTCTTGTCAGAGATAATGTCTATGGTGCAGAGAAGACTGGAAAAATAATGAGAAAAATTAGAAATTTTGGTTTAAAAATAAGTGGAACATAAACTAGCCAGTCTTTTCATATTTTTTCTTTATTTCTAATTTAAAACAAAAAATTAAAAACACATACATGTACATTACAATGTTCTCCGGCAATTCAACAACGGCGTCTGATTTATTCATATATATATAGCCAACTACGCGGAAAATATTAAACTTTCCAAGTCTATAAGCAAACAATGTGCAATCCCTCTTCTTCATCCTTATAAACCAAAGGGGCAGACAACACGGCCGGAAAAAGATCAGGTGTAGGACTAAGTTTTAAATACCCATCCGACGTATGGATCATTTTACTTTACAGACTTTGTAAAGTTGTTTAGTTCATTCAGGATTCTAACCCATTACCTCCGGTTTCTAAAGCGCAAGCCCATACTATGTAAACTATCCACACTGAATTCAGTAAATATTTCTTATGGTAAGTCGATTAACTCGTTTACTTTTGCTCGTTATCTCATCTGACTCTAAAAGTAATATATCTACTTTAACGCTGTCCTTCATTTACCTTTTGGAATTTTTAAACTTGTAAACATTCGGTTTATTATCATACTTCCACTTTATATATATAAATATATATATATATATATATATATATATATATATATATATATATATATATTTTATAAATTATTTTATATTATATATAATTATATATATATATATATATATATATATATATATAGCATATAAGGTAACATTAGTAAATGGCGGCTTAATGCCAGGCATGCTGCCAGTCAACCATTAAGTCCTTAGAGTGTTGAGTAGGTGCAAAATAAAAGAGGTTTATAATCTTTAATCAAGTTTCTAAATGTATTTACAACAGTATATTACTAACACACACACACATACGTATACTCATGATATAGTCAAACATATTACAATATTTTATACATATATATATATATATACTATATAAATATAACTGTGTCTGTGTTATAAATTATACGAATAGAGGTCCCTCGGAAACACTTACCATCAGTACAGTATGGTGATTGGAGCCCCCGTTAAGATATTTATGTTTATGGGTTTCTTTCTTCCTACGGCTTTGGGTTAAGAATTTCTTATCGCACATACATCTAACTACGTAAGGCTGACGAGTTACATAATTTTAAACCCTTGTTAAAGAACACCGATTCATAAAAAGTATAAATAGGAGTTTATTGATATTAAAAAAAACATCCTATTTTCAATAAAAAAGTTAGTTAGATGTTACCATATGCTTGCAGTTCAACTATTCACAGAATTAACCCGAAGCGTTATTTTCTGCTACACCAACACATTGAAATGACGGTAGCCGAGTAAATCTTGACAGACAGACGAACAACTTTTAACTCTGCCCTTGACCATGGAAGCCGCAAAGGATCTAAAACGTTGGGAATATTGAAAACCAAATTATACGAGTAAAGTAAAATAAAATCCGTAGTCTCATACAATTCGTGTATATACAAATGATATAAATGATGGTGATACTAAAAACATATTTTTACTGACACCTAACTGGTTTAATACGACTTAAAAATAATAAGCTTTTCAAGCTCATAACCCTCTGTAGCTCGGGAGTTTATGTAAATTAATAAACTATTGCTAAGTGCTAATATTCTGATAGCAGTACTAACAAGCTTATCCAGTAATAATATTTAATGGTAAGATTTAAGAGCTATTTTGCCTCACCTGAGCTACTGTAACTATGTAATAAGTAAATTTATGAAATGTTATTACAATTATATTATATTATGTATAGGAGGCGTTTTCAATTAAATTACACTAAATGTTTGTTTATCAAGATATAAAAATGTACAATATGTACACTTACCATATTTATAGAAACAATAATAAAGCTTTTAAATTGCATGTGCAAATTGCCGTATAATTGAAATAACTTTTCTTTATGAAATAATTATATAATCAATCAAAGTATGCAACATCGTCATTTTCATCATTGTTTACAACTATACAAAAGAAGCCCGTTGTAACCTCTATAATTTGCTTTGAATTTTAAATCTACCCAATTGCAAGGATTACTCATATAACACATGCAAAAAAGTAGTGCAAACTGACTCAAGTCAGAACTATAATGCCACAAAAATTTTACTAAACACAATTATATAATAATACAAAGCAAACACGAACACTGGTACTTTTTTCCTCGCATAAACCCACACACACACACTCATCCTCACTCAACTAGTTCATAAATAAAAATCCTTTTTCATATTAATTATCTGTTCCCAAATTATCTTTCGACTTATTTAAACATATTTCTAACTTTAAAATATCTTGATACAAGTTATGCTTAATTCAAAGCCCGGCGAAAACAATGTCCATAGAATAAGATCTACTATTATCAATAAATTATTACATATATACATTTACCAAAATCTTCTTTTTTCACGTTCAAGGCAAAGTTTTGCGGGTTCTTTGGTGTGGCCATTTCGGTGTTCGCATCCGATTAGCGTAATGATCTTATATATATTCACGATGTACACTACGTATGAAAATACATTTTAACAATTGTAATTGGGGCTATAAATTACGCTGAAGTTTTAAATTGCTGTATTCTGTATCTATTTGGTTATAATAAAATCTTCATCTTCTTGCCTCATAGAATGTTATTCATATACTTGTTCTAATTTACCCGCTCCTATGTAATAAACTCTTCCCTACACCAGAATACAAATTGAAATTGATTTGTTAGTGGAGCATAATCGAATTTGATTTGCATCTTAATTGAAATTGGAACCGTATGCAGAGTACGAATGTTAATATTCGGAAATTGATTAGGACACAGGAACGATATTTATATTTTCTTCTAAGGAAACCAGTATCACTTAACTTACTGCTTTTACGAAGAGCCATTCATATATATTGACATTACCTTTTGAATGTTATGAAGTATGTCCGTGATCAGCTCATATTGCTGCACCAATTAAAAACAATGATATTAAATACCAAGTTACTCTGTAGTGTTAAATCAACACTTCTAAATCTGTAGAATGGATGCTTGGTATGAATTTTAAATCAGTAATAAGATAACTTCTACTATAAAATCAATTAATATATATATTAGTAACGAACTAACCTATACAAAAAAAATACTGAGTGTCTATTTGCAACATCAAAATTATGTGATGAATAACCAATAACATATAACAACACAATAATTTTTTTTCTGTCTAGAAGATTGCTGATGAAACTAGAAGTAACTTAGGCTACGTTTACAAATATTTTTTTTATATTACCATGTGAACAAAGTCGCACGCAACAGCTAGTATATTTATATATATGTCAGCCATAAAAACAACAAAAGTAACAAGTGATTTGGACTGACATGCCGGGTACCCTTGAATAAATTGTTTGGGTCTCCTGTTCGAACGTGAAAAGGGTACTATTACCAGGTCCTTTAAATACGATGCCGACAGCGGACCTTACAAGCGTGATGAATGTAACAACTGCGCCATCCGTAAATTTTCTGTAAATATTCGCGATATATAATATATCTGCAGATACTTAAACATAAATTGGTTTTATAATTAAGTAAAATTTTTCCGAAGCTTAAAATCTGATAAGCCCATGGCACATTTGTCACAAAATAATTTTAGTAAGCCAAACTGTAGTAAAATCTTTTCCCAAAGGCGTTTTGATATCACTTTGAAAGGTTATCTTTGTAAAGTATATAATCTTGATAATAATTTGAGACAGTGGATACAAATGGATAATAAAGGTTATCATATCTGACTGGTGTTTTTCTTCCCAACAAAAGTCTTCTCGCTCAGTCATTTACACGGGGTTTATTATCAGTAGGCATGCCGATGAAAAAGTCAACAAAAAATTGTGTCAATAGATTGACTGCAGTCCTAAATCAATCAAAACATGAAGAGACAAGTTTTACTTAATTCACAAACAAAATATCTAGAATTAATATATAATATTAAACTAAAATACGTAAAACTTTTATAAAAGTAACATCATAGAACGTGAAAACCCGCTAAAACTAATTTATTACAAATTTTGTCTCATAGCGGTCAGATTTCGGCAAACCTACCGACTTAAGCTACCGACACGAAAGAACACGTCAGCAAGCGGTTAGAAGTGGTTGAAAAGCCGAAGTTGCGAAATTGCCGTCGGCTATAGGTTTATTCAGGAAATCGTTACTGTTTCAAATATCTTTAGTCTCTCCTAACCTAAGTTCAGCAGAGCTTCATACTACTTTGAGCAATTTGTAGTAACTTAAAATTTTGTTTGATGTTGTATATGTCCCCGATTTGAAAATATTTTAAAGCTATTTTAAAATTACTTATTGTTCTACTGATTCTGATGGCTACCGGCAGCGTGTTGGAAAGATAAGGTATCCTCTTTAACAGGTATTTGAATTCACATATGTGAATATTTTCTGCCGTGTCGGGTACCTGTGTGATCTATAAATTATCAGACATACATATCGTGACTTATTTTACATGTGTTCTTGATTTTAGTTTCATTTGATATATGTTCATATATTCTTTCCAGAAGAAACAGAAGTATCCCTGACAAAAGAGTAACATTTCACGTTGCGCGCGCACACTGTCACGAAAAACCGACACCCTGAAGATATCTAATTTTAGCTAGTCAATATTGAAGTATTTTTTATAATAATTAAACTAAATTTATTAACTTGATGATGCCTTACCATAAACTTTCGGTTTATTGAATATCTTAGTTTCATTGTTAGAATCGTTTTTGTACGAACGTAAATTAAAAGATTTCTATGTTGCTACACCAAAGAAATATAACTTATGACGTGTGTACATAAGTACACTAACACTTCGTTTTATGAAAACCGTATTAGTTTGGAATTGATATTTAGGTGTGTAAATATTAAACTAAGCCGATAGAACTAGCATCTGGTGTTGCATAAGTTTGCTTGGAGCACTAAATTCCTCCGCGTGCGGTTTCATTCCGCACTAAAACTACGAAATTATATTTCATGAATATGCTAATGCGATTGCATTATAAAAACTGCCCTTTTATAAAGTCGTAGTCATCTGGTCTACCCGGCCACCGTTACTTTTTTATATTAAATATTAGGGCAATTTACGCACACTGAGCTTAAGATAACTTCGTCTAATGATCTTATTCTTCAGTCTAATTTGATGTATAATTGGATCCCAAGCAGTTGGTAAAGCCAACAATTTTTAATTGTAATGTGTGTGTGATGTTTGCAAGTTTTGCCTATGCCTGTCATCAAGTGATCTTAGGAGGATCGATTGTCATTATCTGGTGCTAACACTAGGTTTACGGAACCGTCAATTTGACGGATTTCAAACTTTAAAACCCAAAAACAATAGCATTAATCTTAACTATTTTGCATCGTAAATTTATAATCATTAAAAGAATTTATACGCACAATTATTATTTCTAAGCTTTATAAATTTTGAAAATTATCTGTAATTATTTACGGAACCCGTCAATTTGACGGGTTAGCTGATTACGTCAACAATCCTTACATATTTGCTTCTGGTAAAATTATACTCCATGTAAATATAAGACTGAAAGAAAGGTCTAATATTGTTAAATTGATTTAGTTTGAATAAATTGATTTTTAAAATAAATACGTATTTTCATCCACCCCGTCAATTGACGGATGCTCGTAGAGAAGGTATATAAGAAACGCCTGTAAACCTAGTGTTAATGCAGACTTTTTGTCGTATGTATTTACTTTACAAGACACTTGACTATAATTTGTTATAATAGGCAAAATTAAACTTATTTGTTCCTCTGAAAAATAGAGAATGAAATTCTATAACTATATTGCAATAAAAGACGATAAATCCATCGCTATACAGTCAATTGCATTATTGTTTGTGAGGCAAACTAGGGCTTAGAGCCGTCTGCAACGTCCAATACATTTCCTAGTAACCCAGTAAATGTCTAGGCATGGAGTGGAACAAACATATGGGAACCACAGTCCACAGTACATTCTAGTGAATACTATAGTCCATTGGTAGATTTGAAGTTTAGAGGAAATTTCGTTTATTACTTATTATTTGCAGTATTTAGTATTGAAGTGGTTGCAAATCTGTTTTATAACTAAATTCTTTCGTAATTATATAAGAAAGTTTTAATTTTTTAGCATATTTCATTGTTCACATGCGTTCAAGTGATGTTGAAAATTTCTGTTTTAATACTACCGTTTAGTATTACCTTGAATAATTTATTGAACCAAATGTAATTGGTATATATTCTTGATAAAAAAGCTAAGTTATTATTTATTTATTATATCATGAAATTCCCTAACAAACAAACTTATCGTATACAGACAATCTTCGAGTAACAAAGTAAAGAATTTCAACGATGTAATATATTGGAAAATGTTTTGATAAAATATTTAATTATTCTCGGAAATTTGCACTGGAAATACTAAAACATTAACATTGATTGCAATATTTGTAAGATAAAGAAGTGGACTATGAATATTATTATTTTGATTTACTCAGATACATTTCAATTTTCCTTGTTTATAAGAGTAAGAAAGGATAAAGCAAAAGAAAACTAAATGAGACTTAAAAATATTAAATAGAGAGTTTTGCAGCAGAAAATTAGATAAAAATGATTAGGTACACAAAAATATATAGGTATATGTTAAAATAATTCAAACATTTGCCTTATGTACCTTTTATTATTTCCCATTCTAAGCTAAATCAAGTCGTGGAAAAGTCTTCTATTCTAAAGTAGAGTATCAATACATTTTCTTGATTTCACAACCACAGAACAAAATATTATTAGTATTTAAATAATATAGCTACAAAAATAGATAAAGTATAGTAATGATATTCACTAACCTTAAGGCTTCAGCTACAGGCTGTAAATTTTATCGATTTTCAAGAATTTTTAAACTTTTTATATATTTATAAAAGCCGTTACCGTTTTCCGTTAACGTTATATTTAAAGTGTTCCATTATTAGTGCAGTCATTTAATGGTTTGTAAAACGATATTTAGATGCTATATAAATAAATTGTTATCTTTTGAATGCTTACAATAAATTCTGTTGTATTTGAATTCTGATATAGACTTAATTAAAAGCAAACAAAGACTTCGAGTCAATTTATTTCTGGACTTTGTTAAGATGTATTGATTAATCTTTTCGTTTCGTTGCGAAGTTTAATTAAACGATTATAGAATTTATATATAATATTATGACATTGATTCAATAAACAATATTAAGTTATTAAGTATTATTTAAGTTATTCTTGATTTATGTACAATTTTTATAATTGTTTTTAGGTATATTAGAATAATTAGGAATCTATATAGAATTTTACACCGTATCACACCACTCTGATCCATTGGTGCTGGGTGGACCGACTTTTTTCATGCCCATCCGACGCATGGATCATCTTACTTTACAGTCGCAGTTTAATTGGGTGATCAGCCCGCATTGCCCTAACCAACTAGGAAACAGCAATGAAAATTTGTTAATATCTGTAGGATTCGAACCCACGACCTCCGTTTTAAAGCCCATGCGTTTACCACTAGGGTACGGAGGTAGTCAACAATTAAGATCTGGAAAATATGTGTCTAAGTGTGATCAAAGAGAAAAATTAAGTGTTTTAATAATTGTATTGTAATTAGGTTCTTGGTTTAGCTTTAATCTAATATTGATAAACATACTCGCACGTCGTTGTTTTTGGGTTTTAGGGCATTATTTGTCCTTTTCTTTATTGGTTAAGGCAAAACAATTATGTTTGTTCAGATTAACAAGACAATAATAATTATTGTTTAAAATCAAATAACCTTTTATATTCTAAATCAATTGTAGATACTACATGCTGAAAATTTTATTGAACAGTATCCTCAATTTATGTTTATTTTCTTTAGCATATTAACTGTATAAGAGTAACATCTAAATTGTATTTACACCGGTTACTCTTAAATAATCTTCTGTTGGGAAGTGAAAAGGGAAGTATGAACATGTTATTAAAAACGATCCTGACACCGGACCTCGCAAGCGTCATCTATGTACCAACTGCTTCATTCACGCATTTTTGACCAACGTATAAAATTTGGTCAGTATACAATTCTGAACGCGTTTTTTCACGTTTTATGTTTGATAATTCTTTTTTGTTTCAACGAATGCCTACCATATAGCCGTTTTTTCAACTATAATTTAGTTTTTGTACATAACTATAAATTCATATTAAAAAACAAATCAAATATAAAATTGAAATTCATATTCTTCTGCGATTTCTTTAAAATCCGCTCGCTAATCTTTTAAAAGTAGACTAACCTAAACAAGCAAGTTGTCCCTTACAGATTTCTACAACAACACCTTTGAAGGCTGTCGATGTCTAGAAAAGGTGCGTCAGAACTAGTGCATCCTTCATTTAATCCTCTCCAAAGGAAACAGTTTTGTCTGCCAAAAAGAAAGCAGGACAGGGACGATAAAATAACATTCACCCCCGACAGATACTGGTCCTGTAAGCTATACATTCCGTATCGAGATCATTTTACATTATAAAATGTTATAATCGCTCAAATGCAGATGTCTGTATTAAACGCTTCATCACGCAGTGAAATATTGAATAAAGCTAGTTTTTACATGTGCATATAATAATTTAAGATATCTTAGTAATTAACTGCCTTAAATTAATCGGATAGGTATGAAAAAAATAGCACGTAGCAGATAGATTCTAAAACATACGGTGATTATTAACATAAAAATTATTTTTCTTTCCAGCCCTTGCCCTCTTTTTCTATTCCTCAAAACAAAGCAGTACTTAGTACGAACAAGCACGATTCTGAATCTGAACTCGAAAACTAAATTATAAATGAAAATTACATTGTCCCCATAATACAATTGATAAAACTAATGTGCCTGAAACTAAAGTCAACTGTTAACCCATCTCACGATACAAACAAAGCTAATGAACAAACACCGTCTGAGAACTTCATTGTAAATCAAGACAAGTATTAAATTAAACACTTCCGACGGAGATCCTTGTCTTGTTAAATCATTAAGCAACTTGTAAACAAAACCTCGGCCAGGGGACATTAAAATTAAAGCATCATTAGTAAAAGAGATAAATAATAGTTAATGACGATTCGAGACATTGATATTAAAAATCTGATTTATGAAAAACTGCAAATATAATCTAAAAATTCTACATATACAACACCCATTCTTCCCCTATTAAGAATATGTATTTATAAATAAAATGTAGCCCCACAAGAAATGGTATTTATGTAAACAAAGTTTTAGGTCAAATTTAGTTTCCCACTTTTATAGATAAAACCTCGTTACTGGTGAACCCGCCTGTTGGCACTTATTATACTATAATTTTAGTTCTTATCGGGAGCGAGAGATAGTTCTTAGAGCGTGCCGACCAACTAGCGGTCCTAGTAAGCAACGGTTACTCTGACCGTCCTCTCTTTTTCTTCTATATTATGAAGATGAATTTTAGACTATATGTTTCTATAGTTTAGCCAATATAGACTGTGATAAATGTAAACACAAAAACCCGTAGCAACGAAGCGGCGACGCAAGTGTAATGTCCTTATAGTTGATTGCCGCTTAGACTTAGTGCCCAAGAAAATCTCAATGACTATTCGTCAATAACAACGGTAGATGTATGATGACACGTTATTGGCATATGTTGCTTTAATTCCCGCGTTATTCTGAATTAGCTAAACTAAAGTAAACGAAGCTTACCTACGTCGACCTACAAGTATGAGAGAAACTTCCTTTCCCTCTTTCTACTGACTAACTTTTTGAAAGATGTGAAGGTCACACGAACAGAGCACGCTGACGGTCAGTTGACTGCTAAATCGATCGCTGGCGGAGGTGAAAACCACCCTGGAACGTGTTATTTGTGAACACGGTTGTGTTTCCCCCATTTGTCCGACAATTACCTTTTATGCCGCCAAACATGTTGAGGCGGTCACGCGTTTTTAATAAGAATGTGATAGACCTTCTAGCTTTTATTAATAAGGTTATTGAATCAGAATATATTTCTAAATGGCAAGAAAATATATTATTCCTGTAATCTTACCGGAAAATATTAATTAAATAAAAAGTTACGAGATTAAAGAAAAAAGCTGTTATCTTGACCAGTTATTCCTAAATACTATACTTATCTATTTAAATCGAAAATTCATGCGAAACGTATTTCACACGGTAAGGTCCTGTCAGCATCGATCACATTAAATTTATCTTTCACGTCCGATCAGAACGTGAAAACAATTTTTAGTTAACTGATATTAACCACCTCGTAGCCTCAGTGGTTTAGGCGTGTGCTTTAGAAACCGGAGGTCGGTTCGAATCTGCGGGACTCAACAATTTTCATTGTTGTTTTAGTTGGTTAGGCCAATTTGGGCTGATCACCCAATTGTCTGAAAAGTAAGATGATCCATGGTCGGATGGGCATGTAAAAGTCGGTCCACCCACCAACCCGCATTGGACCAGCGGTGGGATGGTCCAAAGCCCCAATGGATAGGGTGCGTTAGGGAGGCCTAGTCCAGCAGTGGACTTTCAAGGCTGTTGATGATGAACCGATATTACTTTAATTTAGTTTTACTATTGTTTCGTGGCAAGTAATTTTTACTGATTACAAATGCATGCAGATTTCTGTCAATCGGTAGTCGGGGATTGAATCCTGTGGGAAGTACGTATTTATCGTATTTGATGTTTTTTTGGTTTTAGGTAATAAACGCTGATCAACGATTCGTCTAAAAAGTAAGAGAATCCATGCATGTCAGTGGCTCTGTGAAAAAAAAAATTATGAAAATAATACTCATCGACTCAGGAGATGGACCAATGCTAACTTATAAGATATCTACGCAAAAAAAGTTATAAAATAAGTTATAATAAGTATATTTGTGCATTGATACAAGCGGATTGCTGAATGTTGACATTCATAAATCTTTCACCTAGCCATTTTCCTTACTTATCACGGATCGGCTTCTAATCCATCCAGATTTACCTGAATAACAGTTTTTACGTGGAGCGACTGGCATTTGACCACCACAACGTAATCCAAACTGCATTCTAAGGATGATTTAGTAGTAAATCTATTTGAAGGCACTGACCTCCTGTAACGACTGCCAAAGATGTGCTTGACAACCGGGACTGACTTTTTACATGCCCATCCGAAGCGTAACATCATCTTACTTTATAGACCATTGGATGATCGGCCCATATTGTCCTAACCAACCAGAAAACCGCAATAACTATTATATTTGATAATTATGAAATAATTCAAACATTTTTGTAAGTTTTGACCCCGTTCAGAGTTCGAACTAGCGAGCTCACTAAAACTAAACTTCATAACATTCATAAATATAGTTAAAATTATATATTTATTAGTTCAAACGTCAAGGATGCTAAATCAACTCATTTGGAATACGGTTCCATTTTCAATTAAGATGCAAATCAAATTCGATTAAGCTCCACTAACAAATCAATGTCCATTTGTATTCTGGTGTAAGGAAAATTTTATTTTCTACGTGGACGAGATCATTACTGCATATTAAATACATGTGAAATTACCCTTGAGTATAAAAAGGTGATTTTTTTTATTAAATGAAGTGTCACTGTTATCGATGAATTTCCACAAAATTATTGGCAGACTATCGATTTTTGGTTAGAATTGGCCAAGATCACCCAATTGTCTGAAAAGTAAGATGATCCATGCGTCGATGGGCATGTAAAAGTCGGTCCACCCACCAACCCGCATTAGACCAGCGTGGTGGATACGCTCCAAAACCCCTAATGGATAGGGTGTATTAGGGAGGCCTATGTCCAGCGGTGGACCTATCACAGGCTGATGATGTGTGATGTATTGATTTTTATCGAGTAGCGAGGGTGTATTAACTGTTTGAAGGCAGTTTCGACTGCCGCATCACTTATACATTTTTCTCCAAGTAAAAATTTATGAAATTATTTAAATAAGCGGTTGAAGTAAGCGCTGGAGAGTTTGCTTAGGGGTTGGTTTAGAGTTTATTAAAAGTTGTGTTCTCGTGTTTTAACACCTAATATTCTTTGCAATAACTACACTTGTATTGTAAACAGGACAGATTTGTATTTTGGTGTGTATGTTTACGATATAAACTAAAGCTTTATTCGATTAATTGACAATCAAACCAAAATTAAACTTTTTAAGCCTAAACCTTTAGCAGTAAAACCAGATCATGGCGTGAAAAACTCATGATTCAACGCTGAGGGAAACCTTTGGTTCATTGTGTCTAATATTGTTTTGTTGTATATATATATATATATATATTGTATTGACTTAATGTACCAAATAAACATTTTTCTTTCTTTCTTTCTTTCTAATGGTAAATGATAATCCCTTCCCATAAGAAACGCAGGATAAGATGCCACAATTCCACTCACAACCCTGAGACGCGTCATTTTGAGTCTCGTTTACCCAGGAAACACGCTGGCTAAGGTGCCCTTTTAACCGGGAGGCAGTAACATTTACAAACTACTTTGCAGCAGAATTAAGCATCGCGGTAATACTAACGCAAACGGTCCCTTGCAAAAAGAGACCTTTAAATAAATTGATTCCAAAACGCATTCACTATCGTTTTCTTTGTTCTTACGTTGAGAACATTAATCAACTCATTGGATACGATTAAAATTTCAATTCAGATGTAAATCATATTCGACTAAGCTTCTCTAATTAATCAAAGATGATTGGAGTTTCGCTTAAAGGTTTATTATTCATATTGAACTGTTTATTCTGTGAACTCAAAGTTCGCAATCGTATTTATAATATTTTGAACGCTTTGGGAAATTTTACAATAGTTAATTTTAATTATCGTAAATCAATCTAGATAAATTAACAGAATCAGCTAAACATCCGTTTAATATACAAGCTACACATTAGATCTAAACTATCTATAATACTTAAGTTTTTCAGTGAATACCCAAAATTTGACAAAAATAAAAGAGGTACACTTGGAAAATATCTACAATTGTTCTGATATTTATTTGCCTAGAAAACCGCTAGAATACTAGGAAACAACCGATTGATTAGGATAATATATGCCGATCACCCAACTGTCCGAAAAGTAAGATGATCCATACGTCAGATGGGCATGTAAAATTGTCAAGTACATCTTTGGCGTTCTAGGATGTCAGAGCCTTTAAATGTACTAACATCTAATTCTTCTTTGGATTGCGGAAGTCCGATGCCAATAGATCTACTTAAAAATAACAGTTTCAGGTAAATCTGTATAGATTAGAAACCAACCCCATGGTGACTTGGGAAAAACGGCTAAGCAAAAGAAAGAACACCGCTTGTCGCTAAGCATTAGCGGAAAATCATGGGCATAAGATGTATTTCTTTTTCAATATTTCTATTGTAACTATATGTGTATTTTTTGTTAGCTTGTTGTTTGTATAGCAAACAATCGTTATAAAAATCGTGTTTTAACAAAAAGCAATTTAAAAGTCTAAGCACAGTTTTAATTCGCAATAAAAGGTCAATTGAACAATTCATAGTATGACCTCTGCGAGTAGAAAGCGGACCGCGTTCAATCGAATATCGCATTCATGATAACTGAATTTTAACCATGCCAGCTGTACCAGCTGTCTAAACGTAGAACGGAACGTGACATAATATTTGCGGTGCAATCGGTGCAGGGTTACGATAGTCGCATCCAAGTACCATTTTATAAATTCCGAAAAGAGTATGTTCCATCAAAGTTATAGCAAAAGAGTGAGCGAAAATTTCTTTGCTTAAATTCCTATAAAATACCAAAACAGTAAATCAACCATCAAATAACAAAAAACAGTAAATAATAACATCTAAAATAATATGACTGATTTGAGTTTTTGCTGAAAAAAAGTTGGTCTATGCATAAAAAGGTCATAATATTATTTAAGGAGCATGACATAAGTTTTTTGCCATGTCAGTTAGGCATCGATCGTTACCTGTGTGCATATAAATGACGATATGTAACAAAAATATATCAACAGACACCTAATTCTACGCGTACTTCTTTATACACCATAGCCACTTCATTCATGGAATTCACCTAAACAATACCAATAGCACAGTACATACTTTTGTACCAATCAGCCAAACTAAAAGAAGGGGAAAAGACAAACAATATTTTATTGTATTCATCATCATCAGCCTGTGACAGTCCACTGCTGGACATAGGCCTCCCCAATTGGGTGATCAGCCCAAATTGCCCTAACCAACTAGGAAACAACAATGAAACTGGTTGAGTCGTCCCAGGATTCGAACCCATGACCTCCGGTTTCTAAAGCATACGCCCATACCACTAGGCTACGGATGCAGTATTGTATTAGTTATTGTATTCAGTTATAATCAGTTATTGTATTTATGCAGCATTAATTAATTTGTTTAACTTTTATTTAGAAATAGATATTTAAAAGAAATTTTTGCCTTATTTTCTGTAATATGTTATAAAATAACAAAAAAAATTATTGCATTTTTTAATTTTTTAATATTTTTTACCTAACGGTAGGTACACAAATTGACCTCAGACCTATAGGTTTCATTGACTTTCGTTTTGTAAACAACAAGCTTCAATATGTACCGAAGCACTAACTACGTTTTCTTGTTTAATGCTACTTTTTAGTTGAGTCATTTATACTCTAGTCAATAAAATGACATATTAACAAAGATAAAACATGGTTAGACAAAGGGATTCCTCTCTAGAATGTAACTTACCATAAATTTTAAAGGAAGTTTTAAAATTTTATGGTAATTTACAAGCAATTATTTCTTTTATTTACGCGATTATTATTCATATCAAATCCACTATTTTACGGATTTTTCGCGTTACTTAAATATATTTATTCCCAAATAAATATATTTAAATTTACAAGTGTTTTAAAGTAAGATATTCTATGATAAAGTTATAAGAGTAAGTGTCATGTTGCGAAAATTTCTGAGAGAGGTTGTTCATAAACGTAAGACATTTTAATATTATAAACATTAATATATAAATAATTCACAAGAAATCAAATATGACGTAATTATGTGTGAGATTTAGCATTTACAGTGAAATTCCATTGAGAAAATTACGTGCCAAATCTTCTATAACTAATTTTTCTTTCCAAAAGTTCGCTTAAAAATGGCTTGTGTTGGTTAAAACACAGTAAAACAAGAAATAGTCACGGTAAATTTTTCAAAATGTTAGGAATAAAACTTTGAAAATAAATGCGGAAATACTATTAAATAGGTTTTTAGTCATACAAAGCGGTAACAGCTTCCGTGCAAATTGACTCAGTTTTCATTTCAATTGGATCCCACAGTTTCAACATTTATGAATTCAATCATTAGTGCGATGCAATGAAAACAAAAATGCTTTTTATACAAGCGTCTCTTTGATTTACCAAATAAAACTGTTAAGTCTCGGTTTATTTCTCCCGTATTTCATTACAGAGGAGTTCATAGGACTCTTTGCCATATAAAGTATCATTGCAACATTGCTTTTTGACTTTTAGTAATTATGATACTTACTTACTTACTTTTCAAATAAATTATCACTTATTTCGGAGTGAGATTTGGTCAGAGATATTTTTCGTTCTTGGTTTTACTCATCGCCGTGTTGTTAGTTGATTTTTAGTCAGTTGTTGACGTCGCGGTGACGATGCATCAATACGAACTCTAAATGTGATCGTCACTTCGTAGCAATAGGCTACACTGTTTACATCGATTTTAATACATTGAATCGATTATAGAATATATTATCTATAACTTCTTGCTTTTGATATACCTAAGGGAGTATCGAACCATTCCTTATGAAATAGAAAGCTAAGAATGGATCAAAAGTAAGGTTTACTTTAGACTAGATTTAAGCATTTAAGTTTCGCCTTAATTAAAGTCGCCTCAGATATTGAGCTAGTCAGACGAGCTATTGTATTCACTTAATCCTAAATACAAACCACTACAGAGCACATGACTAAAGCAAATACAAATCTCCGATTACTTGAATTAATTAATTGTGATTCTGGAGATGATACGTAAACTCAGTTTAAGTTTGACTTGTACATTAAGGTACTAAAGGTACGTATTTCAACTTTTAAAAACCTTTAAATTTTACGATCAAAGGAACAAAATTGTACGCTTTAGAGACAGAATTCACATGGAAAACAGAATTCACATGAAATTGCATTAAAAAAGTAGGTTTTTGGTTTAGTCTAAAAATATGGTCCTCTTTTTATAATTATTTTATAAACGAATACTTATGGACCATAACGCATCACCCTCTTTAACCAAACTAAGCGAAGCTTATACTACCGAATATATGATGTTTTTGTACATAAACACATATTATATTAATACAAAGAGACGGATACTGTATTCATAACACAATATGTATCCTGAACCCAACAGTAAGACATACTAAGCACTAATCGCGTTATAGGAATCAGTAAGAAATTGCTTTTGCTTCAAAAATTCATTTAATTTTAGTTTTTCAAACTTATTTAACTTATAGTAACAGAGTTAAAATTACAAAATATATTGTACGATAAATAAACGTAATTTAATTTGAACTTTCAGCAAACATACAACACTCTTTTTAAATATAATTAAGAAAGCTTTAATGCAGTACCTGACGTTCTTAATTAAACAAGCCATTGAACAACCATTAATTAGAGCAAACAGAAAGTGTTCGCTCTAATTAATGGTTGCATGACCTTAATTCGAAGTATGGCTCGTATGCTTTCATAATGTAATTACGTACCTACCGTGACAAATACGTTACTCTAGAAACAACTTTAAAAACGTAAGTTGCCATTATTATTTATTAAATAAATTCGTATTTAAATTGTGCTTGTTAATCATCATTACATTTATACAAAACAATAAGACGCTAAGGCTACTTATTAAATCAAAGGGACGATTGGTCATTAAAGACTAAACGTTATTTCTAAGGTTTATTGTATAGTAATGAAATTAAATCCTCAAAGCTGACACGATCGAAGAGGAACACACAGGGCCGTGTTTTATAAGCTTTAAAACCCAATGAAATTTCGTTCTACTAATAACTTAACATTTAAATATACTAAACATTGGATAGTGTAATGCGGCTGCCATACGTTTGTTCCGCTCCATCCCTAACCTTATGTATGGTATTTTAGAGGCGTACAAGCTCTTGCATAGAATTACCAATAAATCAATGTCTTTATTAGGTTATTTAACTTTTATTATAATAATTTGTGTGGTACCAAGTCACGACTATACTTTTTTATGATACAAAAATGACTTTCAGAAGTAAACATAAAACTACAAGTGATGACGCTATTTTAAGTGCGAAAATACACTCAGAACAAAAATAATTGTTTTCATTATATATGTAAAATATTTTTAACATGGACGCATGGATCATTTTACTTTTCAATCAATTGGGTAATCGGCCCAAATTGTCCTAACCAACTAGATAACAACGATAAAAATTTGAAGAGTCCCCGCATTCGTACCCACGACCTCCGGTTTATAAAGCACACGCCCAGAACTGCCAATACTACGATACGGAGGCAGTTCTTTCTAGTGCATGGAATTAAAAAAAAGGCAGCTTTAATAATTATTTTTCAATCAACTTTACACATTAAAAATATTTACATATATCCCCTTTGATAAGCATAAAGCCATAACAATGATAATAATTGCAATATGTTATGTAAATTATTTGAATAAAGTCTCTTTATAGTTATATGACTATACCTCTATTAGAGATTACAATTGGCCTTACCTATGGTGAGAAAAAAAAAAAAAACACTAGTGTCTTGAAATAAAGCATTAAGGATACCTGCATTAAACTAGTCTCGCTCGCCTGCCTAGATACTGTTTTGGGCTTCTTGTAGGACTAATTCAGATAAATATTTTCATTGTACAACTCCACAGTTTATTGCGTCGCAAGCAAACATAAACATAAATGTATACATGCATAGTTATAATAATTTGTTCTATATTTAATCCAAAAAGGCCTATGAACTTCTGGGATATGAAAGAAGCTATATTTTAGTAATGAAAAGAAGATTAAAAATATTATAAAAATCTGTGAAGGAACAAACACATTTTTACAAATGTACGCGTTAATAATATTAGTAGATTTGAATTGAATACGAATGCAAAACTTAAATTACGCGTTAATTACTTTTCGTATAAATTATTTTAATAAATCTGTTAGTTATTAGCTAAATCTTAGTGCATAATCATTCAGAAGAATATTCATTACAAAATTTTGCCAAAGCTATTCCATCCATTATCAAGTTAGCATTTGATATATCCAATCGTAAGAAACACTTTATAATTCTTATTTTCACCCAAAAACCTTCTACAACTACAACACCCCCCAGAAACACAACAACAACAACACCTAAAAGTACGTGTAATATTGTCCCAATTAAATAAACAATTAAACTACAGTCATAACTTAATAAAGTTATTAAAACTTATTTTAAATAATCTAGTTAAGAGTAATAAACTTAGCAACGACTCAAATAGATGATTCTTATTTAAAATAGCAAAGTCTTAATATAAGTTAGTTTTTTATAGTCAATTTAAGAAAAATATAATTACTTCCACCAAAACTTTTATGAATACATGCTATTAAACAATTAACATAGAAGTGTATACAATTTTTCTCTAATAGAATTAGGATCATTAATACAGTTCTAATATTTTAAGTACGAAACGTATTTGTACATCTCAAGCCATATAACAACAATAGAGCTTGGTATTACAGTCAAAGTATAATATCTTTAGTAATCAATCTAAACCATATAAAATAATTTTCTCATTTCGAACTTTTAGAACGAAACATGTAATTGACTCTAATAAACACATCTACATGAGATTTTAGAATTAAATAGATGTTCAATATTTTTAAGTAAAACTCGACTAACTACATACAAGAATCAACGATACACGATTTCAGTGCTACTTTGTAGAATACGATGTTAATTTAAGTAATTTTTATTTATTTCACCTTTAAGAGGAAAATGTAATTTCATATCTCTGGTTTACATAGTACTAAAGACCGTCGCTTACAATATCGTAAAACACAATTCACTATGTAATTAGTGCACCTAATTTATTCATGGCAACTACGAATAACACTAGCTAAGTTTCAGCCCTTTAAACGACATTTGAGATTTACATACCTTGTATCTAAATTGCTATAGAATGTACTTACTATTGATTATTGAACTGTAAAGAAACTTATATCTAATCTCTTAACTTCGAGATGCTTTAATTTGTTCACTAGAATACACTAAAATTAATTGTCTATCAACAGTAATACCAGTCAGTTCATTCCACACCTATCCGAGTACTAAACGCATTTATAGCAATGGCAATCCTAAGGTGTGTTAAACAGTAAGCACTTACATAACCTGCAAACTATATAGCAATCGTTCTTTAAGGGCATATGTTCCAAAACTTACCATAGTATGGTGGCTTTTAATCCATCCAGATATACCTGAATAATATTTTTCACCCAGAACGACTGGCATCTGACCTCCACGACCCAAAGGGAAAAACTCCATTCTAAGAATGAATTAGTTGTCAGTAAATTGAAAAGCCGAAAATAGGAATCGTGGCGTGCATTAGGGGAGGCCTACGTCCAGCAATGGACTTACACAGGCTAATAATGATGATGATGATAAAAATAAAGGCACTGACTGCCTATAAAGTCTTCGACAGATGTTCTTAACAATCGGGACCGAATTTTTACATGCCCATCCGACGCATGAATTATCTTACTATTCAGAAAAATGGCCCATATTGTCATAACCAACCAGAAAAAAACGATAAGGATTATATTAGGTAATTATTAAGCAATTCAAACATTTTAACGTTGTTTCCTCGCGGTATTTAAACCCATGATCTTCTTCGGTTTATAAAGAAAGGGCCGATACCACTAGGACATTATATGGTAAAGAAACTACAGTTGTGTCTACAACTGTAGTTTCTTAAATTAAATTAAATTTAAAAATTATCTTAGAATAAAAAGAAACCAGAGGTCGTGGGTTCGAATCCTGCGGGGACTCAACAAATTTTCATTGTTGTCTCCTCTCGTCTCGCAATTTGGGCCGATAACCCAATTGTCTGAAAAGTAAGATGATCCATGCGTCGGACAACATCCAACCCGCATTGGACCAGCTGGATACGATCCAAACCTATTAATGGATAGGGGTGATCCAAACCTCCAAATGGGTTAAGGAAGGCCTATGTCCAGCAGTGGACTATCAAAGGCTGATGATGATGATGATGACTATAACAGGCTATTATACAACAATATTATTCTATAGTATTCACCGTATATAGGCAATTAATGTCTACGTCAAAATCAAATATCTTTATTAAATATTAGTCCATCGAAACGTTATAATTTAAGTACCAAATATTGCATTTATTAGAGGACGCGATTTTTGGAAGATTTGTGGGGGGTCAATAGAAGCGTAATCTCAACTTTGTGGGACCACCTTTGCTTAATAGCATAACCTCGAGTTTGAGGGGTCATAATATGGGACAAATTGTTTTGCCTACAAATATGTTTATCATTTTTTAAAAACTTTTGCTAACAAGAGTTCGCAAATATGGATTGACTTTCTCATTCAGAATTAGCGAAGTTAACTCAGGATGCTTCGCCATAATTTTTGTAAATTTTACTTCCTCATATTATAGGCTGCTGATGGTATATCACATTATTTAGTACTTAACACCTGCTTAACATTAAATTAGTTTAATTACATAAGTTCTTTGGTAAGTAAAAGAGTTAGTAATGAATAAGCAAAGCTGAAATTTTAACAAACATTTTGTAACAATATATTTACATTCAAACAAAAATTAAAGCCTCTTACTTGAGAAGAACCGGTGTGTGAAACTTATTGGATTTATTTTTTCCCTTTTTCCAAAAGTTTTTTTTCCGAAATTTAGTAATTTACATTGTTGAGATATTATACATTGAGAGGTGGCAGGTCCCATATTTATTGGGGTCTATCTAGGGCGGGACCACCGCCTATTTCTGCCGCAAAGAGGTAGTGTGAAAACGCTATCGTGTTTCGGGTTGAAGGGCGCGAAGGCAGCATTACATTAACACACGTATTACGTAAACATCGCGTAGGTGAGACCACTGGTATCGCCGATGTCAATGGGCGTTGGTGACCACTTTCCATCAGGTGGTGCGACTGCTCGTCTGCCAAAGCCAGATATGATATGCCAAAAAAAATAAAAAATATAACGGTGATTTGGCAGCAAGAATATAAAATTATCATGTTGAATCATAATTTATCATAGAAAAATGTTTTATTAACGTCAACATTTCATCATTATCAACAGCATCAGCCTTGTGTTAGTCCACTGCTGGACATAGGCCTCCTCTAATTTCTACATTTAGAGGGTTTTTGGACCAGATAGAACTAATCCATTCAGAAAATTCAACATTTACCGAATAGAACTATATTATGAAGTTATAATAAATTTTTACATTAATCAATAAAATGTAAATAGAATTTAATTCCTACAGTTTTTAAAGAAGTAAAGAGACATACGCCTTAAGACTAGCACAAGTATACAACCATTTTGCGTGATATAAGCGGGTGTCCGCTTGCTCTCTATAAGATACTACCGAGCGATTTCTGCCACTGCATTTTAAAGATATTAGATATCTTTTATCATTGAGTCAAATTGTCATTTACGACACCTTTTATTTACATATATTTATATAGTCTTAACTTATATAACTCGAGCTTCTAATATGAGCTATTGAATTCGTTAAATGCAATTTTCCACAATGTTTTACATCAAAATGGCTATTGTAGGTTATTCTTAAAACATAGTTATATGCGCTCGCGGACTTTATTATAGACCATTTTAAAAAGTACAATAATGTATAAAATACTCAAGTACATACAACAAGTCCATCTTTTACGGTTTCGGCAGTATCGGTTTTAATCGCACGAGGTTGTGATTTTTGGTGCCGTAATTTTTTTATTGCTACAATATCTATTACAGTACTTATTACAAAATATAAACAAAAAAAGAACAAACGACAGCTAATATCTATCAATAAAAAAGAATGAACAAAATCGGAGCGAAGCAACGAGGTAAAATTAAAAAAAATACTAAAACAAAAACACGCTCCGAATTGATTACCTCCTTTTTCGGGAAGTCGGTAAAATATGTCAACAAAAAACATACAGTATATATAATAATATTATATATAATAACATCTGAACAGTATAATAAATCTTCAGTTTGTTTGGCTTTTTAGTCTTGTTAATCAAGACACTTCAAGTTGTCTTGAATTGTTAAAATGCGTCAACGGCAATAAAAATCGTTCATTACATTATAACCGCATCGATCAGCGTTTGTTTGTAACAATGGTTAACACAATTTATCGACTGATTGGGCTGTTCTCGCGTGAACTAGGCTGTAGAATGTTCTATCTTGAATTATAAAACTTTAGTGGAGATCATGGATGGCATGTAATAGCGTACCACACGTATGAACTGTGTGGATACGGTCAAAATCTAATGGAATAAGGGTGTATTAGAGCTATCAATGACATTAAATGATAATGTGAGATGATGATGATATATTAATTCATTTCATTGTTTTAATATAACCTTTTATAATATTCATATTGCTGCTAGAAATTATCACGTTATAATATACAGGTAAATAAAAATTTTACATTTTAATTTTCTACAGTCACGTTTGTTTGTAACTAATGTTAACATTTTTATCGATCGATTGTATTTTCGCAAGTATTGGTCAATTTCTATGTAATTATCAAAACTTTTGTCATACAAGGTAATAGTCTACAAGTATTGTTATACGACTATATGTAGCTTTTATAATACGTAATAAATGGTATTTATGTTTGCATCAAAATAATGTTGTAATGATCACTTGTAAATATCACGTATGAGATCAATTTTTGTTTTAATACGAATGTAACTTTTAATGTTACTACGCGGAAAGTGTGTGATCAGGTTATTATCATTCAACTCGTTGCTCAAAAGGTCGAAAATTATTAATGTATTGTTCTCTCGATCTAGTTGACATGGCCTGAACTATCAAATATATTTAGATCTATGCATTCCTATCATATGACTTGTATATTGTTCAGATGCATATAAAGCCTAATAGATGTAAATATTCTTTTCTAGTATTCTGACTTTTAGCTCTTCAACTCGATCTAAGAAATTCGAAGGAACTATAGAAAAGGTTTTATTTAGCTCATCTGTTAATGGTATTTTGTATTACTCCGATAAAAGCATCTGCATTCAAATGTCTTGAAGTTAGTAAGAACTGGGCCCATAAAAGCTAAACCTTTTAAAGCTTTATGGGCATATCAACGACAACTGCCACGTAGCCTATGTACTGAGCGTTTGCTTTAGAAACCACAGGTCGTGCGTTCGAATACAGCAGGGACTCGACAAAGTTTTAATGTTGTTTTCTAGGTGGTGAGGGCAAATTGGGCCGATCACCCAATTGTCTGAAAAGTAAGATGATCCATGCGTCGCATGTCCATCCGACTTATATGACTACTTCTCGTTTTTCAAATCATTAGTTAAAAAATATTTATTATTTAAAAAACTTATATGAAATAATTGTATCTAGTATATTCACTTCATGTAGGACTGATTCTGTTACTGATTAGGGCAATTTGGGCCGATCACCCCAATCTCACATGGGCATGTAAAAGTCAGTCCACCCACAAATCCGCATTGGACCAGTGTGGTGGGATACGGTCCAAAAACCCCCTAAACAGAGAAGGCATGCATTAGGAGTGGCCTATGTCCAGCAGTTGACTAACACAGGCTGATGATGATGATGGTGATGAATGTATACGATAAAGAAAAGAGTAATAAATTTAGTCTTCTACTACAAACCAATGTATTTATTTATGTATAATAGAATATTAAGGTAAGCTCAATGTTTAAACAGCAAATTTTTCTTTCTGTAAGGTTGGTCAATTGTACTATTGATTTTGAAAATCAATAACTCCAAAAGAATCAGCAATTGCAACGCGGCATGACTTGTGAATCAGAATCAAACTTGTGTGTATCAAAGTCAAAGTCAAAAATTCAATTAATTTAGACTCTACTGAGCTGACCAATTATGAAAGAAAAAATATACCACCAGTTCACAACCTCACACCAGTGCAGATAATAGTATTAATAAGACATTTTGTAAAAACATGGTATAGCATAATAGAATTGAGGTGTGATTACAAACATATTCAGACCCACATGTTTTTGCTCCACGGAGCGTACAAATATTATTAGATAGAAAAAAAAAATATATAAATTAAATGTCAGAGAAGAACCGACAAAAAGCTCGAAGCTATGTGAACATTTTACGCCCTACATAATATATTCAAATATGTGTAGCGAGGATAAAGTTAAAATTTCAGTTTTATTATTAACATTACGTAATTTTTCCTGAGAACTAAGATTATAGATTTGCCAAATTGCCTGTTTTTGTAGTAAAAATATTGTGTTTTCGGTTGTTTAAGGCTGTAGATCGGCACAACGACAATTCATAGGACATAAAGCTAAAAAATGCGTACTTAACAATTTTTATCTTATATGTACAAAAAATGTCCTTATTTAATTCCTTGACTCTTAATTTCTTATTCTTAATTACCTTTTATTGATTGAAGTATTAAGCGAATATAATCCGCTCGCCTGAAAACATGGGATGTCACGTCCCGTTTACTGAATAATTACGTTAACATCAATACCCTTCATACCGGAAGACAGCAGCATTTACAGATTATTGGTTGGCATAAATAGACTCTACAGTGGTATTTTTCTATACAGAACCCTGTCAAAGAGATTGACCTTCTCCTGACGAATGGAAGGAGGCCATTGTTACCGGCATACCAAAGCCGCGTAAGCCACTAAACCAACCAACGAGTTATCGTCCAATCAGTCTCCTCAACTGTATGGGGAAATTGTGAACGCATAATCTTGTCAAGGCTAAAGGATTACGTTTTCTCTAATGGCCTCCTACCAGACGAACAATTCGAGTTCCGTCCCTGAACACTCCTGTTCCGACCAGGTTTATCACCTCACAGAATACATTTTAACGGGCCTAAATAAAACAAAGTCAGGCCTTAGATCCCATTACACGGGCTGTTCTATCGATGTCGCAAAGGCATTCGATAAAGTCTGGCACAACGGCTTACTCTACAAGTTGTACTCTTTACAGTGCCTGACAGGCTTGTGCACATCATACAAGCCTACCTTTCAAATCGCTCTTTTCGATATCGAGTAGAGGGCAACCTCTTCAACCAGACGCTCCCTACCAGCGGACGTGCCACAAGGTTCCAGTTCTTTCTCCTCTGTTATTCACGCTATATACTCAGCGATATCCCAAAAGCTCTAATGTTAACCTTGCGCTTTTCGCAGACGACACCGCCCTCTATTACCCTCTTCCTCACCATCCCTTATCACCAGGAAACTCCAAGTGCAATCACATGCCTAGGCGATTGGTTTCGCAAATGGAGGATTGATGTGAATCCCGAAAAAGTGTAGCAATATACTTTAATCGGTCTTCTGTCAGAGCTGACCTCACTCGTCCTACCACACGTCCGTTCCAAAAAACCGCACACAATGCTCGATGTAGACAAATACTGGGCAATTGAACTCTACGGCAAACCGATCCCCTGGCAGAAGAAAGCAAATATTTAGGGTGTTACTTTCGACAGTAACATGAGTTTCAAAAGTCACGTCAAAGAGGTTAGAAGAAAAGCCGCTTATGTCTCGCATCGTCTCTTCTATCTTACCAACTCAAATAGCAAAATGCCTCTTAATTACAAACTTTTGTTATATAAAGCTTGCATACGGCCGATAATGGCATATGCTTCACAATCTTTTGCCACATATCCTCCCACCACTTAAATCAACTACAGGTGGAGCAAAATAAATTTTACGACGAGCCACTGGAGCAGAGCCTTATCAAAGAAATGTCGACTTGCACAGCGATTGCAAGATGCCGACATTACGCGCTCATTTTAAAAACATTATTAAAATTTCTATATAAGAATAGAAACGCAAATAACCCTCTGATGGTAAGCGCTGCAAATTATCACGCAGACCCAGAAGCCTCTAGTAGGAAACGTCGTCCCTGTTATGTACTCTTAGACCCAGATGAAGAAGGGGCTTAGGAATTCTGGACCCTACAAGGGTCCCGCCACACGATACTACACACACAAGTAGGGATAACACACACACACTTTTAGGTATACCTCGCTCAAGAGCACGGCGAGACCAACACACCGCGTACACGAGATACACCAGGTTCCAGGGCGGTTCTCACCGCCCCCAGCAATCGATTGGACAGTCGACCGAACATCGGCGCCTCGGTCCGTATACCGAACGTCGATGATCCTTAAGCGACTTCTTCAAAATCAACCCACGCATCCTAAATGCGTGTGGCCATTTCTTTAAAGTTTTGGTCACCAAGTTCGAGGGATCTCGCAATCCTCCGAACTCAGTAATAGATGAAGCTTCACACAGACACAGGTCTAGAAGCATAACTTCGAATACATAAGATAAGACACATTGACCTTCAAAATATATGGCGACCGCAAAACCGAAAACACCAGCGCAGGAAAAAGTATATGTAAAAACAAACATTTCCTTTATTTATTTTTTTACACTATTGATGCAGCACCAGCTTATTGCATGCCTATATAAGACATACTTTAAAAAAACCATACTTTAAACTTATAAACTAAAAAAAACTTGCAGAATCAAGCCCATTAAGAATCCTTGTAAGGCGCAATTCTATGCCACCAGCCTCTATGGCCGATTAGAATTAATAAAGTTTTAAATGGAACGGTTAGCATGAGCAACATTTAAGATTAATTCAATCATTCAACACAAGTAAGAGCGTTATACTTACATACATATGCACAATCAAAGTACAAATTACATAAATTTTGCAAATAGTTTTTATATAGTTTAATGCACGATTAATATATAAGTATATATAATATATATAATAAAATGATTTGAACTTTTCTTGCTAGCTTTGTATAACGTCTATTTCTGAAAGATCAAACATAAATTTTAACTTTACCCTCGCTATACGTATTTGAAAATATTATGTACGCGCGTCAAAATATTCATATTTTTGCTAAAAAAGATATTAGGCCGCGCAGGGGTCCAATTGAGCCCCTAGTGCTACCCAGATTTAGTTACACCCGAACGTATAATAAATTAAATGACTGCCAAACGCAACTAAATGATTCGACCTTTCATAAAGTTGTTAAAACGACGCTTACAGAAAAAGCCTACTATTCTGTTATTAATTATATTGAAGACAAAGATGTGTGAAAGTAGTTTATATTCTGCACTTTCAAATCCCCTGGTAACTTAAAAAAAATTGTATTGGTCAAATTTTGTAAATACTTACATATAAAAAACAGACCGCAGAGTTTCTTGCCAGTTCTTCTCTGAACGGGTCTGAGTTAGTGAACCGGTTGTAAATGGTAAATAGGAAATTTTTGACTTTTATATGTGCTCAGTAGAGCTTAAATTGAATAAATAATTTTGACTTTGACTTTGAAAATACTATTTTATAATAATCACACAGATTTACATATTAAACCTGAGTTAAATTTAAAGCTATTTAATGTTAATAACCGCACGGTGTCATCGAGTGACATTTCAGGCGGCGAAAAATTTTGAATAAACAAAATTACTATCCGTAAAAACTTGTATACTTAAACAATTGATTCTGATAGGTTATAATATATTCAATACATTTTAATGCCATCTTGCATCAATGTAAACATAACAATTAGGCATACTTTAGTGTAAACATTCGCACGTAACTCGGACCGGAAAGCGGCGTAATTTAAACTCAACTGTCGCCATTTCCTAGTATTCATCGATCTGATAGTCCTAGAATACTCACACAACACTTTTTGTTTTGATATAGAATACGCTCACGCAAGACAAAAGTGATTGGAGGCATAGAGTTGATAAGGAATAATGATATTATATATTAGGGATAATAATTTATATATTATTTCATGTCTATATATGTAATTTGTGTGCTAGAGTGTTAATATAAATAACTGCCTCCGTAGCCTAGTGGTATAGGCGTATGCCTTAGAAACTGGAGGTCGTGGGTTAGAATCCTGCGGGGACTCAACAAATTTTCATTGTTGTTTCCTAGTTGGTTAGGGCAATTTGGGCCGATCACCCAATTGTCTGAAAAGTAAGATGATCCATGCGTCGGATGGGCATGTAAAAAGTCGGTCCACCGACCAACCCGCATTGGACCAGCGTGGTGGGATACGCTCCAAACCCCCCTAATGGATAGGGGTGTATTTATGTCTATGTTTATGTAAATAGCTGTATATATGTAAACGAAGAATAAGAATTATTAATTTTAATACCTTTGTTTATTCCTAAGTTAAATGTCCTTAATTTCCGAAAAATTATACGCCTACCTTGTGATCTCTTAACCATCAAAAGGTTGATTGGGAGACAATGCCTTTGGCAATAAATCCGCCTTTGTACCATTTATTTGTGTACTTTAAGTGTTAATAAATATGTAATGATATTTATGTGTAAATATTTCTTCAGAGACACCTCGGTTTTAAATTAAACTATAAATTACTTATACTTAGTTTTTACTTATTCAAAATCTGTTAGTGAACAGGTCCAGTCTATTACAGAACAGATTTTAACCTTTCTATATCATTTATTGCCCTTACTGTTGTCATGGATTTATGAGTTTATTACCTACACATAATCTGCTGGGTTCTTCGCGGATAAAACAAGAAATATTTCGTTATAGTAATCAACTAAACGGTATGTCATATCTACTTCAAATGTAATCTATGCCTAGGTTTTCCTTATTCGCGGACTCAGCACTGTTGCGGGCGTCGAATTGTATGCTGAACCTGAGCGCACCGCACTTTGCTTTCGCACGTTGATACCGCCTCAATAAGACTTGGGAGTCAAATGGCCGCATTGTAAAGGTAAGCTGCATATTTTTTTCGTTTTGAGATCATATAGTGTTATACATATACACTAGATAGGAACAAATATTTTCACGGTAAACACAGACGTCAAACGTTTTAGTAAGTGGTTTGTTTTCATAACCTAAAAAAAATATTCATTTGTGGTTGATGTTGTGGATGCCTATTTTATTACTTCTATGATGTCATTTAATTTATATGTATTTTTTATTTTATTTTTTTTGTAAATTAATTTATTAAGATTTTGTTTATGTGTTAAAAGAAACTCATATGACTACTTCCGGTTTTTTTTAAATCATTAGTGCCAAAATATTTATTATTTAAAAAACAAATGTGACATAATTTTATCTAGTATATTCATTATTAAATAAAATTACTTTACGGATTTTATCGCGTTTATTTTACATTTTAAATTCCCGACGTTTCGAACACTTTCCAGCGGCCGTGGTCACGGGGTAGACTAAGATGTCATGCGTCTTCTTGCCAGTGCTGAAGCGGGGTTTCCAGATCTTAATTTTTATTAATTATTTTTAATCTGTACTCCGACCTATGCAAAATGAACTGATTTTATCTTTATATTCACTTCATTGTAAGACTGTTTCTAAGATTATAAGCAACAATACATATAAATTTATTATTGTTATGTCTCTATTTGCCTATTAAGCAATATTTTGTGCGTTGAACCAATTTGCATAACAATGTATCACGTAAATACTTTAGTATACCTTAGTATAATTTTACTTATCCTATAATGTATGAATTTAATTACGTCCGTAGATAGAAACATAATTTAATTCTTCCAGCAACTAGACTGCGAAGAATAAGTAAGTCTTTTATGGGACAATGTGTACGTTTTTACAACAAAGTCCCAGTCAACGTTCAGAATTTACCTATTAATAAATTTAAAAAGGTAGTCAAAGAACGTTTATGTGTTAAAGGTTATTACGATATTAATAAATTTTTAAATAATAACACAGCCTGGTAATGGAATGCTCGTTCTAGGTCTTGTTTCAAAATTGCATAATACGTAATGCCGAATTATCAAATTGTTTGTAATTTTTAAGAAGATGACATAAAGAATAGCCCGCTGAGTTTCTTTCGCCGGTTCTTCTCAGGTCTGAGGCGTTCTTTTCCGAACCAGTGGTAGTGTGTTTGACAATCTATAAGCAAGTGTAAACTTCTTTATTGAATAAAGGTTGAAGGTTTGGGCTGCACAAATGACAGGTCAGAAGTTCTAATTGCACAGGGATTCAACAACCTTGTGTTGATGTATTCTACGATCATTTTCACTAAGAAACCGATTAATTTTAATCTAAAATAACGGTATCGACTTTTTATTTCATTTTGTACACCCGCAATCCCCTTTGCAGGTGGGATTTCTACTTGCCAAAACGATATTAAAAACAGCATCTCATATTCATCGATAACAAGTTGGCCCCGTTTGTCTTTGGCTGTAGCTATATACCATAAATTTCTTTTAAATTACTGATTACTAATCCATCAATCGTATTTTGTACTCCTTTGGATAGTGAAGTCTGAAGCCGCACTGTATAAAAGCTGGTATTTATTTATGTGCAAGAACCGTTGTTTAATTATAGGATTAAAAAAAAAAAAGTATATTATTGTCATTTCAGGAAACCAAAGGCCGTTCTACAAACTGTCCAGTCATGTACAGGGGTACGTATTGTAAATTATTTCAAGTTTCTACGCTATTAACTTGCTTTTTTAGGCCAAGAATAAATGGAATCTCACAATAGTTAAACGTAAGAATAAAATATTAACAAATATCATACTCAAGCCATTTAAGATAGAGAATATATGCAAACAGGGTGTAATGTCAATATATATTATTCATATTATATATCGCATATTCATATTTCATCTCTCATATTATTTAATGTACATATATAATTTCAAATAACTGTCTCCGTGACTTAGTCGTGTTTATAAACTCCTCGGACTCAACCATTATGCTATACTTTTTCAGTGGCCAGTTATAACCATCGTTTGCTTATAAATCCTTAACATAATTATAAATCGAAAGTTTAGCAGAGCAGCTAAATAGAAATTAAGAATAGCGGAATATCAATATCGTTCTCCTATTTGATTACGCCTCTGGCGGACATATTAGGTTATATCATTTTGCTATTTTGTTTCTATATATGTATGTATTATAGTATGTATTGTATATTTAATATCTTCTGTCTAAATAGTATATGCACGGGGGCACAGTGTTTAAGCATAAGCATAGACACAATTTACCCTTACTATCATAGTCCGGTAGCATAAGCAAATCGATAAGAAAGGAGATCATTCTCCGGTCGTGTCATGCTTAAGGACCAGGACCGGATGTAAAGCTGCTTTTTTCGTGAGCATCAGACGCAAGGGCCATCTTAATATACTGGCAATTGGATGATAAAACTGCATTGAACCTACCAACTGGGAAATATCAGGCAAAATTTGTTAAGCCATTGCAAAGGTGAAACCTATAACATTCGGTTACCAAAGCGCAAAAGATTAGACTACGGACCTCCATAGTCTTACCATTAGCTTAAACCATTAGCTTACACCTTTCTCAATCGATAGGAATGCTCAATCAAACTAAACTTGCCTGATACGTTTTTCGCTTTTCGCAAACTTATCCACTTTAATCAATTGATTTACATTTAAAAAATTCTATTAGAAAAAATATTCAATAATTTATATAAAATCTTGAAACTTACCATTCATTTTCATTGATTTCCAGTATCGGTTGCCGTGGTTTTCCCGCTTCTACTATCGCTAGTAGCAAGTTCCTGTCGTAACGAGGAGCCGCAACACCTTGCGCCATGCAAGTACAGATTCAGGTGTGTCGGAACGATCAATGGCGCTGTCTTAGAGGAAAAATGCCAAGGCCCGATCAACGAGGACGTCATAGTCGATCTAACTCTTGATAACGCCATAGATACTACGTATAGAAAACCAGATGAACTAGACTTCTTAATGACCATAACGTCTTTAACAGTCCGTGGAATCTGGCCCCAGACCTCTCTGGATTTTCTCCAATCCACTTTAAAACTGGAACATTTATATCTGTCCAACATGCAAATCGAAAAAATCGACGGAAACCCGTTTCGGCTTCTGAGCCGTCTAGAGGTGCTCGATTTATCGCGGAATAATTTATCAGAAATTGACGATTTGTTTGTTTTTGATTATGACAACAAAATAAAGAAGCTGAAACTGTCACATAATAGAATTACAGAAATACCGGGATATGTATTTCAAGAGCTCACTAACTTAGTAGAGCTTGATCTATCTAACAATTTGATCCAAGACCTCAACGAGGAACCTTTTTCTAATTTAACTAAATTATCAACGTTGATATTAGACAATAACAGAATTAAAAATCTTAATGGCGCTATTAATTTAAAACTTGTCAATTTAAAACATTTATTACTTAATGACAACCAAATTAACTCTATTGACGATAAAACGTTAGATAAAATACACCATTTAGAAACTTTTGAAATATCAAATAATAAATTGAATAAATTAGCACCAAAACTTCTCTTCAGACACTGGGATCATTTTGCTGGTCATTTTTCTTGCAGAATGGTATATTCTTATAATGACATTAGTATTATTTACAACTCGTCTTCTAGCGACGTAATGGAAAAGATAAATAAACATCAAGTTGACGTATTAACTCACGTTGACCTATCGAATAACAAAATACAAGCCGTACAATACAATGCATTCCATTCCATAATTAATTTGATTACCTTAGATATTTCTAACAACGAGTTAGACGAATTTGTAGTGAACAGTGAAGATTTGGCTAACATAAGGTTTTTGAATATTAGCGGTAACCTATTAAAGACATTAGATTTAAAAACATTCTCCCTAATGAAGTATTTAATAAATCTGGATTTGTCTGCTAATATTTTTGAATATGTGCCCGATCGAAGCCTGATAATCTCTAATAATCTCAAACGGCTTAATATTACTTCAAATGATATACAGCAGGTAGATCATTTTCGTGTTACTTTTCACGATGAAGGTGGAATATTAGATTTATCAAAAAACAATTTGTCATCGTTCTATATATCACCGGGAGAGGCCAAAGGTCTTATTGAGTTGATTTTACATTCAAATGAGATATCGGACGCATCCAAAATAATGCTTAAGCACCATCACAACCTTACTAAATTGGATATGAGCAAAAACTTAATATCAATGTTAGACGAAAAATCACTCCAATTACCTGTTACGCTGATGTCTCTGGATTTATCATCGAATACCATTAAACATATTCGACCTTCAGCATTTTACAGTTTAAAAAATTTACGCATTTTAAGGCTCTCACACAATTATCTGAGTACAATAGAATTCGGCATATTCCGTGGACTCAGTTCTCTGCTTAACCTGGATTTAGCGTATAACCAAATCACTAATCTTGACTCAAAAGTGTTTTTGGATCTGAAAGTATTGCGGTTCCTTTCAATAAGGTACAACAGCATGAGAAGTATGGAGTGTAACGTGTGGCTCAGTCACGGTAATGAACTTATCGTTTACGTAGACGGCAACCACTTATCTTGTGACTGGTTGGGCACCGTGCTAAGTAATTATAATAAAGGTTACTCAAAGATGCGTGTAGCTGCCCTAGTCGCCCCCATAAATGAGCACTCCTTAGAGGGAATACCGTGTACACAAGGCCCGTCTAACCTGATCAACTTGAACTCAAATGCCCTGATGATGGATGAAAGACTTCTAATAACAAGTCAGAAAATTCTAGAAGCGGTACAACAACAAACTACCTATTTAAGAAAATATATTTGGCGCTCTGTTCTCGAAGATGCAGCCAAACGAATGGTCTACCAGGATTAACTTTTATTTTTTTTATAAATGTTAGTGTATAAGTTTCCAGTGAATCATTATTTTACTTTCTTGATTATAACTCACATTTGTAATTTTAGGATATAATTATATTGATAAAAAGTATGTCTTTTTTTATTTTTCAAAGTCACTTAGACTTAGATCGAAATGACTAGCCTGCCCTGACCACCTGTTTTAACAATAAAGATATTGAATTCAACATGTGGTATAGATGCAACTTAGATCAATAGAAATTAGAGATGAAGTATACCAAAATCCTTATATAGGACACAATCACTGTATATTTTAAAATAAGAATATTAAAGGAACTTTGAAAGAATTAGCTTTTGGTAACACAACTAGTTAATAATAGCACATAACCCTCACTTGTATAAATAACTTTTCTCGAAAACTTCTCAATTTTGCAGAGAAGGCATTTTTGTGAACTAGGGACAGAAAAGGTCCCAAAATTATTATTGGAGAACGAAAAATTTAAATGTATTGCACCTTAAAGTAAACTAAATTCTCAAAGTATCTCGTATATAATAAAACCGAGAAACTAATGAAAAACTTAAATACTTAGGTAATTTCTTACGTTAAAACACTACCAGGATATTTAATATTAACGGATAGTATTTAACCATAGTTATGTCATATTTAAGATTGTCTTATAACGTTTGGTTGATCTAATTTTTGGGTAAATGTCTATGCACAAATTATTTCAAACGGTTAGAAAGAGTAATTTATTATTTCTATTTTACATCTTTAATCTTATTAGTGACATCGTTATAGCATTCGAAATCTTCAAACTCCGGATAGTCGTCACCATATTCAACTGGAAACAGAGCGGCACACTCACCTTCGCCTGCTTCCGTTTCGCGACTGACATGGCAAGGATTCAAATCCATCAGCTCTAATAGTGGCAGATCATTTGTCACGGACAACATAAACGCCAACTTCATATCTTCCCTGATAATGGTTGGTAGCATTAAAATTATAATAATATTTATCCTAAATTTAAGTAAGCAAGTAGTTTAAACGGCTCACGTCTTCTAGCCATTTTCCCAAGTTACCATGGGGTCCTAATCCATCTAGGTTAACCTGAATAAAAGTTTGTACGCAGAGCGACTTTCATCTGACCTTCACAACCCAAGGGGTAAACTAAGATGAATTAGTTGTCAGTAAATTTAAAGGCACTGACCTCCTATAACGACTGCCATCTTTGGATGGTCTTTGGATTAGGATGGATGGGACAATTGGGACCTACTTTTTGCATAACTGTCTCCGTAGCCTAGAGGTAAGGGTGTGTGCTTCAGAAACCGAAGTCTGGGTTCAACATCATGCGGAGACTATCAAATTTTACCGTTGTTTCCTAGTAATGGATATGGCAATTTGGGCCGATCACCCATTTGTCTTAAAATAAGATGATCCATCGTTGGATGGCATGTAAAGTCAAGTCCTACCGACTCGAATTGACCAGCACTGACGTCCTAAAACTCCCTAATTGATAGGGTCCTTGTTGGTCATAGGCACTGACCCTACTTATACAGGAGAGTCTCCGTAGCCTAGAGGTAAGGGTGTGTGCTTCAGAAACTGGAAGTTGTGGGTTCGAATCCTGCGGAGATTATACAAATTTTCACTATTGTCTCCTAGTTGGTTAGGGCAATTTGGGCCGATCGCCCATTTGTCTTAAAAGTAAGATGATCCATGCGTTGGATGGGCATGTAAAAGTCGGTCTACCAACCGGCCCGCATTGGACCAGCATACGGTCCAAAACCCCTACTTGAACTAGGGGTCCACTGCTGGACATAGGCCTCCCTATACAGGAAGGCCTATGTCCAGCATGACTATCACTGAGACTGAATGTGTTGTTGCATACTCATCCGACGCATGAATCCTCTTATTTTCAGACTATTGGGTTATCAGCCTATATTTTCCTAACCAAGCAAAAAACAACGCTAGCAATTATTTTAAATACTTACTTAATAATTCGAAAAAGTTACGTTGTTTCCCCGCGGGATTTAAACCCACCTCTCCGGTTTACAAAGCATGGGCCAATACCGCTAGGCCACGAAGGCGGTCACGCGTTAACGGTTGAACATATACTCTTATATCAATACTTTAGCCAAATTATATTGTTAATAACTGTGAACATTTCTAATGTCAAACAGTCATCTCTCTCTAATTTGACTAAAATATACATTGTTATTTAATATTTGTTTTTTGAGATTAATTAATTCAATCACGTACTAGTTGACTGCAACTAAGTATTCTAGTATAGTAGTAGTTCCTCATAATTCTTCCATTTCGCGAAAAATTGGTCAAAATTTAATTATTATTCTGTTTTAAATACGCTGAAGGCTGAAGTGTTTAAATTAAGTACTCACACAGTATCTGTGATTTGGAGGTTATCGAACTGTTGGACGCTAAACGCAATATGCTTCGAACAGTATGGCGAAGTCATTTTAAATATGCCCATCTGAAAATAGTTAACATATCCTTATAGGTATTGGCACTGTTTTAAAAAAAACTATTTCTTTGAAAAATCCTGAAATTGTGCAATGTATGAGTAATTTTCTCAAATACGCGAATAACCGATAGAACAAAAAGTTTTTCTATAATATTAAGAAGCAACGAAAGGAATTGACTCTCAATAAAGCAAAGTGCCGTCGTGCGTACAAAGTTTTATTCTTTAATTGTCATCGCGGTGAATACCCATCAATGAGTCATCATCATCATCAGCCTGTGTTAGTCCACTGCTGGACATAGGCCCTCCTCCAATGCACCACCTTCTCCATAGGGGTGTTTTAGACCGTAACCATCACGCTGGTCCTATGCGGGTTAGTAGGTGGACCGACTTTTTACATGACCTTTCAACGCATGGATCATCATACTTTTCAGACAGTTGGGTGATCGGCCCAAATTGCCCTAACTAACTAGGACACAATATTGAAAATTTCTTGAGTTCCCGCAGGATTCGAACGCACGACCTCTGATTTCTAAAGCACATGCTTTTACCACGGAGGCAGTGGCAATTAGTAATACAATATAAAAATAATATTTCCAAACGAATAACACAACATTATCTAATCCCAAACTAAGCAAAGCTATGGAAACTAGATTAATACAAACTTTCTTTTTATTGTACATAAATACACAATATTTAGATACAAACACTCAGACACGAGAAAAACACTACATTAATCACACAATATTTTTCGGGTGGTGGGAATCAAACACTCTCCCTCTGGCGTGACAGTCAGGGTCACTAAAAACTACGCCATGCGGGTCGTCAAAATACCTTTTGATAGATAACGCCCCTACGTTGCTATGAGTAACATTGTTAACATAAATTCTACGCCTTAGATTTGGGTACAGTTACGAAATAATAACCTAATCACGTGGCAAGTAAGATTTTACAGATTACGTGATTGGCAGATTTGTTTTGTTTGTTGTGCGGCTGATCTGTTTTCCATTCTGTATTCCCAGGAACCTACCAAAGTGTGTAAACTTGGATAGGTTATATAGCTCAACTCTGTGTTAGATGATATTAATAATAATATAGTAATGTCCTCCAGTCGATTACGACTACGGCAGCCGATCTATATTACAGATCAGATCAGATCAGATCATTCTTTCCACAAAGAAATCGGTTGATCAGCCCGCAATGCCCGAACCAACTAGGAAACAACAACGAAAAGTTGTTGTGTCCCCGCAGGATTTGAACCTACGACCTCCGATTCCTAAAGCGCAAGCGATACCGCTAGGCTACGGAGGCTGTCAGATGTGATAGATAAAGCTTACCATACACTAGAGTCTGAAAGCATAATTTCATAGTTAACAAATAAAATAAGCTACATAGGTAAGTCTGCCGAGTGTCGTTAACACTTACATGTAATACAGCCTTTTTGTATTTAACCAAACTCTCTATGGCTTTATATCTATTTGTAAGATCTATTAATACCAGCACGTGAGGTGGCAGGAATTCTGGCTGTGGGGTTACATACTCGGTGACAATCTGCAAAAATTATTTAAAAGAATAAGCAAATTTAACTGAAGACTTATACTTGAGACAAGTAGGATTTATTAAAAGTATTATAACCCATATGAATAAAAACACTATAAAACTAATACAGTAAAACCAATGGTCTACATTGATAGAATATTACCTAGTTACTTGTCTGACATATCCAAAAATATTAATGTTCGCGCGCATTTCTATGTCCTAACACAGCCGCAAATTGGTTACGCAATAACCTTCCTTCCCTTTCTTACTATGCTGCTCTTTTCGCCTACCCTCCTTTTTGCCTTTAATTTTTCCTCACCTCGAGAAGAAAGTGGGTAAAAGGAAAATACTCCGTGAAGTGGGCGGCGGCCAGCGCCGCAGCAGTCGAACAATTGCTTTCGGGAGTTCCTACGCAACGTATCATATTTCATAAAGTCACGCGACGCGAATGGCCAACGCTCCGTTCTTATAGTTTTACGTTTACCGCGAACCCCAACCACATCAACCCAGACGCTTGTAGCTGTGTCGCTATCAGACGAGGTATATATAAACCTTTCCTTTTATCGCAATCCCAATCCCGCTTGATAACCACGTTGTCCGAGTCGGATTAGGCACATGGTCCTTCAAACCGCAACCTCGCTTCTGGTCCTTAAATAGAATCTACCATATCGCCGTCACTTGAGCTAGTTGGCCCAATCAAAATTGGCTAACGAAGCTTGAGTGACCACGCGCCCGCGCACCCAATTAATAATATTAAAACTTCAGGAAATACCTAATAGGATACATTCTCGAATATTCTTAGAACGTATAAAATATTAGCAAGTCATATAATCGCGTAAAAAAATCAAACTAACTCCGATTTCAGATTTCAGTAATTAGACGAATACATAAACTTAATTCAATGTACGGAGCATTAAAAACTTGTTGATATATAGTTTATTTAAAATTACCTTTGGAAATAAGATTGCCAGGCCATTAACCTTCGCAATGTCGTTTGGTGGCGCGTAGAAACCTGGTACTAGCAAACCGGCGGGTGGAAAATATTCATTGGCATCATCTTCCTCGCTCTCTTCCTCCACGTCGGGATCGGGTAATTCCTTAAACACAATGTTTACTTGCGGCATATACAAAACATTCATACACATGCTTGAGAAAATCTAAATAAGACCTGAAATTTACAGGAATCTCTAGTTTTGTAACTGATAAGCATCCAGAGAAAAATCTGTATGAGCAAGGTCATATACATCACATTGTCATCGATCAACGTCATCATCATCATAAGCCTGTGTAAGTCGACTGCTGGACATAGGACTCCCCTTTTTCATTAGGGGGTTTGTGGACTGTATCCCATCACGCTGGTCCAATGCGGGTTGGTGGGTGGACCGACTTTTTACATGCCCATCCGACGCATGGATCATCTTACTTTTTAAACAATTGCGTGATCGGACAACAAATTGCCCTAACCAACTATGAAACAACAATGAAAATTTGTTAAGTCCCCGCAGGATTCAGACCCACGACCTCCGGTTTTTAAGGCACACGCCCTGACCACTAGGTTACGGAGGCAGATTGTCATCGATAAAGAAGCGTTAATTTCAGATGTCACTAGTGTTTGACATTACATTTGTTTTTTATTTGTTTAGAATACAATACTATATACTGGTAATAGGAAAAAGAGTTACTATCCGTCATTGTGTTAATAAAAAGGTATAACTGAAGGTTACTTAGTGTATTACAAACTATAATCTATTCGATAAAGTTCTTAAACTAGAAATTCATTGTTATATTATGATTGAATGCTAATGTCACATTAATAAAAAATTGGTACTCAGAGTATATATATTCTTTGTTAATTCTAACTACGGCGGCAGATCTGTAAAAGAGATCTATACAGCAAAAACGACAGGATAACACGACGGATGAGTCAGGCGCAGGACTAATTTTTACATGCCCGTCGGACGTATGGATCATCTTACCTTACTGATTAACTCACATTGCCCCAACTAATTAGGAAACGAAACAACGAAATTTTGTTTAATTCCGCAGGATTTATAAATAAAATTCTGAAACACGAGCTCGTACAAAAGGTGGCATATAGTTGAATTAGAAGCTAACCCCATTATATAAAATATATATATATATTACATAATATTTAGAAGCAGAGTAGAAAATAATTCAAATATCACCTGCGGTACAGTCATATCAACGCCCGACTCAAAAGAACCCTTCTCGAAATTTTCCAGGGCTGCCAGATTCTGTAATCAAACAAATTTATCATAACATTTAATAATTATGACCACACCATCCTATGTTTTAACAAGGATAACGATGAAATAATTGAATGACGATAAGAATTAAATATGTATGAATGCTTACCAATTCTCGTCATAGATTTGGCACTTATTTCAAAAATGTCGAAAGCCGACGTACAAATTTAAACCATCAAAGTGTATTTTACTTTATATTCCAAAGAATATAAGTTATAAATTTTTTTGTAAAATGATTACTTCACTTTCGAAGGTGGTGGCTTAAAGGAGGTTCACAGATTTTGATATAAAAAATAATGAAAACTTTAACACTGTAGTCAAGCATCTATAAAATCTACTATTGAACAAAATATTTATATAAAACATATTACAAACTTCGAGTCTTATTTTATCGCATTATCTATCTATATATATGAAAGAGATTCCCACCTATATATTGACTCATCACGATATCTCTGGAATAATAAGGCGTAGCGACTTAAAATTTGGTAGGAATATTCCTTTTGCCGAGTAGAGGTCAGCTAAGAAGCGAGAGCGGAATTCCAGCCCATTCCAGTTAGAGTTAGTAGTATATGAATCAGATTCTATTCCGGTGATATCTGTTAAAGTAGGTGTTTTATAACTAAAAATCAAAAAGTACTTAATAACTTACGCCAGATTTAAGAAGCTCTAACTTTTTCATTTCCCTCTCAGGCTTTCTTTTTTTGTATCGCCTCTTCGATAGCATCCCTTGCCAATCGCTGCATCTCTGACAATCTCCTAGCTCGACTCTCCCTCGCTCGTTCCTGAAAAATACCCTTCTTATATTATTATTGATAATTGTTATTTACAATTGCTGTTTATAATTGTTAAGCTACCTATGGCGCTGCAGCACATTTGTAATATAGTGCAAAGAATAGTATAAACAAAGAAGAACAAAGAACCCGTTCAAAGTTCGTAGCTCTAAGCTTAAATAACTATTTCACAGAAGTCAAAGGAAGCTTTCATCACAAAAGGAAGATTCGTATAAACTTTTTAATCCTTACTTACAATGACGAGATGAGAAATCATAAATAAAATTTTATGTTAAATGCCAAAGGTTATAAATAGAATTTATTTAAACCGTTTTATAAATACGGTCATTTTTGTAGTTTTCCTTAAAGGAAATCCTGGTTACTAGGAGTATTATGCGTTAATATTTGAACGTTTCTATTTAAAAATATAGAGCTATCTTTACCTTAAATAATATCAGTAAAGCCGTAGGTAATTAAAAGTAAGACATATAGTAGAATTAACTCGAAAGAGAGTTTATTTTAGGAAGAAAATCTTCATATCGTATCAAAAAAATAGATCTAACCAGTCGTTTAATTTTTTCCTCCTTGCGCATTTGTAAGATTTCTTCCTTTCCTAAACTATAGGACTTATATCGATCGAAAGCCGTTTTAGGTGGACCCTGCGTATTTGTTGAACCTGATTCTTCCACAGTTAGTACCTCTTCGTAAAGAATTTTCCGAACCAGAGCTGTAATACGTCATTAACTATAATCATTTTCGTTAAGTTGTTGATTAGAACCAATTTAGAATTAAGTCCGATGCGCTCTTTTCGATTTAGATAAATCATGGATCAAAAAAGATTATGTAGTACCGAATAATATATCACCTTTAACACAAACTATTAAATGCGCTTGTTAGTAAGTAGTAATTCGGCTTCAGTTGAGAAATAATTGTCACATTCACATTTTGTGTGCAAAAAATATTGTCACTATAAATATATGCGCTACGCGTTGAAGTAGATAACGCTTTATGGACCCCGTTACGTGTTGCTCATGAGACTGGTGTACATAAATTTGGGGCTTACGAACAAAATCCTTGTCTTGATCGAGTAAACGAAAGCATATTGCCAGAGCGGGACCCGTCAGGAAATAATGCATGGAAGCTTCATTGATAGGAGCATCTCCAGCATACAAAATATCTTCGGCCAATTGTCTGGTGAGCTGTATCTCCTCTCGAGCAACCATTATAATATCTACGAATCAGTTAAACATAACATTATTTGAGTAACATAAATACCCATGCATCTATGTTCCAATCAAGAAAAATATCAAATTGATGTAATAATTTTCAAGGCAGTTACATATGCATAATTGTAATCTGATTAACTTCTTTTAACGTAGGGAAATTCCCACGCTTTTTTATTTTCCCATATTGGTTTTTAAATCGCAGTAAAAGTAGTGGCGGTAGAACAAATCAGACATTAAGATAATAATTTATCTCCAGTTTTATAAATTTAAATATTTTTATACGGAAGTAACATACGTCGGATGGATATATGTCAGTCTTGCGCCTGATTTCATTCCGGTTGTATCGGTTATCTATTCCACGGTCATGAGAACACTCGAGCGTACCCTACATTTATGCACTATAACTTCTCCTGCAGCCGTAGCCGACTAACCTCAAATGATGGTAAACTGCAGTGGTCTTATTCATTTCGGGGGACAAGATATAAAATTAAAATGTCGGTATACTTAACTGTGAGGATCCCATCTCTCGTACAATTCTGGATGGGCGTAAGTGCGATGAGGCCAGTACAGAACAAAGTTCAAGTGGCGAACATATGGCACCATAAGTTCAGCCCTGTGACGCTTGTGTAACTCCTGACGAGCGGCCTTTTGTGCCAAAATACCTTTCTCAACAGCCTCCGATTCTGCTTTACGAGCTTCAAACCACTCCTAAGAATAACAAGACAGTCTCTTAAGTTTATTTCGTATAACTTTTAACTAAACATTGTCTTTAAATCTACTTCAGGGCTGTAAAGAAATAAACACGGCATAGCCTAGGCATATAGTTTATCACTAACCGAGATGATTTAGGACGCATGCAACTCATCACATCATAAAATTTTAATATAAAAAGGTAAAACAAAATTTCAGAACTGGTCCCCTTTATACAGATTTAGTACATCTGTATAAAGGGGATCAGTTCTAAAATTTTTACTACTTGGTGACTATTTCTACCGGAAAGCAGTAGTGTGAAAACAATACCTTGTTTCGATTGAAAGGGCACCGCAGCCAGCGTATTTACATGGCAAACGAGACAACGTATGTATCATGTTAGACAGCGTGTTAATGATATCCCTGATATTTTTGATGTCCATAGGCATCGGTAACCAATTTTCCATCTGGTGACCCGACTGCTCGTCTGCCCTCGTAGGCAAAAAAAATAGATTAAGACAAAAGAGAATCATAAAACAAAGTTTTCCTTCTTTATTATCTGTACATATACGTCCAGCCTATTGATTATATACATATAACATAAGGTCACACAAATCTGATTATTGCCCAGATAAATTACCCTGTCCTTAAAAGTAGATGTTCAAAAAGGGGAAAACGTGTTACGCTCTATCTAACACCATCCCCACTAATACGGAATATCTACCACTTTCATAGAAAAAAAAAATACTATTTGTCTATCAAATGACATATTCAAAGATTTTAAAACCATTATTGTGTCGCATAAAGTAAACAAATATTCCCGAGTATATTACGGTTCAAGAAATAGAATTTATAGTGAAAACACATACGATTTCCTCCGGTGTTGATTCACTTATTTCGTACGTTTTTCTTTCAAATGATCGGAATTTTAATGGATCTCGTGAGAATTCTATTTCTTTCTTAGCGACCTCCTCGAATCGGATACTGTCTACACCTCTCAATACACACAGCATTCTTTTGTTCTGTTTTTAGAAAAATACAAGATTAGATATAAACAAAGTTTAAAAAACATTTAAAACCATAATTTTACAGGTGGTAGGTCCCTTTTTTACAGTGGACCGTCTGGTTTGGTACCACTGCGGTGCTTATTTCTGCCGCAAATCAGTAGTGTGAAAACGCTACTGATTCCCGGTTTGATGGGCACACGTACTTACTGGCCAACGTATTTACTGGGAAAACGAGACTCAACCTATGTCTCACGGTAGGCAGCGCGTTGGTGATACCACTAGTATTGCCAATGTCCATGGGCGTCGGTGACCATTTTCCATCAGGTGGCCCGAAGTGCAAAGTTAATAAAAAAAACTTACTTTTACAAAGTACATGGTTTAAATTTTAAAAATTACTATTTATATTAATGTATGTAATGTCATAAAACGGATTAATATGGCATAACAAAAATTAGAGAATTACTAACACGGAGTAATTTTACGTGTTTCCTTTTTTATGGTGATATAATCGTGCTCAAAGATTTATCGCGTAACTAATTTGAAAAAACCATAATTTGTTTACATATAACCCAAAGCTAAAACTGACACCATTTTATTAGTACGAATTCCTAATCACAGATGTCTATGTACATGACTGAAATTTATGTCCATAGTTTCTAAGTTACAATACAAGATTTCATCTTAGAAGTGGTACTAGACCGCAGTGTTATATATTTTTGACGTTCTAATCTTCTTACCTGTCTTTTCAGTTTACTTAAAGATAGAACAAATGGGTAATGAGAAACAAAGACTAAGGTCCAAGAAATAACACGAAAATCAGAAGGCTCAAATGTAGATGGGAAAAAAGAAGAGAGGACGATACAAGTAAAGAATAATAATGACATAATGGTACACTAATGAATAAACAAGGAAAATAAGGAGACTAAGTAAGAAATATGGGATGACGATGTAGGTGTGGATGGCTCCAAATAGGCTCGGTTGAAAAGTTTAAAAGAAGTCTTAACCGATTGTGACTAGATCTAATAAGGGCTATTGTATCGTTGTATGCTTCTTACAAAGTAATTTTAAATCCATAGTATTTCATCGCTTTCTTTTGTTGGAAGTTATGATTCAACATTTTACCAATAAAAGTTTGTTGCCAGGATTTGATGCCTACTTAATTCTATTTTAAGTAATAAAATACGTACCAAAATAAATAAGAAAATTGGTTCACTTAAGCCCCAGAACCTTTTCAGTACAGTAATTTCGTCGGCTGCTACCTGATAAAGAAATAAGCTTTCATTTGTAAAAAGTGGATATCAAAACCATTGTAACAAAATATTTTCATACTGCCAAGTCATGCACAATCTAAATGTACATGTATTTATTTTTCTAACCTACCGTACATACAAAGAATTGAATATAAACATAATAAAATAAACTAAGTATTATTAAGTCAATTTAATATTTTCTAGTACACCTATACGGAGTTTTCGCAACCTCCCTAAGGTTGGCTGTTATAAAATGCCTGAGGCATAAAGCCGGCCTTTGTATCTTTATTATTGCAAGTTGACAGTAATTAATAAAATACTATACACACACACGCGCAACTACCATAAAGCGTTAATTTTGTTCGTAACGTATGAGTTTAGGAGGATACTTTAATTAGTTTAAATCTCAGGCCTACACGGTAGAATTTCGTTCATTTATACTCATTCTCTGATCTACAAGAGTTGCTAATGAAAACATAATACATACTCTTAACAGTATTGCTTCCCCATCGCTCCAATCTAACTTCATCTTCTGAAAAATATGATCAAGCGCCGTGCAATAGCCAAAGTACGTGCAATAAACCTGCGCGCCTAGAAGAATTAAAGTTTAATTTCATATTGTACAATATTATTAATATTATCGTTTATTATAAACATATAAACTAATTACAAATAAGTCTATCATTGCAACTATTCAAAACTTGATTGAATTCCTTTTCATTATTAACATCTAAAAATATTTCGAGCTTCCTTTTGGCCATTTTATTAATTTCTGTAAATTGGATAATAAGACAATTAAGTAACACATGGAAATCAAATCTATGTGGTCAAGGCTCCACGCGTCCACTTTTTTAATTAAAGCCTCGTTTCATATCCAAATTCCCATCTTTATTACACATAAAGGTCACGGTCAAACCCTCCAGGGATTTTACGAAATGATGACCAAGTAATATGTAGCATACGTATTGATCGGTCTAATCTTACAGATATCATGAGATAAGTCAATTATTCCAACCTTTAAAAGGCATTCTCTGAAGGACTTTCCTTTTGATTAAGGAAATAAATTTGCCCAATCATTGTTATTCCCTATCACCTTTTTAAAGTTGTTAACGTTCTAAAAGTGGTTAATCGTACTACTATAAAATGTGCCTGCTTAATTTTCAAGCGGCAATTTCATTTATGTTAAAATTCCGAGAAATAGGCTCATTCATAGCACGGCACTCGTGTGGAAAGCGTAGTGTATCGCGTATCTATGTTGCTTTACAAACCGTGGGACGGGGTTTGCAACCTACGGGAAATCTTTGCATCATCGTTGTTGTTTTTTTTTTTTCGGCAATATGAACCGACCGCCTAATTGTCTCAATATCCTTGCCATGGAAAAAAATCCAGGCTTGATCCCATTTGGCAAGACTAAATTTGATCGTTATAGGTCTTTAGTGCCTTTATGGTCACCGAAGACTGTTACAAGTTCCCGAGGCATGGTTTTTGTGGATGTACGGATTAGTCCATCTCAGTTGGAAAGTCTCACACTACCCTATCGCTCCTCCAATTATGTGGCGGAGAACCGTAAAGCAGATTTTTCCAACAGCACAAAAAAAGGGCGTTGGTGCCTACAAATACACTGTTAATTAAGCCATTCATAGGCATTTTACTCTTTGCGTTGTGGAGGACAGATGGCAACTTGGGAAAATGATGACATATATATATTATATATTATTGCCAAAGACGGCGGTAGGAAGTGCAAGCCTGTGCACTGTTCTTATCTGGTTGGTACTTATTAAATTCTTTAAAAATATTGAGTTATAATTCGGTGTAACGATATTCGGTGTATAATATTTCGAAAATTTTATCACCGAATATCGTATCGTATCGTTTCATTTTTTATACTGCATGCAAATTTAAGAAAAAAAATAAACTACTCTTCTTTAAAAACATTATTTTATAGGTAGTCAATAATTACTATAACTAAAATTTTATTTTCGATACTATGTATAAAAATAATCACGCATAAACAGGAATAGTCTGTGAAAAAACCTTAAATTATGGTAACACTGAAGTCGGCCATATTGAAAATTTTAGTAATTCTGGAATTATCGTCTGCAATGGAGTCTCGGTTTTACAATACTAGTTCTGATTTCAATTCTGTTGGTTATTCTCGTAAATTATGTCGTATGAGTGTTGTTTTTCAATTCGGTTGCGGATATTGCAGAAAAATCACTTTAGTTTGACCAAATCCGCTTGAGTCTATTGTTGTTTGTAAAAGAGTCGACCCTGGAGACATCTTGTGATAAAAAAAACAGCAATTTGCTTCTGTCCGATTTTGCCTTCAACGTGAAAAGGTAACAAAATTGGATCGGTGCTGGCAAAAACTCGTCAACCATGGAGCCTGATATGTCTTGGGGTGCGATATTTCTACAATTGCGTATCGATTTAATTGTAAATAAGGAACGACTAAATGATATCGTTTTTTGTAGACGCAGATAATTTTGAGCCCAAACTGCCGACCACGTTGACATCATCGAACAAATGGGAAGGCGAAGACGAGGAAGAGATTGTCAAGGTAAGTTTTAAAGTTGCCAAGTGTTTATTTGGCTTGTGACTCGGCATTTGTACTAAGAAAATTAAATATTTTCATTATGTTACATTATAACCTAAACTTTGCTTACGTGTTGACGTCAACTTTCGCAGGAAAGTTGGGAGGACGAGGAAGAAGAAAAAAAGGATGAAGAAAAGAAAGAACTTGTCACGCCGCAGCCAAAACCCAAAAAGAAAATTGACAAAATAGCTGAAAAAGAGGTATAGTTTTTGGGTTAATTCCGTGTATATGTAACAGATGCTAAAGCAAGGTCAAGTAGTTGTGACAGAGATTACAAAATGTTGTTGGATGTCATTATAATATGTTGTGTTGTAATTTAGTTAATTTTATTTTATATATACTTTCCATACGAATTAAATGTTATCATTCAGTTCTATAAAATTAAATAAAAAATGAAAAATATGTGCTAATGACATCTTAATCTTACCATTATTGAATACATTGTTATTTGTCACTTATACTTCTTATTATGTTCATTAAAGATGAAACATGTGTTTCATTACATATATTAATATATAATAAAACACATGCATTATCTCCTGATTTTTATTTTATTACTTTGGATGACATTGTTTACAATATACACTTTTTATTTTGTAAATACGACTTCCTTTAATAAGTAAAGCAATTTTTCGAAATTCTGCAAAATTGTTTTATAATTTTTTTCTCTTTACTAGAAACATATAAACATTGTTGTACCTAATATGAATGTTCTGTCATAATATTTTCCAGCGCCTTGAAAGAGAGAAAGCGGAAAGGCTGGCAGCTGAGAAGGCCGCAGAGGAGCTAACACCAGAAGAGAGGCTTGCAGAGAAACTTCGTCAGCAGAAACTGCAAGAGGAATCTGATTTGAGACTTGCCATGGAAACTTTTGGTAAAAATCTTTTTATTGTAATGTCACTTCAATTTATAAATTATTGCAATGTTTGGTAACACTAAAGTTTGAAAACATAAGTTAAAAACACATGTGTTATGGACAGATAGGGAAGTATGGACTACTACTAGTAACATTTCCTGTGTCGGATAATTTTGTATTTGTTAATCAAATTGTATGTAGTGGTAGATATAGATCTTTTCTAGGCTTCTCAAGTAAATTTATGCCAGGCATATCCCTACCATAAATTTACTCGGTAACCTCTCTATGCAACTTTAACTCCTTTGACTTGGAGTTGTCAAGCCTCATTGCTATTCTGGCTAATAACAGATGTATATGTGGCATTGGCTATTTTGGTTTAGTGTTATCATATACAGTAAAAAATAAATATTAAAAAGAAATTAAGCATTATCATCTCTTAGTTCATTTGCATGATGGCATTGTATTAATAATTGCCATATTTATTATTCATATCTTTAATTATATGCAATTATTATTCTTCAACATAATTATACTTAGGTGTTGACATGTGATTATCTTTATAATTTACTTTCATCAAGAGTTTGTTACTAGGAATCTAATTAGCATAATTTGTTTTCTAGTATGGATTAATTGTTAAGCATTATTGGGGTATATTTAACATTGTAATCATTGTTATCTGTTAGATATAGTTCATAAACACATGATTATAGGAATATCATCATATGTCACTCTACATTGAATGTTTTAGATTGTTAATGGCTAAGAAATTGTTTAGTAACTGGCAGTGTTTTTGTAATTAAAGCCTTATGTCAAGCTCCATATTCAAAAGTTAACCGTCTAATTGGTTACATAATAAAAGATGAATTTACATATGTTGTCATGACCAATTTAATGTGTTCTTTAGCGCCTCTCGGAAGAACACATTAAATTGGCGTTAAAAGGAATTTCCGTTTGTAAATACCATCTGTTATGGCATGTCAGTTCCCTCAAACTTACTGACAACTGATTCATTCATAGCATGCCATTCTCTCTTTGGGTTGTAGAAGTATTTTCTTATATTTAGTATTGTTTTCTTCTTACAATCAAACATTTTAATTCAAATTCAAGTGAGTTTCTGCCGTTTTGAGGTAAACTATAGGATAGATTGTAAGTTTTGGTATTGAGTAATAAGATTTATTAAAAAATCATATATTTGTTAGGCTATAGACCAGTTTCAATTTGAATGTATTTTAGATTTTGTTTCATGACAAAAAATATTGGTCAACGGTTGCAATCTACTCCCAAACTAACCAAAGCTTGTACTTTAGCAACTAGATGATAAATACATAAACTTTACTTTTCTATTGTAAATAAATACATGTAATATAAATACAAACGCCCAGACAAGAAAAACACAATGTTCATCATGCAATATTTATTCCATGGTAGGAATGGAACCCACAGCTTCTGGCATAACATTCAGGAACACTAACTAACCACTGCAATAAGCAAGTCATCAATGATGGCATTGTGTTAATTTAAACCATATTATGCATTGCAGGAGTGGCAGATGGCGCAAGTGGCAAACTTGATGGTTTCCAGCCTACAACAAAGGAGGAGTTCACCGAATTTGGAGACTTGTTATGTAAAAAGATAAATCTATTCAAAGCCAGGGACGAGTTTCCCGGTTTTGTTGATGACCTGGTCAAAAATATTATTGTTCAAAGTGAGTACATTTTCTGGAGTATCATAAAAAACTATCATAATTCCAAGTATTCTCTGATTAATGACTGATGAATTAAACAAGATTTTTTTACTTATCTTAACAAATTTTGTGATTACCCCTTCCCCGTCCATTACGTTACTTTATGAGAACAAATTTTATATTACGCTTTTAAATTATTGAATTAAACTATTAGATTTAAAATTAGTGTCATATAACAATATTTGATGTGTCAATATATAGGTCCCCTCCCATCCTCCTTTTTCACATTAAGTTACATTTTATTGACCCCTCACTTCCCCTTAACCTGTGACATTTTATGACCTCCTTATTGTTTGAACTGACTTTTTTAAATTATCTTCTAGCTGTCGTTATAAAAAATATATATATGTTTTAAATATGAAATATCATTTTGACAAAATTCATAACTAAATTTTAAAGTTTCCTCTTAAATTTTTTCATATAGTTATTTCCATAATTAGGTCATTAACTAAACAAAGGTACTATTTAGCTCTATATATTGATATTGTAAATATTTTATCTCCATTCCAGTGTCATCAGTCAATATCAAGAGGATAAAAATGACAGTGGACAATATTTACATTGAGAAACAGAAATCTGAGAAGATGGACAAAACAAAGAAACCTGCAAAGGGCAAAGGAAAGGCCAAATTAAAAGTGGAGGGTGACAATGTAAGTTTTTTATCATATTATATAATTAATTAAATAATTAAACAAACAATTAGCCGCTTAATTAAGATGTACATTATAGCAAAGCCTTGATGGAACAAAACTATGGAGAGAAAGTTTCTGTTACAAAATATGTTGAATACTAATTCAATTCGTAGAGAGTTAGTGGCATTATGTTTCTTTTCAATATTAATTAATCCAAATCAATAATAAAAATATGGTTATCTACGTAACAAAACAAACCTAGCATTGCAAGCAACAGTTAAATTTTTTACATAAAATCAAAATTTTTCTATGTTAATATTAAATAAATTTATGTATAGTTGAGTAATTGTGAATATTTTTTTATTAAAATTGATAAGATTAATTTGGTTCAGGATATATATATTTTGCTAAACAAAGATCAAAATATTTATTAATTATATATTATGCTATTAAAAGTTTGGTTCCAAATGCGTTGTGTTACATCTATTTTCTATATGTGTTTAAAACTGTGCAGAATTTGTATTAGCTTCTGTGAATAGTTATTTTAAAATATCTTGAGGTTGAGAAATTTATGCTTTTGTCACTTCACGCGTTAGGATTATGTTGTGTTAATTTAAAAAAATCTCGTTTTTTTTAATAATCATTTTATGTTATCAAGTTAGTTGGATTATTGCAATTAATTTCTTTAATGAACATGTAATTTTAATCCCTAAAGGAAAGAAAATTGTTTTATCCCTGTTTTCTGGTTACCATAGGCAATATTTTTAAATTACCATCATCATCATCATCAGCCTTTAATTGTCCGCGTGGACCTGCCTCCCTAATACACCCCTATCCATTAGGGGTTTTGGACCGTATCCCACCACGCTGGTCCAATGCGGGTTAGTGGGTGGACCGCCTTTTACATGCCCATCCAACGCATGGATCATCTTACTTTTCAGACAATTGGGTGATTGGCCCAAATTGTCCTAACCAATTAGAAAACAACAATGAAAATTTGTTGAGTCCCGCAGGATTCAAACCCACGACCTCCGGTTTCTAAATCAAACGCCTATACCACTAGGCTACGGAGGCAGTTAATTACCCATATACCTGAAAAGTCAAAAGGTCATCTAAATAATCAACACAACCTTTGACGGTTTGTTTATGGTACGCAACTTCATACATAACTTATTTGTTGAAAGGTTTTTCCTTTGTGTTCTGGAATTCATTATTATTTTGGCTGCTTGGCAAAGGCGTCTTAGACATTTTAAATAAAAATCAATTTTAAAGTTATAGGGTTATAAGTGGGACAGGTCGGGAAGGTCGCTTCATTATATTATTTAGTAGTAGCGTCTGCATAGAGGACAAACTTTATAACAGTTTAAGAAAATTACTATGAATAAAAAGTATAACATTGGTCCTTTGTTACAGGCTCACCTCAACCAATATGACGCTTACGGCAACTACGACGACGACTATGATGATTTTATGTAAAGCAAACAGAAGGGAGCGAGAGAGACTTTCACTGAACCATCCCATTTTAAAACTGACCCTATTCACACAATTTCAGAGTCTATTATCGTGTGAACGAAACATTGACGTTTTAACCGAGCTTCCGCCGAGCGAAGAGATTAGACAGAGGTGTCCAACCTTTCATCGAATAAATATTCAAAGTTACTTTGTATTGTTATATCATATTTACTATATTTGTAAGGTTCAAAGCGGTTATGTGTCGCCAGTAGTTACTTTTGTATGAAATCATCAATGCTTACTTTTTATAGCAATCCATTGTGCACTGTAGTCAATTTTGTGCTTTTTAGAGTTAATTTATTGTACACTTCATGTTAAAGATATTGTATAAAACCTTCTGTTTGTATTTAAAAGTTAAGTTTTAGCTTTAATGTCACTTAATGTCATATTCATTGCCGCACTTCATGCTGTTTTTCTTGTACTAACGAATGCCATAATGTTTATTCTTTGTGCTTGTTAATTCTTTCCAATTGTTGACGAACTTTTTGCTTCTCTTTTCAATGTGCTTTAGTCGTAATTTAGTAATAACAAACACCTGTTTATTTCATAAATTTAGTTTTTTTTAAATCCTCGCCGGTTGGACACCCCTGTTTTCGACATATATTTTTGTGATATTGTTACGTGCTCAACATACTAAATGTATTGTAAGCCCATGTATAGCCTTCACTAATGTCATACACGCTTATATGTTTGTATGTTTGTCCGTTCGTCAAGTTTGTGTGTTGGACATTTTAACCCCTAACACCTTTGTTTAAGGTACAATATCATTTGTCAGTTGCGTTGAATAATGCAATGCAGTCGTTTCATTATACGGTTACGGTCCGGTGTTATGTTATATAGATAATAAATTTTTTTATTGTGATAAATGTGCGTTTTTTTTCTGATCATGTAAAATCCTTTATGTTCTGAATGTTCCCTGGAGGGGGAATATTTACTCGTCTATTATTTTTTTATTAGTGTAAGCGAGGAGCAGGTTGTTGACCTGATGGTATTCAGACCCCCCTTTTCATAAGATATGCAGTGAGTGAAGAGACAAATTCGCTTATAATTATTGAAAAAAATTAAATAGTTTGGTCCGTACGGCGTTTTAAAGGCTGCGGTGTATGAATGTGTATTTATTAGATGATTTACCCTTTTTAACTGGCGTAGGGATGTGACAACGCGTCCGCCCACTTGACGGCGGATCTGCTTTACAGTGGAAGTAAGACAGATCCGCAGTACAGGAACAATTAGTCAATTGCCAATCCGCCTGCTAAGAGTGGCAATTATAAGCAACTCTTTTTTTAATGGACGCCAGTAAGATCGGCCGTCTGTGCGTTGATTTACAAAGGCCTATGTCCAACAGTAAACTGCTGAAGGCTGTTCATGATGATGATGAGATGATTTACCCTTTTGACGAAGGACCAGCTAATGGAAGTACCATCGCAGTGTTTATACTTGTGGCAAAGCTGTAAAGAAAATGCACTTCTGTGTTTTGTTTTGAAGGGCACAATAGCTTTTGGAAACACTAAATATCCATTTTGTTTTTGACAGAAAGTGAGTATTTTTGTTACTACATCTTTGCAATTATAGAGATTTTGTTTAAAGTAAAAGTATTGAAAGTTTTATTCCGTATTAATTAAAGTTTGTGGAATATCGCAATATGATTAGCTTTTATTAAAATTTTTACTGTGAACCGTTTTATTCCAAGAGTGGCGGTTGGGGACAATTGAAACATTATTTGTGGGTACGGTTGAAATAGTATATTTATTTATTGTCTTGTGTCCTATATGACAAAGAATGATTACGAGAGGTCGGGAAGACTTGTCAATGTACAAATAGTAGAAATTGAATATATGGCCCAACCACAATCAGGTGTTCACCCGGGAAAAAGGGCCTGAGATATCTCTTTAAATATTGAAGTTGAAAGAAGGCCCGTCAAACCCGGAAATCTACTACCTACACAGACACACCTGAAAAATAAGAGAATATGAAAACAGTTTGAAACGAACCAAAGCTAAACAAACGAGGAAAGATTAAATGGAAGAAAGACTAAAAGAAACAACAGAAGCTCAGAAAAATTAAGATGCAGAAAGAGTCATCATCATCAGAAGAAGAAGAGTATTACTGTGTTGTTTGTATGACACAAACGACAGCACAAGCAACAGCATTTTCAGATAGTAGGCCGATAGAAAAAAGGGGTACAATGAACGGTATGTACAATGCTGGCGCATAAAGAGAGTACACAAGGTAGCCTTAGTTACGTTTGTCACAATTGTAACTCCGAATGATCTCGTAACCGATAATTTTTTTTAAATATAATTTCTTTAGAAGAATAATGCCTTTGGATTCTTTTCTAAAAGTTTACAATACTGTCATTAGTTAAGAAATATATCAACACAAATATTGCAAAACGGGGGACGGCTTCAAAAATATCAGGAATATATAGCTTACAAATTTTACCTATATCCATAAATAATTTTAGAAAGTAATGCGGTAAACATTTACAAGTTTCTTTCGGTTTTCGTTTCGTTCTTCGTAATAAATATATCAAAATTATTATAACGTCTGTAAAAAAAATTATATTAACACTTCTAATACAAAAACTAAGCTAAACCTGACAACTTTAACATTTTTTGCACGCGGAACTGGTAATTTAGTTACCTTACCCTTACATCTCTAGTACTGGAAGAATAAACTGAGAATAACGGCACTAAGTTGCCTCGCAATATAACGTAATAAGCACATCTAATTAGTGAAGGTAGAGCCTTAAGTGAAAAAGTGAGCGGAGGTTAGCTCTTAAGTAAGTATAACAAGGTCCGTAGGAATCATCAGTCATAAAGTGCTAATGTGCGCCTTCATTTTACCGTTTCAGAACTGCAACACTGTTGCGAATTCAATTCAATTAATGACAGTTAAGACATTACAGCTCCAGAATAACTGTTCAAGTTATAAAGCTTTTTAAATATAACTCTGACGTTACTAATGCGCAGTTCGTTATGCCAAATTAATAAATACATGGAATAATGTTTTAGTTTGGATCCGTTCACAAATAAGACTTGTTAAAACTTTTGTTTCACATAGCCATTTTCCTAGGTTTTCAAAGAGTCGACTTCTAATCCATCCTGATTTATCCGAATAATAGTTTTACGCGATTACGTTTTACCGACCACAACCTAAAGTGTAAACTACATTCATACATAGTAAATTTGCAGGCACACATAGTATGACGGGTGCCAAAGATGCTCTTGCCAAACGGGACTAAATTTTTACCTGCCGACGCATGGATCATTTTACTCTTCAAACAATTGGATGATCAGCCTATATTGCACAGACACCAGTAAACAACGTAACATAAAGTTGTTTACCCGCAAGATTCGAATCCACGACGACTCCTCCAGTTTATAAAGTAAAGGTGAATACCGCTAGGCCATGGAGACGGTTTAAGAATCTGTTAAATTATATTAAACTATTAAAACATAAATGTGATTTAACTTGCGTGAATTAATTAGGCTTCCTCGTATTAACTCCTATTTTTGACTATTGATCTAATTTTAATGCCATAAGTCCCGTACCGCAGTACTGTATTAATTTTGGTACTAACTACACTTATTCTATTTTTAATATAATTTTTGATCTGATCATAAATACTTTTCAAAAGCTTTCCTAGTATACTTTGATGTCTCTAATGAAACACCTTGCTTCCGTATGAGCAAAACTAAGGCATTTAGTCTATAAAGTCCATAAAGATTCTCTAATTTAACTAATATGCTAAGTGGACTGAAAATTATCAAGAAACCTATTACAAAGAGCTCTAGTTAGTATGAAAAAAATAAATATAATATATGTTTTGTAGTGGTAGCATTCTTGAAAATCAATAAGTGTAATGCTATGTTGAATAAAGATATTTGAATTTGAATTCATCAAGTCCAGCAGCTGGCTAAGCAAAGTCGATTAGAATTATATTTACGGCAAGAAGTACAGTTTACAAGCAGGTTTCCTAGCCACCATTTCTTTAAAACGTATTTTAACGCATTCTAGTTGAATTGGTTGAAAACATCACGTAACAAAATAGTGCTATGAACGGGACGGGCGGTGACGTTTTCTACTAAACTATTCAGTGTATGAATTAACAAAATAATGTACATGTACAATGTACAAGTAATATTTATCCATGGCATAAACATACTATATTTTATTGCCAACGAAGGCAGATGATCAGTCGCGCCACCTAATGGACAGTGGTCTTCGACGGCCATGGAAGTCTGCAATAACATTTATTTCATCATTTAATACATCATCAACCTGTGTCAGTCCACTGCTGAACACTGGCCTCAGCTATTGAAAGCCGCCGTTTCCTATCTTCGGCTATTCTCATGTAGTCCACACCGGCCACTCCGCGCATGTCGTCACACCAACTTGCCGCAGGACGTCCCACACTACGTCTACCAAGCCTCGGTCTCCACTCCAGAACTTTTTGACTCCAGCGGTCGTCAGTTCTGCGGCCTATGTAACCACTGCCATTTAAGATTACTAATCCGTAATTCAGGTTTGATTAAACACGTACTAGTGCTAGTGACAAAAAACGCTAAAAAACGCTTGTGTGTAAGGATGAAAAAAACAAAATATATAAAATATCTGGTCAAAATTGTAACTCATATTACAGCCATAAGTCAGAAACAGTATATCAGAAAAAAACATTTATATGAGGCTTATTTGCTAAATTAACAATTCTTAAATAAAACACGATTTTATAATTGTAAAAAGAATATGCAAGAAAAAGCATTTACTTAAATTGTTTTATACTTTTAGTTACTTTTAAGAGGAAAAATCGTTATCAAGCATCTTATAAAAAATTACAGACAGATTAGCCATTAAAATACCCAAACGTTTCAAAACGCAAAGGAATTTTATATTTACTTACGGCAATAAAAACAGTTTTGGAAACAATTTTGATTAGCAACGTCTTACCATATTCACGACCTTGCATTGTGCCCACGCATCTAAGACCAAATAAAGTAATTTTACTATACACCTACTACATTTTCATGGCACTTATAAACGCCTACAATTTCGTTACATTGCCCAATATCATGCTCCAACGCCTCTTGAATTGTTGAACTTAGTTAAATGGCAATCCCAAAATTTAAGTCAACACTGAAATTGAAGTTAGTACTAAATATACTAGCTAATATATAATAATATAATCAATTTTACATCTAATATAGATATGATTATTTCTCCTATTCATGACAAAACGTCATCATCATCATCATCAGCCTGTCATTGTCCACTGCTGGCCATAGGCCGCCCCTAATACACCCTATCCATTAGGGGTTTGGACCGTATCCCACCACGCTAGTCCAAAGCGGGCTGGTGGGTGGACCAACTTTTTACGTGCCCATCCGACGCATGGATCATCTTACTTTTCAGTGGGTGATCGGCCCGAATTGTCCTTACCAACTAGGAAACAACAATGAAAATTTGTTGAGTCCCCGCAGGATTCGAGCCCACGACCTCCGGTTGAAGGCACGACAAAACATATTTATATATTGAGTTAATAATAGAACATGGTTTTCATGTTTGATCACACACATATTAGTGCCCGTGACAAAAAAAGCTAAAAAAGAATTCATTCAGTTTCGTGTCGGGTTGAAAAAATATATAATTATTTCCAATAACAATTTTCCAGAGGCTCAAGGCAAGACTGGTGTGTGGTTGCCGATTACGGTTACCATGGGATAAAACAGCTAGGTTGGGCAAACTTATGGTAATTTAATAGTTTTTACCCTTTAACATTGTACTTAATAAGTGCACTAAATTTCGTAAAAGCCGTTTCATTATAAAAAATAATTAAAGTTATTAAAGATATGGTCGGCATACGCTTCTTCAAAATTTCAAATAAATTTTTCTGTATAATTACTGAAAGAGGTCCTTCTTAGTTTTATACAACATACGGAAACATACTACTTCTCTGATTATTTTATATTACCATCCTGCATTTATGAGATCACTGCGACTTATTTGTATATTTTTAGTTTTATTCGTTCACATCATCATCATCATCAGCCAGAGTTAGTCGGCTGGACAGAGACCTCCCCTAATGCACGCCTTTTCCATTAGGGTTTTTGGACCGTATCCCACCACGCTGGTCCAATTCGGGTTGGTAGGTAAGCCGACCTTTTTCATGCCCATCCGACGCATTGATCTCATCATCATCATCTTACTTTTCAGATCGGCCCAATGTGCCCTAACCAACTAGGAAACAACAATGAAAAATTCTTGAGTCCCCGCATGATTCGAACCACTAGGCTATGGAGGCAGTTATACATTCGTTACACCATAATTACATTTGTTCTCGTGTATACTTAATAAATACAAAAAATACTACAATTTAAAAAAAAATCGTCACAATCTTGCGTCACGTAAATCAGCTATCCTCCCCTATTCTCACGAGCTTTTATGATATTTTTCGCAGTATTATATAAGACAATATATTACAGTGAAGCGGCATTCATTAATAGCCATCCCAAATCGTTAGTAATTGGTATGATGTGGATGGTAGCGGTATGTTACCGTCTCATTACATCAGACGGTCAGTTTTCAGGTCAGGGTCTTATAAGATTGGGAAGATGTCACTTTCATCCGCTAAGCCGCTTCGGACCCATCTTTGCCGCTCAATAAGAGGATTGCGACACAGATTACGAAAGCGTAGTTATGATTTTAGAATGTACATCTTTGGAGTGAACATAATAAAAGTTTGTTGCAACCGTCTCGAGTACTGTCATATAATTTGAACGCTTTAATAACAAATTTGATTTGGTTGTTTGTGTGACATGGAGTGACATGTTTTCCTTGTAATGTGAGATTGCGCTACGGTAACAAATGTAATTATTTCATATATACATTATTCCTTATATAAATTGTAATTCAATTAACTTACTAGTAGACGGTGACGAATTTCCATGTACTGTCCGCTGAGTTTCTTACGTCGGGTCTTCTCAGGTCGGAGGGTTCCATTTCCGAACCGGTGGTGATTTTTTTGATAGTCTACAAGAAAGTGTAATGCTTATATTGAATAAATATATTTGACTTTGACTTTGACTTTGACTTGTTATTCCAACGTACACACTTAATGGAAATCGGTTGAATGGTTCAGACGATAAAATCGAACACACAGGCAAATAGAGTTCATCACCATCATCATACTTTCGCATATATAATATTCGTATGGATATCATTAGACACAAAGTTTCATGACTTTCGCTTCGACGGTGACAAATTTTCATATTGACTTTCATTCCCATCTCAACTTCTAGTTGAACATCCCCGTACAGTTTGAAACTACAAAATTGTTAGAAAGCACACCCTATTGCTCGTTTCGAGTATCTAGACACAAAAGTTCATCGTTTTATGTTCAACAGAGACAGAGCAACTTTCGCATTTATATTATTAGTATGGATATAAGAACAAAATTACTACATTCAAATAAAATAGCAAATTTTCGTAAAAAAGTAATTCATTTTCACGTTTCTTTTCAACATTAAGACTGCGTTATTGCAATATTATCTTTTGAACAGGTGTGAAAATCCCCTGTTATCAGCGCCGTTAATTGTTTGAAAAATCTATTTCACACCTCTTGCCAATATAGTGGGACAATCCGTTGTGGGAAAATATTAAACATCTCAGATAACGTCTAGAAAATATTTCGGTAACTAATTCTATTGTGCATCTATTGCAAAGAATCCGTGGGATACATCGATGTGTGAGACGATTATACATAGATTTCTTCTAAGCTGGTAAAATATGTTGTTATGTGATCTTTCGTGTACATACATAAATAAAATTTTATATTTTTATCTCATGTGTGTGTGACAGGCGTGGCCATGGAACCTGTAGTGTATGAACGTACGGCAAATTGTAAGCTAAATTGAACTCAATAAAATCCGTTAAGCTGGTATTAAATAAGTTTCATTTCTGTATTTTTACTGGACATTTTTCTAAGTTATTATAGGCGACTAATTTATATACATTTTCCTAATCAACAATATTTACGATGGCATCTGACCTACACAACCTAAAGGGTTAACTGAATTCAATGGATAAGTTAATTATCAGTAAATTTGAGACACTCACGTGGACGGACCGACGCATAAAGCATCTTACTTTTCCGATAATCGTTACATCGGTCTATATTGCCCTAATCAACCATAAAAATTTGCCTGCGGTTTATAAAACAAGAGTAAATACCACTTTGCCACGGAGGTGCATTGTTTCTTTAATGTCTTGTAGCATTGTCTTGTTCCTGACTAAGGAGGTTTTACAAAAATTCTAAAAAATTGTTTTGCTCCTCTCAATTTAAAGACTATCTATGTTGCTTTTTGTCGATAGAAAATCGACGATTAACAATCATATTCAAGAACTAACCAACTACTGCTTTTCATTACGGTGTAAATACGGACAGTGTTAATATATTGAGAGACACCGAAATTTCCGTTGGCAATAAAATATATTTCCTAGATTCAACTAATCAGTATACGGATCGTAACATTCTGTCTGAGTGAGTAACAAATAACTCTAGGCATATTAGCACATTTGTTTTCACGAAACGACCACAGTTCGGTGAGAGGGTGTCGTAAACCGATGAAACAATAGCGAGTTACCAAGTCCGTTTGATGGATGCGATCGAAGTTAGAAGCGCGCGTTTGCATTGCCTTGTGTTTTCCAAACCTGTCACTAAGTTAGGTTCAAAGACTTTGTTATATGAAAGGCTATAAAATTAATGGAAATTGAAATAAAAAAAAATAATTTTTATGTTCAACGATAATTTTATTCAATTATTGAAGTAAAAAACCACCTTTTGGGCGGTGGCCCGGTAGGTGTACCGGGTTACCTACTTTGGGTTACCGGTGGTCGGGCCCCTTTTTACAGGAGACCGCCTGGGTGGGTACTACCGTGGCGCCTATTTATACCGCGAAGTAGTAGTGTGAAAACACTGCTGTGTTCCGGTTTGAAGGGCACTGTAGCCATCGTATTTACTGGGTAAACGAGACTTAACACCCTATGTCTAACGGTAGGTAGCGCGTTGGCGATACTACTGGTATTGCCAATGTCTATGGGCGTCGGTGACCACTTCCCATCAGGTGGCCCGACTGCTCGTCTGCCTGCGTGTGCATTAAAAAAAAGAAAAAAGAACCTAATGGAAAGATGCTACCCACGCTAATGGACTTCGGCAATACCAGAGGTGCTGTCTACCGCGAAACATAGGATCATACGTCTCATTTACCTAGTATATACGCAGGCTACGGTGCCATTAAAACCGGAACATAATAGTATTTTACACAGTCTACTTTGCGCCAGAAAAAGGCACTGCGATGGTACCACCCCAGACGGCCCTGTAAAAGGGGACCTACCACTTTCAAATCCTTTCAGCTTAACGTTAAAGTATATTGACCATTGCGTTTCTTTATTGCGTTGTTCGACATTCGAAATATGCAATTATTTATTTTATTCCGCAATAAAATTTAACATATACAGCTTAGAACACCCGTACGCTAAAAGGAAATATCGTGTCGTACGTAACAATGGGCACAGACGTCCACCGTTTAACGACTGGGCGCGAATTACGAAAGACCGTACCCGGCTTCGACAGTAGACTGGCCCCGTGGGAATCCGCTCACGATTCAGAAATCTGGTGGCGATCCAAGTATAGAATGGATTGCATCATAACGAAATAACAATAGAGTAATATTTGACTTTTAAGGTTTACTCGCTGTCTTTGTTCAAGTGGTAATTATTAAAAAAAGTTTGCAAGGTGACTAGATGTTCTTTCATCTAGCTCGTTAGATAATTGGGAGTAGCTAAGGTTACTATTCTTCTTTAAAGTAACCTTATTTACGCCCAGTTACATCAGCTATCTTTCAGTACCCCCCGAACAGGTTCTCGCTTTGCCGTAGGGGTGCGGTTCAGTACCTGCACCGTGCTCAGCCGCGAAAAGCTAAGAGGCATGTGGTGGCCTCTTAGCTTCCCGCGGTGGTGGTGGATGATGGTACCTGGCCGGCTTGTGGTGTAAGGCTGGCCGTGGAGGAGGCTGCGCCAAGCGGGCTGATTAAATCCGCTTTGGTGCGCCCAGGAGGGTGCGGTGGACGAGAATGGAGATGGCAGGCGTGCTGCCAGCCCTATTCGCTGCAGCTAAGGAGGAGTCGCGGGGAAAGAGGAGTGCCGGTATCCCATTGGCCATTTTCCCTATCCTCCGCGACTCGGCGGGGCTGCACCTCTGATGCTGTGGAGAGGCCGCGGGAGGAAGGGACAAGGGACCGCAGGTAGGCATGGAATTTGTCGATATGACTTCTACTGAGGCCGAATGTAGCTACCGGCGGAGTTTAACATCCCAGGGCCCTAGACAGGTTGGAAGGTTTGTTTGAGGTGCTACTGGGCCATGGCCAGAGACAGGGCTGCCTCGGCGCAGCCTGGTGAGTTGCGAAGAGCGTTAACCCGTTCTTGTGACCTCTCCTAAAGGCTCCAGGCCGACACAACCCGTCTTTGCCCACTCGAGGACAGAGATGCGTAGTAATTTACGCACGGTAAAAAAAATTTAAAAAAAACTATCTTCCAAAAGTCCCGTCCAATTCGGACCATTCATTTCCTAATATAGCAGAACATAATAACAACGACAGACAGAAAAATTTAAAATTAGAATATATACGTTATATTTACTTTAGAAACGTTTTATTTCGTATAAGTATTTTGTAATATATATCTATCTGTATTATACTATATAATGTTTCCATAAATATGTAATGTCGATCTGTATAGTTTCCATAGTGCAAAATTTGTTTAAGGCTAGACGGTGTTGTGTCGTTAATTTATTTATTTTATTATTATCTAATATTTCGACATTGGATTTCTTTAAATATTAGAAAGATTATAACGTAAAAATAAAACACAGTATCAAATCATCCTAAAAAATGATTGCAATGTTTATACATGCATAGCGGATATTTTTATACTTGTAATACTATCTTTTATGTATTACATTGTATAGGGTTAGGCCAAATTTTGGGCTTGACCTTGCTGAAGCTTGTTGGATATTCAATAATACCAATAAGATTTGTGAAACACTCGCTGAACTATATTAAGCGACTGTTTACTGAAGCTAATGGTACAGATGATCGCTTTTCACGAAGGCCTTGGGATTCGATTCGATTTGAATACTATAAGAGAACAACTTTTCATCGTTGTCTTAGTCACTGATTGCTTGAAACTGAGTCGATTCAATTGTACAATGGCAATTAAAAATTCAAACCCGATCCAAAAAAGTCCGAATCATCTAGCTACTGTATTTTATGCTTTTAGTTACAAGTTAAACTTACAAGAAAATGTAATTTATTTATTTGAAATTCAAACATAAATAGTACGTGGTAAGGTGGACTTAAAGCCAGAGGCCTTTCCCACCTGTAAACCTTGAGGCCGTACAGGAGATAAAAGTTGTAGGTAGTTCTAATAAAAGAAGAGCTCTACATTTTATTTACATTAATAAAGCTATCCGTAAAATGACTTAAAATCATCACCATAATGTTAAAACTTGTCACAACAAGTTTAATATATACACTTATAGCTGAAGAATCTTTTATTCATTTTATAATGTACATCAAAGGTTTAACATCCATAAAATTCTTGAACAACGCTTACTTACTGTTACCAGTTTACGTTCATCGTCAAATGCGCACTTTTATTACATAATACCAGTAATTACGTAATGACTAAATCATAAACAACTTATTTTAAGATTCGGTATGTTATGTGTGAGCACATTAAAAGCGCTTTTGTGGTTGGGGATTGGATTTGTACATTTGAACGTAATCATGTATAAATAAAAGTGTATAAATGTTGCGCTAATGCGATGACATTTTAGACTATTACTCTAATACTCCATGAGTTTTGTAATACTGAAGCGAAATGGGATCAATAAAATTTTCTAAATTAAATGGATGGAATATGGATAAAATTACAATATTCTTAACATTCAACGATATTCTATTGTAATTTTAAAAAAATGACTTGGTAGTAACAACTAATGTCTGACAATTTTTTTAAATAAATATCAGCAGCTTTGTCAGTGATATGATGATCTTCAATATGCGGAGTTGCACTTAAATTTTTTTCAGTTTCACTATTAATGATATTAGAAGTAATAATCTTTTATTTAAAGAATTTTTGTTTTTATTTTCGATTAATAAACACTTGGCCAAATAACAGGATTATCGACATATTATTAAAAAAGAAAAATTACTTTTTCTTGTAACTTTAACTTACAACTAATAGAATTAATAGACAATAGCTAGATGATTCATAATTTTTTTGGATCGGGTTTGAATTTTTTATTTCCATTGTACAATAGAATCGACTCAGTTTAGAGCAATCAGTGACTAAGACAACGATTAAAAGTTGTTCTCTTATAGTATTCGAATCGAATCGAATCCCAAGACCTTAGTAAAAAGCGATCATCTGTACCATAAACTTTTGTTAACAGTCGCTTAATATAGTACAGCGAATGTTCTAACATGTCCGGGAAAGGATTTGCTATGATATTTGCAAAATATTGGCCTGCTTTTATGAATTCCAACTGTCACCCATCCACTACAAGCTGTAGACCTATATCTATATTTACACAATTATTTATTATTTTAAATTATCATTTTCTTAATTCCATAATCTAATCAATACACTTAGGAAGAGTTTAATAAAACAAGAAAATGAAAAACTGGTTTGATGAGAAGCAACTCATACCATAATTTGGATAATTAGCTAACCAATGGTCACGATGAATGTTTACTACCAAATAAAACTACTGAAGGCTAGAACTACTAGCTATAAATGGTGTCTAAGAACAATTGGTAAGTCCCATAACCCACAAATTGTTTAGAAACAGGAAGCGTTGCGGGCCCATTACAAGGACGTGGACTTTCACCGCCTTTCTATTCGGCACACGCTGTTGGAGCGAATTATATCCGTTGCGGGGACACACGGTCGTAGCGGTCGGAAGATACGTTTTATATTTAAAATAAATCGAACAAAACTGTTTTAGATAATCAATGTTAAATATCCTTTGCAAAAAAGCAAAAGTGATCAGGTATGATATATCCATACCTGACCGCATTTCTACAAATGTTTTAATTGAAACAAGTTTTGTTAACTTCTTGTTTTATCTCCGGGAGATACTAAAATATCTTTATTATTACGCAGTATAGGGTTACAATAGAAAATTTATCATGTCCACTAATATATTTATTTATGTAGTTGTCTGTTAATTTATATATATATATATATATTCATTATAGTTAATAAATATATTTTATTGATCTGTTTTCCTCTTTGTTACCTTTATATGCCTTGTGTAATTTGTAGAAACGTCGGTCGCAGGTACTAAAAAAATTACCAGAACATCAAACTACTTCAGATGCAGCAGCTGTGTGTTGTTTGTGCCTGCAGAGAGGCGTGACGCATTATCTTATTACAAATTTATAAACAATAACTTTGCGTAATCACTTTGAACGAATAAAGAGTCTTGTACGGTCAATAATGTATCGCGTAAGAGATGCAGATATAGATATTGATTGATAGGTATTAGGGCGGAAGTGGTTTAGTTGTTTACAGTTGTATAGGAGAATTTAGGCCTTGGGTAGTTAAAATCAAGTATTAGTTAGATGTTTTATAAAGTTCCAAAATCGAATCAATTCTTAAGCAGTAAGATATAATATTTAAAAAATGCTATGTTATTTTTTAATCAAGTATATTCATGTCTATAGAAGATATTATTCATTATAAAGCATATCTATTGTGTTTAAAGATAAATGTCTAATGTTTTATTTTCTGTGGTCAGTGCAGTATACACGTCATAATACTTTTTTATAATAACTTACTTTATTTTTTTTATAATACCTATTGGAAAAGTTAAATATATGCTAAGTTTTAAGTTTGAATTATCCTAAACCTAGTTGTTCTACAAAATATTACGGAATTTTTTAAGACGACCAATGTGAATTTCAATAGTTTACAAGTATAGTGACTAGCATCTTACTTTAACAAGTCAAAGGATAAGTTATAATCATTACTTACGCCATATAGATAAGACCTAAGAATAATTTTAGAGCACTAATAAAATGTGACCGTCAAAAAGACCTTGAAGAGGAGTCAACCGTTACGGATATTTTATATGCTTAGTTACGAAATGTATAAAATTTCGTTCCAGGCATTTAAATCATGTAACGTTACATACGATGCAACAATAATTAACTTTTTTTTAGCACGGATGTTACGCTTCCCGACTCATGTCTATGGTAAGCTTCATCTAACACAGAGTTCGCGGGAAGCTCCCCTCCTGGCGGCCGACACTTTTTACTATAAGTACTGTTCTACCCCCGTGTTCCCCATCAACGACCTTCGTGTTAAATAATAACAATAATTACACCATAAAAGATGTCACAAGTTATATACACATACTAATGATTAAATTATACCTAAATCCGTTTTGGAATTCCAGTATTAACGATTATCAACCTCGTTTAATGTATAATTATTAACTAACTCCTATCGATGAATTTATCGGAGAAAAAGAAATTTTACTAGTTTGTTAATCTATGCAAATCGGACCATAAATTTTTAGAAACATTGCTTTTTTTTCTATTCGCTTAATATATCTTTTTATGTGATCAATAAAGACATCCGGTTAGCTAAGAAGCGAAATACCATAAATATGATCATAAATAACCAGGTGATTCAATATGTTTTTTGGGTTTTAAGAGAAATTAAAACAGTATTAGGTAAAACTTTCTATATTTTAATATAAAATAAAAATTATTAATCTATACCCCGGCAAATACAAATATCGTGCAAAATTAAATAACTATTCGTTACTTGAAAAAATTACAAATGCTATTGAAACAATTATGATAGTAAAGTAGCGATACATTGCAATTACTTCCAGTAAATTTTAATCGCATCTCATATGATTAAAATCACGTATGAATCAATTAATTATAATTGTATTATCAGAACACATTTATCGTGACTATTCTATTTCAAATAACAAGGCTTTCGTGACTTGATCTTTCCTAACAGACATTGCAGCCTAAGTAACTGATGCGAAACAAAATTTAATATATTGAGTCTAAGGTCATGGCTATTAAATACTTTTCTACGCTTATATTATATAAGAGAAACGATTGGCATTTTTTTATGAAGTAAATAAGCACAAAACTACTAGATAAATTATGATCTCTAGTTCTAATGGTAAGGCAGTATAATAAACATGAAAATAAATTTAAAAAAATATAGAAATGTTTCGCAGAAGATTCGATTTACGCTTTAGCTCTCAAAATCACTTCAGGCAAAAAACATATTTCTGTTCGCAATGATTTTTCACGAAAATGATCAGACAGTTGTCGTTAAAATTAATGACTTATGTGACAAAAGTATAGATAAATTTAAAGACCCTTTGTTAAATAGAAAAAAATGTTTATTTGGCCCATAAATAAATAACAAAATAATATAAATTTTCCTTGCATCAAAAAGACACCACATCGCGTCATTTCATAAAAAATTAAAAAAAAAAAAACTTTGCGAATGCTTATATTGAATGGAAGCGATCGAAAGTAAAAGCTGATAACACTAAATTACTAGATATTAAAAATAAAACAATAACAAATTATTGGTTTATAGTTAAACTTCAAATACTTAATATTAAAGCTAGGAAATAAAAAGTTCATTACAACCATTAATCGAGGAGATATAGACTTTTATGGCATCATGGCGCGATAAGCACATTTAGTTCACAATTTATACTCAGATAACATTTCTTCTCCTTTCTAAAATAAATATACGTGACTTATAACGGCTTCTATGGAAGGATATTTCCAAATTTAACAGTGACTGTTATGGTGAGCGTTCATTACACAAAATGAGAAAATGGAAACAAGTTTCGACTTTAAGAGATTAAAAAATGTATAATATAATTAGCAGGTTTCCAACTTTACACACTGTTGTGGATAAAGTCTGCATAGGCCATATCCATACTGTTTCCGTAGCCTGGTGGTATGGCTTGCGCTTTACGAACCGGAGGTTATGACTTCGAACCCTGCGAGGACTCATCCAATTTTCATTATTGTTCTGGACTGGTCCCCCGCATTCATCTAAAGTAAGACGACCCATGCGTCGGTGGGCATTTAAAACGTCATCAACGATACAGTAGGTATTTATTTTAAGTAGGTATGTATTATTTTGTGTACATCATCATCAGCCTGTGTTAGTCCACTGCTGAACATAGGCCTACCCTAATGCACGTCTTCTCCTTTAGGGGGTTTTTAGACCGTATCCTACCACGCTGGTCCAATGCCGGTTGGTGGGTGGATCAACTTTTTGCATGCCCATCCGACGAATGGATCATCTTACTTTTCAGACACCTGGGTGATCGGCCCAAACGTCGGTCTTGAATTTTTATATCTTTATCGTTTTTTGTATCTCTTTCTCACGACTGACTCTGTTTTTTTGCCTTAAAACCACACGCATTATTTAAATGTTATATTTTTAACGTTTCTAGACGATACTTCTTCATCGCATGTCATCTTAATTAAACGGAGAGAAACGAGCTTATTGTTTGGTCAAAATTATAGGAAAGTGAAACTTTTAACATTTCTCTTATATTTTTCATGGATGCAGTAATTTCACAATACTTTTTAGCATCTTTAAAAACCAAAATGGAACTAAATATCAGATAAAGTTAATAACAATAATGAATGTACATAAATATTTAGTAACAGCATTTAGTTAAGCAAATAACTTTATCTATTATAATAAATATATGATATATTTAGTTAGGTTTCGAATGAAGTTTTTAGCAAAAGAGTATTACATACATTTGTTAAATATCTATTAAATAGTTAATTAAACTACAATGGCGACAAATATATGGTCACAGTTCTCGTGCTTATTGACTTACAAATGCCTTTAATACCGTCAGTCACGAGGTTCTCCTTGCAGTCCTCTCCCATTTAATGATTTCGGAGGAAGTAGTGGAATGGTTTAGTTCTTATCTTCGAGGGCGCCAGCAATCGGTTGTGTTGATGAACTATCATCTTGCTGGTTGAACCTTAAATCTGGTGTTCCTCAAGGCGGTATTCTTTCTCCACTTTTGTTTTCCATATTTATTAATCATATCACCTTTGATCTTCAATGTGCGTATCATCTTTATGCCGATGACCTGCAGTTGTACGCTGAAGCATTCACTAATAATGTGGAATCGGCTGTTAACAAATTAAATAAGGACTTGGCCACAAAAAGCTTGTGTGATAAGTTCGGTTTAGCTGTAAATCCATCCAAATGCCAAGCAATAATTATTGGCAGTGCACGCAATCTTAGCAAGTTGGATCTTTCTGCACTCCCTTGCGTACATTTTAATGGGGATCATATTCCATTTAGTCACAGTGTAAAAAATCTAGGCCTCTTAATAGATAAAACGCTAAATTGGAACAGCCAAATAGTAAGTGTTGCAGAGAGTTACAGGTATCCGCGGTGCTTGTATCGTTACAGTAAGTTTTTGCCCATTAAAACGAAAGTGACGCTCGTACAGGCCTTGATTTTTCCTATTATCGACTATGGTGACGTGTGCTATCTTGACCTGAGTGCAGATCACCTCAATAAACTTGACCGACTTCTAAATAACTGCATTCGATTCGTTTTTAATCTTCGTAAATATGATCACGTATCTGCGCAACGTTCCCAACTTCAGTGGTTGCCTATTCGCCAGCGACGCTCCTTACGAGCCCTAACCACTCTATATTCCTTCCTTAATTCTCCATTTGCTCCGTCTTACATATCTTCTAATTTTCAATACTTATGTGATGTCAGCAACAAGAATCTTCGTTCGACGAATACTCGTCACTTCATTGCCCTATTCACCGTTCTGACATCATGCACGCCTCTTTTTTGTCCAATCTGTCCTCCTGTGGAATGCGCTACTTCGAAATCAAGATGGCGGAGAGTCATTTGACCTTAAACGAAAGTTAAAGAGCACCTACTTGTAAATATCAACGGATAAATGAAATAGTCAGACATACTTTTATTATATATGTATATTTAAGTATTTATTTATTCATGTATGGTATATATGTATTATTATGTTTATATATATATATATACTATATATATTTACTTTTGAATATATATGCATTTGTTGTATTTTATCTATTATATTCATAGTTATATATTTATAATAAAAGTCAATTTACGATGTTAATATATTTGCACCTCCCACTTTTATCTCTGCATCACCCCAAGGTTGATTAGCAGAAAATGCCATTGGCATTAAGTCCGCCTCTGTACATTTCTACAAAGATTAAATAAATAAATAAATAAATATAATTTTAATTATTATATCAAATACTAGATAGTTAAATAGAGATAATGTAAAAGTATTACATCTCGTTACGTGCAATGTACAATGATGTAACATTTTCTGGTAATGATTGTTATTTGGGTGAAGACGATAGAACGGAAAAGGGAATGTAGCGGATTGGTGCCGAGGCCCGTCACATTCTTAAGGTGCAGTATGACTACTTGTTAAAATTTCCATCAATATTGAAAATGTTTAACGTGTCAAAATCAATGTTTAAAAATATCTTTTTCGAGTATTGGTTAATCTATATCTGATGTCTGAGCGGACAACTATTTATTTCCTTAAACAAATAAGAAAATTGCATAAATGACGCACAACAGCCCCACTGTTGCCCGACTACAGTTAGTGTTTTATGGCATTGTTCAATTGCTTACGTATTTATTTATTCTTTATGCACAAACTTGTGCAAAAGCAGACTTAATTGGGATTGTCAACCAGCCAACCTTTGGGTGGGGAAGAATAATAAGGTACGTGTAAAAAATTCGAATTACAGACAACGTAATTGTTTGGAAATCATTCTAATCCTATTGAGGTAATAAAGATGATTATTACAATATTTTGCTTCTGTCTACAAACTAATTGATGGTGATGTTAATAAAAAATAAAATAAAATAAGTTATTTGTGATCTATCTGAAATACATATGTTTTGAACGGAAGCACAATTTCAAAGCACGCTAAGAAAAATCAAGCGCTATAAAATAATTTAATAATGTATAGGAAAAAGCTTTGAAAAATTTCGCTTTAACGGACCAGCGCTTCGCCTTAAACATTTGAAGCCCCATTGAGTGGAACAAGATCGGTCTCCATGTTATCATTGCGTAAGAAGCTCTGCAAATAGCTATATATTTTTTGAACATACACAATAATCAAATGAAAAAGAAATCCCCGTTAAGAATTAATTGATTAAATTGCGAATCAAAATTATATCTTTTATAACACTTGTTGAGTTAGCCTGAAACAAGTTGTAATTTAAACGTCTAAAGGGTGAAATTTAATAAAATTGTTGGAAACATTTATTTTCCCAAAGCGAACTTTAAACTAAAACAAAAGCATATTGAATATGGAGGTAACTATTTTCTTCAAACATTTTTTTTGGATTTTATCTTTAAATTTTATTTACTTTACTGATTGCTAAATTCACATAATGCAGATGAAAATCATAAATTAGACGCAAAGTATATTATTTATGTGCAAGTCTGATTGAGGTTGCAGAAATTAAATGATAATGGCGTGTAACAATAACTTTTCGACCCACCAATTTGTGCCCATAGACTATTTATTTATGTTATTAAGCTGTCTTAATTTTATTTCCTTGTAAAATATTTAAATAATACAGTTATGCGGAAATAAAGTCACAAACAACCAACAAATGATTTTTGACTGATTTTAAGTTGACATTTTGTGCTCATAAAAATTGTATTTCTTAAAACTATGTACCGAAAGTTATGGACCTTTAAATAACTTTATCTTATTGGTTATCATTACCTTATACTAATACCGCGTTTTAGAGAGGCCTTTAATCTTTTGATATATAATCAAACTTCACAAAGGCATCATTTTAGTATTTCGCACGTACAGGTAACAAACCTGATTATATACATTTCGTATCATTTGTTCCAACAATCTCGATAAATCCGCATTTACTCTGTAACTTCAAATTCGATTTAGTATTTTAATACAATAACCTTCTAAACACCATAAAAATACTTTTGAAAGTGTAAATTACATTAAATTAGATGTCGGTACATTTATAATGATTACCTTATATAATGATGGTTTGTACATTCTGAGTCCAGTGCCCTCGGTCGACGGCACGTGCACTCACTTCAATTTCTAATCGTGTCATCATCATCATCATCAGCGTGTATTAGTTCACTGCTGGACACAGGCATCCCCTGCTGCACTTTCTCCATTAAGGGTTTTATGGACCGTATCCCACCACACTGGTCCAATGCGGATTGGTGGTTGGACCGACTTTTTACATGCCCATCTGACGCATGGATCATCTTACTTTTTAGACAATTCGGTGATCGGGCCCAAATTGCCCTAACCAACTAGGAAACTACAATGAAAATTGTTACCTCCAGTTTCTAAATCACACGCCCTTACCACTAGGCTACGGAGGCAGTTATCGGTATCGTATTGTGTTGTTTTCATAAATTATGCAGATAGAGCAACGAATGCCGGCAAGGGTATGGAGACTGTGCGTCTGATATCATGGAATACCCAGTAAAACCATACTTTCTAGCTTCGGTTTTCCGGTGCTTCAGGTCTACCATATTCATCACGAGAAGGAATAAGGTTATTCCCAAGTATAAACTACAGTTCTTGGCATTTTACTAGTGCGTGCTTGCCAAGGACGGTTCCTTGGCACGAATGCCACATTTTTGGTGATCTTAGGTAGAGGAGATAATATGTTTGTCCTTTCCTCTCCTATGTCTGTCTGCGTATTTGTTCTCTGGCAAACACGCATCTTTCCATCCGAAACAGCCATGCTCTAAGAGAAACTGCGATGCGTGGAAGGTACGCGAGTTAAGCATCACTTTAAGGTGGGTATATGAGGGCCAAGTTGGCGCCAAAGTTTATATTACTTATATTTTCATATCATATTTGACTCATGTATGTAGAGATATAAAAATTGTATGTATACGCTTTACAAACGTTTCGTAAAAAAATAATAACTCAATAATGTTGTATAAAGTTTGTCAAAATATCTTCCGCGATTAATTTAGCTCCGGGGTATGAATAAAAAGTGAATTGAAAACGAAAAAAAAAAACAAGACAAAGAAACAGTTGATTTGATGTACATTCTCCGTTCTCATTACATCATAACGTCTACATTTTCCGGTTGTTAGAGATAATATCTTTAGCGAATTTTGTTTTGGTTTACTATGAGATAATGTCAGTGGTTCTAAAACTTGGGATATAACAAATTATTATGAGGAATTTATGGTTAAACACTTTAAGTAAATGCACTCTTCGGAATTACAATCATAATTTATCTTTAATTAAAAATGTTTAGTTTATCTTTGATACAAAGTAAAGGATAATATTTTCAAGAGGCTGCTTAGCTTTTTATTTTAAAGGAATAATGTTTCTCTGCAAAGTTTCTCTTTCTGTGTTTACCTACATATTACACTATTAAAACTACAATGAAAAATAATTTTAAGCTTTTCCTTGCTGATACTATCTAGTAGTGCCTGACATTTAAAGTAAACTGCGAATACTTGACAGTGCTGTAGAAATATGGGCGACAATTGATAAGAGTAATTGCGTAAAAAAGACGATTTCATTGTACGTAACAAAATCATTTAAGTTATTTTGATGTAACAAACAGACTCTCTAATTTTGTATATATTGCAACGTCCCACTGAAAAGGATTAGATTTAGCCCGATAAAATAAGGTTATGATAAAGTTCTGACATAACTAAAACAACTCTCTGACTCTGACATGACTAAAATAGCATTCTGATGTAAATAATAAGATAGTAAATAATAAAAATATTATTAAAATAAACCGCATCAAAATCCGTTGCGTATTCTTAAAGATTTTAGCATAATTAGGGACATCGGGACAGAAGGACAGGGAAAGTAATCTTGTTTAATTCTATGTAGTGATATGCCTTACGGTAATGTCTACAGCGTCATAACAATTGTGCTAATTGTGAGCCTGTAGACATTTACTAGGTTAGAAATCAGTTCGTCACTAGAATCCAGAACGTTTTACTGATACATTAAAGTTTGATGTTGAATAAAACATTTTTATTTGTTGTTTTAAATTACTTTTGTTTTCAAAAACTCTCTCCGAAGATCTGTACAGTAGTACAAATTAAATAATAATTTGATTGTATATACTATTAGTTATCAGCTATCATTCATTAATTCTCATATAATTATATACAGTATATATTATACCAACTTCGTCTGCCCGTGATCATGGATGCTGAAAAGAATCCGAAACGTCGGGAATAAATATATTTAAGTAACGCGAAATCCGTAAATTTGTAGATTTGATATGTATAATAATCGCGTAAATAAAAGAAATAATTATATCTTATAATTAGTTATTAGTTATCTTTCAATACCTTATTTGTCTTCAAATATGGCGTAAAGGTTCACTTAAAACCTATCGCTAGCTAAGTGTAGCAAATATTTGCTTGTCGCTTACAACAGAGGTTGTTAGCGCTTCCTTTCACCTTCTACAGCCTTCGCAGTTTGCGATCCCAGTGTTGGGCAAGAAGTCCCACGAAAGGAGTTGCCATAAAAGATCAAAAGATTTTAACTGCGCTTGTCGTAATGAGATATGCACTTGAGGTGCAGCAAATAGTTGCGATAGTCAAATGTCGAACTCACCGTTAGTACATGTCTAAGTTCAAACCGCAATGTCAAAACTTGTATTATGAAAAGTGGAAATAGATTTGACTTTTAGTGTTGGTAGTTCTCTATAATGGTAATTATTAATTTCTGTGTTAATAACGACTTAGCTTTTGCAACCATAAATTGTTTTAGACTCCTCTTAAAACTTCATAACTAACAATCTATGTATTATTGATGACAACTGTGTATTTTTATTTACTTTTTGGTATATAAAATAATTTAAAGAACATATATCAGGTAAGATTTTTCCAAAATAAGCGACGACCAAAAATTAAGTCATAATCATGCGCCAATTTTAATTTTAAATGAAACAAAACAAATATGAGTTAGCGGCTTAGTTTAGTGGCGTGTTATAATTAACTCTTAAAAATGTCCAGAATCTAATTAAGAGAAAACCATTACAACTTAGTTATAGTCACACTTATTAAATAATTGCCCACCGGACATTGCTTCTGTAACACATGTTTATAAATCTGACCCCTACACGTGTAATTGATCGAAGATTGGACCCGGGTTACATTTCCCAGCACTCTGTTAGGCGAACTTACGAAACGAGCGAAAGTGAGAGGCGAAGATTCGACGCGAGAGTTTAGGATATCTTACCGTGTTCCTAATAACTCACGTGTATGTAATTGATAATCGATTTAATATCGATTTTTAAATTGATAGTCAAACAGTAATTAAGTTAAGACTTGGAGATCAATCGAGATTGGAATACCGTTGCATAATTTCTTTCTTTTGATCTGTTTCTGTATGATTTATCAATTCGTGTATTTACTGACATCATACATCATCGGCCTGTGATAGTCCACTGCTGGACATATGCCTCCCCTAATACACCCCTATCCATTAGGGGGTTCACTTACGCATATTTATGTAAATAAAATTGGTCTATATTTGTTTACATAGTATAACTGTTACAGTTATGCCCTTCAAATCAAAGCAATTTTTAATTTACGAGTGCCCTGCATTAAGTACATCCTTAAAAATGTTTTAGTCACCATAGTTTCTCAGGTATTATTAATCATCATTCATTCATCATCAGCCTTTGATAGTCAACTGCTGGACATAAGCCTCTCCTAATACGGGGTGTATTAGGAGAGGCTTATCTATTAGGGCGTTTCGAATATCCCACCACGCTGGCCCTAATGAGGGTTGGAGGGTGGACCGACTTTTTACATGCCCATCCGATGCATGGATCATCTTACATTTCAGACAATTGGGTGATCAGCCCAAATTTCCCTAATCAGCTAGGAAACAACAATGAAAATTTGGTTTGGTTGAGTCCCCGCAGGGTTCGAACTCACGACCTCCTGTTTCTAAAGCACGTACCTATGCCACTAGGCTACGGACGCAGTTTCAGGTGTTATACTTAAGTTTAATTGTATTTATTTGTATGTATATTTCACGTTCGATGATACATTCATTTTCTGTGTAATGTAATAAACTGTTTCAATATTTATTATAAATATACCTTGTTATTTAGGATGAAATAAAAAGGGAGCTTCTTTGACTTGCCTCCGTTGCTCAGTGGTATCGTTTTATGTGTAACCAAACTGAGGTCGTAGGTTTGAATCGGAGGATTTAGTAGGAACGTTCAGTTCGTTTGGGAAAATATAGCCTGCGCACCCATACACTCAAAAAGAAAAAAGATCTATTTGTCGAGTAACACAACCCTTTGAAAATATATTTAAATACATTAACAATCTTATCTAATAACCCTTTGGGCTGAGGTGGTGTGATACTGACGTAAAGCTGAACTCATATTCAGTTGACTATTATTATATTAGGCTGGGAGCTTAATTACCTTGATACTTTTAAACGCGTAAATGACTGAATAGATAGTAATTGTAGACGGTACAATAAGCTGTATTCCGCTACTTTATCCGCGTGGTAGTGTATAAAAAAAATAAAAAAGTAGCCTAGGTTGCTTCCTATTACCGCAGCTATCTTTTAGCAAATATCCCGTGAAAATCAAAGCACCTATTGTAGAGATTAGCTAGATCAGACAGACAGACAAAAACTTAAAACAATGTTGTTTTGTTAATGCACCAGTTATATCACTATGTAATCATTAAAAACGATGTTTTTTTATGTTACATAGAGACACTATAATTTTATTTGTTTGAATAGATAAAGAAAGATAAAAGCTTATTAATGAGTGTAGTTGAAATTTACTATAGTCGTGACGTGTGACATAAACACACATAACTAACGGTGTTATTTTTTTCGCCAAAAGAAATGACTAATCGCGTAGTCATTTCTTTAATAAAGTGAAATTTGTTCCGTTTTTAGTTTCTCGTGACATTTTTTACATGCAAATTAGATGAAAGCGGTAAAATGAGTCTGATGACTAATTCATATTAATTTACACTCCTTGTTAATTATTACCATTTCACGGTAGTATATTTGATTCTAAATTCGTAAATGTTTTTATTATTAAGATAATCCTAGGTCGAAACGCTTTCGTTAAGCATTTTCAAATATGATCAACATCTAGCTTAATAAACATGTTAAAAATATGAAACAAAGACCGCGGAATGTAATGCCTAAACAGCTATGTTTTATTGAATCTATTTAAGCAAAAAATAGCTTTCATGTTACGGTGTTGAAAAATATTATTTAGACATTTTTGGGCAGAACTTCTTCCGATGCTGTTGTATTACAAGTAGGAGGTCGTAGATTCGGATCTTGAAGGAAACAACTTCGTGTTATCGTAGTTATCTAGATATTTAGTGCAAAATGAGCTGAACATCCAATCGTCTAAAAAGTAAAAGAATCCTTGCGTCAGATGGTCACTTAAAGTCGAGTACCGGTTGTCAAGACTATCTTCACCAATTCTTATAGAACGTCAGTCCCTCAAATGTGCTGATAATTAATCCATCGATCTAATCCAGCATAATTTTTAGCTTTTGAAATGTATGGTGATGCCATTCGCTTTTTAGAAATCAAATAATTCTGGTAAATCTGAATCTACACGTGACTCGATAACACAGATGTAGAAGAAAATGGGCTGAAAAGGTGGAAGCAGAAAATATCTTTTTTTTATAACTAATTAAATAAATTTAACCAAATAAACAAAATACTGACTGCCTCCGTAGCCTTGTGGTATGGGCGTATGCCTCAGAAATCGGAGGTCGTGGGTTTGAATCCTGCGGGGACTCAACAAATTTTTATTGAAGTTTCCTAGTTGGTTAGGGCAAAAAATGATCCATGCGTCGAATGTAAAAAGTCGGTCCTCCCACCAACCCGCATTGTAGGACCAGCGTGGCGGGATACAGTCCAAAACCCTAATGGATAGTGGTGTATTAGGGGAGGCCTATGGCCAGCAATGGACTATCACAGGCTGATCATGATGATGATCATCATGATGAAACAAAATACAATGATTACTACTAAAATATTAGATATTTAAATTAAAATTTTGATGAAACATTGTCCATATTATTTACGAGTAACACAAGACCGAGCGTCACGCTTGACTTTCCAGTGTTACATTAATATTTATGCGATATGCAACGGCCCTTTCCACGTCCAGAATATCAAATAATCGATGCAATAACTGTTTATATAATATTACCGCATATTGCGTTAGTTATTAGCATATTATGTTACCGCTTCTATAGATGTACCATCCCGGTTACTTAGTTTACGTAGTCAAACAAAAACTAGTTTAATTCCTACTTTAAAAACGTACAAGAGGTAAAAAAATTTTTAGTTTGAAATTATGTAAGTTTCTTGTGTATTTATACCCAATTAGTAGAGCTAGGGTGCCTTTTTCGGATGATTTAAAGGTATTTAGTTCTCTCGGGATAGCGAGTAGACGGGTTGGCTACTGCTGCATTACTTATAAGCTAAAGAAAATGATTAATTATTAATATTCTTAGAAATAAAGCAAAATAAAATAGGTTCTGAAACAACCGATATCAACTATAAACTTTTTTACCGGTCATTATTATTAATATGATAATGAAACAGGCCTTTGGTTTCAGCCACCAATAGCAATTTATTATGCATCACAATTTAGCTATGAAATGCATGCAAGTCACTAACCTGTGATTGATAAAGATACGACTGACTTTGTCTAGATGTCTTAAAGCAATGACAATATAATTATTTCTTTTATTTACGCCATTATTATACATATTTAATCCACTATTTACAGCTTTAATTATTTATATTTATTCCGATGCTGGAAAGAGTCCGAAACATCACGAAAAATGATTAACACTTAACGCGATAAATCCGTAAAAAGTGAATTTGATACAGTGATAATATGTTAACGAAATTATTTGGTACTTACGCAAAGTGAATTAAAACTACTATTTAATGACCAAAGTAGCGGTCATTTGCAGGCATTCTGGCACTTCCTGAAAAAACTTCTAGACCGTTGCCCACTTACCAAATGACCTAACTCTTACGTCACATCCAAAAGCACTCCAATGTTTAGGTGATTCGATAAAGATGCATTGTCACGGCACAATGCTGGACCGATGCCGTGATTTGCCTTACAAAATGACCCCCGTACGTTCACCATTAGAGTGATATTGCGCAATCATGTATTGAAAGTTAGTACATACTCTTCGTTGAGCGCTGTTTTAAGGTTCATAATTTTGCCCATTTAGAAACGGAGCAGACAAGAACAAAGTAACCCATAGTTACAAAAAGACGCCATACGTATGGCGTTCTAATAAGTTGGCTGACATACAACGATTGACATCTCGCTGGCAAATCGTACTTTCACAATGTGGGATACAGTCTAAAATGTGTGTATTAAGGGAGGCCTTCGTCCAGCAGTGGAGTAACACAGCCTGATGAAGATGATGATAATGATGAGATTTATTACGCCGCTTCAAGTCTAAATTAGCCAGACTGTATCCAAATGAAAGTCCAATCATTTGATGTTTGAATTTTTTAATTTCTTTCATTTTTTCGAAAAATATTTATTGTTATAGATAGGCAGCACTCGAAATATTAAAAAAATTTGCTAATGAGGTTAAAAAACCAATTTTCTCGAAGATTTTCAATTTTCATTACAGGTATATTGGACACGTTGTGTCTTTCCATCAAAAGCCCTTTGTAACAACAAAGCGTCCTTTACAAACTTATTTATTCCTTTGTTTGCGAATGTAATCGTGTCATTTAGAGAGGCAAAGTAATAATTCCACGAACAACTCGATACGAAACATAATTCGCGAGCGTGCAAACCGATGATTGCATAAGTGCTTGCGGATTTCATCACATGGACGTGCAATTAGGCACAGCAGTTGCATCCAGACAGATAGCCACGCATTGTTCCTAGACTAATTTGTCTTAAATAATAGGTAGAATAATTTGACTTATCGTATTATAATGTGTCCGTGGAGTTTCAACACTAACACAGTTCTGGCGGTTGGGGTTTATTAAATTGACTTTTTATTTCCACATTTTTTAATGCTAAAACCATTAACCTCTCAAATTTATATGCCTTTAAGTAGTAATTAAATTCGCGAAGAAACTTTCTATTTATGCCACGTTTTTATTAACAGATATTTTAACTAATTAAACGCCTGTTTAATATTGTAAAATTTATTAATAAAGACAACATAAAGAACCTATTTCAAACGATAGTTTAGGTAAGTTATATCCATTTTGCATTATTTAAACAGTAATACTAATTGCAGTATTACTATTTAAATATGCCTGCAACTTTTACTTAAAAACATAGTTCAATTTGCACTTTAATGCACGAGAAAAATGAATGAATGAGAAAAAAACCTTAATTTAACATTTATTTAAAAATATTATGTTCCATTATGTGACCTACCTGATATTTTAAGCCTTACACAACACAACACAAAAATGTTCATGGGACCCTTGACCTTAAAAGACATATTCCACTTTCAAATAAGCTAAGTTAACTATCAAAGAAAGTAAACGTTTTATAAGCTCAAAGTCAAACTTGTCTTATCCATGTTATATCTTGTCAAATTTGAATTTATAACAAATTGCTGCAAATCCATTAAACTAATGCAAATTTGGTTAAGATCGAGATTAACGAGTTTCTGTGATAAATTTTGTAATCATAAATATTATTTAAATGTAACCTTTATATTTTTGGTATCCAAATTGCTAAGATTGCGTAACTAAATGTAATATAATAATATTGCTCGTCTGGACTTGTTTAACGTATTTATTTTATTTCATAACAGTGTGTGAGTCCCACCAAACACCAAAAGTTATTAAAATTCAAGTATTAAAGACTACATAGACTATATAGCCAATGTAAAAACTTTTTACTGCCCCCGTAGCCATATAGGCTTGCACTTTAGAAATCGGTGGTCGTGGATTAAATTCAAATTCAAATATCTTTATTCAATATAGAAGTGTAACACTCGCTTATTGATTGTCAAGGACGCTACCACCGGTTCGGAATAGGACGCCTCCGACCTGAGAAAAACCGGCGAAAGAAACTCAGCGGGCCCATTTTGTCATCTTTTCAAGTAATTAAATATATACAAATAAATTTTCTTATGAGCTACATACAGTTCTATCATACGTATATTATACTTGAAAAAGCCTGGAGCGAGCATTCCATTACCAGGCTGTGTTCTCATTTATAAATTCATTTATTCTATAATAACCTTTAACACATAAACGTTCCTTTACTACTTTTTTAAATTTATTAACAGTTAAATTCTGAACGTTTACTGGGATTTTGTTGTAAAAGCGTATACATTGTCCCATAAAAGATTTACTTATTCTTCGCAGTCTAGTTGCTGGAAGAATTTAATTATGTTTGTTTCTAGTATTTATGTGCATCACAATGTCTACGAAAGTCGTTTTAAATTTTTTTGCACATACATTAGGTTTTCGAAAATGTATTGAGAAATTAAAGTCCTAAAATCCTGCGGGGACTCAATGACATTTCATTGTTGTTTTTAGTCGGTTGAGGCAATGGGGGCTGATTCTCCCAATTGCCTGTAGAGTAAGATGATCTTGGGTGTGGTGATCTGTCGATCTCTGTCCCGTTGTGTGTTATCCGTCCCATCGGCATTTAAGAGTGAAGGAAGATCATATCTAATGTCGTATCGGCGCTGATATCTAATATGGATCCCTGTCTATACAGGGAGCTGCGGCTAGAGCATTTTAGCGCCGGCCGTTGAACTGTAAAGGCCATAAGGTATAAAGTGGTGGCAAGGCACCTCACCTTCCACGCGACGCATAATCTCTCTGGACACGGCTGTTTTATGAAATACCTGTGCTGTGTGGCTGAGAGACTCTATGGAGGAGTGCCACCTTTATGGCGTTTATGCCGATGAGACGGTTGGAGAGTGAAGATCGTGGGGCGCCCCTTGCATTGCAATTGCATCTGCGAGGACGTGATGGTTCGGAAAGAAGCCAGGGAATGACTCAGGGTGGCCAATAGCGCCCTTACTATCATTATGGTAACAAAGGATGGCCCACGCGCGCAACCTTTTTTCCCTGATACTGAGATCCTGGACGGAGGACAAGAAGACAAGGGCTCAAGAGAAGGTGCTGTAATGTTAGCTTTGGTACGGCACCTGAAGCGACAATCCGGGTGTTCCAACACTATCTTTTGTAATCGTTTTAGGACGTTAGAGCCTACAAAAAAACTGACTACAGTAATTTACCCATAGATTGCAATTGATTTCTTAGGTTGTGGAGGTCAGATCCTAGTAATTCTACAAAAAAACTGTTGTCATCATGAATTTGTAGCCGACTTCATGAATAATGTAATGAAGTTAATCTTATTTTCTAGGTCGAGTGTCTATCTATTGCCGTATTAATCTAATTTCATAGTGCTTTCAAATGAAACATATATAGAAATTTTCTTGGTTAAATTTGTCGCAGATAAAAGTTTTAAAAATAACCTATCATACAAAATGTCTAAATAGGAATTGCGTAATTGATGTTTTATTGCATATTTTATGTCAAAAGTGATCTTTTTTATATTTTTAATTAATAACAAATTAAAGGGACGCTAACATATTAGATATTTTATATATTCGGGTGATGATACTCTAACTAAGCAAAAACAATTATAACATAAAATTATTTTTCCGCTAGATTAGAACCCACGATCTCTTTATATAGTAAGCATAGGAAATTAAGACCAGACCCGTGTAAACCGTAAAAATACAAATTATATATAATTATCTCATGGTCCACATAGATAAAAAGGTCGTGGAAAGATCTCAGAAGACTAATACAATCGTAGTCATCCTCTCACGCCTTCAAGACGTGAGAGATTCACTTTATACCATAATTTATTATTAATCTACTTTTAGTATTTAATAAAACTTATATTGCAAACGAAAGCACCTTACTAAATATCCTTTTCTCCCAGGATTAGAACCTTAAGATTGTAAAACAAAGGCTAATACCACTACGACATGAAGTTTGTTTTTAATCAACTAGCAGTCCATGTCGTTGCTCGTGTTGTTTTTAGATTTTCCTATGGTAATAAGTAGCCTTTAAAGTATTTTTTTAAATCGGCACAGTAGCTTAAAGTTTATTTATTACACACAAAAATACTAATCCTTTCTCTTTATATAAATATAGACTAAGTTATGAACTATATATATATATATATATATATATATACTAAGTAGCATTTAAAGTTTTTTTAATTGGACAGTAGCTTAAAGTTTATTTATTACACCCAAAATACTAATCATTTCTCTTTATATAAGTATAGACTAAGTCATGAACTATATATATATATACTAAGTAGCATTTAAAGTTTTTTTAATCGGCACAGTAGCTTAAAGTTTATTTATTACACCCAAAAATACTAATCATTTCTCTTTATATAAGTATAGACTAAGTCATGAACTATATATATATATACTAAGTAGCCTTTAAAGATTTTTTTAAATCAGCACAGTAGCTTAAAGTTTATTTATTACACACAAAAATACTAATCCTTTCTCTTTATATAAGTATAGACTAAGTTATGAATTGAGGGAAGGTAACTTCGCCACGGGGTAGGAAATATTTGTTAGCAGGACTATTTTAGCCGAAGCCATCAAACCAACTGGCTATTTATATTCTATGTCATCATTTTATCAAGTTTGCAAACTTTTTACAAGTAATGAAATTTATGCTACACCTATGTTATGGTAGAGTCTGAAGGACTTTAGCACCTTCGTAGAAGCTTTATAATATTCCTGTTTTTTTGATATACTCGTATTTTCCCTCTTTTTAATATACTTGTGATCCTGAACAAAAGTTACTATAGCTCAGAGCACTATAACAATATAGAATAATTAAACAAAAGGAAATGTTGTATAATTTTATTTATGTATTGTATTTTTAAGATTTAGAAATAATTTTAATTGTGATTTGTGATGGGCATGTAAAAAGTCGGTCCACCCACCAACCCGCATTCTGGTGGTGGGATACGGTCCAAAAACCCCCTAATGGAGGTGCATTAGTGATTTGTTGTGCAGATGGTGATTTGTATTTATTTATAATAGCTGTACATAGTGTACAAATTATAAAATTTACTAGCTATTAAAAAAATTATGAACAAGTTCTTTTCATAAATGAGTTATATAAAATTCTACGTTATATAATAACTATAATTGAATGTCTAATTACTTAGTTTTACTAATACTTTCTTTTAATATCACAGAACAATATACCTTTAGCTTACATTCGAACAAATAGCATCGATAGATTACATCACTAATTACTGATCCGGTTCATTTATTTATAAGATCTAATCGACCTCAAATCTTAAATGAAGATGATTATCGAATGAGCTGTGAGTCGAGTTTCAGAATGTAGTTCATCTAACTTGTTCCGGTATTCTTCATTGAAAAGTTTCGGAAATATCCGTGAGAAAATTTCAAAAATCACGTAATATCCGGTTAGTAGTTACTGGAGAATCTTTCAACTAGTTATTAGACTGGTTTGTTTGCACTCAATTATTTTTGTAATTTAGTCAACTCAGCATATAGCATCACATATTTTAAGTGATAATGTAACTTATACGTAGGTGAGCAAAAAGTTTTAAGTGTTTTAGTTTACACAAGAAAATGTAAAAATGTAAACAGGCTCAGCTTCAGAAAGTTGAAAGAAGTGAAGAAAAGTGTTATTAATGTTAGTTTTAGTCTGGCGATTGCGAAGCCTATACGCTGTATCAAATTGACGGTTAAAAAAAATTACGGGAGAGTGATGCCTGCTAATTGCGCTTACAGTTATTCTAGAAATGGGCTACAGTTTAAGTTTACCACCACGTGCTACCTTAAAATCAGAAACCTATTAACCATAATAATAGTTCTTTAACTGTATTCTCTAATAAATTTACTAATACAACAGTAAAATTACAGAACCCATAGAGAAATACTTGGATGCAACAATTAGCAACTTAAGCTTAACACCATCATGAATCTTCGTGCAAAACGATCTAGTTCAAACACATGAAAATAACCGATCCGCATAGTGAAGTGCGTTTAATCAGAACCTATTAAACCGGTCGCATCGACGTTAAACGTTTAAGGCTAGGACTTCCTTAGCACTAAGCCATTACAACACTAGACCAAGTCTAAATGCCGCCTAGGTTACATTAACGAGATAAGTCCATACGATCTTTTTATAGTAATGATGTGTAAGCAATTGATTTAATAAGTCACGAGTTAAACTGCTGGATTGGGCAACCGATGCGTAAACAGGCAACACAGTTAAAGATCAAGAAGCCGATTAAATAGTTGCAAATGCTCAACAAAGTATTGACATCTATAGTTAAAGTTTAAGTTAATTTAGACTAAGTATGCTACAAAGAAAATCAAGGAAACGAGAAGAAGAAAGAAGAGAACATTATCGTACGAATGGTGTTGGATTAGTCGATGGTAACTCTATAACTGACAACTTAATGACGATCCGTCAGTAGAGCCGCTTGTATGTAGGTGTCTATGCTTAATCTAAATTGGCCCAGATATGTTACTATCACTATCACTATCATCACTATCACAATCACTATATAGTATAAAACAAAGTCGCTAATTTATAATCGGTCAGTATATACGATTAAAAAGGCTATTGATAAAACTTTTAAAGTATAAAAAAATAGTGGTTGTTCCTCTGCCTTATGAGGATAAAAATAGCACGTTGGTTGCATTCACTAGCTTAGTAACACGTACTGCAAACAAGTTGAGGACAGTGCAAACCATGATTTCGAAATGAAAATGGCATCAAAGCATGCAATTGTGTCATATAAGTTAGTGAGTGGTTGAGCGGCGTTAGCTCGAAATCATCCAGCATTATCATTCTCCTCTTTTAGTCCACTGCTGGATATAGGCCACCCCTAATGCACGCCCTCCCCGTTAGAAGGTTTTTGGACCGTATACTACCACGCTGGTCCAATGCGGGTTGGTGACTGGACCGACTTTTTGCGTGCCCATCTGACACACGGATCATCTTCCTTTTCAGACAATTGCATGATCGGCCTAAAGTGCCCTAACCAACTAGGAAGCAACAATGAAAATTTGTTCAGTCCCCGCAGGCATCGAACCTACGACCTCCGGTTTCTAAAGCACACGCCCTTACCACTAGGCTACGGAGGCTTAAGTAAACCCAGTAACTTATATTTAACTAATTCTAGACGTCGACCATAATTTAAGAAAAATATAGCAGTTCAGTAATTACGTTTCTGCTACTGCTTACTAGCAAGCTTTTGCTTAGGAAAAAGTTCATGTAATCATGCCTTTATCTTCGATTTCAAATAAGATACGGCCTACATATAAATATTGTTAACGAAGTAGAGCGTTGAGATATCACATGTATTGCATTTTTTATTGGCGGTTAGTACAGCAATTGACAGGCTAGCGAGAATCAACTAAAGAGAAGCGTTAGAAGCAATTACGTTAATATCACTAACTAATATTAAACAGAGTCGCTTTTCCTGTCCCTATATCCCTATGTATGCTTAAATCTTTCAAAGTATGCAACGGATTTTGATGCGGTTTTCTTTATTAGACAGAGTGATCGAACAACAAGGTTTATATGTATACAGCACATGCTTAAATTGTAGGTGCATTTATTATCAGCATAGCTCCCGTGCGAAGCAGGGGCAGGTCGCTAGTTATCTTTATTAACGTGATTGCTCTAACGCTTATAACTGCTTATAAGTTAATTCTTTACCATATCAGACTTAGTAATGTGTAAATATTCCCTAGCTTTCATTATTGTAATAAATCGGAACATATCACTTTAATATAAAACCCCAGCGTGTAATAAACAATCTATTAAAATGCGTATATGATATTTAGTATTACAGTGTTTTATTGCGCATTTAAACGACAATGATTACTTAGATATTTTATCGAGCAAAGTTGTACTTCTTCAGGCAAATTAGATATGAATAGGCAACACACAGTTATACAACTGAGTAACTCTCAATTATAAGTTACGACTTTCCAGTTAACAGCTGTAAAACAGATACTATTATCGCTACAGATAAAATATATGTTAAGTTGTTGCTGTTATATAGTCTGTGGTCAAACTAGAAACATTATCGATGCCCAATCGAGGTTACAGTACGAGCGGGATCTTAAGTACGTGACTAGTCAATCTTGTGCCAGAAACACAGTCATCGATGCATATATATAAATAAATTTGAATGCCCTTAAACTATTTGAATTTGTTCGTTTGAATATTAAACACCGTTAAGTGGGGAATATAAACAATTCTTGACGTTCGTCGCATCCGCTTTTAACAAAAGACTTACCATTGGAAACTATTTATCTTTAACATTTATTAAGTTTACATCATCATTCATATCAGCCTGTGATAGTCCACTGTTGGACGTCTTATCCATTAGGGAGTTTTGGACCGTCTCCCATATCATGTTGAAAGTTTCAATATTTTTAATATTCCAATTTACATTTCAAATGTCGTTGTTAGAATTTTTTTTATTTACCTATTTTTAAAAATATCTACAAGTTTTATGTTTAGGATGAGATTTAAAACAAAACATTTGTCTCTACAGCGTCAAAGCGTTATTGTTACAAGTGCCATTACATATAACTTTGTAATTTTGTAGTAATAAAAATAAACTAAATGAAAAAAGTATACTTAGCACAGAAAACGTTAATTTTCAACTATAATTAAGTAAATGATATAGCAGCATCATTTTTTTTATGTTAATGTAATAATTTGTAATAAAAATATCTCAGATCAATCACACTAAAAGTTTTAATAGTTTCATTCTAGTGGATTACGTTTTCAGTATTAAAGGTCTGAGTAGGAGATTTTATTGTGCACTAGTGTCAACAAGGACACACCGGCCCTAAAATAAATTGAAGTAAAAAGAGATCAGATTCAGTGCCGAATTTGTGCGTGCCCGACGACGTGCATCTACATGTACAACCGACGCATAGACCATGATATGCACACACAATCGGGTGAATGGCCTGTATGTTTCTAATAACAGAAATGCGAAAAATCAAAAACATTACAAAACAAACTTGGTAAATCCCTTAGGACTAGTATAAGACGCAGCTTTTACTCCAAACCACTAGGTTACAGAGATTACCATACACTGACTACTCAATTCATTAAGTTACTTTATAATGGGTATAAGCTGACTGCGCTCTGTGCCTGAATGGTATAGCTATGTCTTAGAAATTATCATTGTTTTACTGGTAGATTTAAGATCACCATTTCGAAAGTATGATCCATGCTCGGATGGCAATAAATTAGCAGTCCACACACGCATTGGACCTTACGCGTGGTGATACGGTCAATCTGGATGGAGTGTATCTAGGAGGCCATGTCAGGAAGTGGACTATCAAGCATGATGATGCATTATACTCAGATTGTTTCAGTACTCACTAATTGATTACGAGAAGACTATAATTTAACAATCATTATCCGAAAGCTTTCACTCTGCATAAATTTAGACTAGACATGGCATTAACCGCTTTATGGAATCTGATTTCTCTTACGAAGCAATTGAGCTGTTTAGATAATGTGTTAAAATGCAAAATAAAGTACTGTTTCGGACATATTAATCGTCATAATATAACCTTTGATATTAACGCGCTTGGATTACGATCGTATTATTTGGAAATTAATGTTTGCAAATAACGTTGCGTTTATATTAACGAGCGTAATCTGAACCAAAATGCGGCGTTGGGATGACGTCGATTGATGGAAATAGCAATTGTTACACAATGTCCGTAATCAGCCTAGGAAGTAATCGTGTGACGTCATGATGTTGCAATTTTAACAAATTTACTACGTCTACCTTCGAAATTGTGCTAGAATAGTTTTATCATTAATTACTACTTGCATATGAGCGTTAAATGCTCCAAACATTAAATAACATTTGATGAAAGAATAAAATGAGAAAAATAATGCACTACCTTTAGGAAAGTCTAAAGTAGAGGAGAACCCTAAATAAATGACATATTAAAATCCAAATATATCTTGAAACATGGTCAACGTATTCATATACCGTTTAGGCTATTCAATTCTACGTTCAATGCTGGACGTATTAGAGTTTAATTGATAATAAAAAGAATTTTCTAGAATGGGAGATCGCCTTGACACTGTTTCCATCTCGACGATCCCTCAAATTGAATTCGTCCAATCAAATCATCTGAGTTTCGCAATAGTTTTAATAACAAATTGCTCGTTACAATAGTGATGTTCTGAAAATAAAATTACTTCTCAAATTTGGATGAGAATATGCAATTAAAGTGATTTATGACATTTTAGCGATTGATGACTTATGATATTCGTTAGTGACTATTGCTTCTAATAAGTTTTTTAATAGTGAGTTATTTATTTAAATGCTTTAAAGTGTTTGAAATACAATACATAAATAAAGGTTGTCTTTGATACGTTTGGTATAGTTTTGGAGGTGGTAGGTCTCCTTTTACATGAGGCCGTTTGGAGCTTGTACCACCGTGATGCCTATTTCTGCCAAAAGCAGTAGTGGGCTAACACTACCGTGTTCCGGTTTGAAGCCAGCGTATTTACTGGATAAACAAGACGTGACATTTCATGTATCACTTAGGCAGCGCATTGGTGATGCCCCTAATATTGCCGATGACGATTGGCGCTGGTGATCACTTTCCATCAGGTGGCTCGAATGTTTGTCTGCCTTCGTTGGCAATAAAAGAATAATAATTAAACCCTTTCTTTTATATTACATAAACAAAACACCAAATGACACAAGAACGTTAAGCGCAAGAAACGGCTTACATAGGTTTCAGATCTTTTGTGGCGTTATTACATATATCTGCCACAGCGCCATCTATCCATAAACTCAATAAAGTTTATAAATAACTTCATTGTAATAATGATGAAACAGTGTTTTTAGCGACTGACCCACTACCGGGAGAGATAGGCTTAAGTACACACCATAACCAGGGTAAGGAATAAGTTTTTATATTAACGGACCAAAATCCTTTAAAACCGCAGTACCGGACAATTCTGAGCCAACAGAAAGCCATAGATACTATCTATTAGCTCAGAATTGTGCAGTTAGCAATTGTAAATTAATATGCATAGTATTTAAATCCTAAAGTTGTCAATAAGTAGGTTACTATGTATATAGGGCAAAAATAATTTATTTACTTCGAATAACAACAGCAAATTATATCTATTATTTATTGCGTCAAAGTTCGTAATTTGATTTTCATTATGTTGAAATAAATATAAAATTTTATATTTTAGAAGAAGATTTATAGAAGGTTATAATTTGGGCATAATGTTTTAAATATGTTTTATAAATGACGGGAAAGTTTATTTAAATTATCTTTATTATTAGTTTTAATACAATAACAGAGAAAGTCTTCAAACCAGTGTATTATAATTATTGATTGAAAATAAAATAAGCTTTTGATAAGTCCGTGTCAAACAAAGTTAAAAGCTAATTTGACTAAACTACGTTATTATGTAAATTAAAACGTTTTATAGCAAACATAAATAGCATAAAAACTCGGTTTGTACGATATCCTGCTGTTCCGCTTTCTTTAATTTTTTTTATTAGATTTTGAATTGGTCATTATTTGAAGATACCTCTACAGAGATGCTATTTAAAGATTTAAGATATTACTTTTAAACTAATAATACTTGGAAACCAAAAATAGCTAGCTTTAAAGCGTTTTTGAGTACCTTAATTTAATATTTCTAAGTAGTCTCGTGGTATTGTTTTTAACGCCGTCAATGCCGTCAGTCATAGTATTATCCTAGCGATTCTCTCCCATGTAATGGTTTCTGATAGAGCATTGAGATGTTTCCTTTATCTTTGAGGACGCCAGCAATAAGTTTATTTAGAATAAACCTCTTTACTTTTGCTTGAATTTAAGAATGGCGTGCTTCAAGGCGGTATACTCTCTCCTATTTCATTTTCTTTTTTCATAAATTTGATAACTTCAATAAGCTTCAATGTTCGTACCACCTTACTTTTAGTACTTTGTATAATTTTGTTTTATAGATTTGTGTAAATCTTTTCCTATTTTTTTCCTGCACCCACCTTTTTATTCATGACTATACAAAGGTCGGCTAATAGATAGAATACCTAAGACATTAAGCCCGCCTGTGTGCACATAAATTTGTGCAAAAGTTTAAATAAATAAATAAAATCGCAAGCTTTGCTTGAGATAGATACCTTACAAGCGGAATTTGTTATTTTTCGTTATATTTCAAATTACTTCACTGTATCGCGAAACATAAACCAATGACCAACATAAGGGCGGCAAAATATAACGGGACCTTACCATAATTTTATATCTTAATTCGGTTATAATCAAATTTCAAAATTATCGTCAAGGACATATTTGACACTGTTTTATAGATCGTCCATCTTATTCTTTTTCTAAATTAACATATAGTAGAGTAAATGTCTTCGTTTTTGTTGTTAATGGTCAAGGAAATCAGTTGTCCTGCACATAAAGTAATAATTGTGCTATCTGGTGGCATCCAAAATTTATTTAATAAATATTGAATATATAGTAAGTAGCCCCCCACGGTTCTCAATAGCTTTTTAGAGTTTTTAAAAAAGCTTAAGCAGTAACGAAAATCACCACGATTATCTTGGATATCAGCATAATTTTAGAAGAAGAAGAAAAAAACAAGAAAGGGAAGAAATTTTATTAATATTTTATTATTATTTATTTTAAACTACTACTATACTATATACTTGCGTACTTTGTTTTTTCTTTTATTTTCGTAATTACTAGTATATACCCATGACTTTATGTCAAAAGCGCTCAACTGCTGTTCAACGAAAATTGACATGATCTTTATACCCCAGTCAAAAAAGATGGAACATATTTTATGAATCTTAAGCAAAGTTAAGTATAACTTTATTTAAAACTTAAAAAGAAATGTCCGAAACAGTATTGTTATGACTACAAGGTATTGGTCAATTTTCTTATTAATTGATTAAAAGAATATTTATTAGAACGTTCAGATGTTTATTATTATGTGTTACCGTCGATTATTATTCGTAGTTTAAAAAATATTAAGTTTTATAGACAGAATATATTACTTTTTAAGTAAATAATTAATAAATTGATCATAGCCTAAAATAACATACATTTTTATTTATTATTATTCTTAATTCAGTAAAGAGCTAGTTTTTTATAAAATTTTAAACCTTTTCTGCTGACATGCGTTTGGATTATATTTACTACCTTTGTATTTTAATGTAATAAAATAACATTATTATAAGAACAATAAAAATATAATAATTATAATATTTACAATGAAATTAATTCAAATAATTCAATAATTGAAAACATTACAAGATTGGATGAAATATCATAAATACTAAGCCGCACACATATTAGCTTTCGAACAACCTCATCCCATAAAAAATACTTTCAACCGTTCCCACAAAGCACTCATAATGCACTGGTGTAGGTTAAGTTTTTTTTCCTTCAAAACTTTACATAATCCACTAATGTGAAGGTTGGTGACTTTCTTTGGCGGGGAGGCTGTACGGCCGGTGCCTTAGCCTCAGTTGCGAGAGACGCGCGCTCGCCCGCGCCTGTGCTTTGTGGTTGACTTTTTTTTTAATTCAAATCCTGTGCTGTGTTCGGATACAATGAGGCTAATCTTTTGGGTGAGTTTGTTTTTTTTTTAATTCGATGCCAGCTCTCCGACCAGTTGTGGTCCGGCTTTCGGTCCGCTGCGGGCGAGGCGACTTTCTTTAGTGAAAGTCGAATGATCTTCGATTCGTCGGAAGAGGGCTTTATTTTAAAAAGTACCGCGCTGTTTGACAGATTTTTATTTTTTTTACGTGCCGTACGCAAAGAGCTTTTTTTACGTAAATAGTAATAAAATTGTATTAATTTTATTCAATAGTTTTCTTCAAAATTCGATTTGAAAAATTATTTAAATATTAATTTCGCTTTTACAATACTTACTAGTGTATTGATATAATATTTTATACTAGTAAACCTGGCTGTTTAGAAAAAATATTTTGTCTGTGCAACCAGGAAATCAAGAGAAAAAAAAACACATGCTCGCCGGATGTTCGTTACACAATTTCGCGGTATGCTTTTGGGCGTTGCGTAAATGCGTTATTTTTTTTTTCGAGGAGGAAGTGTGTCAGACGGTGTGATGTGAAATTTGCGAGCGGAACTCGACTGAGCCAAAGACGGTCCACTCCTTGGCCGCCATTAAATTTTCTCTTATCTCGTTCTTGTAGAAAACAAAATATATATTTGTTCGATGAGCCACGAAATAAACGCGACAATTTTTTAAATTATTTTACGATTGGTTCTATCGGCCTAAATACTTAAAAGATTAATTTTGTATTGTAATTTCAATTCTTAACATACATTTAATATTTCTGCTAATATTATTTTAATTTTTATCGTCTTTACTTTTTAAGTTGACAGCGTTATTTCATACGTACATTGTCTCTGATCTGTCTAATATAAATAGGAAAAGAAATAACAGAATAATCTTATAGTAATAGACGCTGAGTATAATCTTTAACTTATGAAATAAAATTTAATAATAAACTAAAAAAGAATTACTTTATGTATCATGAACAATAACTGCATAGTATAAAACAAAGTCACTTTCTCTGTCCCTATATCCCTATGTATGCATAAATATTTAAAAGAACGCAACGGAGTTTGATGCGTTTTTTTTTAATAGAAAGAGTGATTGAGAAGAAGGTTTATATAATATATTATTCATGCATAATATTGTAGAGAAACGATGATAAATTTATATATTTTTCGTAGATTCTACCGTGCGGAGCCGGGGCGGGTCGCTAGTTATATAAAAACAATCAAATAACTCTATCTTGTACTGAAACTATCATCTGTTTAACATTACAAGTTACATGTTCGTATCTTGTTCATCGCGAACATGATAAAGAATATATTTTAAGCTGTTCCAACTTTTACTGCTTTATGCAACACACGTACGGACAGGCGAAAATGTAAATTTGATGTTGCCATTTGCATAAATAACAAATAGCGGGTCGCTGTGAGTTTTCGTAACTGGCAAATTACACGTAATCAATGGATGAAGATGTTCTGTACAAGATATGATTTTTTTTTAGTCACATCAGACATTATGTAACTCTGTAGACTCTATGCTATTGTTCTTGAAGACTGTTAGTTTACGAAATAAATTGAAAAATTTACGCTGATTCTAGACAGTAAGTATTTGTTTTATGCGTTTTTTTGTTCATAGTAAAAGTATTTTCATCTATCTTGGTACTCTTTAGTATAGCGTAGTATATTAGGCGAAACTTTAATCATAATTAATAATTGTCATTTATTTTTAAAATCACTTATTTTTTCCAAAAATTATTTCCTTATTTAATTTTTATGAACACATGAATTGAAAACGGGTACTGGATGCCAAAGGCATTCTCTCCCAATCAACATTTGGTTAGTATAGAAAAAAAAGATAGGAGTATAATTAAAAACAACTGTTTAATCGTAAGTTTTATAAATATGACATGATGCAATAATGAAAAGTACTAATAAAACAACCGGTAAACGAACCTTAAAGAGACCGAACGGAATGCCGAATATGCGACACGGATGCGACATATTGAAATTTAGCGCGGGCGAAATCGCTACGGGCATTTATTAAATATTCATGGCGATATCTGAAGGGAGATCGGCCCAAATGCCTTATACGACAGGACGTCACGCCCATGCGGACATTTCTGTTTAAGCTTACAACAGAATAAATACGTAACAGGCCCTTATATCTCATGTAGTGTGAAAGTCACCATTGTGTATAGCGTTAATTATTGGTATTACTTTGATGTTAATGCTTGATCGTTTTTTGTCGAGTCACAGTTTTTAAATAATTTCAGTAACATATAATAATATCAATATAATATATAATAATATCAATGGATTGGCTCACATTGACTCTATATTTAGTTTTTTTTTTAAATTACGTGATTCACAAAGAGATTATAGAAAATAGATCTTATTAATTAACACTAAGAACACGTCAAAATAATATTAAATTAAATTTCTACATAACTATGAAAAAGCTACCTTTAACTTATATAAATTATAGATTAATTATTGTGTTAAATAACTTGGTAGTTATTACAATTATCAATGTCATGGATAACTAGTTCTATGGATTGTGTCCTTATTTATAGGAGAACTATTATTTTCCCTTTGTTTTAAATATGAACTATTTCCAAGTAACGATATAACAAGCCGAGTAATGCTCGTAAACGATGAACGTCGCCTGGAATTCAACTCATCCAGCCAACGCATTATAGGAGCAAAAAACATCACTTTTTATTCGAAAGCTTGTAATCCCGAGCCATAACCCACGCGGTCATTCCTTGGACGCGTCGCATTTTCTTGTTTAATCTGTAATCACTGTTTATATAAAGTATTATTAAAAATATCATGTTTATTATTTGCTCTACAAAATGCCTCCTGAACTAAAATATTAAGAGCTCTATACTCTATGAGCAGCATAGAGCATAGAGCCACCGTGGGTTATTGACCTGCACATTTGATCGAAATATTTCTAATATATTGCTTATTCGCTGCGGCGCTTTCACTTGTCGCAGGTGAAAAATAGATAACGAATTTATATTACCACGTATCGTAAGTTTTCGTATAAAATTATATTAAATCTGAAATTGAGGAGAAGGTTTAAAAATTAAAGCTTACTTCATTAATGTTTACTTCAAGATTTTTGTCAAAATATAAGCCTTACAACTTTGTAACGTCCTTAAGTTTTACTTTTCTTTCTAAAAACAAATGGAAGGAGACGGATAAATTATAAAAAAATGCATCACAATATGTAATTTTGGGTAATCCTACTGTTATATCTATTTTTAAGGTTTCAATTATTATAAAAAAACCTTACCTTTTATTTATAACATAATACTGAAAAACTTTTGAATTTCGATTTTGACCCGGAAGCGATGACCTTTTTTTATCTATGCTATCGTTACCTGAACGAGCCAATGGGATGCGCGAAACGGTGACAGGTGCGTGATTCGATTTTTAAAATCATGGCGCGTCCCACTTTAAAAAAATTTAAAACAAAGCTTGATGATTTGAAATTTTCGCTGCAACTTGTATAGATATAGTGAGAAAAGTTTATCCTTCGTAATTTTGGGAAAAAGTTCGTATTTATTGTGATCTCTCAAATGGATTCACTACTTATAAATTTCTATATTATACAATGACATTATTTAGTTTGACATTTGAGACTAAACAATAAAATTTCATACGAAAAGTCACTCATTTCATACGATAATTTATTCATTGACAGATATCGTATTCAGATAAAGATCTGAGTTTTCCCGAAGGAAAATAATTTATCACTACATCTATAAAAGTAATTGAATTTATATACGGGCAACATTTGGAGTTTTGACGTGAATTATGTTAATCATCACTTATTATTGTATAGAGACATGTATGTGATATGGCCATAATACGCGCACGCTTGTATAATTACTGCGTAATTGTACCGCGCGCAACCCGACGAGATAATTGCGAAAAATAAAACGTTCTAATTATGAAATCTTCGTTATAAATTCACTACGTTCCTATCCAACTTTCATCTCATGGCATTGAGTAATGGTGTAACATCTTTTTTTTAACGCCATTTTTCGTTTTTATTGAATTATTATATTAGAAAGAAAAATTTCTTGTGTCTAAATTAACAAGTTCAATCTTCTATAATCATAAATTTGGAGATTTTTACGAATATTACTAGCTGTCGCGAGCGATTTCGTCTTCATTTTTTTCCAAACATTAAAAAAAACTAAGCTAGTTTACTTCCAGTATTATTACCACCCTCCACCCACCCACCAACCAGCGTATACAGCCATACGGTCCAAAACCCCTAATGGATAAGGGGGTATTAGGGTAGACCTTTCATAAGCTGATGATGATGATAATGATTATTAGCTATCTTCCTGTGAAAGTCCCGCCAAAATCGGACCAGCCATTCCATTCCAGATATCTGTTATGGACGGACCAAAATTAACTAAAATGATGTTTTCTTTCAAAAATACACTAGCTACAACGTCCTTCAAGCCGGAAAAACATTACTACTTTGTATTAGAAATAAGCAACGCCTTAATACTTAACTAGTCCGTCCCTTTAAAAATTCAACATAAGATTCGATGTAAAAAAAGAAACAAATCAATTGTCAAAGTTCAATATTATCACGAAGTTCAGAGATGCCACGGTCGGCCGAGTTCCATCCATTACCTTGACTGTGACTCCAGGCTCCAATGCCTCGACGATTACGTGAAACAAAAAAAGTTAACTGTGAGTCAAGCGATTTTTTACTTTAATACGTTTTAATAAAGTCCATTTTATGAATAGTAGTTGTTGCGAACGCAGAGTACAGATTATAAACTATAGAAATCACTCGATTAATTTTAAGACCATTGGCTGGCGTGTATTTCGAATCTCAAATTTTGTTAAAAGATTTGTTTGTTTAGAAAAAAAAATACAGCTATTTTATTATGATAACTGATCAAAAAAAATTAAAGCGTAGACGAATTAAAAGTTTTGACCTAAAGCAAATAGACAGGTGCATATTTGTAATTCAAGTTGTTCACAGAACTATAAAATCGTACAGGCATGATTAAAAATATTATTTACAGACCTACCAATATTTTTTTTACATTTGTTCAGTCCGATGTTAAAGATGTGATGCCATTACACAATCAGTTGTATAATAAAAATCCCAAACAATATGTACATAAGTGAAAATTTCGCCGATACTTTTGGGGTCGCTTAAAAGTTTTGCCGCGTTTTAAACTCGACGCCGAGTCGAATTGACGTTTTATTAATACGTCAGGTGGATAATAAAGGCAGCCGAGTCGAAATATGACATAATTTTATTATTTTTAGAAAAACGCTTTTAAAGATACATTTTTCTAAACAAAGAACGGTTATGTAACATGTACATGCATATTTTCATAAATTAACTTTGCTAACATGAATAAATAATATGCAGAAAATTTATTGTTGTACCCATGTTTATTTAGTTTAAGTAGTTGGGGCTTGAGATTATAACGAAATAACTATTATTATTTTGTTATGATCGTAGAAATAACATGTCCTTTTATATACCAAAATGGGCGCCATTCATCGATGCAAAAAACCTTAAATTATTATGATCGATCAATCTAATAATAGAGCTCGCTTTGACTGTTTCGATTTTAATATTAAAAAAATGAATAAAGAAGATAATTTTCACCATCATAGTTAAATAAATCGGCAAAATATTTATGAGTGTATAAATAAATGAATTTGTAATAAATTATAGAAACGTGATTAATATTTAAATATCGCACATGGACGACAACTCAATCGCTTTGGTGACGTACGACCTTCTTAGAAAGTGTCTATGGATGGGTAAAAGTATTTAGCACTCTGTGACCGCGGCAGACAAACAATGACATCCGTGTCATTTTCGACCCTAAGGCCCACGTATTACGCTTGCGTGTGTCAACTTTTACTTTTTTTTACATCACCGCCGAATGGACGGCGTCGCTTTCGTTACAACTGTTTTTTTTTTCTGTACGCTTCGGGTCAATGCGCGGAAACGGGCGATGTCAAATATTTGACAGATGGATCTTATACGATTAAACAATAAACATGATGCCTATGACTATACACGTACAAATTTGACAAACTTATCAGTGAATACATTGCAACGGTTTAAGTTACTATTAAATACCAGTTCATTCGATTGAGATATAATTTATTTTAATTAATAATCGAAAACCGACTTACACAGTTTATTTCTTGTTTGATAAAAAAAATATGCTCGTTAAATAACTATTCTACCTGAGAAAAGTAAATTGTACAAAATATTTTACAAAACTGACGTGCCTAAGTTAACATTAAAATTTACAGTCTCAAATATGTAAAGAGTTCATCTCTAAATTCATCATAGAATTATAGATTTAATGCTTTCACCGATCTTTGATCTTAATATAAAACCGTATTATACAAAGGAAATAAGGATCCTGTGAAATAACCATTACTATATATATATATATGTGTATATAGTGACGTAAAAAATATAATGATTTATTATAATTTTCTTCGTGACATTCATAGAAGGTCATACTATTTAATATTATGATATTGAAAAGTATTGTCTTGTTTGAAGAAAAAAATCAAATTACCTTTTTTGATTAACATTAAACCAAAAAAAATTATATATTTATGGTTCCTATACGACCGCAATTTCATTTCTCAATTTCCTCAAATTGCCATATTTTCATTATCATTATCTTTTTATGAAAATTGTACTAACTTAACGTTTGTTCGTTGTAACCCGATAATTTACAATAAATTTTAACAATATTTCAAGATTCACATTTATTTTATGCTGATCTTAAACAAAATATTTTAAGCTTAAAGTCACAATCAAACTATATTAACAATAAATAATAGTGGCCCCTGGCCTTTAATACTTTAAATAGTTGAGTTTTAACATTATCGCGGCTTATGAGAAAAGAAAGTGCATTACGTAGTATCTAATGTGATTATGGTACCTCCAATAAAATTAATGGCCTTCATAAAACTTAATGAATTTACGACTGTGATTGGCTATACTTGGACAATATTTTTGTAGGAGAATTAAACTCATAAGTGTATAACTGAGCTTATAATATGTTTTTATTCATTTCAGACATAATAAAAACGTGTAATCTGGTTAAAAATTATATAAAAACATGATAAGTTTCTTTTTTAGTTTATATGGTGCCAGTCGTTAAGCACATCGCACTGTCTATGGTACATCGGGTGTTACAAGGAAAATTATAAGAGATTACAACATTTTGTCTATGGACAATCGTTACCAACTATCCCACGGTAACCATCTATGGTGTCACTGCCACTTGGAGGCAACAAAATTGTCGGCTACACGCGAACTGTGGTTTAGTTTGATCACACAGTATTTACGACCGATTTCTCAGTGAACCTACACCTGAATGACCTAGGATTTCTATTAACAGAGGACTGACAAGAGTAGCTATAATGGCGACGTCGTATTGTATACCTTTTGTAAGTGTAGCCATTACTTTTGAAAAAGTGTTGGCCACGTGATTCGTGGGAATGGTAGCTTTCGAACTCTGTGTTAGATGAAGCTTACCATAGACAAATCTGTAGGAACATAACTTCATAGTTAATAAGAAATACGTTGTGTTCAAACGTTGGAGACGCTCACGATGTCTGAGATAACGATCTATTTGATTATGTTTCATATCATTTTTTGTATAGACGAAGCATACTATGCCTAGGGATGTGAGATGAATGGAAACGAATCGATTTAATAAAATCAATTTTATTATATGAAATAATAATCGATTTGTCAATAATCGATTTTAAAGGCAAAAAATCGATTCTTTTTTTGATTTATGATTCAGTATGACTAAGTGTTCATCGGTGGAGAAAACATAAATTGTTCATTCATAACAGCTCTAACCTCACAACAACCTGCTAAAGATTTGTGTTACCTATTTATCAAACAATCCATAAAAACACTAATAATTCATGTTACCTGTAAGACAGTGGGATGTTTTCGTTCTGTGTTTTTTAAGTTTGTAGTATTACAACAAGTTTTTAATTCTTTCGAACTCTACATGCATATTGCTGTGGTAGCATCTTTCTTTCTTATAAAATACTTTCTCCAGCCGCTTTTAGGTGTTGTACGGTTTGAAGACATCTTTATTGTTTATTGTTGCTTACAATACAACAAACTATAAAAGCTAAGTATAATTTATGGTATTTCCTTTAATTGACAATCTTGACTTTAGGAGAGACAATATGTTCAGGCAACAAGTTGTACGACATGATATCGACTCTTTGAAAATGAAAGTAAAAAAGAATATAATATTAACGTCGCCTATTATAATGATTTGTAATAATAAAAGTTTTCTTGCCTTTAATAAATTAATTAACCATGCGATGCAATTATTATGCATAAAACGTATATATAAACGAGAATTTATGTACCCTACCAATAGATCATTACTGTATATGAAATAATATATATCTTAAGGTGATTACTAAATGTTTCACACCCTTCTACCGTATTGAAAGATACAGGATATCCGGAACGCTTTTTAGGGTAAACTTAGTTCAACGTGACTTATTAAATATTTATAACAGCAAATTAGCTGTAAGCCCATTTAAGTCTGATAAATTAGTTTCGAGAATATTACAACTAATTTAGGTATTACAACATTGCGTAGATATTTCATTGAATTAAAGTCTAATATAACTCACTGTATAGTCCACCAGCTGTTAAAATTAAAAATTGAGAATAAAATAATGAATAAAATAAAGAATATAGAATATAAGTTAATTCTAAAAATGTTTTTCGATGAAGAATATCTTGGATACGCCAACAATGTTGTAATCATTAATTTCTCATTGATTTACTTATAACTTTAACTTATTTCGCTTTATGAAAGCTGAACTATGTATATTAATAATAAAAAATATGCACCTTTCTATAATCATCTACAATTTCTTTGCTTACATAACATGACCGATGATATTATTGATTATAAGCCGACAGTCGTAAACTGTTGTAAATTTTAATTAGAAAATGAACGCTTCACAGAGCTTTCGGCGATGGCCAATCATTTATATAATTCAAAATTAACCTGCGTCTATACATGAATATGAGAAAATAATACCTCGCTCGAAGATTAGTTTATTGTATTTTTATTTATCATGCATCTAAATCGCCTTCTTGCTTTAATAATGCTAGACCGTGTTTCGTGGTATGGTGGTTTGGGTTCGAATTCAGTGGTAGAGCAACTTTGTGTTATCAACATTTTTAAGTTGATTAGGGCAAAATTGGTGACTTACCTGATGACAGAAAAGTAATCGATTTAGTGGCATCCAATTTATTGACATCAAATTCATTCCACGTGCGGTAGTTCTTAGATAATTTTAGAAAACAGAAAATACTTAAATTTTAATATGAAAATGAAACTTATACTTATACTTAAATTTTAATATAATTCAAGAATATATTTATCTTTCTTTGCTTACATATAAAGATTACCGGCGTGCTTGTGTTGTTTGTAAGTATATTTTAGTACAACGGTTCATATTAACTATTTGGCATAGATCGATGATTTTGTACGGTGACAAATGGCGTTCACCGTAGAAAGTGAGCAATGGAATTGTCGATTACAGCGGACGCGTTTCCTCTCGTGTTAGAAATCTATAAATATATAGTCCAATATCCTGCGCAATGTCCTATAGGGCAAACTACTTTCGCAGTCGATTATTTGTCAAATACTCAATTTGATAAGAATCAGATCATAGCCACTCTGAGTAAAACTTAACTGAGTAAAAATGTTGTTTACGTGATATCTGTCTGGATTGGAGATCTAAGGTTTAAAATGAAGAAGAGATTACTTTATTTAATAGATTTGTCTGTCTCCACTACATAGTATAAAACAAAGTAGCTTTCTCTGTCCCTATATCCCTATGTATGTTTAAATCTTTCAAACTACGCAGCGGATTTCGGTGCGGTTTTTTTATAAGATAGAGTGATTGAAAAGGAAGGTTTATATGTATAACACATGCTTAATATTGTAGGAACATTTTCTAACAGCATAGCTCTCGTGCGGGTCGCTAGTTCTTTAATAAAGCAGACACTAAGCTTATGAAAACTATTATATTTCTACCGATACTTGTAGAAACCTCCATCGCTGTTAAAAACGTCAAGATGTTACAGCCTAAAATGTAGTACCGATTCGTTTATTATTATTATGCAAATGCTACAAGCGGATGTATGCACTCTCTCCACGAAAGACGGGTTGAACAAGTTACATATGCAGACTTCCTTAAACTTCATAATTCATTTTGTCAAATTTCTAATTTACTTGAAAAAACAAACGTTCCAAGTTTGGTTTAAAGGAACTGTAACTTGTATTTCCTTTTTATTTAAAATAACTGTATAGGTTGTTATTACGATTATCATATATTATACTAATTAATGTTACATCTTAATTGAGAGTGTCATTTAATCATTTTAATAAAATGACCGTTTTAGTTGTAATTTAAGACTATGTTAATAATTGAATTTTAAGGCCTTCTTATCTGCGTCTATGAACGATTTGATAAAATATATCAAGAGTTTGTAGTATTACAACAAGTTTTTAATTCTTTCGAACAGTACATGCATATTGCTGCGGTAGCATCTTTCTTTATTATAAAATACTTTCTCCAGCCGCTTTTAGGTGTTTTACGGTTTGAAGACATCTTTATTGTTTATTGTTGGTTACAATACAACAAACTATAAAAACTCAGTAGATCTCGCTCACTATACTGACTGAAACTACTTAATTCGCCGCTATAACTACAGATGGCACCGTTTTCATCTGTAGTTATGTCCGCGAATTAAGTAGTTCTGCAAATAATAATGCTTCGAGTTTTTTCATTCGGCACATAGATGGTGCTATTTATGAAAATCGATTTAATCGCGTATTTTATTAATCGATTTATGAAAACTCGATTAATATTATAGATTATTAAAAATCGATTATTCGTAAATAATAATAGATTAAAGAAAAATCGATTATTTTTTAACATCCTAAACTATGCCCTTAGAATGTCATGCGATTAAAACATCATGTATGTCATACTGCAAGAGAGCTAAGTATAATTTAATAGGTATTTCCTTTAATTCGACAATCTTGACTTTAGGTAGAGAGACAATATTATTTCAGGCAACAAGTTGTCGAACGACATCAGATACGACTCTTTGAAAATGAAAGTAAAAAAGAATATAATATTAACGTCGCCTATTATAATGATTTGTAATAATAAAAGTTTTCTTGCCTTTAATAAATTAAATAACCATGCAGTGCAATTAATATGCATAGAACGTATAAATAAAACGAGAATTTATGTACCCTACCTAATAGATCATTACTGTATATGAAATATTATATGTTTGGAGGTGATCACTAAATGTATCACACCCTTCTACCGTATTGTAAGATACAGGATATCCGGAACGCTTTTTAGGGTAAACTTAGTTCAACATTACTTATTAAATATTTATAACAGCAAATTAGCTGTAAGCCCATTTAAGTCTGATAAATTAGTTTCGAGAATATTAAACTAATTTAGGTATTACATTAACAAGCATTGCGAGGATATTTCATTGAATTAAAGTCTAATATCACTCACTGTATAGTCCACCAGCTGTTAAAAATTAAAAATTGAGAAAAAATAATGAATAAAATATAGAATATAGAATATAAGTTAATTCTAAAAATGTTCTTCGATGAAAAATATCTTGGATGCGCTAACAATGTTGTAATCATTAATTTCTCATTGATTTATTTATAACTTTAACTTATTTCGCTTTATGAAAGCTGAACTATGTATATTAATAATCAAAAATATGCACCTTTCTATAATCATCTACAATTTCATATAGCAAATGCTTGCATAACATGACCGATGATATTATTGATTATAAGCCGACAGTCGTAAACTGTTTTACATTTTAATTAAAAAATGAACGCTTCACAGAGCTTTCGGCGATGGCCAATCATTTATATAATTCAAAATTAACCTGCGTCTATACATGAATATGAGAAAATAATACCTCGCTCAAAGATTAGTTTATTGAATTTTTATTTATAATGCCTCTAAATCGCCTTCTTGCCTTAATAATACTAGACCGTGTTTCGTGGTATGGTGGTTTTGGGTTCGAATTCAGTCGTAGAGCAACTTTGTGTTATCAACGTTTTCAAGTTGATTAGGGCAAAATTGGTGACTTACCTGATGACAGAAAGTAATCGATTCAGTGGCATCCAATTTATTGACATCAAATTCATTCCACGTGCGGTAGTTCTTAGATAACTTTAGAAAACAGAAAATACTTAAATTTTAATATGAAAAATGATATTTTTCAAGAATATATTTATCTTTCTTTGCTTACATATAAAGATTACCGGCGTGCTTGTGTTGTTTGTAAGTATATTTTAGTACAACGGTTCATATTAACTATTTGGCATAGATCGATGATTTTGTACGGTGACAAATGGCGTTCACCGTAGAAAGTGAGCATTGGAATTGTCGATTACAGCGGACGCGTTTCCTCTCGTGTTAGAAATCTATAAATATATAGTTCAATATCCTGCAATGTCCTATAGGGCAAACTACTTTCGCAGTCGATTATTTGTCAAATACTCTATTTGATATAGACTGCCTCCGTAGCCTTATGGTATGGACGTGTGCTTTAGAAACCGGAGGTCGTGGTTCGAATCCTGCGGGACACAACAAATTTTCATTGTTGTTTCCTAGTTGGTTAGGCAATTTGGGCCGATCACCCAGTTGTCTGAAAGTAAGATGATCCATGCGTCGGATGGGCATGTAAAAGTCGGTCCACCCACCAACCCGCATTGGACCAGCGTGGTGGGATACGGTCCAAACCCCCAATGGAAAGTGGTGTATTAGGGAGGCCTATGTCCAGCAGTGGACTATCAAAGGCTGATGATGCATGATGCTATTTGATAAGAATCAGATCATAGCACTCTGAGTAAAACTTAACTGAGTAAAAATATTGTTTATGTGATATCTGTCTGGATTGGAGATCTAAGGTTTAAAATGAAGAAGACATTACTTTATTTAATAGAATCGTCTGTCTTCACTACATAGTATAAAATAAAGTCGCTTTCTCTGTCCCTATATCCCTATGTATGTTTAAATCTTTCAAACTACGCAACGGATTTCGGTGCGGTTTTTTTATAAGATAGAGTGATTGAAGAGGAAGGTTTATATGTATAACACATGCTTAATATTGTAGGAACATTTTCTAACAGCATAGCTCCCGTGCGAAGCAGGGCGGGTCGCTAGTTCTTTAATAAAACAGACACTAAGCTTATGAAAACTATTATATTTCTACCGATACTTGTAGAAACCTCCATCGCTGTTAAAAACGTCAAGATGTTACAGCCTAAAATGTAGTACCGATTCGTTTATTATATATTTCGCCTTCTGTAATAATATTATGCAAATGATACAAGCGGATATATGCACTCTCTCCACGAAAGACGGGTTGAACAAGTTACGTATGCAGACTTCCTTGAACTTCATAATTCATTTTGTCAAATTTCTAATTTACTTGAAAAAACAAACGTTCCAAGTTTGGTTTAAAGGAACTGTAAGTTTTATTTGTATTTCCTTTTTTATTTTAAAATAATTGTATAGGTTGTTATTACGATTATTTTATATTTATACTAATTAATGTTATATCTTAATTGAGTGTGCTAATTAATATAATAAATAATATAAAATTACCGTTTTACTTGTAATTTAAGACTATGTTAATAATTGAATTTTAAGGCCTTCTTATGTGCGTCTATGAACGATACGATAAAATATATCCAGAGTTTGATATTTTCACATCGGAAACGGTTGTCTACATGTAACAACAACGTATTTTAGACTGAATATTAAATATACGCATGCAAGGTAAAATATGTATGTATACAAAAGTAAAAACTCATGGACGAATGTTACAGACAAGAATCAAATTGCCGTATAAAAACGAAAACAATTCTACAAAAGCGTGGTGACAGTTACTTTTTTTTTTATTTTATACTTTTTAATTTCGCAAGGCTATGGCTCACGGGCGTGTTCGGACCACCAAAAGGCAAGCTTCATTACGATGCGCCGCCGCGGCCCCCCATTCAGCTTTCTACGGCATTCCGGTCCCGGACCAGTCCGGTGGCCGGTGGAAACTTTTTTTTTTCAATAAATCTATTAGGTAACGAAAGCGAAGTGGGCCACTGACATATGGGCGTTTTTGATTGGACGTATGTTGGGTGTACAAAAGGTTTGTGAAGATGGACGGTTTCACTCTTTCTTTATTGGTACAAATGTTTCATGTATGTACTAGTTCTTTATAAGATATCTTACCTTTGCCTTACGTCGCAGACTGTTATAAATTCCAAATATATTAAATGATAATTTTTAATGTAAGAATTAATATGATGCTTTTTATTAGCTTTAACTGAACATTAATTTTATGCTGCATGCCTGAATATTACTATACTTATCCGATAAAAACGTTTAGGAATATAATTTTACAGTTGCGATATTTTATATATGCATACTTTTTCAACATATAAAATATACTACTACAAGTGCCAATATATTTAAAAACCGTCTTAAAACAGCAATAACAATTCCACCTTGAAGACATTCCGCCGGTTCGAAATTCAACTAAGAGCGGACATCCGCCTTTGTGACATCATACGAGTAAGATCCGCACCCGTTAAAAACCGTATCTTAGTCACGCCGTGAAAGAGATACGCATCCGGTATGGGGCGTCGAAATCGGAACGTGCGTGAATTTGTTACAGACGACATTTTTGTGTCGTGTGACGTCATTATGTTGAAATACGGAACTCGAATATGATTGAGATATTTTTAATCTAGACTGCTCAACATTTTTTCTTAAGTTTAATGAAATATAATTATTATTCTATAATTAATTATTTGATGCTTCTAATAAAAAGTTAAAGGAATTTGGACTAACTAGAACTTAAACCTTTAACTTGCCTTTGTTTTAGACTGCATTTCTAATGATTTAATTTTTTTTCTTTTTATTAATATAGCTTATGTTAATCTGTAACTATGTAGTCATAACATAAGTGAATTTTGCGAAGCTACAGAGTACACGTAAATAGTGTTTTTTGATATTTACATAAATTCCACTTGCTTTAGAAACCGGAGGCCGTGGGTATACTGCGAATACTGCCGGGACTCAACAAATTTTCATTGTTGTTTCTAGTTCTGGTTGGAGCAATTTGGCGATACCCATTGACATGTGCATGTAAAAAGTCGGTCCACCCACCAACCTTCATTGGACCAGCGTGGTGGGATACGGTCCAAAAACCAACCTAATGGAGAAGGCATGCATTAGGGGAGGATGTCCAGCAGTGGACTAACACAGGCTGATGATGTATAGTAAGTCCTAAGTAACTCTCCGTTAGTCACTACACAAGAAAGAGACAGACGGCTCCATGCTTGATGTCTCACTCGTACAGCATTTTATCTACGCGTGCTCTCCATATTCTCATTAATTCTACACGTGTAACAGCATTGTTAGGCAGTCGTAGTTAAGGAATGCGATAGAATTACAGTAAACATTGACACTGACGGATGACGACAATGTGTCGATGCAAATACATCGTGAAGCGGTATCACCGAGGCTTTCTAACATTTATTGGTAATTGTACGTACGATAAATAACGTACTTTCCATGGCAATAGACGGCGATTCATTCGTTTAACGTTCAGCGTTATTGGAAACTTTCAAAAGATTTGGCTAAAGCATTAACATGAGGTAGATAAAGTCAATTTTGTTTTTATTGAAACGTTCCTCGACTGTTTAATGTGTTTAATTTTACTTATATTTAGTTTACTTTTAATTTTAATTTTGTTCTATAAGACAGGCAATACTTGCTTTGTTTAATGGTAATAGTAAACATGTTTACTGTTCCTTTTTAAGATCTATTAAGACAAAGATATTTGGTTTACTGAAAAAGTTTAAGTAACATTAAAACTAACAAGAACACTGGATATAATGTTAGCAGAAGTTTTTTTAATATCTTATTAAGTGATATGACGAATATCTTGCTTGACAGACAATCTTTTCAGATTAAATTATCCCAACTAAACAATGGCTTAAGTTGTTACATTTCAGGATAACCCATGTATATTGAACTCATCATCATCAGCCTATGCAAGTCCACTGCTGGACATAGGGTCTCCCCTTCTCCATTAGGGGGCTCCGTCCGTATCTCACCACGCTGGTCCAATGCGGGTTGGTAGGTGGACCGACTTTTTACATGCCCTAACGAACTATTTTGTATACAACAATGAAAATTTGTTGAGTCCCTGCAGGATTCGATCCCACGACCTCCGGTATCTAAGCACACGCCTATAGCACTAGGCTATGAAGGCAGTTTATTAAACTCATACTTTAGCTAATAACAACAAACTATTACAACCTCGGAGGCTTTGAATCAATAGGAAGTGTTGTTTCCTAAACAATTTCACTCGAGATTTCACTGTGTGCCAGTAGGTTTGTGTAAATCTGGTTTTAGTTGATTGCCATTTATAAGCGACGCGCGGGGAAGTGCGCCGCACGCGTGTCTCGAATACTGGGGCGAGTCAGTGAAAGTGGTCTTGGTCCTTAAATGGTATAGGTTAAAAATATATTTTTATATTGTCAGTGGTTATCGTGAATGTATTGATAGAGTGTTTTTTTTCCATCATTAAAACCATTGTTAAAAGTCCGTACTCAGTTAAAGATGGTTTTTCACCAAGCTGCATATTAGTATGCAATGAACTGACAGTAAGAAGTGGTAGTTATGGACCCCATTTCGCTATTTACTGTTGGCTTAGGCTTCATTCGGATAGTAGCATGTTTACTTTTTACTGTATCATGAAGCTTTTTCATGGAATATAACAACGCTCATAGCCGGAGACAATGAAATTCTTAGCCTTTTCTTTTTTTATGCCTAATTTATTTCTAGTGCTGCGCCTAAAATATCTTAATGGAACAATACATGTAAGTATTTATAGTTGTAACTCTTCATGTAAAACGCTTAGCGCAAATACATTTTTTTTTTGTTAAATGCGTAGCTTACAGACGCTCGTAGCTTTTTGGTGTCAGAGGTATAACTGCTTTTTGTCTCACAGTTTTGAGGTTAACCCACAAGAGATCCCAGAGAGTAGACGTTACGCTGCTAGGTAATAAAAACAAAACCACATGCCTCCAATAAAACCGATCGTATACCACCACCGATCGCATTATCACGTCGTAAAAATCAATGAATGATCTCGTGCAATCGTGTAATGTTAGTAATTAAATCGTATTATAATTAAAGGTGTGAATTATGCTGACACGAAACGAATCATAATCACGTCGATCGTGAACAAATAATTAAGAGAAGTAACAGAGAGTGAGATAAAATAAAAATAATGTGGCACATATTGTCATGTACATAACAATGTACAAGACAATATGCGTCTCGTTATTTTTGTTTTACATGATGCGTCTCGGATTCTGACACAACACTATTCGATGTCGAAAAAAGGTAGTGCTAATACTTCATAGCATATCATAAGTTAAACTAACATTTATTCTTGAAATGGTTTAGTGAAAATATAGTAATATTTATACAGTAGGCAGTAACTTAATGTCATTAGGTATAGATATAGTGGGAAGAGATTTTCCTCCGTAGTTTTTCGGCAAAGTTGTATGTCTCGTGCTCTCTCAAGTAGTTTCAGTACCTATACATATATCATTTTGACTTTTGACACTAAATAATAAAGCTATATTATATTGAGAGACATAAAAATGTCACTCATCTATCACTTATTCATTGACAGTTCGGTCGAGATCGTAATCCTGTCAAAATCCGAGTTGACCCGATGAAAAATTCTTACTACATGTATAAATAACTTACCGTCACGTAAATGTCACCGCAATTATTGTCACAATGTTAAAAACAAAAAAAAAATATAAACGCAAACGCCATTTTCTTGCTATGGTTAATTTATTTTGATCTATATTCCGAGTTTAGTTTGGATGAACTATAGATTACAGACCTTTAAGTATATTATATTTTACTAGTTAATTCTTTATTTTTAATATAAACAGCAGGTAGGCCTGAGTGCGATGATCACGTATGCAATAGCCAATGTCAAACCGAATGCTAACACGCAAAAATTGTACAAGTAAAGAAACCGTTTACGTTGAAAGTGTGAGTTCGTGGCAGTGCTTCGATTATCTCAGGTTGTCTGTAACAATCTAATTATTGAATCTCTACTAAATACGCTCTGATGTATTAGAATCTTGTTGACGTCTACTACTTGCACCTTTAGGGAAAGGAATATATTGGATTAAAAGACGCTTTAATTGTTCATAGTATATAACTTCAGCGATTGCTAATATTTTAAATAATCACGATAAGAATGTTTCAATGATTTGACATATGATTTAAAATGTGTATAAATTTTAACGTAATTTGCGATCAATTTGACAAGGTTCTTCTGAACGATATTTGCGTATAGCAAAAGTACTATTTATATGATTGATTTTATTATACGATTAATTCAATCCGAAAATGTTCAAAACCAGCGTAATTTACTCTTATGCAACCGTAGATGCAAGGGTCAACCGATAAAAGTCCATAAAAACGCTTTCGTCTTCACGAAATTCCTTTCTGAACATCAAAAAGAGAAAACGGAAATTGGTAGGCCATAAACATAGCAATTAGTGCCCTAGTACACCCAATTATTGTGTCAACTTATCAATCACGGTCCCTCTTTTGTCTTCCGGCAATAATTTCTTCGGAACAACATTTACTCTGTCATTACCGTGTCGGAGTTCGAGGCTGTTATGCCGAAATTATATCATTACTTTAATACATTGCTTACTGTACAAAAGCTATATATATATATTTTCATTTAAAAGCGTTGACCGTTAGCAATTGACACGTTATCTTCGTGAATCTATAGATTAATTTACGTAAATATATACAAAAATAGAATGCTCATATAAAACAATGAAAAAATTTCTAACATTGAAATATGAAACAAAGCAAAATCGTAATCATTGGTTTTCTGCCATCACACGTCAATCATAACGTGATGTCAATAGAATCATCTATTCTTTCACCTACTTCTTGAGGACGTAGCTTCCCGCGAACTCTGTGTTAGATTAAGCATTCAAATATATGAGTCTGAGAGCATAACATCTACTAAAAAAAATATCTCTTGGTTTTTTCTTAAAGATTTGTTTACAAAGCAACTAGATCTTTCTTGACCAAGCCCTATCTTTCAAGATTTAGTGGACATATCAAGTTTTTTTAAATCTATGAATTTACTCTCTTAGAATAGATGGTCAGTATTTTTATTTATTTTTTTGATGGCTTAGCTGCAGCGAACGTCAGCCACCTGATTGAAAGTGGTCACAGACATCCCAGACATTGCATACAGGCTTATCGCCAACGCGCTGCCTACCGTGAGACAATAGTGTTAAGTCTCGTTTCAGTAAATCACTGCTTACAGTGCCTCAGACCGGAACACAGCAGTGTTTTCACACTACTGCTTCGCGGCCGAAATAGGCACCGCGGTGGTACCCACCCAGACGGTCTCCTGTAAACACGGGCCTACCGCCGGTACACGAAGTGATGCAAATTTTAAACAAAGTGAACAGGAAAACAAATCACAAAACGCAATAATTTGAAAGGCAAATTCACGACAAGTTTCACATTGCAAGATACGTCGCTTAATGTGAATTTAACGCTACATTTACACGGGTAATGGATCTTCTATTACTTTTATCGTGGTTATTATGAATAAACGTTGTAATATCAAGGCGAAATTAGAGTATTAATCTACTAAGCACATGTATATTATACTACTATTACACTTTGTTGCATAAATGTTCTAAAACTCGTCGGATCTTTGAGATTAAGAAAGCGAGACTGTACTTATAAATGACCATAATCTACAGCGTAAGCATCTATTAAATTCTGTTACCCTAGTATTTTTTTTTATTCATAGCTTTTATACAGCCATTACACGGTAATGAAATTTAAATTGCTATAAAATGCGTAGTAAATGTTTTACGTATGCATTAGGTTGTTTAGACATTAACTTTATAGACATTTTCTCGGTAATTATGTCCTTATAATCGCAGGTCACCTACATAATGATTGATGGAAATAATGATAAACTGCATTCAATATAAAAATTATATATCAGTACTAGCCGCTCCTGCTTCGCACGGGTGTTATGCTAATGATAAATATATCTACAATAATAAACATGTGTTATGCAAATAAACCTTCCTCTTCAATCACTCTATATTTTAAATAAAACGACGTTAAAATCCGTTGCGTAGGTTTGAAGGTTTAAGCATACATAGAGATATGAGGACAGAGAAAGCGACTTTGTTTTATACTATGTAGCATTGACATAATTGCAAAACACGAGTATGCGGATATATCAATATTCTCGAATTTTGCAATAATGTCCTTCAACAACTAATCAAAGATGAACCAGAACCTATATTTTCATGTACATCGAACTCATGGATTTCACTTTTCTAACAATGTGCAAATCATTTTAAATTGCTCTAACCATTAAGAACATAAATATAATAAAAAATCTATCACCATCTGACAATTTAAACTCGTATCATGATATACAAGCTAAAGATACAATTGCTTTAACAACTTATATAGAAATTGAATAAGCGGATGCAAATGACACACTAAACTCGTTACAAAAGCAACATTCATGACGCATTTTAAAACGGCAAAGTTAACACAAAAGTTCTCGTAATAGCGTTAACATATAATGCAATTCTATATGCGCAATGAACTCTTATCTATTTTGTAATAAGAAGAGTATTACATCGCTTATTATTTTATTAAACCTATTGACCTATTCATTACACGATGCCTTAACACAACTTTATTCAAATGTGTATGTTCTGTTGAGTAACTGTATGTTACTAAATAGGTAAAAATAGTATCAACTATTCTATTAATAGGTACGTTGGTTTACTAAAAATGAACCGTTTATTTTATTGTGATATATCGTTATTGCGATGCCTATTTTTATGACCGACTGGTAATATAATAACTTCGCTAAGTTTGAGTTTCTTACGTCGTTCTTCTCAGGTCGGGGCTTCATTTCCGAACCGGTGGTAGATTACTTAACAATCGATAAGAAGGAATGCTTCCATATTGAATAAAGATATTTGACTTTGACTTTGACTTTGCTATGTTCTTTGGAACTTGCATAATTACTTTATACATCTTTGTCTCCGGGGGACAATCGGTCTTGTGGCATCTTATGCCGAATTTCTTTTGGACAGCATATCGCTTACGTTTACACGAACGTTCTGCTCAACTTTTTGATCGTTGAAATCGATACTAAATAACTTCTTTTAGTGACTAGCTTTATATACATATTTAATCTTAATCTGTTTAATCCTGGGCATTAATCCTTACTTAGTCTGTTTTAAATATTTAAACATTCTTTTGGGTTTTTGACGCGCAAGTTTAGGTCAGCAGTTGTAGGTACTTTCGCTTAATAACGACAAGTTTTCTAACTTTAAATACTTGGCAAATCAGTATTTGAACTAAGGAATTACTTTATTACTCTATAGCCATATATTTTTTACAATACACTCAACATTACGATGTTTTTTGGTGTGTGTTGTGAAATCTTTTGTATTTCAGTGGGTCAGAAACTGTTTGCTTAACGTACCTATTCTATTTGGATTATTGTTTTTATTTTATACTTTTGTAACCAAATTGTACATAATTGAACCTCTTGCGTTCAACCGCATTCTCTTATTTTTGGCCTCGACTTATGAATATTACTTAACGAGTTAGCTTGTTTCACTTTCAAAAGTAAGTACAACCGTGACATACTTTTTCAATATGGATAAAAGGATTAAAAAAGTTTTTTATATAATTCGTACACTAACTCTAAATCGGAACATTAACGAACAGTTTTTTTAACGCAAATGACAATTACTGAATGTACATACTTTCGTGGTAAACTTTAAGTAACGCACACCAAAAAGAAGAATTTTATGTGAAGAATTATCTATATATATATATAAAAGAAAATCCCACCTATATATTGACTCATCACGATATCTCTGGAACCATAAGGGGTCGCGACTTGAAATTTGGTAGGAATATTCTTTTCACCGAGTAGAGGTCAGTTAAGAACGGTTTTTACGAATTTCCACCAACAAGGGGGGTTCGGGGGTTGCTAGTTATATAATATACAATAAACAGCAATTACTGCATCTTGTGTTATGTTCTTACACAAATTCTAAAGGTGTTTTACGTTAAAACGTTAGTTCTTTTCATTCTTTTTATTATTTTTACCGGATAAGATGGTTAGAATTTTTTCTAAATTATAACAACTTTAAATATTTTAAAATTATTGTCTCATTCAGATTTACATATAATTATTCAACATATATACTTGTTTGTTTATTGTCAATAATGCTATCGAAAGGTGTCGAATTCGTAACTGTAAAATGTATAGGAAAAATTATATTTACAAATCCTTACTGTTGTATAGAATGTGATGAAATAAAATTTAAGTTATAACTATACTATTTTTATATTCGTGGTAGAAATAAATTCGAGAAAGTATTCATTTTACAGAAGAAGTGAATGGTTTAAACAAGTCATTATCACCCGAAAAGTCTTGCTTCCAAACAAGTCGAGTTACGCAACGAAACGTAAGAGTATTTATCTTCCAAATTGCTAGTGAAAATATACGAATTGACATACGAAATAACTGCCTCCGTAGCCTAGTGGTGAGGGCGTGTGCTTTAGAAACCGAGGGTCGTGGATTCGAATGCTGCGGGACTCAACAAATTTTCATTGTTGTTTCCTAGTTGGTTATGGCAATTTAGGCCGAACGCCTAATTGTCTGAAAAGTAAGATGATCCACGTCGGATGGGTATATAAAAAGTCGTTCTACGCACTAACCCGCATTGGACCAGCTTGTTCGTATACGGTCCAAAAACCCCCTAAAATGCAGAAGGCGTGCATTAGGGGAGGCCTAAGTTCAGCTGTGGACTAACACAAGGCTTATGATGACGACATACAAATATAAACACACATAAATACATATATTATTGCCAAATTAAAGATGGAATAAACGTCAAGTATAATGTCAAACTCAATTAGACCCAAAAATCGAATAGGAATTAAAAATGGCCGCGGTCCACCAATGAAAACGCTTTCGCATCTGATGCCATTAGTTTTTGACATTAGATTTGTTTACAATTACATCGGACCTTCATGAAGTGAACTATACGTTGAGTAACATAAAAACAAATCTATTAACAAAGCTACTCAAAGTAACCTAACTGTACTCTTAGTAAGAGTAAACCCTCAAGGTGCCACAATTTTTACTGACTGTTAGCATCTGCAAGCCTATTAAGGAAGCCGACACGGTGCCTACTTTAGCGCAAAAGCAGCAGTGTAAACAACACTGAATAAATTAAGGTATACAAGACGTGGCATCCACTTCATCTAGCTCCTAAATGTATATATACTCTACACTACTTATGGATAGGGTGTATCAATCAAAGGTGATAGCTGTGGTTATTCAATTATTTATTGACTATCTTTTATAAACGGTTAGGTCGACAGCCGTTTTACATTATTGGAACAGACTAATAGACGGACGATCATGCTAGACTCAAAGATTTATAAACAAATCTGTTCAAACAAATGCAATAAATCGTCAAGAAAGATCGAATTCATAATGCATAGAAATACTACGCGTAATAACATTAAAATAGTGGTGACGACAATCAAAACGCAAGTGCAAAGTAAAATTAAAATAAGACAGCAACCTTACTTATGTGCACACACGGAAATACAATTTTAATGGAGTGTAATAGAATAGACTGTCATGCATTAGGTTACCTAAGTTGGCAGTACGTTATACAACAACTAGTTTCATTAAGATTTGTGTCATCGACGGGCTGAAGATTGTCCACATGTTGTAACTTACTTTGAAACATCTTGCTATCGAAACTAATCGTTTAAATGACTTAACAACATTTAGAATAGTCAATTAACCTTTTTTATTAGTAATAGCTCGTTTAGATGTGTCGTAACAAGTTTAATTCTATCGCGTAATCGAATTAATAGTTAACGAGAACGTTTCTATCACTTGTGTTATCAAATCTTTTAATAAAACGGCTGATATAATTACCCTAGTTACATATAGCATTATCCGTGGTGCTAATAGAATTACTTATGAATTATGCAAAAGGTAACTTATATATTTTAATACGAAGCAACTAAATACATAATATTGTGTATATAAACAAGTTTAATGCATTCGTAGACTTTTCATAAAATAGTTGAGATCTGAAGTTTTATATAGCACTAGAAAATAAACTAATAGTAATAAGGCAATGACCAACAGATTTTTTATGTCTGCAAAGTATACATTTGACAAAGGGTAAGAGTGTATATTTATCAACATTATCATCCTCATCAGCCTGTGTTAGTCCACTGCTGAACATAGACCTCCCCGAATGCACCCTTCTCCATTAGGGGGTTTTTTGACCGTATCCAATGCTGGTCCAAAGCAAGTTGGTGGGTGGACCGACGTTTTGCATGCCCATCCGACGCATGGATCATCATACTTTATAGACAATCGGGTGATGGGCCCAAATTATCCTAGCCAACTATGAAACAAGTTATAAAATGTAGTCGAGCCGCCGCAGGATTCTAACTTCTAACCCACAGCCTTCGGTTTCTAAAACACACGCCCAAGTGTAGTAGTAAGTGTAGAATATAAAAGGTAATAAATAATAAATTAGAAATGTATAAGATATTGGATTATACAATAAATGTATAAATTACAATACTAGCAATATAACTGGAAAACAAATAAAAAGTAGGTAAACACGCAATAAAAAAAAAAATATTAGAAATAAAAATTGTAATAGGATAAGATACTAGTATATAAGTAAAAGGGTAATAAAATGTGATATAAAACACAAAAGAAATTACCAATAGAGGGCGACGAATCACGTTGTAAGTAAAGTCACTATGAAATAGTTTGTAGAAAATTAATGTATAAAACAAATGTAATTAAAAGAAAACAGTAAAATGTACATGATACAAAAGCTGTCAAATAATGATTAAAATTAAAAGATGGTAATGATGTAGCAGCATAAATCAGATAATATAAGTGTTTGAGAACAATAGAAGTTGAAGTAAAGAAAAATGTTGTAAGCTAGATATAGAAATAAGATGTAAAACGGTAAATTAGAAAACATTGTGAAACGTAATTATAGTATTGGAAAAATTTGAGTACGAAAATAAGTACATAAAAGTGAAAAATAATGTTGTAAAATAGATATAGAAATAAGATGTAAAACGGTAATCAGAGAATATTGTGTAAAGTAATTATAGTATAATAGTAATGTATAAAGAGACTTGTAAAGAAAATGTATAAAAATAAGAAAAGAAAATTAAGAAATGACAGAATCTGTCCCAAAAAAATAAGATAAAAGTAAGCATAAAAGAAAGAATGCAAACAAGGTCCCAGATCATACATGTCCGGGGAACAAGGATAAAAAAAAATTAAAAAAAAAAAAAAAAAAGCACAAGCCCATAGTAGCCCGCTAGGCTACGGAGGCAGTGGGGGTATAATATTGAACAATATATTTAAAAAGGAAATATATCAAACCATATATGCACAGTTGCCGAAATAGGAATTGCCAGCCCTAATTGAAAAAAATATTTGCTTCAAAACATTTAAAAAAAATGTATAGTATTGGGATAGTGCTACCTGAGCAATAGTTATAGCTATTTTAATCGACAAATAAATTATATATGAGTTTGTATTGCATTATTCCTAGCTGCTAAATAATACATAATATTTTAAGGCAATTATGTTGAAAGCCTAGGTTAATAATAATAAAAGGCGGCAAACTAAACAATGTTGCCATGATTAAATTTGTCACCGTTAAAAATATTGTGTGAAGAAACTAGCGTAAAAGTGAACTCCCACGTTATTTGATAACAGTGATTATAATGGAGTGAAATTTTAATTACTTTTTGTGCGGAGAGTTGAAAAACATGATCATGAGAAGATTCCTACATAATTACGATTGTGTCGTTGATTTTTTCTTCTCATTTCGCCTTCTAATAATTTCCCTTGTTCCTTTTGAATGCAAGTTCACAGATGGGAAATGCAAATGGACGTTATTTATTTTTTAAGCTTGGTCGAGTCATAGAAAACAGACCAATTGTAGTATTAAACATACAGATATATAAATTAGACATTCCATTTGCTAAAATTAAAACTTATTATCTGGTTATTTAATATTTATTAACTTAACTCATTTTTTGCAGCACTTGCATTTCTTAATATAACTAGTGATAAGATCATATATCCCCTTAATAATTTTTTATTATATATGTTATATATATATATATTAGCTATGTCTATCTTCTAATCTAGGTACTTCCACGTCCACAAGCCCAAAAAGTAAATTGTATGTAGTATATTATGATGGCAAATATTAGGCCTATGCTCACACTTATAACAACTATCAATTATAGTCTAGACAGCCGGGGCCAACATTTTCTCCATTTCGAAGCCTTTATTTTCTGATTTTTGAATATTATACCCTAGTTATTCCGTTTACTCAGCTGAGGACGCCTTTACGAAGAGTATGTGTTGACATCAAGCAATTCAAACTTTTATATTGAATAAGATATTTGAATTGAATTTGCATTCAGAATGCATTACTCATATCGTTACCATTAGAATTGGCTTGTCAAAGATTTCTATAGCAAAGTTCACCAGTCGACAAGCTGAAATCTTGACATAAACCATTAGTCTTACCATTTTATTACTGTCAATAATATGAAGTTCAGGACTAAGCAAATTTGTAACTATGTGTACAATTTATTACATGTCCCATGATTGAGTTCGGTGAGATTGTCTATTGTACAATGCGATTGATGTCCACATCTGTATGTTAGGCTTCATTGACATAAAACTTTAAAGCAACTGGAGATGTAACAAACCTACTTTTTTATCATGATGTTATAATATAGTAAAGCTATTTTTATCGTTGTAGTACGATAGATTAATAAATGCCATCATCAAGATGCATCCGTAACGTAGTTTTGCAAATGTTTAAACGTATTTATTTCATTAAATCAAGTTTTTTTCCAATATATAAATACAATTTATTTCCAATATGTACCTACTTTTACCTGTAAAACATAAAATTCAAATTCAAATTCAAATATCTTTATTCAATATAGAAGTTTACACTTGCTTATTGATTGTCAAACACACTACCACGGTTCGGAAAAGGACGCTACAGACCTGAGAAGAACCGGCGAAAAAACTCAGCGGCTATTTTTATGTCATCTTTTAAAAATAACAAACATTTTGATAATTGGACATTACATATTATGCAATTTTGAAACAGGACCTGGAGCAGAGCATTCCATTACCAGGCTGTGTTATCATTTAAAAATTCATTAATATCGTAATAACCTTTAACACATAAACGTTCCTTGACTACCTTTTAAATTTATTAATAGTTAAATTCTGAACGTTTACTGGGATTTTGTTAGAAAACGTATACATTGTCCCATAAAGACTTACTTATTCTTCGCAGTCTAGTTGCTGGAAGAATTAGATTATGTTTGTTCCTTGTATCTATGTTATGTGCATCACAATGTCTTAGGAAATCATCTCTATTTTTTGCACATACATTAAATTTTCAAATATGTATTGAGAAAATTAAAAATGTTGCTATATATCCGATATATATATAATCCAAAAATCATTCTTTACCATTACGTTATCATTTTGTGAGTTCTTATACGGAGGCCAAGCCTCTGTCCAAAAGTGGGCAAACAGTAACCCGCACTAGAGATTTTCGACATAAATCACTTTCTCCACAAACACACCTGTTGTATGAATACCGCGTTCCAAGAAATCCGACGGCTCAGAGTAAACTTATAAAGACGTCGTAAATCTTTATGTTCACCTTTCGAACGCATCGACAAATTTCATTGCCGAATAAAACCCAGATTAAAATAACCATCAAACCTTTACTTTTATATCAAAAATTTTTACTTTAATTCTTTAAATCTACTTTTATTAGCAATTTTACATCCAACTTCTAAATATGCTGTTGCGTATATTCGTATTTATCTATATTACCGTTTGATATATGCACATAACTTATAAACTATATCCGTAAAATTAATATTACTTGGCGTGATACAAACATGTCATTATTCATTGCACGTTACAACGCACAAGTATACGTGAACTAAATTTAGTCACATATCGTATTACACTGAAAATTGAGTTTAATACTTTATTTTATAACAGTTGTAAATTTACACCAATACGTTCTGCCTTTCTAATGTTATATAATATGTTGTTTCAGGTTACAGCCTTGGCTGTACTCAGCTTGACACACGCGAAAAACTCGACGGCTAAAACGAAACCGAAGAGACAACTTGAGAACATACGGACACCGCAAAACCTGCAGTACTCGTTGGTGCTGCCGCATTCGAGGGTTGCACACTTCCGCTCCACATCTAGTAATCGAAGGATCTCTAATGTTCCACGAGGGAAGTTGCCGCCGTACGCGGTGCAGATGGAACCCGTCGTTCAATACTCCCAGAAGGATCCGCTGTACGACCCCACCCTGGATAATGTAGACGATTCCGTTGTGAACAAGAACGAGATTCACGCACAACCGAAAATCCTTAATATTCATGATCAATCGCCGGATGGGTCGTTCGGTCCACCTTATGGATCGTTACCCACTGCACCATTATATAGCTACGAGCGACAACCACATTATATAGACGCGCCAGAACCAATCATTGAGATTATTATTAAAGAATCAAATGAAACCCTACCTGCACCACCTCCTCAGCCAATACAGAAAAAGAAAAAGGAGCCTGTTCAGGTATTCTATGTAAAGTACAGCAAAGATCCACATTCTAAGGATAAAGTTATTTATGAAAAACCTATACCAGCAATTACACCGTCGTCGAATGATGAAGATGATCATCACGACGCATACGTAACAGTTACACCGGAGCCACTTTACTTGCCAACTCAGACGACTACATTGAGAGCTATAATTAAACCAGAATCTGAAGTGTATCATAGCGATAGTAGCGTAAAAGTGACGTTTGGCAGTGAAGGTCGCCATTTTGCAGACCGTTTAGAAGGAAATTCTCCACACGAAGATCACGAAGAAACTGCTCCAAGGCCGGCAATTGCTCTTCCTAATGCCCATCCAAGCGCAAAGACATTCGAGCACTCTGCTTCCGCGCAACAGCAGTACCATGACTCATCAAGCCGATCCATTTCGCACCCTGCAGACCACGCTTCCCAGGCATATCGTTCTGCATCGCAACACGCGCAAAACCGAATTCAATTTCAACAATCGTATTTGGCTAACGACTACCAACTACCAAGACAGGGCCCGTCCGTCGCTTCATTCAGAGCACAAACGCATTCAAGCAGACTCAGCCCATTTGCACCATCTCCATCACTAAGTTCACATCCAGCATTCCCAAGTGCTTCACCAAGTTCTCACTTTAACAATATCGCTCCAACTGTTCCAGGGCCATTAGGGCCGACCGTTTCCTCATCTTTCTCAAGACCTAACAATGCGCCATCTTTCCATCCACGTCCCAACAATCCACCGTCGTTCGCTCCTAGACCGCACTTTAACGGCCCCACGCGAACTCCATTCCACTCTGGACCTCAAAGACCTTTCCACCAGCCATCATCACAACCTCAAACATATTTCGACGAACCAAAATACTTACAAGAAAACTACCACACTATTACAACCGAACAAGTGGAACCTCCAAAAGTTCAATTGCTACCTACTAGACAAGCCCAAACTTTTAACTCCAAACCTAGTCCTGGTCCATCTAATGTTCACTTCTCAGAGAGTAGACCTCAGTTGATACCTTTTAATCAACAGCTACCTCAACAAAGACCACCTCAATATTTTGATTCAAGCAATCCTCCTTTTTCAGTTACTCCAAGCAGATCTCCTTTCTTCAACCTAAAACCCTCTCCACCTCATATTGATAACAATCGGATTCCATTCCAATCAGCTCAGCAACAACCTCAACAACAATTTAGTTTTCATCAGGGAGCGCAGTCACTATCAAGACCATCTGTCCAATTATCAGCACAACATAATCTTCAGAGTTCTCCATCACCATCCCTATCCCACAAAATCAATTTTTACCACAGCCATCATCTCCACCACTGTTCAGTTTTCACCCTCAACCATCACCTACACCAAGTCATCATAGTTTTCAGCCGCAACCATCCATAAATCCTTTCCAACAATCACATTCACAAACGGAGAGACCGCCTTCAGGTCACCCAAGCTTATATCAAAACCAAGCGAACTTTGGACATCAACAAGCTCTAGGTCAGTTTATACCTAAAGGTGGAGAGCTAGTTGCTTCAATTCCCAAGTATGAGCAACACATTACAGACGATGGTAGACAACAAAGTTTCCAAGGGTTAAGCGAAAGCAGACAACCGAATCCCACAGCGTCAAACTCACAGTATTACAATCAACAGCAAGCACAACAACAATTGCAGCAGAATCAACAGCAGCAACAACAACATCAACAGCAGCAACAACAACATCAACAGCAGCAACAACATGAGCAACATCTACAACAATTACAACTTCAGCAGCAATTACAACAACAACAAAATCATCAACATAGTCAAGAAAAACAACAAATACAACAACAACAATCATTTGACGTTGAACAGGAGAAAGTAAGACAACAGTTAGCACAAAATGTCAGAAAACAACAAGAAGAAATACAACGCCTTCAAAGTCAGCTTCTTTACAATCAACAGCAGCAACAACAGCAGCAACAGCAGACAAAACAATTTGAACAGACTCAATATAATCAGTACACTAATAATTATGATCAACAAGAGAGATCGCGTGCCCAACCAACCTTCGTGTCAAGTACATCACCTCCTTTCTACCAAACAACATCCAGAACTGTTGAAATAAAGCCAACTACACAAAAATATTATTCTTCATCAGTAAGTTCAGTATCTTCAACTCCAGAACCTAAGAAGGACGAGAAGAAGAAGAAACCAACAATTGAACTTCCAGATGAAGTCCCAGATGATTTGCGTCAACAATTATTATCTTCCGGTATATTAGACAATGCAGATATAAGCGTCTTAGATTATGACAAAGTTGGAGAAACTCCTTTGGAATCTTTGCCACCGGATCAGTTGGCGAACTTTTTCAGCGCAGGAGGTGGCCAACAAATAGCAGCAAGTGAACACAAACCCATCGTGGTTAAACCCAATGGTGACCAAATCGAATCTAGAATCGATGACAGCGATGACGACGATCAAGAAATCGCAGCATCAGAAAATATAGGTACTTATGTAGCACCTCCACCGGGTGCAGCTGAGGGTGTAGAGATGAAAGTTGTACACTTTGATCCCAATACTGCTGAAGGGCAAAAAATTGCAAAAGATTATGTCAAGGAAGATGCCACTCAAGTCGATCCAGTAGCTCTAAATGATAAAAAATACAATAGATATTTGCCTTTGAAAGTAAGTGGCAATCAGTTTCCGTTACCTGATATTTTGAAAGGGAGGAAAGTGACATCTGTCGTCGTGTTAGCACCCGTTGAGACAGAGGAATTAGGCAGTGAACATACTAGAGCAGAGCGTGCAACAACTAGCGGCTTAAAAGGAATTAAGTTTGTGGCTGGAGACAGTTTGCAAGATTTACTAAAGAAACCCACTACTGATAATTTCAAAAAATGGCTTGAGATTGAAAAGAAAACATCCACTGACCAACAATCTGTTATTCTCCTAGTTACAGAGTAAGTTCAATAACCACTTATTTACAAACTAGGTTATGGTCATTCAAATGTTGCACCCCTCTATTGGCCATACTGAAGAAAAGACAATTATATAAACAAAATAAAATCTAAGTAATAACATATAAGTAACTGCAATTATTATATTTTAAAAGCATTGAAACGGTCTCAAGCTATTTTAACGCGTTTTTAAAATATCAATGACCTGTATCCTAAATAAAATTATAAATACCAAAAAATTGTGTTGGAGGAGGACGGGGAGGGACCGTCTCATAAATTGTCTATTTCTTAGCAATAATCATGATCCCCTATAAATAAGTTTTCCATTATTATTTTAGAAAATTTTGTTTAGCTTTTTGCTTTTTCATTTTTAGAGACAAAGGACCGGAGGAGGACCGCGAAATTTTCATGTACGACATTGCATCGGGCAACGTGAACAAACTCAGCGGCGAATTATCGAACGCCTTCGTTGAAGCTGCCGAGAACAATTCGTTGAGCAAAGACATTGAGAAGCTAGCGATAGAGGGAGACGGAACCCCAGAGAGCTTCGACAAAGAAGTCAAAGAGCCTGTCGCGGAGGGATCAGAGAATGTGCCATTATTTGTAGACTTATCAGGTATTAGTTTAGACCAGGAAGACAGCAAAGTATCGATTTCATCCGGATACAGTAAAACGAAACTCGGCAGATCACTAAGAAGACAATGAGTAATGAGTTCGCCAGTGAGCGGTTGGCCTTTGTAAATAGTATAGTGTTAGTGTTACTAAATTAAAACGACGTGATGTTATTGAATTGTCGTTACAATTGTATGAAAGTGATAATCGGGTTGTATATTATAAAATATTTTTTTAAAAGAATGTCTTTTATTTCTGAAATAGTCTAAAATTTATGTATACTAATAATATTAAGCTGTACATATCATTTGTTCTCGTTAAAATCCTCAACAACTGGTTTAAAGCTATTGAAACTCAAAGTCAAAGTTAAAGCAAAATGTTAAAATACAGTGAGTGAATATGGGTACTTCTTTTTCTGCACAGAAATATGCTACAAAGCATGAAAAACGCTTACATAGTTTAGAAAACTTTAGATTAGAAATCGATGCAATCAAAATGACCACTGAAACGAAGTTGCGCCATACATAGAGCGTAGGTACTTATTGTTGAACTGTTACCTTAAGTCAATCACAAAGTGACAGTTGACTAATAGCAAAATCATACGTGAGACGCCGCTTAGTACTTCTAGATTACTTTTTTTAGATAAACTCTGAGTCCGAATTGACTAAACTATGCAAATATATGTGCTACAATTTAAGTAATAACTAAATTCCCATAAATAACATTTAGTTTATTTTATTACGTTTAGTACGTAGTATTTATAAGATTATGTGATATTAGATACAAGTAGTCAATTCAGAAACAATATCAAACCCTAATGGATAGAGGCCATGTCCAGCAGTGGACTAAAACAGGCTGATGATGTGATGTGTTTCTATTTAGTAGGTATTATATTTATTATATATTTTATATATTTATATATTTTAGTAGGTTATATATTTTATTAACCGGGTTACTTTTCCAGTAACGAAAATGATCCACAGGACCCAGCACTGCATACTTATTGTACGGAGGATTACTTTCTTTTCATTTATGTTTAGAGACATTCAGCATCTCAATAATAAGTTTCCCTGTAGACCACAACATACGCGGATACGTTCATAATATTTATGCAGAAAAAGCGCACCGCAAGGTGATGAAACTGGGGAAGCACACTTTTATTTGTATACCCTATAGTAAAATATAATCAAATGTAAATGTGTCTTTGCTTATTACGCTTATGCTTGCGTCTTAAGCGTGAACCAGTTTTTATATAGTTGGAAGTGGTACTAAAGCTGGTTAAAGAAATTACAAATAACAGTTTGCAGAAAAAAAAACCTAATAATAATAGAATCAGGTAGAGATTATACTTCGCAATGGACTAATTACATTAAACTAGATAACACACAAAAACTAGAAATAATGTTGGAATCTAATTTAAATATAAGTGTACTTTACAAAGCCTATAGTTGGATTTTAGTTTGCGAGTTACATAATTTTTAACGTATCATTTAAGTTTATAACGTAACATTTGAATTAAAACTCCAATTTAAAGTCACTTTTTTAAGATAATTTTTTTTGAGAATAGTACCGACAAACCGTTTAAAAAATGTGATAACAGGACAAACGTCATATTGAATAAAATAACTTATACCTAATCAATAACATAACCTAAAAACAGTTAAGGTATTTTAATTTCATAAAACTCAATTGTATTTCTTATTTAAGGTGTAAAAAAGTCTTGTACACACAATTATTATTTCTTTATATATATAAAATGCTTACCTCAACTTTAATATTCTACATATTGCAACACTACACATATGATTTATTATCAGGCAACATAGTGTATAGATGTCAAACGTATGGATTATGTACTTCGATGCAGCCGCAGTGATTAATAACCGCGCTCGTTGTTTTTAATGTTTTTTGGTAATTGTTTTTGAGTTATACAATCATGATGGAAGGCTCATTAAGTAAATGGACAAATGTTATGAAAGGTTGGCAGTACCGGTGGTTTGTTTTGGACGAGAACGCTGGCCTGTTGTCATATTACACGGTAAGTGACGTTCCCCGCTAATGCTATAGTTAGTCGAAAAATAACTTTCGCAGTACAAGTATTTACTTTTGTGTGTTCAACAATATGTTTTTAGGCTAATATTTAAACAAAGAATATTTTATACCTCCATTGTTTCTAAACATCTTCTGCCGAAAGTGATACTAAGTTTGAACGGTATATTATTTACCTAAGTTGATAACGATGAGTTTGATAAAAAACTTTCTTTTGAGCATAAATGGCTTCGCTACAGTCAGAAGTTGTTAATCGTAAATGAAACATGAAAACAACAAATTATGTACAGTTCTTATAAGATAAATAAATAATGAATCAAATGTTCCTTATTTTTACTTATAAAATGTACATACAATTTATTTACCTGGCATTACTTACCTGTAAAGGTTTGGGTAATTTTTTATTTTTTAAAACAGTGGTATTTCCACGAATTTTTAAAGCACTAAGCTGTAAAATACTGGTAATAATAATAGAGACATTATTTTCACAACTCTATAATAAAACAAAATCTGTACAAAGAACTAAAGTGTTAACAAATTCAGACACAGAACTCACTTGTGTTTTTTATCTTTACCATTTTGCACATTCTTTAAATAGTTGTTTTTGAAAAAACTATAAAACATGTAATAGACAAATATCACATTTGGAAAATAAAGTACTGTGATACCAAGAGGCGCAGGGCAGCTGGGCAGGAAAACTTGGGCACTGTATATAAGCATTATTGTAAACTGAATCTGAAATAAAAAAAATATGTGTTTTTTATACACTTAAGCTTCAAGTTTTTAAATTTGTTTTTTAAAAAAATATTTCATAATTACCTATATTTACTAAACTTTACTATAATAACATTTTTAACATTTTATTTAAAATATATTAGAATATTAGTGGTAATGTTTGTACACCACACATGAGTCTATAACATAAATTTATCAACTTATTTATTATTTAAACAGTTACTTTTTAATATGGTCATTATACATTAGCTTTGTGTGCCCTTTTATTAATAAATTGTTAGTCAGACTGATTAGAGTCTTAATTAAACATCTTTTGCCTCATTTGTTGCTAGTGTTTATTAAAATATATTAAAAGCAATGTATGAATGATGTTTCATTTGAATAGGTAAATAAATAAATTTTTATGTTTTATTCAATTTTGTTATGGTAATGTAAAGTTATGGTAAGAATAGACTTTTAGGTAACTTTTATTTGTGTAATTATTCTATTTTTAATTACCAATGCAATGATAAAGCATAATTAAAAAGGAAACATGGAAAATAGTTTAAAACATTTTCAATATCTCCCAACATAAATAACAGAACCATTATAAAATCACTTACCATTGATTGTCTCAATGGCCAGTTACCCTAAGAAGTACAAATTTGTACCTGATGCTGAGTTGTTTAATTTTATTAGATGTGTAAAATTGTTTAATTCTATTAGATGTGTAAAAATCAAGGCTCTGAGTCATTTATAAAACAATATGGAAAAATTTACACTTCCTCAAATTTTTAAGGACTAAATCTTAACTTTTTTGTTTTTATTGGAATTTTGTTTGAATATGTGTAAATTTGTTTGTGACACAAATCAACAATACTAGGTCAACCATACCCTATTGGTTTTGGGTTAAGAAGTATTTGTAGTTTCCAACATTTTCATACTTAATATGTACATTGTACATACACATAAATATTGCTTATGACTATTATATTTCTTATAAAGTACTAAACATTTAAATATACATACCATTTGCATTACAGTAAGCCACTTCTTATGCTTCATAAGGAACTGTTTGACTTTAGGGCTTCCCTCAGATGACAGTAGATAATAGCTATACATAATTACATGTACTGCATTATTGATCATGGGTGAAAATGAGGTTATTCCGCCTGAAAGATAATATATCAATTTTACATTAATTGTTTAATAATCTTTGACTGAAATCAGAAAGTTCTGGAGTGAAGACAGAGGCTCGGCAAACATAGTGTAGGATGCCCTGCGGCAAGATATGTGATGAGTGATGATTTTCCCAAAGTGGCCTGTGTGGGATGGTGGACCATGGATGACAATGGAAGTGGTGTGCATTAGGGCAGGCCTATGACCAGCAAACAACTGACACAGGCTGATGATGATGAATCTTTGACTTAAACTTTCTTTGTTTCTATATGGGAAAAGTTATTAATATTTGTCTTTATCAGTTTGATATAGCATTTGTTTGTTTACAAAGAAGTGACAAGAGTCTAATGTTTGTTTACCATCTTAAAAGTTGTTATAATACTATATAAAACTATCAAAGTGAGTTTGACTAAGCATAAGCTAAGTAATAGGAAAGACGCAAATAGTTAAAGCTCTGATATGTTTATCACCAATTAACATTACTTTATAGTACAGTATAACAGATTAGGTAATATTAAGATGATTTGAAGGCATTAGATTCTGACAATAGAATAATCTAAAGAACGGAGTGAATGTGGACACTGAGGCCTAATGGACTATAAATATCAAAGGTGGTGGAAATATCAAATAAATATCCAAAGGGTAACAAAGGATTGTGTAGTGGGCAGGCTGATAGAGGTGGTAGACTTGGTATTGTAAGGCAGTAAAGACGACTTCGGAATTAGAGATACTAGATAAGTTATTTGAAGAGAATATTGGAGATGAACATTTGCAAATGGCTCGTATTATGTAGTCGTTTGGTTGTATTATGGTTGAAAGTTTACTTGTGTGAAGTCGAAAATTTACGTGTATCGCTATGTAGTCAAATCGGGGTCCATTTTTTAATAAAAAAGTGGAGTAGACTCTTTGTATCGTAATAAAGTATAGACGGTTAAATATAACACATGTAGTATGTGTTATATTTAACCGTCTATACTTTAAATAATGAAAATTTTACTAAAAAAGAAACCGACTTCCAATCGATTGGCGTGATATAGAGCTATTAATTGTCCATTTGTTGAGCACAATTGATGTTTAATAAAAATTTTTGATAGTTAATGTAAACTTCAGACTTATTTAGTTTTTTCATGGATGCCACTGTCAGAACTGGGCCAAATTGCTATGGGACCAAACGGGAAGCACCAGCATTCAAATAAAAAAAAAACATCCATATCAGTTCAACCAGACGAAAGTTCTGAGGTAACAAACATAAAATAATACAGACGAATTGAGAACCTCCTCCTTTTTTTGAAGTCGGTTACAAAGAAGGTACCTATAGTGCTGAGTGGAAGAAGTCGAAGGGTGACAGATTTTGAAAGCCCAATAGGTAATATTGGGCCCGGACATATGGCACGTCGCAAGTATAAGTCGACTGTCACTTTGTAGTTGACATCTCGGTGACAATTCATTATGACACATGACGTATGACGGCACCATCTTGATACGGTGTGAGTTGATATTACTTTGATTACATAATTTCTGAGCCTTATTTGGCTAAACTATAGATTGCATTAAATTATTGCGGCACAATATTTCAAACTTCATTTTGCTCAGGTATAATATAGTCAGATGGATTCTTAAATTGGCATAACACTTGGAGCATTACTCACTAAGCAACCTAATAGGGTAATTAAGCTGACCGGTTTAAAATGTGGGGAACATTAGCACAATAATTGTATGTCTTTGCTTCTGCTTTATTTATAGACGCCTAATTTCCATTTAAATCTGTTACTTAGCAAAATTTTCTAATTTAATACTTATATTGTAACTTTAATGAATCTTTTCCAAGGTATTACGCATTTGTCTTTAAAATAACATGTTACACTAAGTAACAACTATTAAAGTACTGTATTAACAACTATGTTAGTTTGTCATCGATAAAACAAATTTTTATCTTTTCGATATTACATTAGTCTAAGACAATTATACTTTTTATTAATCTTTAAACGATTTTAACTCGCGGACATTTACGCTCTTTTCTTATTCACAAATAAGTACCCTAGTAGCGTATTGGCAATGATAAATGTTACTGAATTAATATAGTCAGTTGCGGTCATTGCGTAATAAGCGACCAAGCTTAATATCGCCTAAATTATGTTAGTAACAGTACTCAAAGTCGAAATATCTTTATTCAACGTAGAAGCATTATACTTTCATATTGATTGTCAAATAAACTACTAAACAATAATCCAGAAAAAGTATGGAATATAGATGAGCAAAGCCCTTAAGAGGTCCTTAACACTTACTGGTACACAACATACACCTCTTATATGTTGAGATATTGAATATATAATGATACAAACTTTATCATACATATTCGCTTCTGGCGTTTGATGATCCATTCCTATTCCATCGCAAACGCTTTAATAAATTGTAGTAAATGTAAGCAACAGCTCTTTAAGCTATAAATTAATCACGAAGAAAGTGTCTGAATCGAGCCAGAATCGACCGCCTAAATGAATGCCAATAGACTAGAACTTTGTGACGGCCGAACCAGTGTTCTCTCTATAGGACTGTTGCTGCTTTATGTCATGACGTTTCCGAGCTGTTGTTACACTCCTATGGTTGAATCTACAGAATACTTTTTGTTCAAAAACAAAAGGTAACTTAAAAACAAAAGATAAAGCGTTTATCACACATCACATCATCAGCCTTTGTTGGTCCACTGCTGGACATAGGCCTCCCCTAATACACCGCTATCCATTAGGGAGTTTGAACCGTATCCACCACGTTGGTCTAATGCGGGTTGGTGGGTGGACCGACTTTTACATGCCCATCCGACGCATGGATCATCTTACTTTTCAGACAATTGGGTGATCGGCCCAAATTGCCTAACCAACTAGGAACAACAATGAAAATTTGTTGAGTCCCGCAGGATTCGAACCCGACCTCCGGTTTCAAGCACACCCCATACCACTAGCTACGAGGCAGTTTATCGTGTTTCATTAATTCCCTTTTGTTTCCTTTATGGCGTCCGGTGTTTAGTTGGCACAGAATTTTAAAACTTTTTGAAATTTATGATAATGCCTCGGTTTTATACAGACGCTTAAACGTCAAATAATTCAGTGTAATAAGTTTAAAGTCTCTAAATAGTAGATCAAGGCGATTTACGTCAAAGGGATTTTAAATTAGTGGCGGTTTCTGTCTGTAAATAAAGGCAAATTCTCAGGCTATTCGTGATAGGCACTTAGCATGTTGTAGATGATGTGATAGGACAGGATTTTCATCTTAAACCCACTAACCCGGTCATATTTCTAAAAATCTATAGTTTTTATTTGGTGAGTTTTAGTAATATGTATGTAGTGGTAAATAATAAAGTATAGTAGTAACTATGGCCTTAGTCTTTGAACTATGTATGTAATTGAGAAAATATTTTTTTACTTAGTGCACTTTAATAAATTTTGCATCGCCAGTATTAAGTTTTTGTGTGGGTTGCAAGTGAACGCGCGCAGATTTTTGGGTATCCGGGTTAATCAGTCCGCCCTAGACATCCAGGAAACCACGAAAAGTTGTTAAGGCTCTGCAGGATCAGGAATCCACTACATCCAGTTTCTAAAGCGCAAGCAAGATTATCTTTAATTAATTCTTTTGTTTACGCGAATACTACACATGATTAGAATAAATAGACACTTTACGAATTTTATCGAGTTTATTTTACATTTTTATTTCCCTACGTTTCGGACACTTTCCAGCGGCTGTAGTCACGGAGCAGAGCTTAAACTGTTTTACTTACGTAATTAAAATGTTTTTCTCGTGGTGTGAAATGGGTACATTTCTATACTATTTTAATGTTCTATTTATACCTGAATAATAATAAAAGATTCTTTAACGATATCATAATAAATATCGCGGTTTTCGTGATCCATAAACGCCTTCGTTCTAAATTAAAAGTTTTACTATTCTTCAAAGATACTTACAGGAAAAATCACAAGAAAATTATCGAGTTTTCTCATGAAACTGGAAACGCGTACTATACATGTTTGTAAAAGTCAACTTTTATTCTGTAGTTAATCATACCGAATTTTTTGTTTATTTGATTTTATTCGTTTACGTATCGCATAAATGTCTGGTTATTGTTCCTTGTATAATATATTACTTTTCCTCTTTTTCGCTTTCAGTTTAATCTGACGGGATTATGTTTGGACAGCGATATACGTGTATTCGATTTCCTATGATAAATGTTTGTACGGCTATGATGTAATATTCATGATGTATACATTCAATCTTACTATGCTAGAACACACGTTTATTCTGTACGCGCGAGGTATAAAAGTTAACTAGATGTTTTCTTTGCACAGTGTCGTATATAAGATAGCCTAGTTACGGTTTAAAGGGCGACGTATATGGTTTGTGTTACTACGTAACATTGAAAGACGAGACAAATAATGTCTTTAGAAAAATTAAAAAGACTTTTCTCTATAGCCAATATTTTCTGAGCTGTTGCAAAAAAACTTTTTTTTCCAAATTTGGGGGAAATCTTATGGATTTCCGTGAGTTTATTACCTAAATTTTCCTTCTGGGATGTAAAATGGCGGTATACCTACCCACTTTTATTTTAAATTTTAGTCTAAACTGATTATGAGAATCTTTATTTACTGTACTATAATAGCTGCAAGTTATTTTTAACGCTATTTTTATAATAACAGCAACGCTTATCGCTGCAAACGCTAAACCGGTTTATGGTAAGCCGTTAAATGGCTTCAAAGCTATATACCGCTATAGCCGCTATGAAATTGCATTTACGACTATGGAAGTCTGCCGTAATCTCCTGCCTCAGTGCTCTTCGAATGTCATTTCCTTTGTGAACTGTTCATTGGAGACTTGCTTAGTGACAATTGTCGGTAAAAGGACGCAACTAGTGGTAAAACTGACGTAGAAAGTGGTAAATTTTATTTGGTAAAAGCGAGTTCTTTAATACGTGATTTCTGTTACTTTTCTTTTAAGTTCCAAAGACAGCGAAAGTCTCTGAATATAATTTAAGTTATGAATAATTCTCGTCACGTAGTTGTTGCTTCATGAATGAGATTTTTATACCTAAAAGTTATGCAATACGATTCGTGAATTACTTATTTCAATTACAGTCTTGTAAAACTTAATCATCTTTATTTTGTAAAGCTAGCATAATATTTAATATTTTTTTAATTGCAATCGGGGCCACCTGATGGAAAGTGGTCACCGACGCCCATAAACATTGGCAATACTGGTATCACCAAAGCGCTGCCTACCGCGAGACATAGGACGTTACGTCTCGTTTACCCAGTTAATAGGATGGCTACGGTGCTCTTCAAACCGGAACACAGTAGTGTTTGAAATAGGCACCGCGGTGGTACTCACCCAGACAGTCTCCTGTAAAAAGGGGACCTACCACCGGTACCATATTATAGTCTATAGCAAGTTTGTTATATCAAGAAGGTTGATACTGAAATTATGTTTTTATTTATTTCTTTTTGTTATGCGTAACACATTTATCCGGTAAACAATCGTTCCAATTTATAAGATCGAAGTACAATAATTTATTTATTTCCTTAGTAGCTTTAAAAGGTTCTCGGTCGGATAAGGTACGATCGATTGAAGCCCCCGGTGCGGGGAAATTTCCCGCCTTTGAAGCGACAGGAAGCTCTGATAGGGTTTATTATTAGGCTTCGGTGAACGTCGATTGTTTGAAATTAAAAAGAAAACGCGCTCTGAATTGACTCTTTTGTTATTGACGAAGCAAGGTTTGGCAGACTTCGTTTTTTATGAATCTTAATACATTAATATCATCATCATCATCATCAGCCTGCGCTAATCCACTACTGGACATAGGCCTCCCCTACTCTATTAGAGGGTTTTTGGACCGTATCCCACCACGCTGGTCCAATGCAGGTTGGTGGGTGGACCAACTTTTTACATGCCCATCCGACGCGTGGATCATCTTACTTTCCAGACAATTGGGTGATCAGCCCAAATTGCCCCAACCAACTAGGAAACAACATTAAAAATTGGTTTAGTCCCCGCAGGATTCGAACACATGACCTCCGGTTTCTAAAGCACATGTCCTTACCACAAGGCTTAGGCTACGGAGGCAGTTATACATTATATATACATTAATATGTAAATGTAAAATGTATGTATGTACGTAAAGAAAGACATATTAAACATGATTATAAAACCCAGTTTCGTATAGATACGTTATAAAGTACATCGGTTATGATACGACTCCCCGCGAGGCTTAAGGAAATTTTCTCATATTTTGTCTTGTAACATTTTTAAATGGGTTTTCCCAACGATAGGCTTATTAATTTTTAACAGACTGGAACATGATACTCAAAGAAAGGCAAGAACTTCCGCCTACGTTTCAAAGCGCTAAACGGATTTCTTCGTATTTTGAACAATAATTCTCGTTAGTTGGGAGGATTATATTCCAAAGGTCTTATCTTAATTATCTTCGTAGATGGTGAGTGATATCGTTGAGATGTTGTATAATAATGGTTAGTTTTTTTTTCTAGGTGCATAAGCACCGGATATATTCAAATCGGTAACTGAACTGAATTTGCGTGTCAAACATTTTTATACATTAACATAAACATTCAATGAATTTTCATAACATTTTCACTATACACTAATCTTGTACCATAGTTTTATATTGTGTAGGAGGTAGTGACTGTTTTCCGAGAAATAAATTTAATTCATAACAATGGATGCGCGATCGCGTGAAATAGCTAATCTATACGAGTAAATAAAATTGGGGTGTCTGTTTGTAACATCAAAATAAACGTTATCAAATGCAATTAATTACATTGTGATGTCTGTCAATTTTTTTCATATATTCGTGCGTCTGTATGTTTGTTCGGGCGTGGCTGATCCTATTTTAACTTTCACTGGTATGTAACTGGGAGTAACTTTGGCTACTTTTTTTTAGGAAAAAATGTGATTCTTGTTATATATTTGCACGCGGAGGATGCCGCGGGGGAAAGCTGGTAAATGTTTATAGATGACTTAAAACTGCGTTTTTATTTCGTGCACGTCGTGCAGGGTGATTGCTGTTTCTATGTTGATTGTTGACTCATTCGGTATTTTCTCCTGACTTATCGAAGCGAGGTCAGTGTCAGTCGGATTGGGGCTTAACCTTATCAGCCAGGACCCACCTTTTTTTTAAATGACTAACGACTAAAAGTTTATTGTCGACTTGGAGAGGAAATATGGTAAAAAGATAGATTTTTCAAAGAAGTTACCAACCGTATTATTAGAAAAAAACTTGGATACAATGCATTTTTTGGTGTTAGATTGTACTGTGCATGTAGTTAGGTCTAGTGCGGTGTAGTTAGGCCCAGAGTTGTTCTATTTTTAGTTGTAATTATTATAACTTTGCTGGGTCCGAGTATACTTACAAAACAAGATAGTACGACAAATCCTTCAATAATATTTCTATGTACTTCTAGCGTCCATTTTTTGTGTCTTATATAATTATTATTTTTATATTTTATTAAGTGGAATTATCAAATTAGACTTACAAGTGTTTTAACAAAATTTCGTTATTTTAAAAAGTTTAAAAGTTAATTCAAAAACAAGACAGAACCGCGCCGATTAAGTGCTAATTTTGGCACAATTTATTTTTTAGCTTTTGGCACTTTGTTTAACAGAATGACTGAATATGAAAGAAAAACAATATGTTACGGTAAAATACGTTTAAACAAACTGTTGTTTCTTTTAAATTCATAACATTTCGTGCTTTAGATTCTCCCACAGTGGAAGCGTGCCTTTTTGTATATAGATTTCGTACAAATAAAACTTCTTCAATACGCTTTTCCGCCTAACGGTGAAAAGGAATGTTAGCGTTTCGTGCCAAGAGCTGAATCTCTTTCATTCCCCCTTCTTTTGTTTCCGAACGGCAAGTACATTTCATTTATTACAAAGGTAACCTTTGCACGGGCCTTGTACACCTTTGACACGGTTAAAGTAGCATTCCCTGACATAACTAATGTAACTGCTTTAGGTATTTCTTTTTGATATTTCTTGCACACTTTATTAAAGTGAAGAGAATATATCAATCTGTATTAATCATTGTAGAATATATGTTAACCTTTAAAGCATTTTTAAAATTCATATTAGTATTATCATGGTATCACTCACCAACAAGCATTGGACCAGCGTGGTGGGATACGGTCCATAAATCCCCTAATGGTTAGGAGTGTATTAGGGTAGGCCTTTGTCCAGCAGGGGACTATAACAGGCTGATGTTGATTATCATGTTAATATTTAATATTTTCGATATATTTATTATTTGCTATATACATATTAATATGGTTAATATATTATTGTCCATCAGTACGATAAGATACAAAAATATATTGTCATACAGAACAAGTAGGCGGGTACTTCATAAAAACAACATGTTTTACTATATGAGTAAAACATTTTATAGAACGTTCGCGTACAAATCGTTGCTCCTGACATTGAGTTTTGAATGTTATTGGTGATACTAATCGAGTTCTAAAAAAATTATCATTCCTAATACATAAATCAAAAACTTGCTTACAAAATTTTATAGTAAGCGTTGATATATGCAAAGATATCTCATATTTCTTGACAAGGAGTCTATCCAGGCTTAAATTATATTGAATAACCTTTGCTTATCTTATTAAGGTCCTGAATAATGTTGTTTATTTCGAGAATATGCTAAATGCGAAATTAATCTGAATCAAATCGAATTAGATACGAGATTCTGCCGCCGTAACCGTTCCATCAGTCGTTACATAACAGCTTTTCCTAATGACACTACGTGGCCGTCTCAGGCGGATAATGTGTGTGGAACACGCTATGGTTAAGCAAGTATGTACTAACTCGGGTTATTTTAAGTTGCACATTATTAAAATCATTCCTCGTACTGTTGCCCAAACCGAACATATGTTACACAAACTTGGCCATACATAGGTGTATTTTTCGAACTATGTGAGACTTACAATAGCATTATTAAGTAAGTGATAACTTTTATCTATACGAAATGCAACGTAAGACGTTATAAAACTTACGACCATAAAACATCAAATGAAGTCGTGTTTGATAGCCTAGCTAGCGTGCCCTTAAAACTGGAACACGCTGTTTCTTTCTATTATGTTTCCATCGAAATGTAAACTTTGATGATACGAACCTTTAGGTAACCAGTCAACTACCACAAGTAACCAATTGATAAAATACCACCGTGGTGCCTATTTCTGCTACAAAGCAGTAGTGTGAAATACTTGTCTTCCGTTTTTAGAAGCATCGTAGTTTGTGTTATTACTTGGTAAACGAGGCCTTCATCATAACATCATTCCAAAGTTGACTGAAAGAACATACCAATGGCATTAAGTCCGCCTTTTACTATTTGTGCAAGAGGAATAAATAAATAAACATCGAAAGCTTCAGGTCATACGTCAAAATTTTACCCTAAATCGAACAAATCAAGCAACCTAAATAATATCATATCATCATATAATATAATATCTAACAGTAAAGATTTACTTCCGTATTCATATCACAAACGCGTATGTTTGTCAATTTTATGGTCAGTATTGACATTGGCCCATAATTACGTTGGCTTGTGTGGTTTGCTAATGCAGTCTTTAACCTTGTTGACTTTACAAACGTCTGTACTTTCTTTTTACTAAAGAAGAAAGCACGATAGCTTCGAAATTTACAAAAGGTATCATAGATGAACTCCGATCTTCATCGGAATACGACGACACCGAATTGTGCATGAATGATCGTATTAAATGGTTCACATTTTCATGTCCATTAATATATAACTTGATTGTTTAGTGTCAAATTTTAAAATAAATAATTTATAAATGTATATGCTGAAGCTATATGAGAGAGCACGATAAATACTATGTATTGCGAAAAATTACGAAGGAACAACTTTTCTCATTTTATGTATACTGCCTACCTTCAAGGTGTTTAGAGCGAGGTTTAGGGATAATAATAATAATAATCATAATCATCATCAGCCTTTGATAGTCCACTGCTGTCCAGCAGTGGCCTCCCTAATACACCCTATCCATTAGGGGGTTTTGGACCGTATCCCACCACGCTGGTCCAATGCGGGTTGGTGGGTGGACAGCCTTTTTACATGCCCATCCGACGCATGGATCATCTTACTTTTCAGACAATTGGGTGATCGGCCCAAATTGTCCTGACCAACTAGGAAACAACAATGAAAATTTGTTGAGTCCCCGCAGGATTCGAACCCACGACCTCCGGTTTCTAAAGCAAACGCCTATACCACTAGGCTACGTAGGCAGTTATTATAATCGTTTATTCCTCACCATAATCTCACAGCTTTTATGTAATAAAATAAAAAAAGAGAAAAAGAAAATACAATAATAAACATTAGCAGACAGATTATGGTGGGTTAATATTTGAACTAGGACGTATCCTGTATTTCAAATAATCAACCCTCCACCCCGTAAGAACTTTCTCTTATAAGTTATACATTTCTTAAACAAGTATGCAACAAAATAATTAACAAAACGAAGTGTTCATGATTTAGATAAGCTGCAGAAAGAATACAAAGATATGTGTTAGTAAAATTTAATTAGAATTATTACAGCGTCTGTGTGTGTGCGAAGTATCGCGCGCGTGTGTGAGTGTGTGTGAGTATGTGTGTGTATTTGTGAGTGTGTGTGTGTGTTTGCGAGCGTGCATGTTAGAGTTTGTGTATGCTTGTCTTTGTGTGTGTTGTGTGTCATATGAATGGAATGAAATAATACTATGTTATAGTTAATATTTTTTCGGTTTCAATGTAATCAAGCATCATTTTAAATGCGCTCTATTTCATTTAACTATTTGTTTTAAATCATTTAAATATTTATATAGAAATGGACCCGTGTAGTAATACTGTTTGCTGGCAAAGATTGTGTTGAAAATCGGAACAGAAGTTCTCATACGTCGTTTATTTTGTGGTAACTGAGTAGGATCTATGCTTTTGTGATGGCGAAGAACGCAATTGAACGCATAAAGTTGTCTTACAGTAAGAACTTCGGTTTCTTCATAAAGTTTTTCTGTAGAAAACTTTCTGGGCTTATATAACATAACTTTAAGCACCGCCCTTTGAGTTCTTTCTAACTCTAGAAGTTTCGAAGAAGCCGCACCACCCCATATTGTGATACAGCAAGTTAGTAACGATTGACAAAGTGTATAATGTATATTTTTAATTAGTTTACAATCTAAGATATCACGAAGATTTCTAATATAAACGAGTACATATGATTATCGGTTTTTATTAATGGAACACAACAACAGTCAGTCCATGAGTTACATGATAAATGACCTTTATAGAAAAGTGTGTGATGTGATTAGGAAATCATCAATGGACTCATTACGGCATTTTTTATCAACAATTTATTTGGATTAGCCTCTCTCGTCCAACTTACAGTTACATTAATTATTTTATCCGGTTAGTTTTAATTGCCAAGTACCTTAGTTTTAAAATCTTTAATACATAAGGTAAGACGTCTAAAGTTTCGAAACTTGCGCTTCAATGTAGATAGTTTTGATATTGTAGATACGCTCACGGGTGCACTACTTGTGAAATAGTATGATTCAGTGTAATTTCTTATCTGTTATACAATGCCGAGTTGGTTAACAACTAGTCTGGATGCCTGAGGCTGTCTTGTGAATGATTTCTTTTCTAACATATTTATCTTAAAATACGTTCTACAAACGGTTGAACTCACGGGAAATCGGTATTGTTGCCGACTAGTTTCGGGACCTATGGGAGGTCCTCCACCAGGACGAGTAGGCTTCCCGTCCCGGTTGGACAAGGGAACCGACCGTGAAGTTATCCCACTCGTTCTAGTATATATTTACAGTACATTATTAAGTGCAATGTCTCACGATAGTTTTAATAGTTTAATATCTATCGTAGTGTATCATTTTAAGGCTTTTGCTTCAATAAATATGTGATTGAAATCGATCTAAGTTTATTTTTAAATAGATGACGCATGTGAAATGTTAAAATACTAAGCATAATTTTTTTAAATGTCACCAATTTATAATGAACGTCGTGATATGGACAGAAGTAAAGTGTGGAAGTTATTTAATTATTTAAATACCGGTTAAAATATTCATAATATATTCTTAACGGTATAATATATTCTATACTTCTATCATCATCATCAGCCTGTAATAGTCCACTGCTGGACATGGGCCTCTCCTAATACACCCCTTTCCATTAGGGGGGTTTTGGACCGTATCCCACCACGCTGGTCCAATACTTCTATAACGGTATAATATATTCTATAAACTTACGTAAAGCGGCATTGGTGCCGACTAGTTTCGGACCTATAGAGGAGGTCCTTCATCGGGACGCGTTAATTGTTTAGTGGTTAAAATAATATAATGAAATAGACAAAACTATAGCATGCTTGTTTAAGAATCCTTCCAAGGGTTTGCTTTTTTAAGTCTGAGAACGAGACTCTAGTTAATTTTATCTTTTGTATGTTCTCACGTTCTTTGTTCTCGTTTCGCCCTCGTCACGTCGCTTTTGCGAAGAAAAATGTACAAGTACCTACCTCTTTATAAATGCAAACGTTTACGAGTTCTGCGCGCTACTCCCTCGTTATGAGTAAATTCCACTTTAATTGGAGTATAGAGTTTTTTTTATACACTATTGTACATAGTTATTATTAACTGTGCCATTTTGTGGTAATATTGATATAACTGTTACCGTTACCATTACCCGAGGCTACACTTATCGATATTACACTTTTAACTGTTAGACTATTCTTTTTGACCGACTCCCCAACAGAAGGAGATAGTCAATTTAGAGCTTTTAATTTTCTTTATGTATGTTACCTTGTTGCTCCGCTCCTAGTGCTCCGATTTTTTTACATGAGATTAGCTTCCCATTGTTCCCATTTTTTTTAATAAATTTAAAATAAGTAGTTTATTATATATTATCAAATAAAATGACTTTAGGGATTTTTTCACTTTCCAGCGGCCGTTGTCACGGGGTAGACGGGGGAGCGATAAAATCCGTAAAGTCATTCTATTTAATAATGTATAATATTCGCGCAAACAATAGAAATAGTTTATTATATCTTTAAGAAATGTAAAAATTACGGCACCAAAAATCACAACCTCGTGCGATTAAATTTCAAATGCATCTAAAAGATAGACATAACGTATGCTTTACGTAATTGTACTAGTTGACTTGGTCTACAATAAAGGCCAGGATAGCATACATCTATGTTTTCAGAATAACGCACAATAAGCATTAAAATATTAATTTTTAATTGTAATAGCGTTACGCTCTTAGAAGTCGGCCATATATTTTTGTTAAAATTTCATCGCAATTATTGTTTTTAACCGTCGAGATTTTCAACCGAGTTGCTGTTTTATAGTACCCTTATTAGACCCCTAATTGGTCAAGCTTTGTTTGGAATTTGCCGTCTTAGCCAGACGTGAGAGCGTCATGTTTCGGTCCCTTTAGATTTTGGCCTTAGACCTTATTTATATATATATTTAAGGCCTTTTTGCCCTGGTATAATTGTTTTACACTGTAAGTCGCAAATAAAAATACAAACCGAGGCTGAACTAAGTCTTGCGTTCTTATTAAAGTCTGAATAAACCTTGCTATTACTGCTTTTTTAACCGACTTTTCAAATGAAGGAGGTACTCAACTCGTGTATGTTTCTTTTTATCGCAATACTAGCGATCCGCCCCTGCTTCGTTTCAATATTAAGCATGTTTGATACGTATAAACCTTCATCTAGAATCGTTCTATCTATTAAAAATCGCATCAAAACCCGTTGCGTAGTTTTAAAGATTTAAGCGTACATAGGGATATATTGGGTCAGAAAAAGCGACTTTGTTTAATACTATATAGTGATGTAGCCGTAACAAAAAAGATGTCGGTTGTTTAACCAATTGTCATTCGTTGCGACAGACATAGCATAGTAACCAACGTATATCCTCATTTCTGTTTGTTTAACTGTTATTATAGTGTACGAAATCGCAGCCCCAACCGCGTTCGGCTTACGAAATGTCGAAATTGTCGAAATGCATGTTTGGTAATCTTTCAAAATTGTGTTACACGAAATTCTATTTTATAACTGCCTCCGTAGCCTAGTGGTATGGACGTGTGCTTTAGAAACCGGAGGTCGTGGGTTCGAATCCTGCGGGGACACAACAAATTTTCATTTATTTATTTATTGTTTATTTACACTTTAGACACTAATTTAGAAGGGACTTAATGCCATAGGCATGCCTATGGCATTAAGTCCCAGTACAATATATATATACCACATATGCCATAGGCATTCATTGTTGTTTCTAGGTTAGGCAATTTGGGCGATCACCCAGATGTCTGAAAGCAAGATGATCCATGCGTCGGATGGGCATGTAAAAGTCGGTCCACCCAACTATCCGCATTGGACCAGCGTGGTGGGTCCAAACCCCAATTGAAAGGGGTGTATTAGGCAGTGGACTATCAAAGGCTGATGATGATGACGATGATGATGTAATTTTATTTAATGCGGCCTTATTGTTAATGCGGATACGTAATTTTATCTTTATCGTTATAGTTTCGTGTATAATATAATGCTGCTTTTGTAATATTTTCTATTACGCTCGGTTTGTGATACTGTATTTGCTAAACCACCCACCAACCCGTATTGGACCAGCATGGTTTAGAGGTGGCCTATGTCTAACAGTGGACTAACACAAGGCTAATGATGATGATTTGTTTAACGTTAATCTTGTTGTTAATTGGATGTTATATTGCTTGAAAGTATTTATGCTTAAAAGAGGTATTTTATGTAGAAAAATTTATCGTGTTGTCCTTACGGTCTTAAGCATAAATTAGGTTCTATATTTTCGGATCTTTTTCGTTAAGTTTTGCTATGATGGTCATTTATCATCAGCACATCATCAGCCTATCAGCCTTTGGTAGTCCAGTCCACTGCAGGACATAGGCCTCCCCACATACATCCCTATCCATTAGGGTGTTTGGGACCGTATCCCACCACCTGGTCATGCGGGTTGGTGGGTAGACCGACCGCAACAACAATGAAAATTTGTTGAGTCCCCGCAGGATTCGAACCCACGCCCTTATCACTAGGTTACGGTCATGTTTAAAACTAGAATGGAATTAATCAATCGATTACAACTTAATAAATGTATTTATTACAATACATATACCCCGTGAACGTGAATTGTAAGTAGTCTGAAACTTAGGGAATAACTAAGTCTTAGTAATTCAAATGTACAAAATTCTTAAAATTGTATTATTGAAATAAAACAAAAAAAAAACAGGATATTGTAATAAAATTATTTCCTTTCTCTTATCCTTAATTCGAAGGTATCATGGGGTCAGCTAATCTTTTCAGATGTACATGAATAACAGCTTTTACACGAAAGCGACTAGAATCTGACCTTCACAACCCAAAAAGTTAACTCCATCTGATGGATTCTATAGCGACCGCCAAGGATCTTAACAGCCGGCACCTAATTTTTTCATGGACATCCGACGCACAAAAAGTCAATCGATTGACCGGCCTGTTTTGTCCTATAATAATATGATATTTACCTTTTTACATATAAACTTGGCTGGTGTTTTTTTCTGATATAAGAATTAAAATCGTTAACCACCAATCGATACGTAGATTATCGATATCAAATTTCGTAATAACTATCCCACATATTTAGCGTAACTCGATCACTGAAAACAATACAATTGCTCCAAGTCTGAGCGAAATATGCTTAATATTTTGTATTTAAGAGTTACTATGTTATTTTATTACGAATGTTTTGACTATTAGGATTTAACATACATTTTATGTATTTCTATTTTGAAAAACGTGACGAGCGATCGACGTCCGATGGCAGATTCAGAATGCTTTACGCATTTCAGAACTCCTACGTACTAGAGTATAACATTGAACTCCTTTATACAGTATTGAAATCTTATTCGGCTTATATGAAAGGGTATTGGTAGCTTACCATATCATAGCTGCTCAATGTTTAAAACGAATTGACTAATCTTCTACATACACATGTATTCGTCAGCCTGTGATAGTCCACTGCTGCCCTATCCATTAGGGGGTTTTATACCATATCCCACCACGCTGGTCCAATGCTGGTTTGTAGGTAGACCGACTTATTACATGCCCATCCGACGCATGGATCATCTTTTCGGACGATATAGTTGATCGGCCCAAATTGCCCTAGCCAACTAGGAAATAACAATGAAAATTTGTTGAGTCCCCGCAGGATTCGAACCCACAATCTCCGGTTTCTAAAGCACACGCCCATCCCACTAAGCTACGGAGGCAGTTAATATTCTAATTGTTTGTTTATTGACAAATGACTTGCAACTTTCATTAGTTTATTCATTACTGGTTCGTGAGCAATATTTCCTTTTAGTTGCTTATCACGGAATCGACGGAAGTAAAATAGAGTTACACAAAAATATACTAATGTGTCTTATAAATTCCTATTTTTTTGGTCTAGTCGAGGAAATTGATTAACATTAAATAATTTCAGTATAGTTTGTATTCTTTGCAATGAAATTTGTCATTGTTATTGTAAGCACCATACGTATAATCTTTCGTGTACACAAAAATATATTTTCTAACGTACAAAATTAGGGATGTAATTCGCGTGCGACTAATTCCCAGCGGTCATGAATCTTTGGACGCGTTCGAGCCGGCGCTTTTTATCGCTAGTAATTTGTACGCTATTGCGCTATTCTAACGTAGTTAGTAACTTCTTTTATAATTCCCCGACGGTAAATGTTTACGTTTTCTGTCTTTTTTCGTTCTTGGAAAACATTGTTGTTTTCGTGCGATCATATTTTTTGTTGGAATTTATTGTAGCTCTATTTTAAACTTCGTTATGCTGATTCTAGTTAAAAATTCTCTATTTAGTTTAAGCTTAAAAGTCTACTTATGGTTAATTATAATATCTATTTACACATATTAAAGTTGTTATTATACAATAATATTTTTATTTGTTTTGACTTGTTTTAACCCTAGGTACTTCTAAGGTCTTAATTAGTCCTCTGCGACGTGTAATTTATGTTTTGCAAAATTGTACAAAATGTAGAGATCAGAAAATTTTCATACATAAGGTATAATAAAGACCTAATTTAATTAAAAGTAAATGTTACCTAAATAAAGTAAAGCAGACATTCCACGAATATAAAAGTTTTCTTTGTCACTCAAAGCAAGATCTTTGCTTTCCCTCTATGAAATAAAGGTCCTATATGAAGGAAGCTTTACTAATTAAGCCTAAATTAAGAACACTAACATTCAACATACCCCCAACATATTTGGTCGCCGACCACACGATCACCAATGTACTGACGTGATGGTAGACATGCAGGAACGACGCCTGCCGTTCTCTCTTCCTCAGCAGGAAGAACACGGTCTCCAGGAGCTCCATCAGCTTCAGCAAGATGGTCCACCAGAGGTATCTGAGCATCCTCATCGGTTCAGGGCTCGTGCTGTAGTCTGGTAGCATGCAGCCGAAGTGATAGGAGGTGGTCCAACCGGATGTCATTATCTATAAATAAAAATATTGCGTTAGTTTATATTGGTATAGAATAATTAGTAAATTTGTGGTGAAATAAAAAAAAATAATGCTAATTATTTTAATATTGTCTAATCAGACACACATTTAATAAAGCGGAAAATGGTAAATTCTTATATTGTACAATGCGAAAAGTGCTTTTAGTAACTGATAACCCCGTGGTGGGCAAACATACGTGTACATACACGTACTTACTTTACAGAAAGTTCGTATGTTCTTTAAAAAGTTCAATAAATACCCGTGAAATTGAAAGAAACGACATTATATACAGCAACGTGTTTGGCGAACAAGCGAAGTGATAATTATTCAATAAGTTGTTAGCGGAGGCTGTTCATCTAACGGAATCGAATATGTCTCCAATCAACAATGTTATTTACATAATATATAATATAAATAAATTAATAGGTGTTAAATATTACGACTTCATATAAGATACACGTTTATAAATACTACGTCGAATCACATAATCTTTCTAAAGCAATATGTTTATACATATACAACTAGAAATATATAACTGGAGGTTTTCACATCACACCACATCATCAGCCTTTGTTAGTCCGCTGCTGGACATGGCCTCCCCTAATACACCCTATCCATCAGGGGCTTTGGACCGTATCCCACCACGCTGGTCCAATGCGGTTGGTGGGTGGACCGACTTTTTATGCCCATCCTACGCATGGAGGAGGTTTACTGAGGTTGAGAAAAAAACAGAAAGTATATATTTGAAATTAGGTAGTTTACGCGGCATGAATACCAGTATCAAAATATCAATTAAATTGACTGATTACGTTAAACATATCCTCTGGTAATTTTATTGTGTGTTCTACGTAATTTCAGAAATATACAACTGGAGGTTTTACTAAATAAATGTTAATAGTTGGTGTGCTGAGAAATTTAAATTCCACGTTTTCCGATCCTTCGAAGGCCAAAGGTCATCTCCGTAAATGTTAGTGAATTCGAAAGGTCATATTATATTTAGCGGTTTCGTATAATTTAACAATGTTAAAACTTCTATAGACCATTTCATAATATAATAATTTGTTTAACTTTATTACATTGTAGAATATTGCAATAATTTCATAAAAGTGCAATAAAAACAAACGGCTATAACCACTTTCTTAATCAAATCTACTTTTTACGGACAGTACAAGTGAATGAATAACCAAACACATAGAGATGGGTGTTGAGAGACATGTCCCATTAAGTCTACCCGTGATCATGGATGCTGGAAAGGTCTGTGACATTCAGAATAATATATATAAGTAACTAATAGAAGTGATACAATAATCGCGTTAATAAAATAAATAAAAAGTTAAATTTTATTTAGAAATAAATTAACATTTATTCAAAACAAATAGACTACTTTGTAGCTGCATTGGTAATAATAAGTAAATTTGTGCTATCGTATATTAGACGTAATATGTTATTTTAAAAGGTATGAATACATCATTTTAAATTAAAAACCTGTTGTAATGACTATAATAATCCATGCGTACACTCATTAACCTACTTACTTTCTACATTTAAATCTAGACCTCTCTACGCAGTTGAATCTTTATATGGGTCATGTACTTAATCATATTATGCAAGAGCAATGTTATTTTTAATTTAGTAAATGTTGTAGTGATTATAATTAATGCAAATACGCTGTATACATTTATCCAAGAGTACAAATTGCAAAAGAAAAAAACTGTTTTGTAAAAAATGAACGTTTAAAGTATACCTAAAAGTTTGATGCAGAATTATCGATTTTACTGAGGTTGTTATGAGTTTTTTTTAAAAATTTTGGACTTAATTGGAATTTTGATTGGGATGAAATGACGAATCGATCAGGAAGTCACCTCATGTTAAAAGGATACGCCTTGTACATTAATCAACCGTAAGATTAGAGACAATATTTTAATATGTATGTCGCGCTTTTTAAATATTACACGTGTTGACGATTTGATTTTATTAATAACACTATTAAAACTTGGTCACATTAATTATATCGAGTAGCAGATAAAACAACAAAATAATAATTACGTAACGTAGTCTAAATACTTATGAATCTAGTGTAGGTTGTCACTCGAGGGGTTCGTGATTTTCATTATTCGATCATGTCCGATACTAACGCATACAATGCTATGGAACAATACACAATTATATCAACATCGGTAATGATGTATTGGATTCATTCTGATTCAACAATAGCAGAGTTATCGCTGTTATTGTTATATATATATGCTATAGACATTTTGAATCAGACAATATTCAACAGAAATAACCAACAATAACTTTATTAGTTAGAGCAATGCGGGAGAAGTATCAATGTTTCATTTTGTCATTATTGTTCTTGGATTTGAATCGGATGTGTCTTGATCGTTGTTTGACCTTCATGTATAGGGTTGGTATGTGTTATATTGGAAATATGATAGTGTTCCAAATACAACTATAAGTTTTTGTAGCATGTAAGTCATCGATGAGAACAAGGTTCGTAAATCTATCATTTTGAAATACTTGTATAGTATTAACGCTTTTCTCGTTGTTTACTTTTTTAGATTTAAGCCTGGCCTGTCTCAATGCGTCTGTCGTGATGGTCCCTCATAATAATGTTTTTGATGGGACACTACCAAGGACCAAGTTGTTAGTCGCTTCTCAATGCTCCACAAATAAGACCGACTTATGTTGATTATTAATGTTCTTAATTTTCACTGGCTGTTCATCTCATGATCAAGATGACACAAATAAGACCGATCTTAATGCTTCTGAATGTGAATCACGTTATCACTTTACAAAGGGATATATCTAATTATCTTAACCGTAGGTCCGAACAAATTTATTTCTTAGTGACCCGGAAGTTAAAAATTACATAATAAATTGATATTAAAATGGATACACTTGTTAACGGTTGCATGCACATGTTTATAAGGATATTATATTCGCATGTACATGTCATGCATGTTTGCGGACTTACCCCCCATGTTACGACAGCGTTTGCTAGAATCTGGACCACGTTGTACCATCTAATTACCGCCTTCAGTTCGTACGCAGGTCGTCCCCTCATATAGGCCGGTAGTGCTATTTTTATCAGTGCCAGGTAATTGGCTATGATGATGATAAGGGGCCATGGTGACGACATCAGAAGCCAGTCGCTAACACGAGCGTCTGTAGATTAAAAAAAAATGCTTATTATGTTACAGAATATCTTTTCAGTATGAATGTTATGGCTTCTATTGACGGCTACATGACGTATCTATGTTTAAGAATTAGGGGGTGGTAGGTCCCATTTTTACGGAAGCCGCCAAGGGTGGTATCACCGCGGTGCCTATTTTTGACGTATATCAGTAGTGTGAAAAACTCTAATTTGTTCCGGTTTGAAGAGCACCGTAGCGTATTTACTGGGTAAAGGAGACTTGACACTCTGCCTCACGTTGTTCGCTTTGGTGATACCAGTAATAATACCGATGTCCAATGGGCTTCTGTGACCACTTTCTATCCAGTGGTCCGAATGCTCATCTGCCTGCGTAGCCAATAAAAAAAACCTTTTGCATACATTGACGTCTTTGACAAAAGCAGGGTTCTCCGCAGGACGATAACCTGTGCTTTAATGCATTACATATACATCTATTAAGATATAGGCACTATAAATAATGAAGTTTAAAGGTTTTTTTCACGCTTGATTATATTACAATAATATTTTGTTTATACTAGAAGTTTCCAACCCTACATTGGGTCACGGGACAGACTCGATGGATAATTCATAATTATTTATATTCCTGCCCACAATATTTCTTGACCAAACATAACCATTATTTAAAAAAAACATGCAAATGCAACAAAGATTACTTACAGATAAGTAATCTCGCAATATTTATCATTAAATTTTACTTTCACTTTCTTTGTATTAGATAAATACTGTTGTGTCAAGATGTTTTCCATAGCGGACACATTAACCCAGGTCCGAGCGCTAGATTGCTAATTGTCTGAAGTGTCTATTTCTGGCACAACGCATTCGTTGCCATTTGAATTCCTTGTGTGTGTCTACAAATATATCAATAGGGAAAGGCACACAATTTTCAATCGAAAGCTATCGGGCAAGATTTGTTTACATATATTTTTGTGTTCGGATCATACTTATGTAAAATATTTCTAGACAAGCGACCCGCGTTGGCTCCGCACGGTTGCAATATTGATACATTCCACTTCAATCACTCTATCTATTAAAAAAAAACACTTCAAAATCAGTTGCATAGTTTTAAAAATTAAAGCATACATAGGGATATAGGGACAGAGAAAACAACTTTGTTTTATCATCATTATCATCATCATCAGCCTTTGATAGTCCACTGCTGGACATAGGCCTCCCCTAATACATCCCTATCCATTAGGGTTTTGGACCGTATCCCACCACGCTGGTCCAATGCGGGTTGGTGGGTGGACCGCCTTTTTACATGCCCATCCGACGCATGGATCATCTTACTTTTCAGACAATTGGGTGATCGGCCCAAACTGTCCTAACCAACTAGGAAACAACAACGATAATTTGTTGAGTCCCGCAGGATTCGAACCTACGACCTCCGGTTTCAAGCAAAGGCCAATACCACTAGGCTACGGAGGCAGTTCTTTGTTTTATACTATATATAAAATATAAAATAGCAACCCGCACCTGCTTCACGGGAGCTATGCTGATAGAAAATATACTTACAATTTTAAGCATGTGTTATTCATATAAACCTTCATATTCAATCACTTCAACTATTAAAAAACCGCATCAAAATTCGTTGAGTAATTTGAAAGATTTAAGCATACACAAGGATTTAGGGACAGAGAAAGCGACTTTGTACTGACTTGCAGTGAATAATTATGTAAGCAATTTGTTCATAAAGTTTTATTATTTTCGCCTAAGCTAAATTTATAACAGTAATCGCACGTAATTGATTAACTCTTCTCAAACATAAAACACTTTTAAATGGAGTACAACCATTTGAGCTCTTTTCAATAACGAAGTCATAAACAGTTTATACACAACAAATAATCTTACGTATACAAAAGAACATATTTATGTTACGTTTTCGTAAACTCCATTTGATCATAACATATTTCATAACTTCCCAATAGTTTTCTATACGACTCTATGTTCAACGTTGTTTTTTTAGAATCGTGATAAAAAGAATCGTGACTGTAATAGTTACAATCTTTATAATGTCTAAAACATTACGAAATTGTAACGCTAATTCCTTATAAGCATTTTATAGTACTCTAGAGAACTGCCCTGGCTTTGCACGCGCGAACTTTTTTAACATTTCGGTACAAAATTGTTTTAAAGATTTTAAATAAATTGTATGAAATTATTGGACACCTTAAGTTAATTTTAGTACAGGTTTCAAGGACTTTTAATTTATTTCTAATCGCGAACGCAGTGTACGTCACTCAGTGATATTGAAGCTTTTTAAAGAGTAATTTTTTAGTTTCTTGGTTGCGTACAAAAATACAAATCTTTCCTCTCCATAATATAGATATATATATATATATATATATATATATATATATATATATATATATATATATATATATATATATATATATATATATATATATACGTATATACAGATAGTATGGATTACATCTATTGATTCGATTCGTTCCAAGACCTAGATATAGATAAGTCAACCTATTTGGAAATGCCTCCAATCCACGCTAATGCATTTCAGCCAGTCATAGCTCATTTATCAGTAGCATCTAGAATGACCTATTGCGTCATGAATGTGCTGAAATAAGTTACGGCACACTACTAATATAAAGGTGCTGATACACTTAAACGAATTCTGTAGTTAATTTAGACTCTGAATACAAGTTAACAAGGTACGAAGAGGCGTTATGCATATAGCGTCCTAGTTGATAAATTATAATTGAAAACTTTTTAATCACTGACAGTCGACAAAAAGTTGGAAATAAATATATCTGAATTCACGCAAAAAATCCGTATAAAGTGGATTTGATATATTATATAATCGCTTAAATAAAATAAATAATCATCATACACATGTTTATGCTATACATGTTCTCGGGTCTATCAGGTGAATGAAAACTTCATCGTATTTTGTCGATAGTAAATTCCAACGAACGCGAATAGAAGAACGAACTGGACATTAACAAAACTCGCTCGGTTCGGCTCTTATACACGCACTTTAACTTGACCTGTCGGTGTTAAATGCCCCGGCAGCGAATGATTACGTTTGAATTTTCGTCGATTTCAAATCAGTTTATTACGATAGAGCATATTTCAGGTTGTTATTTGGTACAGATGTGCCAAACTAAAAAGATATGGAATTTTTGGATTTCAAACTAAGATTACATTGGTGTAAGTAGAGTTCACCCATCAACCAGAATTGGAGCGGCGTGGTGTGATACGATCCAAAAACCGCTTAAGGGAGAAGGCGTGCCTATGTCAGCAGTGGACTACTAATGATGATGAACTAGAAGTTGAGTATCTCTAATGTATTGATAGCCAAAAAGGGTCTACCGTATTCATTAAAAAGGTCAGCAAGTAATATCAAACTCTAATAGAAAGCGCTCAGTTAGAACATTTTATTTCATTATTTGATGGTGGTGAAATAAACATTCAAATCATCATCGTCAAATATCAAACACCACGCGTTGTTCCGCTATTTGCAATTTAATACGTATTTAATAAGATGGTAAATAAATTCCGAATTTGATTAGGTCTTACTTTATTCGATTCAAAATTAAACAGAAACATTAACCTGGCTTTAACCTAATAATTAGGTCTACTTTAGATATTATTACCGACTAAACAGCCGTATACATTTACTCCTTAGAGTTAAAAAATAATTAAAATATTACATTGTGACGTCCGTCCTCTCCGCCTTTATACACTTACGTAAATACACCATAATCGCACAGCACCATACTGCACTTACCCTCGATTATTTTACATAACACCGTTTATACAACAATGGTCCGCGATATAAATTGAATTACCTGCTCTCTTATAGAACACCGTGTCGTAAGCGTCCGCCAATGCCTCCATTGTACAGGAACCACCTGCTGTAACGCTAACCGAGGCAAACTGTGACCTTTCCGCGTATGGAAATCGTCGTGCATTACCTATTCTAATTCTGTTTGATTATACGCAGAGCTAGTGTTTTAACTTGTGCCTGTGTGGTCTAGAACGGTGGTCATCAAAGTTCATTTGCTGGCTAATAATATTAAAACTTTTAATCTTAAATTATCATGAACATCACATCCAGCTTGTCCAGAGTAGCTTAAACTAAAATACATGTACATTTTAAAAATGTTACGCAAGAGATAGCTTGAAAAATTTTGTATTTTTTTAAATTAATTACACAGTAAGGCTGTGGAATATTCATCTCCAACGCTACATCTAATAATATAACACAAATGTAATGTCTTAAACGGACGGAATCTTTTATTTTATATACATGTTCTAATTTCACGTTTGATGCGCCCTGCCCTATTTTAGTAAAATTCTTCCAAAAACATTGTATCAGTAACGCGTAATTTGAAATCCCTGGACCAGATCAATTCGTTCCAGCTTGTACGTTTAAAAACTCGAACATTCAAATGGCCCTCAAACATTTTCGTGTCAGTATAAAAACAAAATAATGGAGATTAAAAAGAGAAAAATCCTAAATTCTTTAGAATGTATAGGTCACAATTTTATTAAAGAGAAAAGATAAGTAAATATCAACGAAGAAAAGGATTTCTAACGGATTTTATCCGCATCTATATATATTTTAACTCACGGAAGTTAACGCAATAAAATCCTTAGTTTAAACTCCTTTTTTTGAATAACGTGTAGTATTCGAGTGGCAGTGGGCCGGTCATATCCCGGCCATATACAATAAGCTTCTGGAGTGGAGGCCGCGTTTGGGAAGACGGAGCGTTGGTCGACCCCCGACCAGGTGGGATGCCGATCTCCGTGCAGTAGGCGGCTCAAGTTGCCAGCGAGTAGCACGGGATCGGCCATCTTGGCGTTCATTGAAAAAGGCCTATGTCCAACAGTGGACGGATAAAGGCTGCTAATGATGATGATGATTCGAGTAAATAAAATAGTTACGAGTAACGACTACTATAGTTTAGCCAAACTCGAGTAAGAATCAATTAACATTGCACGGAGATGCTTTGTACTAATGGCGAGTTTGAGTGTTATTAGGCGCTTCTTATTCAGTTGCTGTTCATAAATAAGAACGCTAGATGTGTGTCATCACTTTTTTGTATAGATTACAATTTTTATATAAATTTCGAGTCGAAATTGGAATACGAAAATTATTGTATAAAGCTAATTAAATTTCGAATAAAAATCATCGTAATGGTATCGCTCGATTGTTAACTTAGATGACAGTTGTTTTGTTGGGAAAACATTTCTTTTTCTTATAGGAAATCGGTAAATTATTATCAGTTTAAGAGTCGTTCTATTCCAAGCCATTGGTAGGGTTTTATACAATCATTTTCTATTTGCACAACTTGCAAAAGAAGTAAATGTCATTGAACAATTTCATTATTGAATAAAAGTGTTTGAAACGTCGCCAATTTATAATGTAAATTAATCGCGATAAAATCCTTAAAAAGTCCTTTTATTCAATAATGTATTCGCGTAAACAAAAAGTTAATTATGAACCATTTCGATCATAGAAGATCTAACTATTAAAGAATTTTATATTTTTGTACTGTGACAAAAACGCGTATGCAGCCCTATTGGAAATAATCGTGTACAATGTAGAAAGGTCAATGCCCCAGTCGGCCAATGCACCATCTATACACGCTTTGTTGTTGTGCGCATTCGATATGCATTTATAGCGCTAGTCTATAAAACGGGAACGATATCGATTAGCCGAATCGAAATTTCTCGAACGTTCTATAAGTTTTATTCAAAGACTGGCCGTTGCTCGCGTTGCTTCCGTAGCCTAGTGGTATGGCGTGTGCTTTATAAACCGGGTGTCGTGGGTTCGAATCTGCGGGGACTCAACAAATTTTCGTTGTTGTTTCCTTGTTGGTTAGGTCAATTTGGGCCGATCACCCAACTGTCGGATGAGCATGTAAAAAGTCAGTCCACCCAGCAACCCGCATTGGAACAGCTTGGTGGGATACGGTCCAAAACACTCTAATGGATAGGGGTGTCTTAGGGGAGGCCTATGTCCAGCTGTGGACTATCACAGGCTGATGATGTTGCTCGCGACTTCGTCTGCGTGGTAATATAATGGAAAATATTGATTTTTTTCTGTAAAAATACCCATGTTACTTTATTATTATCAGCTGCCTTCCAGTGAAAGTCTCGTCGAAATCGATTAAGCCATTCCAGAGATTAGCCAGTCGAACAGACAGACAGGCGAAATTTAATGAATTAAATGATGTTGTTCTGTTCGGTGTATCGGTTATGTATCACAATGGAATCGTTCAAAACAGATTATATTGATGTAAAAAGCAGACACTCAAATTTTATTCATTTGTTTCGATAAGTCGATATCGATACAGAGAAAATGTGTAAGACAATGACAACGACTAATTTCGCAGTGGTTTCGTTTTATGCCTTGCCTCAGAGTAAAGTTACGTATTCTGCGGGTAAAAGATTGAATTTAGTATTATTATCATCTACCGGTGGTAGGTCCCCTTTTTACAGGAGACCGTCTGGGTGGGTACCACCGCGGTGCCTATTTCTGCCGCGAAGCAATAGTGTGAAAAACTGCTGTGTTCCGGTTTGAAGGGCACCGTAGCCAGCGTATTTACTGGGTAAACGAGACTTAAAACCCTATGTCTCACGGTAGGCGGCGCGTTGGCGATACCACTGGTATTGCCAATGTCTATGGGCGTCGGTGACCACATTCTATCAGGTGGCCCGACTGCTCGTCTGCCTGCGTATGCCATAAAAAAAATATATAAATGAAAAAAATAATAATTTTGTATGTATGTCTGTTACTCTTTCATACAAAACCAAGTAGTTGATAATATTAAACCATGGAGTTGTTGATATTAATGAAACTTTTAGATTAAATGATCTTCACACATATTCCGTCTGAGTGACGACATTAGCAAAGTGGTCGGTGTAGGCTGGATGAGAATAGCCGAGGATCGGAAGCGGTGGCTTGCATTACAGGCGGCTTATGTCCAGCAGTGGATGGCAAAGGCTGATGGTGATGATGATGAATTGCTAAGACTGAGACAAGCCCTGGCTCGTTTAACCTAATAAGTTTTTAAAGTCTCAAGTAATCTAATGTTAAGCCGTAAATTGACGTAGCTTTGTAAACACAGTAACACATGGCAACGAGATGGCATCGTACATCCAGCGTTCGCATTGATTAATTTCTACCGAAATTATTGAGTAATATGGATGAATTACTTTTTTTGGAAAGAGGTTGAAAGGCGTGGCTAATATTAATTTCCCCTATTAATATATTTCTTGTGATCATTTCCAGTCAAAAGAGAAGATGACACGAGGCGTGAGACGCGGCTGCGTTCGGCTGAGGGCGGCCGTGATCGGAATAGACGACGAAGACGACTCGACTTTCACGATCACCGTTGACCACAAGACCTTCCACTTTCAGGTGAGTCGTGATCATGGTCACCATGAATGTCATGATCAACATTGAAATTGACAATATATGATAATTTACTTGCACTTTTATCTATGATGTTGAATAGATAACTCTATGATGTTGAATGGAAAAGCAATGGTAATGGAGATGCATTACATTTTAGTAGTTTAGGAGTATACGCCTAAAAAACTCGAGTTCACGATTTAACTACTATGAGAATTCAAAGGCTTTGTATTGTTATTTCCGGGTTCATAAACTCTTTTGCTTATTATATCTCTATGCTTCGGGTGGGCGTGCTAAATGCCAGTCTTTTTACGTTTGGACATATCGGTTATCCCTCAGAAGGGACTAGTAGAACTACACAAATAGGTGCTATTTGCTTATGAACCATGACGTTCGATACACAGACTGCAAGTTTTAGTGTAGCAGCCGCAGCCGTTCGCCTTAGAGGTCGTTATTGTTGTTTTTATTATGCTCATAAACTTAGTTTCAGTACTTGCAATACGATATCTACGGCCTGTCGTTAAATTAATAAAGTTTACACGCGCCATCATCCACTCGCAAATATTTACACACGTTACTCTTGGCGATAATGACAACGGCGTTCGATCAATATTATTTCGCCCATTGTGTTGAATTGCAATCTAGTATATCCTTATTGACCTGAGGTTGGTCAGGGCAGGGAAAACAATAATGTTATGTTGTTGAGTACCCGTTGGAAATAATTCCAGTACCTCTATTTTCTTATTCTGAGCCCAACGCACTGCCACTGCCACTGAGGTGGCCGTTTGTTATCTTTACTAAGATTATTTTTGTGTGTATGTTTGTACTGAATAAAAAGTTATGCGCCGATTTTTAAATAATTTTTACCGTGCCAGTCACTTTTGAGTGCGGATTAGTAAATAAGTCGTGTAATTTGTTATTGTTGTACAGTTTTAGCAAATATATAATTAGTCACGAATGCTCGGAATAATACTAATATAATATAATAATAATAGGAGTAATATATGTATATACAGTTTGCAACAAAAACATTACAACTTTTTATTACAGAAGACATTACTTTCATCATGTTAATTAATTTTCATGCAAATTTATTTTGAAGCAACACATGTTGTGTGAAACTCACGAATAATTTTATAGAGTAATAAAAGCTTTCTTTTTCAATGTATAATGTACGTTAAACAAGTTTACATTGTAAAAACTTTATTGGAGTTATTAAAATTTACTTTGTTAATTTTGGGAGATGGATGAAATGTTAGACACATTTTATTATTAATTAAATAATCTAGAATTAGTTATTATAGGTGATCATCATCATCAGCCTGCGTCAGTCCACTGCTGGACATAGGCCTCCCCTAATGGCCGCCTTCACAATTACGGGGTTTTTGGGTTTGGGACGTATTTCAATACTCCATCATCATATAAGATTTAGGATCATTAACAAAGTAATCTTCATAGTTATAGGCTATAGGAGATGGCATATTTATTACAGATGTTTTTTATTACACTCACTATAGCGTTCATGACGTGTTACGTACAATCATCGCATAAAGTCAATATTTTTATTGCCCTTTGTACACATACTTTAACAAGTTGACCGTCGAAGTGTCATCTTTCTATTGAAATCGAAAAATATAAGTTATGGTTTCGTATTCACGAATATAATATGGGGGTCGTCACATCTTTAAAGTAGTAAAGATGTGATCCCACCACTCATTTGACGGCGAATCGTACAGTGGGAGGAAGACACGTCCGGAGTACAAGTGCTATTAGTTAATCTTATAATTAAAAATATAAACTTCAGGCATACTGGGATATTATATTGATTCAGAGGTTTGCGACGCGCGTAATGGGTCTAAGTTTTGAGGTTATTATTGTTTGACATTAGGCTTTGTTACACAAAGTTCGGATATGATTTGATAATAATTTAAATAGTTTCATGAAAGACTTCACGGATTTGATCACGTTTAACAATATTCCCAACGTTCGTAGATGCATTGGAGGATCCATGGTCACGGGCAGGTGATGTTGTTTGTCCTTTACCCAGCCACCGTTATTTGTCATTTTTATTTATTTGTCCGTTTTACGCATACCGAGCTTAAATTATCTTTAGTTATACGCCATTATATTTGTAAAGTATTTTATGGATCATATCAAATCCACTTACGTGGATTTTCGCGTTACTTAAATATATTTATTCCCGACGTTTCGGATTCTTTTCAGAGATGCTGAAAAGAATATATAAATGAATATATTTAAGTAACGCGAAAATCCGTAAATCATGGATTTGATATGTATAATAATCGCGTAAATAAAGAAATATTTATGGATCATGTGCAGTATCCGCGTAAATACAACAAAGTATGATGATATAAATGTTTCTTTGTCATGAATGCTTATTTCCCATAGACCTGATTAGTTTTCTTCGTGATTCATACAATCTTGCGACATCCCGGGGTGTGGTCAAAATTCCCTTTGAATTAGTCACCGCTGAGAAATGCCTTTCTCTCTTAGGCCCTTGACATTCTATATGCGTGATTCATTTCGATTTCCGGACGAAAGGTTCATCGGCAATATTTCTGTGGTAAAACCGTGTACTGAGTGGAAATAGATATTGGACAGGGGTTGTAATTTTTGTTATTTTTGAGTAATGATAAAATATTGAGCGATGTAATTGTTTTGATTTTTTTTTAAGTCTGTGCGTTTGTTTGTATTCGAGTATGTACGTGCAGTGTTATGAACTAAGTAGAGTATTTCAGATCTTGCACAAAATTCAAAGTTTTTTTTTCGTTATTTTAAGACAGACAACGTCTTAAAAACATACTTTAGGAACATCCTATCACTGTAGCATTTCAACCCGGAGTTAGGCTTAATAGTTATTACATAATAAAAAACCTTATAATGCTTACATATGTAATGCGAAGTAATCGATATCGCCAATTACAATTATCACGCGGCTGAAAGCGTAATGCTAGTTGAAAAAACTAGAATTTCCTTATGCTTAGGAGCTTTTACGGACTGCTTTTCGGGCACCTTGACAGATTTTAATATTAAATCTAAATAAATTAATTATGAGATAATTATTTCTATTGCTTGCGCGAATATTATATATTATTAAATAATTATTTACGGATTTTATCGCGTTTATTTTAATTTTATTCCGACGTTTCGAACACTTTCCAGCGGCCGTGGTCACGGGTAGACTGTGTTCGAAACGTCGGGAATTTAAAATGAAAATAAACGCGATAAAATCCGTAAAGTAATTTTATTTAATAATTATGAGATATTAAAGATACTAGTATTAGTAAAAGATAACATGTGAAAGCAAAAAGAAAAGAACGGATAAAGCAATTGAATACAATGCATTCATACATACATTATAATTAAATACATACATAAAGCTACGGAAAGTTATTATGGATACACATTACCTTGCCCATCGCTAATACGGTTTACTCATATATCGTGGGTTCAAGACCGCGCCCTCCTTCGCGTGTTATTATCGGATTAAGTGAAACAAGATTAAATTTTCGCTTTTGTTTTCTTTCCGCTTGGTAAAACATCTAGCTTATTATGATAATTACTCTTGTTTATGCTAATATTATTTAATGTTAAATTAAAATGTTTTATGGATTTTATAGAAGACTTTCTAGCGTTTATGGTCTCAGGACATGTTTATACTTGTTATTTCTAAGGTAGGGTGATCCAATTTGACTTAAGCATAGAGTCCAATTTCATTTTTCTTTTCTTTGGTTAATTAGTTTACAGAGAAAATACAAGACGGTATTGTAGTTACAAGTCGTATTTATGATGTTTTTGTTCATTGATTCATGATTAGCTGATTGTAGACTCAGAGGTTGACAGCGTCGTGAAAATTCATCAATAAGAATGCTAGCTATATCACATCACATCACACCATCAGCCTGTGAGAGTCCACTGCTGGACATAGGCCTCCCCTAATACACCTTGTTACACTATTTAGTTAGGTGTTTAGGCCTTACCTATATCGGATAACCGATTTGAATATAATCGTTACCGTTTACCCTTTGATTAGCATTACAAAAAAACTGTATAATAGCAAATCTTAAGCCGATACTTTATAAACCAGAAAAGTTAACAACAACTCGCAAACATATAAAAAAGTAGTTACCATATATAAGGAGTCAACCCTCTGCTGGTAAAAGCAGCAACGTATATAGCCGATCCAAACGCTTCTTGCCAAAAGCGAAGACCGCGTCACGTACTTCTCGATCCGGACTAGGAAGGGGTCATCGCGACTCCTGATTATTTAGTACGTCCCAAGGATCGTTTCCTTAGGAGGTAGCAAAAAGTTTCGGCCACCTAGTTCGTGAGGACGGTAGCTTCCCGCTAACTCTGTGCTGAAGGTTACCAAAGACATGAATCTGTAAGCATAATATCCTTGCTAAAAACAACGAACAGAATGTATTTCTGTGGATGCTAAAAAATTACTCTATTTACAAGACATCTTAGCGATAATAATAACTGAGTAAACGAGACTTCACACATCCCATCCGTTCAAACGTCGTGTAAAGTTATTGAATGTAAAAGAACGGTTCTATCCATGCCTTACTATAAGTAGGTCTCATACAATTTTTGTATTTAAATTGCCAGTGCTGGTCGTTAACAGCCTGTGAGTTATATTGGGTCAAATTAAGTATAATAATTATGTCTTAACTTTATACTATTTTAACGGTCCCGTGTTGTTTTTAGATGTTGTAAATGGATTATAAAACGCAGCCTTTCTCGCATATAGATTAGTACTACTTTACTGGTAGAAATAAAGGAATATTTCAAATCGTTTGAGCCTACCCAAAACACCCAAATCTTTCCTCTTTATATCATAAACATATCGCTTGTCATCGTCGTCATAGTTCCAGCCAGTGAAACCCCACTGCTGAACATAGTCCTATAAGCATAACCATTAGTCGCCAAGAGACACGATCCCGTGCCACTAGCGTTCACTGACTTTCTGCACACTTGCCCAGGTCGTCCCATTAGATCTTGTATGGCGTCGTCCGAGACCGCGATGGCCAGCACAAGGCTGGCACTCGAGAACCTTTCCACCCCAGCGGTTATCGGTTGTATGAGCTAACCACTTTAGCTTGCTTATTCTGCGAGCTATGTATTATCAACAATCGCCTGTAATCTAACGGTATTGGCCCTTGCTTTATAAACCGGAGGTCGTGGGTTCGAATCCGAGTCCGAAACACCTTAGTGTTATCGTTGTTTTCTGGTTGGTTAGGAGAATTCGATCACTCAATTGTCTAAAAAGTAAGATGACCCATGCGTCGGATGGGCATGTAAAAAGTCAGTTCTCGGACCGACCCGCATTAGACCAGCGTTGTGGTATACAGGTCCGCTGCTATGTCTAGCAGCGGACTAACGATGCGGCTGATGATGATGATGTATTATTAATTACAATTATGTTATTATTTTCGACCACAGGCGCGCGATGGTGCCGAACGGGAGAGATGGGTGCGCGCGCTGGAAGAGACGATTGCCCGTCACGGTCGGAGGGAGAGGTGGTCGCGCTGCGTGCCCGCGCCCGCACACCGCCACGGCGATCTGGAGAGACGGGTCTCTGAGGCGGATGCGTATCTGCAGATCATGATCGAGCTGGTCTCGGTGAGTGGTCTCTGTCTTGATCCCTTCTAGTCTTTGTCTAAAGATATCTTGAAGTCGGATTCTAATCCATTCATCATTATCATATTGCATTGCCCCATTAATGAAGTCAGGTTAGCCAATCGTCATGTGAAAGCTTTAGGGTTACACTTACATTCCATAATATATGTTTTATTCATTTACACGGAACGTTTGTTAAAAGGCACATCTAAAATCTTTATTGTTTTGCCTTTATTAGCTATAGACTTTGATAATAGGCAAGGCGATATTAACATGTTAAAGCCCACAGCTGGGCATAGATATCCCCATAGGTAATAGGTATCCATATGTCGCTAAGAGGTACGATCCTGAACCACCTGTATCTACTGAGTTCGCGCACAGTTAGTCATGTCACCCATTCAGATTCACCTAAATGACAGTTTATATGTAGCGACTGACGTCTGACTTTACACCCTAAAAGGTGAATCAGCCAAAAAGGCATTCGATGTATGGATTTAATGACAATAAACTGAAAAGCGACGTCCCCTAATGACTGCAAAAACCGGGACCGTCTTTTGACATGCCTAGTCAACGCATGGTTCATCTTACTTCTTAGGAGATTTGGTGGTTGTCCATATCGTTCTCACCAAACAGAAATCACGAAAGTATTTTGTTGCATTCGAATCCCAAAATACATAACGTTATAATTGGGTTGTACCTTAATTACATCAGATTTTGATTGTGTTTGTTTATTTTTCTTGTGCAGAAAATGAGCACACGCGTATCGGAGTTAGCGGATCCACAAGAGAAGAGCAAGGGCCAAGTTATATTAGACCATTCTAACGTAAGTGAAATTGTTTTTACCGATTCTTAATAAACGTACATTTAAATTGTTAAGATGATACAGTTTAGTACATATGAACTCAAATTATGTTATAATATTTTTGAACTCGAGAAAAACAGTATAAAATCACATGATTATAATATCTTCATTTAACATCTGAAGGAAACGTCTTTTGAAAGTCTTACGCCTATGCAAAACCACGCTCTTTCTTTTCGTAACAATACTGGAAGTAAATGACATAAACGTAGCTTAAGGAACGTTATATATACATTTTTATGGGTTCTGCCCCAAAACCATGCTTTTTAACACGCTTTTATAAGTTCGGCATGTATCTATGTATGTAGCGGAATCTTTGAACACGATTTTTAGCGTTTTCGAAACGTCCGGACAACTCGAAACTTTGTATACATCTCAAGGACCGATGACAATTCAATAATTCGACCAAAATTTTTTCGTTTTTGTTTTTTTTTTTGTGTTTCATTTAACGCTGAATGTCACAATATGTGCGATGTTTCATTTTCTCGCCGTCGATTACGCGGTATACAATTAAATTCGATAACAATTCAAATACCTTTATTCAAGATGAAATATTTCACTAAATTATTGATTTGTCGCGATACATCAGTTCGGAAAAGATCGCCTCTGATATGATATCTGCTGGCGAAAGAAATTCAACGGTTTTTGTGATAATTTAAGTATACACTTCAGTATCAATATCCTATGTTTGTCTTTTCGCAGGCGATGCTGGACAACATAAAACATTCCATAGTGATGTTACAAATTGCCAAGGTAAAATCACTCTTTTAACTATATCTGAAGGTTATTTAATTTTTATCATCATCAGCCTGTGTCAGTCCACTGCTGGACATAGGCCTCCCCTAATGCACGCATCCTCCATTTAGAGGGTTTTGGACCGTATCCCACCACGCCGGTCCAATACGGGTTGGTGGATCGACCGGTTTTTTACATGCCCATCCGACGCATGGATCATCTTACTTTACAGTCAATCGGATGTTCACCCCGCATTGCCCTAACCAACTAGGAAACAAAAATGAAAATTTGTTAAATCCCCGCAGGAATCGATCCCACGACCTCCGGTTTCTAACGCACACGCCTTTACCACTAGGCTACGGAGGCAGATATTTAATTTTACGGTGCATATATGTACGGTAAAGAGTCCTTATGTTACTATTGTAATGTTCCAATTTGATGAACCTCGATGTCCTTTGTCCTTTATGGGTAGAATCTATAAAAAGGTGGTTATATCCCCTTGCACATACCATGAGTGATGTTTATGTTTTAAATTACTGCTCTGTTTGCCTTCAGAACACCGTGAATCCCGTGAACGGGGTGTACCAAGGGCCCACGAGCTCCTCGCAGATGCATATCAAAGAAGGTAACTTATTGCTTTTAATAATTAACCGTTTTCTACCGTAAGTGCCGTTAAAACGCTTTCATGGTTATAAAAGTAGCTTCAAGGTCGTAGCAAAAAATGGCATAAATAATGTAGGAAAATGAAATATAACGAAATAATCATAAGCGTTATGGTAAAATCATATATATTTAGTTGTTATTTTTAGAAATCTATTTAAATTTATTATAAATATGGAGAAATATCATCCTTTACATTCGGTTGTTATTTCTCAAGTTTTGGTGTACGGGACAATCATACGCTATTGTCAAAAGCGAATATTTAAAGAAGTTTTGTTTATCTTACGAACTTTTAACACAATCGATAGATGATTACGTTGTTTAGAAGTGGTCTTAAGGTGTGTGTGTATAAAACAAAGTCGCTTTCTCTGTCCCTATATCCGTATGTATGCTTATATCTTTTAAACTACGCAATGGATTTCGATGCGGTTTTTTTTTAAGAGATAGAGTGATTGAAGAGGAAGGTTTATATGTATAACACATGCTTAACATTGTAGGTATATTTTCTATCAGCATAGCTCCCGTGCGAAGCAGGGGCGGGTCGCTAGTATTTATTTCATATCTTTTGTAGCTTTATACGACGAGACAATTGTAAAATTGGAATTAGATTATGGATTGTAACAATTTTAACACTACATACATCAACTACCTCGTAACCTAGTGGTAAGATCGTGTGCTTTAGTAACCGGAGGTCATGGGTTTGAATCCTGGGGGACTCAATAAATTTTCAATGTTGTTTCCTAGTTGGTCAAGATAATTTAGGCCGATCACTTAATTGTCCGTAAAATAAGATGGTCCATGCATCGGGTGGGCATGTAAAAAGTCGGTCCACCCACCAATCCGGATATACAGTCTAAAAACCCCCTATAGAGCGGTGCATTAGAGGAGGCCTATGTCCAGTAGTGGACTATCACAGGCTGTTGATGATAATGAATATATATCAGCTTTTTATCAAACGTAAATTTCCCACTGAAACCGGTCAAAAAGACTGCTTTGGTAAATTTAATCTTTAAAAGTATGATTCGTTTATAGGCGAAGATCTATCGCCGCGTGTCGAACTCGGCGCGGAGTGCAGGGAGCTGGTGACGCCAACTCTACCGCTCACCCCATTGGAGCATATCGACGCACCGAGTAAGCTTGAATTTGCTTATTTTTTTATTTATTCCATTAAAGTATACATGCTATTGGTGTGAGCTTTAGAAACCGGTGGTCGTGGGCTCGAATCCTGCGGGGAAGCAACTAATTTTCAATGTTGTTTCCTAGTTGGTTAGGGCAATTTGGGTTGATCACCCAATTGTCAGAAAAGTAAGATGATTCATGCGTCGGACGGGCATGTAAAAAGTCGTTCCAACTCGCATTGGACCAGCGTGGTCGGTCCAAAACCCCCATTAATGGATAGAGGTGTATTAGGGGAGGCCTATGTCCAGCAGTGGACTAACTAATACACAACCTGCCAAACTGCGCAAAAGTTTTCTTTTAAGGCAGTAGCTCTCGTGGACACAAAACCGGTGGTAGGTCCCTGTTTACAGGAGATCGTCTGGTGGGTACCACCGCGGTGCCTATTTCTACCGCAAAGCAGTAGTGTGAGAAACACTACTGTGTTCCAGTTTGAAGGGCACCTGCCAGCTATGTTACTGGGTAAACGAGACTTAACATCTTATGTCTCACGGTGGGCAGCGCTTTGGTGATACCAGTATTGCCAATGTTTATGAGCATCAGTGACCACTTTCCATCAGGTTGGCCCCGATTGCTCGTCTGCCTGCGTATGCAATAAAAACGTATAATTGTAATTACTAAATATTGTATACAGAAAAAGCTATACCGTTATGTTATTAGACATCTTTAAATTTATTAAAACAAAGCTAAATAACACGTTGTTAATTTGAAGTATAATAAAAAACATTAGATATTTGTTTTGATTCAGCTTTGATTGTTATGCTGACTTAATTTGAAATATAATACAAATCAGAGAAAATTTAGAGGTAAAGTTCTTACTGATTTGATATACATACTCATCCTAGTGGGCAAGGATGGGTTGTGTCGATCTTGCAGATAATGTAACTAGCTCGATGTTCCTTCTTGGTGACATAAACGTGCAATTACAGTCGCTTTCGAACATTTCTGCCGCAACATCATCATCATCAGCCTGTGATAGTCCACTGCTGGACATGGCCTCCCTAATACATCCCTATCCATTGAGGGTTATGGACCGTATCCTACCTCGCTGGTCCAATGCGGGTTGGTGGGTGGACCGGCTTTTACATGACAGCGCTTGGCCTATTCGATTTCACTGTCGACACTTTAAAAGTTTCGTCTGGTCCATAATATCGAGACTAGGAAAATTCTGTCACCCAAAGGCATGGTAGCGAGGTGATCCGTGTCCTTGCAAAGCAAGACTTCTAACCTACAGTAGATGCCTTATACGTAACCCGTCGATAGCCCAGTTTTGGCCGACGTTCTTTTCCCGAGATTACATACTGTGTTCGTACGATAAATAAGGCGGCACGTTTTTAGATGTGGAGAGTGTAGTAGAGTGAGAGAGAGAGAGAGAGAGGAGATGTACTACCACAGTACACATTTCAGCCGCGAACCAGTACTACTAAAAGACCTCACTGCTTTGCAACAGAAACGGACACCATGATCAAATTTTACCAGTACATCCCCTTAAGGAAGAGACCTACTATATCATAGGTCAGGTTCTAAAGATACGAATGGCTCTTATTTGGCTCCTCGATATCGGAATAAATGCTTTTAGGGCAGGCGATGTCTCTTCTAGTACCAGACACCTCCTACTCTTCGTCCGAGGGCGAGGACGACTTCTTCGACGCTGACGACGGACCCCCTGAAACGCCAACGCCCCCACCCATGTAAGTATTTTAACTATACCATTACTTGTATAAAAATATACCCGAGGCCAGGTTCGATATAACTAAAACATTTAGAGATACGTCTACGATACGATGATGCTAAACCTTGAATGAGATAGATCCTGGTAGTGCTTTATCAGTTACATTGAAAAAGAAACGATTATTTATTTAAATTTTCCGCTCGAAAGTGTATTGCGACGACGCTTTATGCCAACGTCATTTTCTGAATTGCGTTTTTTTTTAAAAGTGTTCAAAAATGCACCTTGCATTAACATGTCGAAACTTGATTTGTTATAAAGTCTAAATATGTATTCGTATATAAATACATGAAAATACGATCGCAGACACTTGTCAGTATTTCTCTGGACAGGTGAAAACTTCCAAACTGGTGGTCAATTGAAGTTCGTTAGAGCTCAACAGTGCATAAATTAAATAAAGATTTTTTTTATTTTGAACAGACCTTAATACTTGCCTGTTGATTTTTACTGTATCTGCACTAAATATAGTGAATTTTTGAAACATAGCGTTGCAATCGCGCAACGTTTTCATGCCACATTGATACTCCTAGTCACTCGTACAGTATCTTTCTGAACGATGTAAGTAATAGGTTGTGAAATGACATATAATATGTTGCTTATTGGTAAGACGTCGTATCGTTTTACGGCCTTCCACCAATAAAATAAACATTTTAACGCATAGAGAACTACTACATAAATGGTAATTTTCAACGGCTAAGAATTTTTCGGTTCAACTTTTGGCTAAACTCGTAATTTTAGAATGCCATTAGCGGAAACAAACTTTTAAATCAATCGCTCACAATGTTAAAACAACGCCATCTAGTGGCCAACTAGACAAAGCATTTGCTTTTTCATTCTTCTAGCTGGGTATTGTATGGATTGGATGCGGATTGTTCGCATGGTTCTTGTGGTGTTATGATACGGTTATGATTCTTATATCATTGTCGAGTTTTATTTATATTGAAACATTTTGAGATTTACCAATAAAAACGTTCAACTTTTTTACCAGTTATGTACAATCACTAGCATTACGTATTTCAAATATTCAACAATTGATTAAAACGAAGTCGCATGTCGTAGTTTATATACTTAAAGAGATATTTTTTAAATACATAAATTGTCCAAAATTTATTTCGCCAAGTATATAAAGAAATTGAGTACATATATTAAAACTTCAATGATATTTATAAGTTAAGTTTTCATAAATATGCCTACAACGGTAAGGCTGATGTTCACATCTAAAACTTCACTTTTTCTTTTTCGATTAAATTTTTCTGATGACCCGCTTGGCGATGGGTCCCTGGCTGTTACGTCTAAGGGTGTGGGTTCGATACCCGCTACGGGAAAAATATTGTTTAAAAATCATAGCGTTTTTCTTGTGTATGGGTGTTTGTATCTATATTAAATGTATTTATTAACAAAAGGAAACTTGAATCGTTGTTAATCATCTAGATTCCATAGGGTTCGCTTCGTATGTTCGCGTAGTATGGGACATGATGATATTGCGTTATTTGTCCAGATATATTATTGGTATTTCTTATATGTAGAAACATTACTATTTAAATTTTTACATATACCACATACTTAATTGGTACATATACCAATAGATGATACATATATCTAAGTTTTTATTGTATTACGCCGTTTGTTTTTCGAAACAAAATTAATTATTTTAATTCCGATTGATCCATGGATCGGAACTTTTCAAATTTTGCATCTAGACATGCAAAATGGTGAAAACTAGAAATGATTTTAATATTACGATTATGATTGAATGACATTTAATATTATGACCATTTACTTACAGTGCCTGAAATGTAAACACTGCAAAGAAATAAAGAACTGTCTTTGAAAAAAAGACAATTATCCTCAATAAAACGTTTTATTATGACGTTTCAACTTTCATGAATTGGTTTAAGATAGGGAGGCACTCTCGTAAACTATGTCACACCGCCGCTCAAATAACGCTCTCCATTAGCAACCATAAGAGAAAGCGAGAGGCACGCGTCTCTCTTACTCGTGCGCAGTTGCTTCAGTGAAAGAGAGACAGAGGGAAAGAGAAAGAGGGTTGATCCTCCTTCCTACTATATGAACTAATATTCACATTACAATCATTCTACCACTAAAAGACGTTGTCATGTATAATATATTTTACTGTTTTTTTCGACTAATTTTTTTTTACTATTTACTTCATCATGAAGTATCTACGCGTAGTTTTCGTAGAATGTAATATACGTATACATCTACATTGATTTGTCACACGGCCCCAATCGGGATGGATTCACATCGTGAAGAAGGTATTGTTTCTATGCCTATATTTTGTGCATAACAAGTATATACATTACCAAAGAAAGGTAAACTTATTCATTAGTCAGTCATCCTAGTTCCCATAACATTGTTGAGTTTGGGACTTAGTGATGTCTTTGTTATAACCGGAAAATTTATTTCTATAACATAAATATATTAATGTCTGCACCTCGCTTATTTGAAACCCAGATTGTGGTAGATGGTCAGCACAATTTGCCACCCCCTAAGCGTTTAAGAGTAATGCCATCGATTTTTTAATAGACGACTCAGTTTCCCAGCAGAGTTGGAAACTTGCCAGAGGAATACGATGTACGTAATCGTACGGACCATGTACATACGTCTATATAAATGGAGTTAAGTTATAGCTGGTTAAAGCAGATAAAAACATCACGTTTTTTACATTGATATATGATTTAAGTTAAAGTAAAAAATAATGGGATAGGAATGGTTTCAGCAAGTTTATTTTAAATATTTCATCATCATCATCATCATCAGCCTGTGATAGTCCACTGCTGGACGTAGGCCTCCCCTGATACACCCCTATCCATTGGGGGGTTTGGACCGTATCCCACCACGAAACAAAAATGAAAATTTGTTGAGTCCCCGCAGGATTCGAACCCACGACCTCCGGTTTATATTTAGTACCAGTAACAATCCAAACCTTTTTTTTATTTATAGGAGAATTTATAATTGATAGAAACTTGTTTTTTAACTCGATCTAGATATCGTCACCTTCGAACGTCTTTCGTAAATAAGAAATATTGATGTGTTGAGAATTTTTTCTCTTTCGGGAAAACTCGGATCTTTAACGGAATACGATTGCGCCTAAACTGTCAATAAATGATAGTATTAATATGAAACTTTGTTGTTTACTGTCAAATGTCAAAATGAATAATGTCATTGTATAATATAGAGATATATATGTACTTAAGGTATTTCAGAGAGCACGATAAATACGAATTTTTCGAAAAATTACAAAGAAAAATCTTTTCTCACATCTTATCATTACGTAACATATGTATATGTATGTTTGATTTAATAATAGCGTGAAATTTAATGTACACTCGGCCTTTCCCTTGTGCAATATAAGCGTTTGTTCATCAATTCACGTCAAACGTCAGTAACAAAGTTGCAAATTGTTTGCAAAATAGTTTACAATGATGCGACGTTGGCAATTTGCAACAGAGTCCATTGCAAGCGGAATTATCGGCAGAGGAGAACACGTTTTGATGGTACGTGTGTATAACACGTTTCAAAATATTAAATAGGTTTTTTAATTATATGAGACTGGCTACGCCCTGCGGTTTTACCCGCGCGGTGATGGTAATTTGTCATGATTGCGAACCATATACTCATAAGATGGTAAAGATTTTTGCACTGAAATTAATAGTAGATGGCAGATTTTTTCCTACATCCATGACACTTTTAATATATGTTTTAAATTATTCACGCAGTGTAAATATTTATTAATTACAGCTTTTAAGTTATTTTGAGGTATAACAAACATACATCATTGAAACTTTTGAATCTGTAATATTTATTTCTCAATAAATTAATGGGAAATAATAAGAGTGGCCCGAAATCACTGGGCACTTATTTTTATTTCATGTGAGTTTATCCGTTAGTAAAATATATTTCCAGTACAATTTCTTACGAAAGTCGAATTTTCAAAGATTTATATTTAGGTTTCATGTTGTTTACACGACTTCTACACGTGTTAACACACGAAACACTTCGTTAAATTTTATCATTAATTTGTAAGCAGTCAATTAATCATCTACTTTTTGAAATAATTTTTAGAACATAATCTATTTCTAATTCGATTTTGCTATTTAACATTACCAAGATAGATCGTTTAAATGTAAAAAAACGTTCGTGGAAAGAGAATAAAAGAGTCGTAAAACATATTATCGTTTAAAAGGGTAGCTTCTAACATTGGAAATAGCCGTGACCGACTCCCGTTTATACATCGGACGCACCCCCGAAAATAGGTCAGAGTTCATCGACCCCCGCACTTGACTCCGTTGCCGGGACCGGGTTTGTGTCGTGATGAAATTAGTGGAAACGAACGAAAAAGTACCGGAAAATTCGATACATTGTTAATCTTCAGCCGGAAAAGCTTTTGTTAGGAAAATTCTATTTCAGTCAGGTAATTCACTGCGTGGATTAAATTATTAACAACTTTTTCGTTACATTTTTAAGGTGTGTTAATTTTTGCTTCATGCTTTAGAATAATATAAAAGTATAAATATGCAAGAAGAAGACTAAAACCTATTGAACATCGACTTTTTTACTGCTATTATAATAGGTAGGTGTAATTGGAGTCTATATGTATGTATTGTGGATGTGGTAAAAATATATGAAGAATATTTATTGTTGCATTGCGTGATCTCTGAAACGAGAATTAAGGTTTTAATGCTATAAATGTACACTCTGACCTATTCACTTATATTTTATCGCGTGCGTAATAGTTTTCGATTGAAAACAACTTAGTCCGCTAAACTGTTTTTCTTTCTAACTAGGTTTACCGTTATTGTTTAACCGCATTCTTATCGTAACAATTATAGCGCCTTATTTGACCCATATTACTTCTTCTCTTACCAAGATCCCAGGTTATTTAAGGATGTATTTTTTCCTGGTGAAATCCCTATGCCTTGACCTCGCGGGCGCAAGGACGATTGATGTCTGACCCGCACCGACTTAAACTATAACGTTGTTCCTTCGTGGCGCCTTCAAATGTTTTAAGGAATGCTTTTGCAGTCTTTTGCGACCCCATTGGCAAGTGGCGGTCTTAAGGCGAACTCCACCTTTATACTTAGACAACAGATATCCCCGAATCCGTTACTCAGGACTCGTAAGAGCCTAGAAATCCATGCCCTTGCTACTCCTAACCCCCAGCAACTGCCTTAATCAAAGAGTCCGCCGCTAGTCCCGTTTAGGTTGAGAAAGGTAGAAAGATCGATTCCTCTTACTAAAAAAACTCTCCTTGTATAGGCCGCTAAGGCTTCTTTCGCTTTCCCGCGCCTGTACAAAGTGACTGGTACTGAGCCCTACCATTAAGATAAGTTGTCAACCTATGGTGAAGTATTAAAGGATGGTTATTGAACCAGATTTAGCTGAATACAGTCTTGGCTAACGATAGATTAAAAGAGAAGCTATTTGAAGATGAGTCGATGTATACCATAACCCCTGTATCAGAATAAAGATTATTTAAACGACGCTTAATGCTTTGTTTAAACTTGGGAGACTAATGCGTTAAATTCCACAAGAGAATAAAATTGTTTTACCTACAGCTTCGAACCCCGACCTCCAGTAATTAGGAGAGCTTTCCATCTTGGTAACGTAAACAGTTTCTACAGCCTGTATTACGTATAGAATGAACTTGTTCGTTACAAAAACGAGGATATTTGCAGAAAACTTTCTTATAGACTTTCTGTAAGGAAATTGAAAGCATGAAAGGCTTTCGTTTTCAATATCATTCAACCTATCCCTCATCTTTTATCGTTTTATCGGGGTCAAACTTTTGCAAACAGATTTGAATACTCTTTGAAGGATTTTGAACTTTAGATGGACGCGTTTAGATTCTTTTTTAGTTGTATAGTGGATTATGTTATTGGATTGTTGTTATGCGGCTAATATAGGTATCCAATTACTGTTTTAGATGAAATAAAGTTTTTGTTGAACTAGAACATTCAGTGATTTATTATAAAATCTAATGAAAGTAAATGTAGTACACTAATGATCACAAAATTATTCAATAACGCGACCATTATTCACGTTCAAGTCCTGAAAGCTATTAAGGGGGCACACGGTTGGTCGTTATTAGCGTCGGGCATGAGAATAGGTAACTGCCTCCGTAGCCTAGTGGTATGGGCGTGTGCTTTAGAAACCAGAAGTCGTGGGTTCGTATCCTGCGGGGACTCAACTAATTTTCATTGTTGTTTCCTAGTTGGTTAGGACAATTTGGGCGGAGCACCCAATTGTCTGAAAAGTAAGATGATCCATGCGTCGGATGGGCATGTTAAAAGTCGGTCCACACATCAACCTGCATTGGACCAGCGTGGTGGGATACGGTCCAAAACCCTCTAATGGATAGGGTACACCCCTATCCAGGGGAGGCCTATTATATATATTAGGGAAGGCCTATTTCCAGCAGTGGACTATCACAGGCTAATAATGTCGGAATGTATGTTTTATGTGAATAGGTTAAAATTAATTTATGAAATGAATATGACATTAAACATAAAATGTGAAATTAAATAGATTTCAGATCTTACTTTACTCTGGTATAGAGCTCATGAAGTTTTTTAGTCTTAGTCAAACCTCATAAATTCAAATTGGAAAACTTCTGATCTAATATAAAGTTATTGAAAAGAATACCTCTTTGAGGTATTTAGTTGAGTCAGAGTTCATAAACCTTTGTCATATTTGACACAACTATATTGTAGTCATCAAATACTAATTTGTATTTCAAGTCAATTTATTTTTGATGAACGAAAGGTATATTTTGACGGTACATTTTTTTTTCATTTGAATTACAATTTTGCGTTTCTCCTACAAAGTATTACTATAGCATGTATTTAAAATTATAACCTGATTATTTGCGTAACATGCAAAACAAAGAAAACCTGAATTAAATACGCGAAACGTTACTTTTCTATTATCTAATATAATTAAGATTTACTATGTGATAGTACTATCGAATAATTTCAATTTAAGAACTATTATTATAGTCACGGCATTAAATAATATAGTTTTTCCGCTTTCGAGAATTTCTTTTAGGCGAATTATGTTTTTCTAACCTTGGATAAGTTCGTGTCAACAAGCAAGAGTTTAAGGTGTTTGACATTCACGCAAGGACATTCGATGTACGAGCTTTCTTTATATTTTCTATATTATAGAAGTGTTATATAAGTTTATGTATATTTTTAAATGTAGTTATATGTAATTTAAAAAACGTATATAATGATGAGTGACTCTCACTGCTTATATTAAATTATGCATGCGACATACTGCCCCCGTAGCCTAGTGGTATGGACGTGTACTTTAGAAACCGGAGTTCGTGGGTCGGAATCCTGCGGGGGACTCAACAAATTTTCATTGTTGTTTCCTAGTAGGTTAGGAAAATTTGGGCTTATCACCCGATTGTCTGAAAAGTAAGATAATGCGTTGGATGGACATGTAAAAAGTCGGTGATGGATACAGTCTATAAACCCCCTAATGGAGGAGAGGAGGCTTATGTCCAGCAGTGGACTTGCATAGGATGATGATGTTTGTATGATGCGACATTGTACAGTCATGCACGTGAAAATGGCTACAGCATGACGTTTCTATATAGTTATATCAGTTTCGATATAGTTATAACAAACTTCCATTAAAAACTGAATTATATGCACGCTACAATCTGCCAACGAACGTGGACACATTTCACCGTATTAGTCAATTATTTTTCTGCACATTTCTTTTTTTACCTTATAAGCAATTGGAGATTTCCATTTTGTTAAAATTGTGGCATAAAAAGGTTTGGTTCTTGGTAGAGTCCGATTGGTACTACGGTTTTTGGGCCGTAACCGAAACGGAGACCGAATGATATATATACATGTATATATATATATATATATATATATATATATCTTTTTCGATACCAAAATTTCGATCGGACACTAGTTCTTGGCATTAACTTTATTGCTGTTGTGTTTCAGTCAAGATCTCTGAAGGTCGTAAAGTTAACATATCATCTACTACATATATGCATATTATATGCATTTATATATCTATATCAATGTTGATACTGCTTGTTATTGACATATTGACCACTGTATGCACCATTCACCTATCGAGTGTCGAATTTCGTCTTGTTAAAACTCCTTTCACCCCTGCTCGAGGGAAGGTCGAGCCCTGTCTGAGGGCAATGACCGGCTTAAGCAGGGACGATTCGAGTATTTTGTGACGATTACGTGACATAGAAAGTTATGTATTTAATACAATAAACAACTTGGAACAAGAACTATTCTTGAAGATGAATAAAATTGTCGCTATAAAATATAACAGAATTATAACTAAGTAATATGTAAGAATACATATATATATTAGAAGTTGTACAGGAAACATTGCGTCGAAATTATTGCAACTAAATATTTTTGCGTTATTATAATCTCACAGCTTTCACTGTGTCGTAAATTTTATATAAGCGGTTTTTTTTTATTTAATATTGGTGACTTTCATTACTTTTTATAAGTTCTTTCTTGCGTCTAATCAAATGTCCCGGCTGATTATGATTCCTTAACTCGTGCTATATCGCTTTTGTCTAAAGGAGCGAAGGTTTAGTTACTTTAAAAAGCTTTTAACGCTCCTAAAAGGTATCTTGCAGCGTTCCACAGTTAAGGTGACCTCTCAAGCGAGTCGTCCCGTAAGAGATAATCAGAGCGTGCTCTAATGTAACTGTATGGACCTATGTACACATGCATACGGATGCAACGACTTAGCATTTGTGCATTGTTTGTGTTTGAAATCATACAAATATATAATCTGTTCAACCTATTCAAATAGAATTGGTGTGTCTGTTTGTTACATCAAAATGACCGTATTTAAGTTTAGTATTACTATATTGTGATATTAAACCGATGTATATAACAGAACATCTTTTCTTATATTTTTGACCGTCTCTCTGTACGTTTGCTCTGGCTGATCTCTAGAATGGCTGGTCCAATTTTGATCTGACTTTCACCTGAAGATAGTTAATATAATAGGTAGTAACATGACCTTTTTAAGAAAGAAAACTTGTATAAAAATTTATTACCACGCGGAAAACGGCTACTTGAACCGTATCGTATTAAAATTGGTATATGTTTTGTGAACTCTATATGAAGATTTATTTTACTCTGGATGCTGTATTAGGACTGGAACGTCGATAATATTTTTCAATGGCGAAACATTAATTCGTAAAACATGTCTCTTAACATGTATAATATTCGAGTAAACCACAGAAAACTTATATAAAAATATATATATTTATTTATTATATGTATCAACTATGCAAGCAAAATGTTCACCTCATGGTAAGTGTCACGTAACCCAAAATAAATAAGTGTATGACGCCACTAGTCTGCTTGCTACCCTGGCACACGATGCCCTTAAAACCGGAACACGTTTGTGTTTTCACACTACTGCTTTGCGGCAGAAATAGGCACCGCGGTGGTACTGCTCCAGACGGTCTCCTCTAAAAAGAGAATCTGCCACCGCTATAGATTTCTTTTTAATCCTGTAACCTAATAACACTCAAACTGCCTCCGTAGCCTAGTGGTAAGGGCGTGTGCTTTAGAAACCAGAGGTCGGGGGTTCAAATCCTGCGGAGACACTACAAATTTTTTCCTTATTTATTAAGGCCATTGGGGCGAAAAGTAATATGATCCATGCGTCGGATGGGCATGTTAAAAAAAGTCGATCCACCCACCAACCCGCATTGGACCAGCGTGGTGAGATACGGTTCAAAAACCCCCTAAATGGAGAAGGTGTGCATTAGGGGAGGCCTATGTCCAACAGTGGACTAACACAGGCTGTTGATGATCACACTTTAACACCTACAAATTCAAATAGGTATATTTATTCAGCATAGAAGTGATACACTCACTTATTGATGATCAAAACGCTACCACCTACACAAACTAATGCGCCATATTTAATTGTATTATAGTGATCAAACTATTTAGAACTAGCAACCCCGCAACCCCCGTGTGGCTTATTAGCTGAGCTCTACTCGGCGAAAGGAATATTCCTACCAAATTTCAAGTCGCTACGCCTTCTGGTTCCAGAGATATCGTGATGAGACAATATATAGGTGGGAATCTCTTATATATATATATAGGTAAAGATTGGGTACAAATTTCATAGAACCGTTTTTATTTTGGCCCATCTAATACAAGATAAAGCGTCATACATTATTTATGGGTCGACAGTGAATCGGCTTTTAGAACTCGCGGGAGATGAGCCGTCAAACGATCACTGCACGAATATAGCTTGAAATTTGACATTGATGTAGTTATAATCGGATGATGTAGAATTAACTTATTGGCTATAAATTTAATGTTTTTTGCTTGCAACACTTTAAAAGGTAGTTAACCTTTAAAAATGTTTGTTCAACCGTTTGTTACTATACAACTTTGTTAAGTAGACGGAGAAAGAACATTTGCTTTTTCGGCATTCTAATATTATTATTTTTTTAATATTGACTGCTATATTTATTGCCGGATTTAGAAAGGCGTTGTAGTAAGGGGGCTCGACTACTTAGGGAGCTTGATAATAAGAGAAAAATTGTATAGCAATTTTTACTTAGTGACTCCTTGATTTAAGTTCATTTAATTTATGTGCGTATTTGCATAAGATTAAACATTTATTTATATTATATTATACTGAAATTTTTATATAAATTGCGCGTGTATAAAGGAAACATTCATTGTAATTTTTTCTACTTACACGAATTTTTAACGCTTGTACTCTATTTCAGTTTTCTTTATTTTTATTAAATTTTTCGTATACCATATTATAAAGGGAAACTCACGTCGTATATGTACATAAAAATAATTTAATGATAGCTAGAAACGATAAAACGTAATAAGCTTTCTCTTACAATGATTTTATGTCCGCTTTATCAAGTTAACTGAATATATGTTGCGATAAAAAAATGCCTCAGCCAATATATATAGACTGAGGCAGAGAATGGGCTGTTCACTGAAATATTTTTTTACATATATTTCAAGCTCGGATACCATTCTATCGATGTAGGTTTATGGACAAAGGATTGATCACGTATGTTTACTAGATACACCCGCGTTCCAGGGCGGTTCTCACCGCCCCCCAGCAATTGATTGACACAGTCACCAAACCATCGGCGTCCCGGTCCGTACACCGACGATCCTTAGGAGACTTAACAAATGCCTAAAGTACCTTCTGTGCGTGTGGCCTTCACTTTAAGCAAAATGTGTCGGCCACCTAGTTCGTGGGGACGGTAGCTGCCCGCGAACTCTGCGTTAGATGAAGCTTACCAAACACATGAATCTGCAGCATAACGTCAAGGATAAAAAAAAATCGTCCAATCACATGAATCTTTTCAGATATCAACAGCCCGTCACTAGTCAATTGGACGATTTTTTTTATGTCTATACTGATATCATCATCAGCCTGTGATAATATATATACCTGTCCATCAGGGGATGTCTCACAACGCTGGTCTAATGCGGGTTGGTGGGTGAACCGACTTTTTACATGCCTTTTCAGACAATTGGGTGATCGGCCGAAATTGCCCTAACCAACTATGAAACGTCAATGAAAATTTGTTGAGTCCCCGCAGGATTCGAACCCACGACCTCCGGTATCTAAAGCACACGCTCATACCACTAGGCTACGGAGGCAGCTACCCTCCGTTAGTGAGATACTGAAATATAAATGTAATATTTTAATATATTGATTTGATTTATTTTTTAATATTGAAACACATTAAGGGTTTAAAATTTTAAAAATTAAATAAACGCGAACAGACAGATTATCCAAATGCGTGCTGTTAATTTATTCATTTTAATACTTAATTATTAGCACTAACCTTTCAATATCCGCCTCCTTGGTCTAGCGCTAATGGCCTTTGCTTTATAAATCGGAGGTCGTGGGTTCGAATCCCTTGGGCAAACAACTTTGTGTTATCTTTGTTTTCTGGTTGGTGGACAAATTAGTCTGATCACCCAATTGTCTGAATAGTAAGATGATACTCGCATCAGTTATTTATTTGATTATATTATGATTTTTCGTAAAAGTTGATTTGTATATGAAGTATGTACATTATATATATATAACGTTGTTGATTTTATATTCATATAATCAATACCATTTAAAGGATATCTGTAAGTTAATGTAGAAATACATTAATTAATTGTTTAGATTAACATTCAAATGTTAATTAATATTTAATAGAATAAATCGATATTTTAATTATCTTATAGTCCGTTTCTTAATTTGCTCCTAATTCTGATTGTGGTAGTTTCATTTTCAATTATCTCTTACACGGATGACGCTTTAGTAGTTAATTGTCATAAACAACTTTGGGACTCAATAGTTTACGTTTATAAGTCGATCCGTATAATATTGCACTAGTCAATACTTTGTCAAAGATTAGTTTAAAGATTATTTTCAATTCTATATCTTTCTTATACAAGATGGATTTGCATTGCTAGTGAGTTTCAATTTTTAACTTTTCTACCTTGGTAGTTTTTAGTGTTCTGTTTATTTATAAGACAACTTCGGGACCTAATGAAAGTGTTACGTTGCCATAAGTCGATCGTCGTCTACTGTTCCTCCTGCGCCTTACCTGTGGATCGAAAGGATTATCCGTTTCCAGTAAATAGTTCTACTGTGCTTTATATTTTGGAGCTAATCAGGTTTCAGCCGACTTGTCATGTTTGCGTTGATAGTGCTATACGATTTTTGTTTGTTTTATGTTTCTGAAGAATCAGGGCTTGTTGAATGTACGCGATCCAGTGTCAATACTGGATCCCAACGCTGTGTTTACCCATAAATAGCTGTCTAAGTGCTTTAAACGGAGACGCAGTGTTTTCACCTCTGCTTGCGTAAAATAGGCACCGATGGTTACCCACAAGTCTTGAAAAGGTTGTTGATGCGATCTGTAGCAGAGTTATTGAAACTTCTTTACTTATATTTTCAAGTTATTTCCCTCTCGAAGCGAAAAAGGATTTCCGTAATGATTAATTTAAAATTAGAGTTGTTCTAGTACTAGGCAAAGTTTATCGCATAATTTTTACACTTTATAGTTATATTTTCGTTATTTCTCCTGTGTCCTTAATTTTAAATTATATTAATAAAACTATATATATACACTATATCAAAAAATGGTTCGGTGGAGAATTTGATGCGCTTGTTAAATATAACGCAATTTCATTACATGACGCATAATCATCATCATTATCACCCTGTGTTAGTCCACGCTGGACATTGGCCTCCCTAATGCACGCCTTCTTCGTTAGGGGTTTTTTGGACCGTATCCCACCACGCTGGTCCAATGCGGCTTGCATAATATCACTCAATAAAAGAGCAGACGCATGTAGACATGACACAACTACACCATGTAATGCCTACGAGGGTCCTGCCTCACAACGACGCGGCGTCGTCACGCCTCGCTCCAGTGCACGTCGGACCGCGGCGCGGCTCGCACCCCCGCGCGGCACACGCGAACCGAGCGGATCGATAGCCGATAGCACACTGTCGTCACTGCGGCCGCGGTGTGCCCGAAAGTGTGTGTTTGTTTTCTTTTTTTTTATAATTGACCTGGTGGCTTTTGTGCCTGTTATTTTTTCTGTTTTTATTTTTTATTGTGACTCGGATGCGTTTTTCGGCCTGAATTGCGTGCGTGTTTGGTTTTTTTTTTATTTAATTTTTTCGGCCTGTGCCTGTGTTTTTTTTCTTTTTTTTAATAAGACTCGGATGCGTTTTTCGGCCTGGATTATGTGCGTGTTTGGTTTTTTTTTGTTATTTAATGTTTTCGGCCTGTGCCTGTTGTTTTTATTTGTTGTAAATTATTTTAACTTTTTTACTTTAGTTGATATCCCTAATGCGTTTGTCGACCTCAATTATGTGCGTTTTTTTTATCTCGTTCGATTCATTGCGGTTTTGACTTGTGGTCTATATTATCTGACACAAACTTGTCTTTAGGCGGAATTCGGTTTTGTGTATGAGATACCTAATGCATTTGTGGATTTTTGTTTAATATTACTTGTTTCTTCGCTTGATTTTTCGATCGAATACCGTGCTTAGGTATTTGTTAATTACATTGTTGAGTTGATTGTTTTTGTACAATTTTACATGTCCTAAAAACGTGTAAATTTTGTATTGTTACTTTTCTGACGGCTATTGCGTTGTTCTAAAATTATCCTCAATTTAAACGCTTACTAATAGAATACGCTTTTACTTTTAATTTTCACTTGTCTAATATATATATTAATTGTATGAAAGGTTTAAAGTCAAGTTTTATTTATGAAACGATTGGATTTTCTTTTATCTAGCTGCGTATTTGTGCAGTCTGTGCAAACTGTATTGTCACTAAACTGCTTAATTTTTATTTGTGTCAAGGATAATAGAGATCGGCGTTGTGGCCATATTGTTTGGTGGACCAATTCTGGTTGCGGAGATTACATTTAACGTATGCGTGTTTTAAGATGTTGCAAACACGTCTTTTTTTATAGTTTATTTCGGTTAACTTTTCGAATGGTAATGTTAAGTTACTAAAAAGTGACAACTTTTTAATGTAAGGTCATGATAGGATGCGATTTTATCTGTCGTAAATAATTTTTTGTCACATTTTATAATTTGGAAAAAATGGGAGTTATTTTTCAATTAGCCCGTTTGACTATTCTATGATCAAGTTAAATGCGACGTATAAGTCTTATGTATTTTAGTAATAGTTCTGTTGAAAAATCTTATTTACTTGAATATTTAAATATTTGTTTTGAATAAAAAAATGATGTTTTTATTATTGAAAAATCTGAAGAAAATAATAAATTTCTTTCTGTACTGTATATGTTAAGAAAGATTATAAATGACAATTTTTATACAAACAATGATATTCCACTTTCACACTTCACTAAATCTGTTTGGCTAAAATATTATCTTTACTTCCGTTAAATATCTTTCGGTAAAATTAAATTATTATTTTTCCTATAATCATTATCGAAATTATTTGTTTTATTTTATTTCATTTCTCACAATCCCAGCATTTACTGCTTTATTTTTGTGAAAATATAGTTTGTTTATTACATAAACGCTGTAACGCATCGCATGTAACTAAGCGTTCAAAGATTTTATTTCTTTTTCGGCGTAAAAGGTATCCCTTCGAACGAATATATAAGAAATGCAATTCAATCAATGCACAAATCGTATTTATCATTGATGGTATACATTTCCAATCGCACGTCAGTATGTCATTGCTTGGGAATCGGCCTTATGTCACTTTTCCTTTCCCACGTTTGAGTTATGCGTCTGATGCAATAATAGTGTTTTATTAGAAAATGGTTTACTTATTCGAATGCACGCTCTTTTTATAATCCATAACAGTCAGCAGTGAGATGTATAGTCCATCAATAAGACGTCATTGATGAATTCATCGAATCTTAATCCTTGTATCTTCCACGTTGATATCGTCTGGATATAGGTTTTGACATGTTTCCATTATTACGTTTTTTATAATCGAAATAGTGAGCACCTAAAGCAACATGCGTGGCCCTTCACAGTAACAAGCTTGCACCTCGATACTTTTCGTGTTCTTGTAGTATTACATCTTTCTATATCTTTCCACCGTCTAGAAGATCACTATAATCATTTCTGAATTGCAATTTAGCAGTTTCATGTGTCAAATGATTCTGCTAATCGATCGATGATAAAAAATAATGTTTTTAATAAAAGAAAAATTACATGCTCAAGGAAAAATAAGACTATTTTACAGAAATATTACTTAAAGGTGTAAAACTCACGTGTCGCAGTGAACTTAATCGATATCCATCCCCATTCCCGTGTATGTTACATTTGTAGTCAGTCACTTGTCGTTTATTTATTTACAGAGGCTGGAAGTTTAGTGGAGTTGCACACTCCCTTATGCCAAATATACTAACGGCCCAGTTTATACTAGTTCCTAAAATACGATCATAAAACTGACTATGTTTATCGATACGCTTACTCATTAAGATGTTTAGTTAAATATTAGGGTTTACTAGGATACGTATTACTGTCGTATAACTATATATTTACTGCCTGTAGTCTAGTGGTAAGGGCGTGTGGTTTAGAAACCGGAGGTCGTTCGTTCGATTCCTGCGGGGGACTCAACAAAAAATTTTAATGTTATTTCCGAGTTGGTCAGGGCAATGCAGGCTGATCACCCGATTGTCTGTAAAGTAAGATGATCCATGCGCCGGGCATAAAAAAGTCGGTCCTACGCCTTATCTCCCTCCGGTCGGTTATTCCTCCGATCGGGCTTTGAGAATATAGAGGAATAGGGTGTGCAATTGTGTTTATGCGTACACTTGTACACTGTAGTATCCTGCGCAGTTGGCTCGTCTCTATTATAGATCGGCCGCCGTAGTCGGAATCGACCAGGAGGACATTATTATTAATATTACTAGTTGAATATTTTGCAAACGTAATCTAAACCAGCGTATATCTTCTGAGAACTAGGATATGTCTTACTTTAAGCAACTTATCTACATTTTTAAAACTTAAATAGTTATATCAAATTATTCATCTTTTTTATACATTAAAAACTCCTTACTAATATTGATAGTTTAGCGAACAAAATCTTTGAGCCTTGTGTATAAGTGATAACACAACCTGGTAATAGAGTGCTCGCTTCAGTCTTTTTCAAATTTAAAATACGTATGATAGAACTCTATATAGCTAATATATATATTTGATCAATTTAAAAGATGACAAAAAAGATCCGTTGAGCTTCTTTCGCCGATTTTTCTCAGGTCGGAGGCGTCCTATTCCGAACCGGTGGTAGCGTCCTTGACAGTCAATAAGCGAGCGTTACACTTCTATATTGAATAATGATGTTTGAATTTGTGCGTTGTGCGTTGTTCAGCATTTCTATTTTGGTATATAGTTTCCGGTTAAAGATTCATGAAACACTAGATTTCCGGCCATGTTTACACGAAATAACAGTTATTTGAGTTGTTTATTCGTAACCAACGCGTGTGGAAAGTAGAGGCTGATTGGGATTTGGAGTGCATTGAAAAGTGTTAGTGATTATCGAATATTCTAGATGAATCTAGAACTATTAGTGATGATAAGAGTGACGTAGAAGCTGCTACAATGATACGAGCTCTGACTTCGAGGAGGTGGTCTTTGAGACGGGAGAGTGAGAGGTGAGGACGATTATTGTATAACAATTCTTATCATTATACTTACATACATACGTCATCAGCCTGTGTTAGTCCACTGCTGGACATAGGCCTCCCCTTATACACCCCTATCCATTAGGGGGTTTGGACCGTATCCCACCACGCTGGTCCAATGAGGATGGTCATTCATATCATTAAATTGATGTATAATTTTTAAATACAGTTTTATCATACTTGAGCGAAAGTTACTAACACGCAGAAAACAGAGTCGTTAAACACTTTGTATTTCTTTGTATGTATTTGAGATAGGCTCTTATGCTTAAATAGCTTTACTGTTTGTTACATTTTAAAGTCAATGCAATAAAAGTTCAATGATTATGCTCGAAAGGTAAAAGTTAATAAATTTTGTATAAAATTATTGGAAAAGGGTATTGACTCTTTTTGACGAAATTTACGAAGCCCTAGCATTTGTTTTTTTTGATTATTTAATTTTGTCGATATAAACTATGCTCGGTTTATTTTCACCCGTAAATTTAATAATATGATTTATTTTGGTTCCTTTTGCAATCGCCTTCACATGTATATATATACCTTTGACTGTATACATACGAAAGAGGCTTAAATAATAATTTTTATTCAGATTTAGTCTAATAATTATAAGTGATTTAGCGGTCGTCAGAAAACTTCTCTCCAATCATCACCAAATACTTGAGATTATACAACCGTTATACTTATAATTATTTAGTATTAAATACTAATAACGTTTATGTTACTTTTTATTAATTTTAAATATTAAGGTAATGTACAAAGAAAAAAAAATCACTATTCAATCAATCAAATCAATCAAAATTATCAAATAATACTATTTAATTATGAAATTTTATCAGTTTGTTTTTATGAAAGTATTTTGAAACGTAACTAGTCCCAGTTTAAATATCAAACATAAGTTTACTCTAGTAAATGATACTCAATAATACAATGCAGAGCTTTCTTTCAATAAACATGATACCTTTTATGATATTCTCTTTTACTAATTGGATGTGTAATGCGATGTAAATGTATATTTAGATTATAACCAGACCGCTCGCCTCAGGCTGAATTTCATTTGTTTTATTATTATTTCGTCGTTTCACCACGTTCACCGACATCCTACGTTTTGTAAAGGTCAAATGACCAAGCTCGTGTTTGCTAATAATTTGTTTGCTTACAACGGCACAGTGACAATATTATTACGCGCTATACGAGGATTATTAATGGAAACCTATTTATGGTAGAATTATATTTATTTTAGGATATATTATTTCCCCCTTTAAGGATTACTGTTTTAGGAGGAAAATACTATTTAAATACATCGTTATAATTACACTTTAAGTTGCGCTGTTCTTGTTTATGAACTTTGTTAAAAAATCAGGAAATTCGTCATTCAGTAAATTTCAGGGCCGTTCAATCAATTGTTTGAAAAGTAAGATGGTTCATGCGTCGGATGGGCATGTGAAAAGTCGGTCCCAGTTGTCAAGACCATCTGCGGCAGTCGTTTTAGGAAGTCTGTGCTTTAAAATTTACGAAAGAACGAAAGAAAACATGTTTATTAACGGCTAAATCTGGATGGATTAGAAGCCGACCCCATGATAACATAGGAAAAGGGCTAGGTGAAAGACTTTAAAATTTAGGAAAGCGGTCTAAGTTCATATAGACAGGTTATACGAACCAAGATACTAATCGTGGCTAAGATTTAACTTTTGGCTTATCACCTGATTGTCCGTATATTGTGATGGTCTTGTCGTAGGTAATAGGTCGTGTGGGTTATTTGTTCCATTAGACTGAGTAAAAGGAGAAGGGGCTATAAATTAAAAAATATTCCAGCGTTCATAATGATACATGGACTCTGGAACATCCTCAATAACGAAGTGGCATCGTACGTATGGTGTTTTTATTATCTAATTGCAGTAGGTCAGTTATTATTTAATTACGTAGGTAGGTCGAGATGTAAGCGAAAATTCATCTATAAGAACTGTAGACGGATGTCGTCACTTGGTTGCTGTAACAATGGTTTTATTTAGTTTTTGTTTAACTCAGGCGTCGATAAAAATCCGTATATATATTACGTGTTTAACGTTTTAGATTTTCGCATAGTTGTAATTGACAATTTATTGATTAACCGTTATTAATTGAACACTCGTATTTGACACTAGGGTGTTTAAATTTTTGACGCAAGCATCATATGACGATTACAATTGTATAATTTTATTTACTGTTGTAAATAAAATTATCCATAAAAATAATCGCAGTACGAAATGATATCCTAGTATAATAATTATTTGAATTTTTTAGATTGAAATTCCTTTATATACTTGATAAATAATACAGTCCTATGGAATGCATCGATAGTTAAACAAGTTAACAATTATTTTTTTAAAATTGAACCCGAAGTTTAAGACCATTGCCAGACTATGGTATCATCATCATCATCATCAGCCTGTGATAGTCCACTGTCTATGCATAAGCCTCCCCTAATACTCCCCTATCCATTAGGGAATTTTGGACCGTATCCCACCACCCTGGTCCAATGCGGGTTTGTGGACATACTTCTTACATGCCCATCGGGCGCATGGATCATCTTACTTTTCAGACAATTGAGTGATCCAACCAACAGAAACAACAATGAAAATTTGTTAAGTCCCCGTAGGATTCGAACCTACGACCTTTCGGTTTTTAAATCACACGCCATACCACTAGACTACGGAGACCTTATTAGGTACTAACTACATTATATATTAAAGAACGATTCGATTATGGTATAAGATCGACTAAAACTCCACGATTAATTATTGTAATGCCTAAATGTTTCTTATAAATATTACCTACAACTTAAATGTTCTTTTTTGAATACATCGAATATGATAAGGCTATTCTTTACTCGTTTCAATTGTGTTGTTACATGATGTAAATTCTTTTTAATACCATGTAATAAAATTTGCTTTTAAATCGATAAAACTGACTGAGAAATACAAAACTTCATATCGGAAAATGCGATGTTGATTTTGCTACTTTAAATCTTTGTATAGTTTATTTATATCTGCAGATAGAATTTTCAATTACACTTAACACAATGAAGACTGTACAAACATCGTTTCTAGTGCGTTCAGATAATAAAGAGATAAAAGTCTTAGAGTCTGTTTAAAAATAAAATCACTCTGTGTCTAAAACGAGCCAATAATAGACTTGTTCAAGATGAGGTGTTCAAAGGAAATTTATCGTAAACATTAAAGGTTGTGTTTGTTTTATCGTGTTATCTATTAAATGACTGTAAAATACAAATGCACATGTATAAACACGTTAAATGAACAAACAGATTAACAATGTAATAGATGATTGACACTAACGTGAACTTTAATACGATATTATTATTGTACTAGCTTCATCATCGGCCTGTGTTAGTCCACTGCTGGACATAGGCCTCCCCTTCTCCATTATGGGGTTTTTGGACCGTATTCCACCACGCTGGTCGATGCGGGTTGGTGGGATAACCTACTTTTTACATGCCCAGCCGACGCATGTTTCATCCTACTTTTCAGACAATTTGGTGATCGGCCCAAATCGTCCTAACCAGCCAGAAAACAACGATAACACGAAGTTGTTATTCCCGCGGGATTCGATAACACGAAGTTGTTTTTCCCGCGGGATTCGAACCCACGACCTTCATAAATCTTCGGTTTATGAAGCAAAGGGACAATACTGCTAGGCCACGCAGGCGGTTACCAGCTTGGTATTATAATAAAACCGACACTATTAGTCCGATAACAATTCGATTCTTGTCCGTGCACGGCTCTACCTGTGCTATTTATACATATTTACAATGTATTTTTCTGGGGTAGTCTATGTTACGTAGTCTATGTTACGTAAAGGATATTATAGCTTTCTAGTAGTTAAAGAATATTTCATATCTGCTCATTTTAAATAAACAAATATTTTCTATCATTATGTATGTAATAGAATTATTATTAGTATAAATGAAGTAACAACTGCCTCGTAGCCAGTGGTATGGGCGTGTGCTTTAGAAACCGGAGGTCGGGTTCTGAATCTTGGGGACGCAACAAATTTTCATTGTTGTTTCTAGTTGGTTAGGCAATTTGGGCGATCACCCAATTGTCTGAAAAGTAAGATGATCCATGCGTCGGATGGGCATGTAAAGTCGGTCCACCCACCAACCCGCATTGGACCAGCGTGGTGGATACGGTCCAAAACCCTAATGGATAGGAGGCCTATGTCCAGCAGTGGACAAAACAGGCTGATGATATTAATGTGATGTGAAATGAAGTGCATATAAATTGCACATGTTAATTCTTCTATATTTAAAGTGCTCAGTATTTCTTTAATTACTTAACTTACTGAATATTGTATAATGCTTATTTTGTTATTTTTCTGCCTATACTTAAATATTAACATCCTACATTTGAAGCGGTACTTGACTTATAAGTGAATAACTTTCACAATACAAGTGACATGATTAAGATGTAATAAATCTAAAAATAAAAAATCTTTTCTTTTATTAAATAATAGCCGTAGTACTTTGAATTTTAAGGATTAAGTACATATACCAATACCTTGACTTTATCGTTTTATTAATATTTATTTTTTATCTAAGTACTTTATTCTACTTACAATGCAGTTGGATAACCTTCACAGTTAAACATTTATATCTTGATTTCACTTATTATTAAAATCCTTCCTTATTTTTAATGTATAAAACATTTACGTTTACTTTTTGATATAGCGTATAAGTCGACAGACATTTCGTTCATCACTATTTGATATTATGTTGCTTGTAACCAATGACGTTTTATTTATGATAGCCATCAAAGTAGCTATTATTACTTAACTGTGTAATAAATATAGCAACAAATAAGCCGCTATTAAATCAGATATGGAATGTATACAACGTGTACTATAAAACGTTATAGCAGCTAACGTGCCTTAGAAACTGGAGGTCGGGGGTTCGAATCCTGCGGGGACTCAACAAATTTTCATTGTTGTTTCCTAGTTGGTTAGGGCAATTTGGGCCGATCACCCAATTGTCTGAAAAGTCAAGATGATCCATGCTCGGATGGGCATGTAAAAAGTCGGTCCACCACAACCACATTGACCAGCGTGGTGGGATACGTCCAAAATCCCTAATAGATGGAGGTGTATTAGGGAGGCTTATCACAGCTGTGGACTATCACAGGCTGATTATGATAATGGTGATAGCCGCTAACGTCCGCAATTCTTATGAACAACACTACACAGCAACTACACGTTAATATACCAAGTGATATGTTACTCAAGTGTCACCTTTACGTTGCAATGACTTGCAGTGCTTACGATTACTATGTAGTGAAAATTTCAGAAAGTCGAAAGTCGAAGTTAAATATTATATACATAGGGTTGTCCATCTAAATATATCAGCATTCCAGAACCTAAAACTGTTCAGGAGAACTCGCAAGAGATTCCGGCTAAAATGTTTTTTTTATATATTTATATGATGTTAATTAATATTGTTTTTCGTTTGCTCGTCATTTATATTAACATAGGCTCCCTAAGGCAATCCTTTCTCCATTAGGAGGTTCTTTGGTCGTATCCGTAAACCGGACCCATGCCCCGCCGATCGATGTCCGCCGACCCTGACAATGACCCGCGCCGCCCTGAAGTGACTTTTGCACGAGCTTTCAACTACACGCTTGTAATGACCTCTATAGCAGCAGAGACCATTATATATGTATCTATTTCTAATACTAACACCAGTACAACCACTACCGTTTACTTTGTTGGTTTACTTTAACGAACTTCTATTTTGATGGTTAAGTTTTGTGATGTTCGATGTCAGAAAGTTAATTTTAAACTCAAAGACTGTGTGCTTAAGACGCTAAAAATATGTCTTTATTCTATTGTTAAAAAACAGCAGGCACTTATTTGTTTGTAGATTGAATGAATCTTTTTTTAACACGACTGACAACCCGCTACCGCAGACCCTGATCCATAAAAATATTATGACCACGGCCTCTGAAAAATGTTTGAAAAGTCAGGAATTAAGAATGTAAAATAAACTCGATAAAATCCTTGAATCCCGATAAGAAACCACTTTCTATAATCGTTGTTTTCTGGTTTGTTAGGGCATTTGTATCGTTGTTTTCTGGTTTGTCTGAAAAGTAAGATGATCCGTGCGTAGGATGGGCATGTAAAAGTCGGTCCATCCAACTATCCGCATTGGACCAGCGTAGTGGGATACGGTCCAGGAACCAGAAGGAGGCCTATGTCTAGCAGAGGACTGACACAGACTGATGATGTATATCTTAACACCCACCAAATCGCTGCATGACTCCTTATTATGTCAGGATACAGGAAATCACTGATTGAATACTTGAACCTTGGATTAATAAGCGATAATTCTGTGAAGGACCACGAATACGAAAAATAATTACGCTAATGAAGTTAACGGCGTATCGTAAAGTTTCAAGGACTACCTTCCGGAAATTTAAGGTTAATGCTTGAAGGTCGATGTGAAGGATGATTAAAAATCCTTGAGGAACTGTTTTATAGAGTACATTGTTAATGTTACTTAAATAGTTGTTTTTCAGTTTTTACAACAATTTATTCTTGAAAATGTTCCAGGATGATTTTTATAAAATTTCCAATATCTCTAAAGATAATGGATTCTAAGGAAAAAAATATTATATTGTTATTATCCTTTCATGTTTATTTTTCATCAAATATGCAGCCAACGAACAGTTAACTAAAAAGGTATTAGTAGTTATACATATAAATTTAAACATTTTGCTTTCTTTTTTCAGTCTATTTCACTATATTACTTCATAACATCAAAGTTAAAAAATGTTTTGTTTCTATTGTCAGTTTTTGTTTATATCTCTTTCGAGTACAAAGTAGAAGAATGCCATTGTTGCTGCCTTTTACGTGACCTTTAACAACTTTATATCACTAAGTATAAGCGTTTTAACTTCAGCTTACGTTTTAATATAGAAGGTCGGACATTGTTAGTCGGGTTTTAACCTAATACGAGATGCACTTAACTACTTGTTGCATTAGAAATTACTTTGAGTAAGACAATAAATACATTATGTAAGTCGTGCCTTGATGTTATAACGTTCTTGTATGTATTGGTTGTCGTACGTTATAATACGCGAGCGTACGAACACAATTTTAAAGTCTCCTTCATATTGTATACTTTGAACAGTTAGAGCTTAAAGCGGCCGAAATAAGGGGAATTACAAGACCGTTTAAGAGAAAGATATAAATTTTCAAACTTGATTTAAACTTTTTTAATTTTCAATTTAGAGCTAAAGGTTTCATGAACATATTTAAAGGCGATTTGCTACATATTATGCCTTTGCAAATTTATTGTTGGACACGTAGTTTCCGGAATATCTTGAAAAGATGTTTTCAATTTTTTTTTTTGAAGATGTCGGTGGGGGACACGAGCGGCCTCCCCACAATTTTGGGGTTAAGCTTCCATTGACCCCCACACGTATCCAAAAAATTAAATTACGTCCTTTAACAAATATAATATTAAGTTCTCAAACTGTGACATTTCAATGTACTAAAGTTTGACAGAAGAATGGTCCCGCTGAATTTCTTACGCCGTTCTTCTCAGGTCGAAAGCATCCTGTTCCGATCAATGTTACACTTATAAACTGAATAAGGATATTTGAATCTGAATTATGTATGATAAATCTTTTATTTTAACGTGACAATCAGATTTGCGTGGTTGTCTTATAAATTATACAATCCTTTGGGTACATGTCCATCGTTCATTTCACAATAAGTCCTTGAAACTAGCTGTCGAAGGCTATAACATAATCACAAGGGACAAAGCGCCGCCCGAAGCTCAGCCTTTACAACTCTACGCCCTAGACCTGAAAAGCTGAATAGAGCTGGATAATTTCGTTAGCCGACATTGAATAATGGCTACCCATTGTAGGTGTCAAGGTGAGGCGTGCGTATTCGGTAAAGGTCGTTTGAATTATATAAGTTTCGGCCGTGTAAATCGGTCGGTCATTGTCGTTTAAAATGTTTCACTGATCGCGTGTCATAGGTTCGAATCTACGAGGACACCGTTTATAGAGTTTCCCGCACACTGTGCAGAAATTGATTTTAACACTGTCTCAAATAGTTGATGACGACCACGTGACAATGACCGCCGGTCCAAACTAACAGTTGTGCCGACCTCATCAAATATGATTGTTTAAAAGTGCTAAGTTATTTATTAAAACTTTCTTTTCACCAAATATCTATATCAAATCCAAATATTTTCTTCAAATCACAAGAACAAAAATGTGCAAATATATTAAAGAGCTAATCTAATTTATTGTACGCTTTATAAACAGTGATCTTTCTAACTTGACTATTCATCATCATCATCGTCAGCCTTTGTTAGCCCACTGCTGGACATAGGCCTCCTCTACTGCAAGCCTTCTTCATTAAGGGGTTTCTAGACCGCATCCCATCACGCTGGTCCAATGCGGGTTGGTGGGTGGACCGAATTTTTACATGCCTATCCGCCGCATGGATCATCTTGCTTCTCAGACAATTGAGTGATCGGCCCAATTTGCCCTAAACAAATAGGAAACAACAATGAAAATTTGTTGAGTCCCCGCAGGTTTCGAACCCACGGATGCAGTTAACTTGACAATCACTACCAAATAATCTAAAGCAACAAGACTTTCACAAATATGATAAGACTTTACCAATTTTAGTTTTCGGCATTTACCCGACGGTGGCGGGGTAAAAACTTTGACAGAGGAACAACACCCAGTCTGCCCGTGACCATGGATTCGATATAATGTCTGAAACTTCGGGAAAATTCTAAACCAAATTAAACGCGATAAAATCCGTATTTTTTTTAGTATATTATGAGTTGTATTCGCGTAAATACAAGAAAATTTAAACAAACATGTTTATGTACATATCCGCCTTACTTAATAACAAATAGCTGAAACAATTTCACTTGTTTTCTAGCAACCGCTCACGCGTAACTTCTGTTGTGTTTCAAAGTTATTTAATAACATTGGTAACATCTTATGAAGTGAGTTTTGTGAGTAAGGCAAAGATTTCTTTTGCAGTAATAGAGTGGTATCGGTGGAATCTGGTTTGAATTTTTCGTGTCGTATGTTCAGCGTACTTTGAACTCCTCTTCCTCTTGATTAAATGCACGTTTAAATTTTAATCTCTTGTTTATACACCAATTATTAAATACCCTTTCTAACTTAAATCAGCTGTTAAATTTATCCCACTATTAAATTAATACACTGCTTCCGATTTTATTATTTTTTTGGTTAACTTATGCTTAAATTAAAGCCACACGTTAAAATTTGTTTACGAATACATACATTTTGAGCAAAAACGTTAACAACTATGTTGTAAACTGCCTCCTAGCCAGTGGTATAGGCTGTGGCTTAGAAACCGAGGTCGGGTTCGAACTTGCGGACTCAACATAATTTTCATTGTTATTTCTAGTTGGTTAGGCAATTTGGCCGATCACCCAATTGTCTGAAAAGTAAGATGATCCATGCGTCGATGGCAAAATGTCGGTCCACCCACCAACCGCATTGGACCAGTGTGGTGGATAGTCCAAAACCTCTAATGGATAGGGATGTATAGGTAGACCATGTCCAGCAGTGGACTATCACAAGCTGATGATGATGTTGTAAAACTAAACACACAAAGCAGTAGTGTGAAAACATTAGGTACTTTATATAGTTTTAAGGGACAGTCCAATCAGTAGGTTTAGGAGATTTGTTACCTTTAACGCTGCCTTTTGTAGACAGGTGCTCTAACTTACCATAAGGTGAACGTCCTGCCCTTTGCTTCATTCAATTAAATAAATATATATATGGACAAGCAACACTAATAATATACAAGTATCACTTAACGCAATAAACGTTCAATCCATTTGAACGGCTATTTTCGCGGGACGCGTCCGCGGTGCCATATAAAACGCTACTAAATGTATCCGTAAGCGTTTCAGATTGATTGTATTGTAGTGGCTGTTACGTAGTTCGGGAACTTTTATTGCCTCATTGTGATTCGATTGAACTCGTTGGAGGTGAATAATTCGATGGTAAAAAATTTATTTATTTGATCGATCGTTTATTGGTATCGGTTTGCGAAGTTCTGTTTAAATACTAACTGTATTTACATTACATTTACCCTGAAAAATAACAAGGTAGTAGTACATTTAAAGAATCTGACGTAGAACTCTAATCGCTAAAATGTTTACTTGTTGTCTTGACATTGTTTACGTAAAATCCTGATCTTCATTTTTTTGCAGCGTCAGTCGCACATGCCCGGCGGAGGGGACGGTAGAGGTGGAGCCAGCTGCGGTCGCCGCCGTCGACCTGCCGAGGACGAACGACGGCGAGATCGACTACGATGGTGAGAATGACTATTTCTATCTATGTAAAAGACCTGATACTCTACTGATGACGTATAGATGTGACGACCCCCATCGCCTACTTGACGGCGGATCTTCGCTACAGTGGGAGTGAGACAGATCCGCAGTACAAGTGCAATCAGTCAATTGCCAATCCGCCTGCTCAGCGTGGGAACTATGAGCAATTCTTTTTAATGAACGTAGTCTTGGTGTTCATTGAAAAGACCTATGTCCAGCAGAGGACTGCTAAAGGCTGTTTATGATGATGATGATGATGGTGAAAAATTAGGTCGATATGGGTTTTAATCTTATGAAAACAAAGTACACAAAATCACTTTAAATCCGTCCCCGGTTTCACACGGCTCGACTTTTTTAATATTCAGATACTTAAAGAGATTAAAGACTGTTATTGCTAATTTATTAACACATTGCGCTAGTTGTGTAGCCTATGTTGTTTACACATTGAGCTAGTTGTGTAGCTTTGTAGCCCTACATTATTATAAATTATTATAATAATGTCGTTTTGTAATAGCAAATAGTTTTTTCAAAATCCATTCAGTTGTTTTTGAGTTTATTCGCTACATACGAAAAGTCCTTTATTAACCCTTCTACAGCATATATTTACACCTTCTCAACTGCGAAGAGTTTATTTTGTCCATAACAAGCATCGTATTTCATGTAATCTGGTCAATTGCACACAGTGACGTCATCGCACCCTCCGCGCCCAATTAGTGTTCCCGCTGCTCGCCTTGTTTATTATAGAAATGACGTAAACGCTTAATAATACCAACATCCTTCCGTGTCCAACACGTGCTTACATACACAGGTTTATGTTGGCAACTAGTCATATGAACAAATTCAATACATAATAGTGTTATTTTCTCTTGCTACTATGTTTCAACACTTATTGACTAGGCCTTGAATGCGTCGGTGTATCACACAAATACCATCAAATAACAATTCATACATTTAAAGTTTAACTGCTATTATTCAAATCTACTAATTTACGGATTTTTCGCAGGTGGCAAAGACCAACCATCTTCTCTATTAAATATATATATTCTCATATTCTCTATTAAGGCCATCTTCCTGGGATCCAATAATTTTAAAAATTAAACGCAGAGTAAAAAAAGAACTGCCAAACCGAAGGACAACATAATTTTTTTTTCTCAAACCAACATTAAAAATTAAGAAATCGAAAGATTTGTCAAATTTTTCAAATAAAAACTGACGGTTATTCGAAAACATAGAGATACAGACATATACCAACTTAGTCTGCCCGTGATCATGGATGCTGAAAAGGATCCGAAACGTCGGGAATAAATATATTTAAGTAACGCGAAAAATCCGTAAATTAGTGGATTTGATTTGTATAATAATCGCGTAAATAAAAGAAATAATTATGTACTATTATTCAAAATAAAGCGTTCCGATTTGTTGTCGCCACCGAGCGTCAGATATCACGCGATATTCGACCAATGCGAGCATCTTATTTTCTGACATCATCAAAGTCTGACATTACACTTTGCTAACATAATTTCAGTTTTATTTTTGACTTTGGTTTTTTTTTACATGAACGCGATTTTTAGAAACTTGTTGTTCGGTTATTCGCTCACGTAGCAAACTCAATTGTACCGACCGTATTTACCGCTCGTTCCCAATAGTGAGTCACAGCAACTTGCCACGGGAAACTGGCGCTTATGCGACGGAAATAGATGCGTCGTATGCACGTCTTCCTGGAAAGATCTCGTTCGTCACCTCGTTCGCTTGGATTCTTTGAAGCAATATTGAGAAGTGAAAACTTTGTTACAATATCGACAAAGCGCGAGTCCGAATTTAAATGGTAGTGAAATATATGTTCAGTTTTTGACAGAAGCTTTAGTAGCCTTTTCTGATAAATATTGTTTTGACAACTTTGAAAAAGTTCAAATCATTCAGTTTTATTTGTCATTTCATTTATTTTACACTATTATACCAATACACGAGAAAGATTTAGGGGCTCAATTTGACCTATATATATATATATAAAATATCAGTTATATTAAAAACATTACTTTAAGATTACCGTGAACTCTACTGGGTAGTGGCAGTATTAATTGTTGTTATAACGATAACAAGAATACACATTTGTCGATAATTTTAAAGTGTTCTTATCTACCGGATGACACATCGACGGTTTGGTTGTGAAAAGGCTTATAAATAAGTACGTACAATTTCTGGCTAAAACTAAAGATAAATGGGATATCCCACGAAAAGATGACAATGCGTCTGTTTTGTACATTTACGTCAATAAGATTTACTTTGATGGTGGATTTTCTGTTTAATTAGAGAATAGGAGCGAATAAAATGGTGATATTACATTACTGTGTAATCATCATCATCATCAGTCCTTTGATAGTCCACTGCTTGCCTAGGCTCTCCTAATTAAATGCGTAAGAACAAATACGAACACGTATATGGTTAAAAACCTGAGCATTTAAGATAATAAATTATAACTTTTCATCGTCTTTCTTTTTGTAATTAACAAATTTAAGCCATTGTTTTTTTTTTATTTGCAATTTTAATATTATGCTCTTTTGACACATGCTTCATTCAATACCGATTGAATGGAAATAATCCTGTTACATTGAACCTTGACGCGAGTAACGCTTTAAGGGTATTAAACGGACGACCATTTTCTCTTCTGTTTACCTCACAGTGCGGTTTTTTTCTTTCTGTTGATGCTTAAACCGATTAAAATGAAGAGGCAACTTTATAGGTTTTTATTCGAGTAATGATGATTTTGTTTCTGTAATACTTGCGACCGCCCGTCTCCGCGCGGGTGCAATACTGATATCTGTATAGTAATGGAAAAATTAATAAATTTATGCATGAATTATGCGCATATATACCTTCCTCATCAATCTCTCCATCTATTAAAGAAACCCGCATCGAAATCCGTTGCGTAGTTTTAAAGATTTGAGCATACATAGAGATATCGGGACGGACTTTGTTTTATGCTATGTAGCGAATACGATTATTCGTTTATTATAAATTTATTTCGACACTTATTCACCTGTAGCTATTGCCGCGTAGTAATATATAAAAACTTAAAAAAAAAAAACAGTGGAACCTGAGTGACTCGTACCTTCATCTATTTTCTAATGAAAGTACCGTCAAAATCAGACAGTTATTCCAGTTTTAGTTAGTTAGTTTTTAATGGCTGTCCCTAGTATCCCTAGAATCTGTCCGCCTGCCTGTTTATTGAATAAACAGGCAGGCGGACAGAAAAAGGAATGGTTTTGTTACTTGTAATGGTTATATACCATTGTTATAATTTAAAAACGATTATTTTGACGTTAGGAACTGAAACTCGAAACTTTTTTTTCTGTATATGTTTGTTTGACACATCATGTAGTAATGTTTCTTACAATATGTTTCTGATTGTGCTGATAATTATAAGCGAATCTCCGATAACGGCAGTCGTTTGTCATTCAAAGTTACTTTGCTATCTTTATTGTCTTTTAATTGTCAAGCTTTGATCGTTACGAAACAGTTTCTACCGTTCTAGATTTATTGTACATACATTTTGTCCACTCGATCGTCTATTTATGTCGATATGTTTCATATTAGTGTTTTAAACTAGTAACTTTAATCCATTGTTTTTATTGTATATTTAATAGTTAGTTCGTTAATACGAAAATATTCGAGCGATCGTCATAATGATCAAGAATTAACACTAAGTTCAGGATTTTTTCAGCATCAATGGAGTTATTCAGAAAGCAACTTTAAATCGTTTATTATTTTTTTCTTCTATGAGCTAAAAATACTGAGTACATTCGGAAAGACAAAGGCGTTAATACAACAGGGTATGACGGCTTTAAGTACTAAATGACAGCAGATATTAAAACTGGTTTAAGAAGGATGATGGAACACTGGCAAAATACCTTTCATTTTATGAAACATCTAATCAAAGAAATGAGTAGTAAAATTTATATGAAAAGCAAAAAGAAAAAAAGATGTAAAAATAACATCCAATTTTGATCTAAATTAGTTATTCACACCACGTCTTTGTGCTGTAACAATATGATATTTTAAAGTTTGGTTTTATTTAAAAGGAAATAATCAGCTTTAAGAGTACCTATTATAAAAATTAAGATTAAGTACCCAGGGACGAATAATATGATTTTTTGTAATGATTCAACATTAAATTTTGAAAGAGAACAATAATATTTCGTAAATATTTAAATATAGACGTTTAGTTAAACATCATTGTCGAAGCACTGACTGAATAGAATCTTTAGACGCAGTAAACGATACCACAACAATATGTTAATATAAGTTGCCTTCGTGACTAGTGGATATACTTTAGAAACCGGAGGTCGTAGGTTCCAATCCTGCGGGGACTCAACAAATTTTCATTGTTGTTTCCTAGTTGGTTAGGGCAATTTGGGCCTATTACCGAATTGTCTGAAAAGTAAGATAATCTATGCATCGGATAGGCATGTAAAAATCGGTCCACCCACCAACCCGCATTGGACCAGCGCAATGGGATACGGTCCAAAACCCCTAATGGATAGGGGTGTATTAGGGGAGGCCTATGTCAGCATGTAAGCAGTGGACTATCACAGGCTGATGATGTGTTGTGTGTCTAGCAGTGGACTATCACAGGCTGATGATGTGTGTATGTGAGTTGTGTAACATAAGTTCTGCCACCGTACGTGACTCGTGTAACCGTAGGAACGTATGTTCCAGCACTGTACGAAGACGAGTCCGACAGCGATCTCGGCTCGATGGAGAACCACGGGTCAGTCGTCACACATCTACTCTCCCAAGTCAAGATTGGAATGGACCTTACCAAGGTAAGCTGTTTGTGCTTGTTCATAAGCAGTACAAGGTGAGCTACTCGAGCCCTTTTTATGTGCAGTATCTTATATGAATTTTATACGTAAGCATAATAGGACATTTCAACCCATGGCGAAGTGGCTAGACATACACCTAGCGTTCTTATTAGTGAATAGTCACCGATATGTCAATGACTGATTGACAGTCGACTAAAACCGCAACATACTTGCGACGCCGTGCTGTCGCTATGGATTTAATTATTTATATTAACTATGCTAAATCTAATTAGCTTAAGTATAAATTGTCATATTTTTATTAAATTCAGTCTTTATTTAACTGAATCACACAAATCGCTTGTCAATAAGTTTATTAAGGTAAATCAAATAATTTGTTTGAACATTTTTCTGATATTTTAGACCAATGTCATCCGATGTTAGCAGAATATTGAATTTTAATTAAATCTAGATATGGATGATTTTTTCGTTTTCGCAATATTTCGTGTGTTTTTATTCTGAACTGGTTTTGAAACTAGGATCCTGTAATCGATTTTTTTTAAAACACGACTTGTTTTCGGAATAATAATGTAATCAAAGTCCTTGCTAAGTGAAACTAATGCGTTTTAAGTGTTAACACTGACCTTTTTATTTGTGGCTGCTTAGCATGTGATATTCAAATTATTAAAATTTAGATATTAGTCGAGTATTTCGCATTTAAATTCAATTTTTCTTTATAAGCAATGTTTCCGATTCATATATATTACATACTTTACTTAAAATGTATTTCTAAGAGTTTTAATTTATTGTTATATTCAAGTATCATAAATTAGCTTCGAACCTTTGTTTTCATGTGGGTTTACTTAAATTTGCCCATGATTTTTAAAACGTACAATCGGTTATACTATTATGGAACCACTGTAAACGTTTCCTTTTTTTATAATTCACTCCACAAATTCTCATCATGCTACTTTACTGTGTTATCGTATTTTCTTGTTTAGTTGTTGACATTTTGTGATGGCTTAGGATGGCTTTGGTTTAGGAATTTAGTGCTTCTAATTACTTTGATCTAATCCACTCATCATATCGATACAGTTATTGCTTTGGACTATGAGACTCGCTCCACGTAAAAATACGCTCTACTGGTTCCACGTAAAACTTTTATATACAAACTGACACAATATTAAACACAAGCACGCGCACTATTCTTCTCTCTCCTCACACACACACATACACACAGCGCGCGAGAGAATTTTGATTGTAAATATTAGTTATTCAATACTAATTGTTTTATATTCAGTCATTACTTGCTGGCAGGCTTCAACATCTTCCCAACTACTTAAAATGCACAACAACTTCTACTAGCACAAGCTTCAGAGCTTTTACATACAATGTACCTTAACTTACAAAATAAAGGGTTATATGGACCAAGTAAACATTATTTCTTTCTTTTCCTTTGAAATCCTTCATTCGGGTGATGGGACGGCTTAAGTTGTAACTTTGAACGAGAATTACGTAATATTCACACTACTGTAAACAGGTAGTCCATGGGAGGTTTCCTAAGTGATCTTAAATCTTATATCATTTCTCAGGTCGTGCTACCTACATTCATATTGGAGAGGCGATCGCTCCTCGAGATGTACGCGGACTCATTCGCCCATCCGGACCAGTTTGTCAAGTAAGTGATAAGATCATAATTTATTAACAAATGTTAGTTTATTTAAAGAGATTTAAAAGCTTTTTTTAATATAAAGGCATTTTAACCGATTTTGGCCCGTATATTTGCTTTTTTTATTCTCTACGTTTTGAATACTTACCAGTGGCCGTGGTCGCGGGACAGATTGAGATGTCATTTAAATGGTTGCCATTACTCTAAAAGTTTTTTTTAATGCGATTGGTACAAAATATAGTCGTCCTAGATTGTGTAAACACATTGTGTATGCATGCTTTATGGATGCAATCTCGTTGCTGTTGATTAAATTGTTCGTATTACATCCCAATGTTATGTAGCTCAACTACAACACAGATCCGTGCGTATCCGTAAAACAGTGGTTTTGATATTTACTATAATCGCGTAAATAAAGAGAAACAATTACAATACAGTTCGATTGATCCCTTTTATTGATTTTGGTTTGTTTATAAATTGAGGTACGGCGTTTCAGTGGTTTTATGTATACGATAGTACATAAACCAATCCATGAAACAAGAACGTATGATGATGGCCCACACCGGTTAACTCTACCGTTAGCAATAGGTTATTTCCAGTTAATAAAAATGTTCTACAAAATACATTCTTGTGTTTACGCGAATACTAGTCATGATTTAATATAAGACTACGGATTTTATCACGTTTAATTTGGTTTACAATCTTCCCGACTTCAGACGCTACAGGATCCATGGTCACCGGCAGACACCCTGCCAGTCTGCCCGTGACCATGGATCTTGCAACATCATCAGCCTGTGATAGTCCACTGCTGGACGTAGGACATTAGGGGTTTTGAACCGTATCCTACCACGCTGGTCCAATGCGGGTTGGTGGGTGGGCCGACTTTTTACATGCCCATCCGACGCATGAATCCTCTTACTTTTCAGACAATGGGGTGATCGGCCCAAATTGCCCTAACCAACTAGGAAACAACAATTAAAAATTTGTTGAGTCCCCGCAGGATTCGAACCCACGACCTCCGGTTGCTAAGGCACACGCCCATACCACTAGGCTACGGAAGCAGTCCTGAAAGTGTTCATAAAAATCCGTAAAGTCTTACTTCTATTAATGTATTTCTAGAAGTTTCCTTTTATTAATCGCCGATTATGTGTCAATTTACTTAATAAAATTCAGCCGCATCGCCATTATCCTTTATTAATATCTATGCGGCAGTTTTAACACGTTTTACAGTTACGAGTTATGTAACGCTTTAACGTGTTCTACGTCACTTAAGACGTAGAACATTAGGCTAACATTTTCATAATGGAACCGCGCGAAATCGCTCCAGATGATATTGCGTGCTTGGCATGTTACTACAATTTGATTTAGGCCACTCTTTGTTTAGAAATGAATCGTTGTAACGCTTTTTTCTTGGTTTATTTGGTTACAAAGATAGATTACTTCTTCTTCTTTACAATATATATATATATATATATATATTATTGCTCAGGTGTTGTCCATAACATCTATGGTCAGGTCAGGTCAGACAGGCAGGGCGTTCCCCTGATGATAAATGATACACTCCTATAGGATAAGCCGAGAAATAGAGGTTTCGTCTGTTACCCAGCAGTCACGCTTGCTACAGTACCTCTCAAACTGGAAAACAATAGTGTTTATACACAACAAGTTTGCGGCATGAATATGCACCGTCCAAAAAGAAGAGCTTAACCAACTTTGAAATAGAAAACATTCTTTATCATTCAAGTTATTTTTTATTTCTCACTCTCTCTTAGGCTGTTTTAACATTTGTCATATTTATACCGTAAACTACGTTGCTGTCTAGTATACCGCGGTATTTTTTTCCTAATCAAGAGCCTCCTGCTCTAAATAGAATGGCTACCGCTATTTAAATTGATGTTTGTTTTTCAAGTTTTGTTTTAACATTTTTTTAACATAAATAACAGCTTAAACTGATGTCCGCTGGAAAGTGCTTGAAATATCGAGGGAAAATGTTAATATACGCAATAAATTCAGTTAAAAGTCGTTAATTGAATAATATGGTTAATATATAATGAGTGAGCAGTCGTTGTTATTCCAGCTTTTTTAACTCTCTCATATATTACTGTATATATTATTAGTAATAACTATTTTATTAATAATAAATATTTTCTGCCTTCTAGAATAGTCGACATGCCAACACCGAAAGAGCGCATGGTACAAGTGGTGAGATGGTACCTCAGCTCTTACCACGCCGGTCGGAAGTCCCAAGTGGCGAAGAAACCTTACAACCCGATACTGGGCGAGGTGTTCAGGTGCCATTGGGATCTGGACGGTGCTGCTGACACGCACAACTCCTCGACGGAGAAGGTGGTTTTTCGAGTTTATTTTTTAGGTTGCAACATATTGAGCATTGAATTTTTTTTTAGTTTTCTATGTGCATGGAATATGTTATATGGTGTAAACGTAAGGCTTCTTTAATTACTTTAGATAGTGTATGGGTTGGTTAGGGTGTTGATTGATTTCGCATTTCATTCATCCTTTTTTTCGTTTGGGATGCTCAAGCCGGATGACAGTCGTTCTCTGTAAAATTTATTACAATGGTATACAAGGCAGAGGAGGAATTTAGATAAATAAAGAGTAATCCCATAACAATAATGGCGCCATAAATGAATATGTTTTTATTGGTGCACGCTGCCTATGTTCAATTCTTAGGCGATGTTTAAACATTGAGATTAGCTTAGATGACGATTCCATTTTGACATTGCCTAAGTTTACTCAATAATTTACCTGAATAAGATTCTCGAATAGATGTAAAGCAAAGTACATAGCCCATGACAACAGGCGTCATACATACATTGTTCTCGACGGTGAACTGTCACCGAGTTAAATATTTCTTTTGCTTACGGAATACTACACATTATTGAATAAAAATGATTTGACGGATTTTATCGCGTTTATTTTACATATTTAAATTTCCCGGCGGCCGTGGTCACGGGGTAGACCGCCCACAGTCTACGCTGGAAAGTGTTCGAAACGTCGGGAATTTGAATATGTAAAATAAACTCGATAAAATCCGTACAGTCATTTTTTATGATGATAATACGACGAGATGTCGAACTGAATGAGCGACTAATGACCTCGACGTAAGATGTCGCATATGAATAAACTATATATTTATGTTCAAGTATAATATTTTAGGAATAAATTTAAACACATTTAGCTACCTTTAAGATCTATTGCACCCTTAGTAATTGATCATCACGCCCCGGGTTGACTGGTAGAGTATGCCTTATGGCATTAAGTCCGCCTCTTGTAAAAGTTATTGTAAAGTTTGCAATTAAGAATAAATAAATAAATACAATGTTATTATTAAGTGTAAACCAAAACGAACATACCGTGTACGACTTAAGATTGTTTTTCCAGCAAGAGGTAGGTGACGGACCTGTCCCCTGGTGTTCACCAGAACAGCTAGCCTTCGTGGCAGAGCAAGTCTCTCATCATCCACCAATCAGCGCCTTCTACGCGGAGCATGTCAACAAGAGGATCCAGTTCGATGCCTGGGTGTGGACTAAAAGCAAGTTTCTGGGACTGTCCATCGGAGTGCATAATATAGGGAGAGGTGTGGTCACCCTACTCGACACGGGAGAGGAGTACACGGTTACGTTTCCCAATGGATACGGCAGGTGTGTTTTGTATTGATTGATTTGGTATAAGATAGGGGGCACTCTCGGAAACAGTGTCACTGCGCCGCTCACGTAACGATCTCCATAAGCAACCATTGGAGCAAGTGAGAGGCACGCGTGGCTCTCACTCGTGCGCAGTTGGCCTGCTTAAGTGAAGGAAATAAACCGGATCATGCCTTGCGTCTCTCTTATACTCGAGCGTTCCTGTCGTCCGAGTAAACAAATAGTGTCTTTATTCATATTTAAACGTGTGTTACACATTCATATTTGTTGGAAATCGATTATGCGATGACCACCCCGATGCAACATTCCGATCACACGATATCGCTTATTCAGCGATATGTTTCCGATTCGCGAATCCCACGGTTCAAGCAGTTGGACACGACAGAGCTCTGGGAGCGTACTTTTGATTCGATCTTCGAGCAATCGTCTCGTCTTAGTTTTAATTCGTAATTGTAATTGTAATTGATTTAATTAAATTGTTTTATAAATTATATTTGCATTTTTTTGCAATCTTCGGCTGTAGCCTTCGTAATTAGTGCCAGTTAATTGTCAACTGAAAGTGTAGTGATAATGCGAAGTCGGATTCGTCGATTACAACAATCAAAACAAAAAAGACGTTGTCACGTATAACTTTCGCCCGTACACCGATTTTACAGGCAACCAATTTTTATTTACGTAGATACTCTATATTATTGAGTATCAGGATATTTAACGGACTTCGTCGCGTTTACTTGCATTTTAGTTGTGTTTCGAACACTGTACGGTGGCCTTGGTCACGACACGGATGATGACGCTATAATGGAGATATTTGAATTAAAGCGTTTTTAAAACTCCAATACCGGCAAACGAGAATTTAGGGTGACTTTAAAAAATTATTATAATTTCACCAATGTAAATGTCACATACAATACATTGTTGTCTGTTCGTCTATATAAAATTAATATTAATATTGTAAAGATTTTTTTATTATTAAGATAACTCTCATACTTTTACCTCGTTATTTTTTTTTTAATATACCATCATGTTTTTAGATCAATACTGACCGTGCCCTGGATCGAGCTGGGCGGTTCGGTGGCAATAGAGTGTCCACAGACCGGTCATAAAGCGAACATTGAATTCCTCACGAAGCCCTTTTATGGGGGCAAGAAGCACAGGGTCACTTGTGAGGTGTTCGCCGCACCCGATAAGAAACCGTACTACACGGCCCAGGGAGAGTGGAATACTAGGATGGATGGACGATGGACCGAATCGGGGGTTAGTACTGACTTTTTGAAAAAGGTCGGTTTTCTTTTACAGTAGTTTGTACTAAGCAGTAGTGTGAAAACTCTGTTTCCATCTAATTAAAAGAAAATGCTCGATTTGGATTCAAAAGTTTTGGTGTACTATTGCCACTGTCTCTGTCTCTTTGTAATGATTGATAATCAATTGATTGATGATCAATTAATTGATGATCATTAAACAGAATAAAAAAAGTTGAACTCAAAATAGGCACAGCCCAGTCAGGATCTATGATTAACCGTGAACTTTGAATTAAAAAAAAAGGTACGTCGCCTCTTTGCAGAAGATCATTTCGCGAGCATTAACAGAGCCGTATGGTAGGTGTACATCGATTTAAAGTCTTATAAACTATTAGAAACTAGTTATTAGCTAAACTCTACTCGGCGAAAGTAATATTCCTACCAAATTTCTAGTCGCTACGCCATATGGTTCCAGAGATATCGTGATGAATCAATATATATGTGGGAATCTCTTTTATATATGTAGATAAACCAACTGACGTATAGCGATATTTTCTACTCTACTCTATGTTTTGATAATTTTTAATTATCAGCAATATTCTTTACAAACAAACTCAAGTAAAGTTGCTCTGCATCAGCGCACAGAGGTCGTGTTCGAGGTGTCGCAAATGCGCGCTCGCCGCAAGCGCGTCTCGCCCGTCTCCCGGCAGACGGCGCAGGAGTCGCGGCGCGTGTGGCGGCACGTGACCGCGGCGCTGCGCGCGGCGGACACTGACGCCGCGACGGCGGCCAAGCGGCGACTGGAGCAGGCGCAGCGGGACAGCGCCAAGCGGAGGGCGGAGTCGGGCGACAAGTGGGCAACGCAGGTGTGTTGTGGTGTGGTGGGACTAGAGGAGGGGAGGGTGAGGTGCTGTGGTGCGGGGTGTTGGATGGCAGTGTAGCGAGGGCTGTGTGTTGTGGTTCAGCGGGGTGGGGAAGAATGAAGTGTTGTGGTGCGGGGTGTTGTGGCAAAGGGGAATGGGGAGGTGTCATGACGTTGGATGTTTAGTGGTGACGCGCCGAGGGGTGAATGTTGTGGCACAGCGGGATGGGGAGAGTTGAGTGTCGCGTGCATGGTGATAGATATTTGTGTGGTGTGGATGGATTGTCATCGTGGCGGGAGACGTAAAGTTGATATAGTTTGATAAGTGTAATGTAAACTGTGTGTGGTGTATGTAAGGAATGTAAGACGTCGGGAAGGGTGTGTTATGGTTTGAGATAAAGTGGATTAGTTTAAGGAGTTGTTTGTGCTAATGATTTATCACAGGTTTGCTTCCCGGCACCCTAGGTGAAACGTAAATTTGCGTTTTTAATGCGCATTTAAATGTTTAAACTGTACGTGTACTGGTTCATTAAACCCCTCCAGAGGAACTGGCAAACTTGAGTTGAAATAGGGTGCGAGATTTTATACTAAGAGAACACTATGGTTTAAATAGCCAAAGTGATGTAGGAAATATGTGATGATGTAACGCATCTTACTATGGTACACATGCTCTGATAAAAACAATAATTCTCCTTTATATTGTTTCAGCTATTCAGCCCTAAAGGCGAGGAGGGCTGGGAGTACAACACTCCGCTTAGAAAACGTCTGGAACCCTCCAAAGGCACGCCTCAAAGGAAATCAGCCAATTGTACGGAGACGGCCAGATAATGGCCGTACAAATATGGACTTTAAAAGCAAACAGTTATGGTAGATTTTCCTACGCAACAGTTCTGGCTAAACCCTGTAACGAATAATGGTCTCTAAATCATTACAATAAGGTAGATTTTCCTGCGCAACAACTCGGGTGAATTTTTACCACGGATTATGGACTTTAAATAAGGTGGATTTTTCAATGCAACAATTTGTTATATCCTTACGACTCACGATTACTAAATTAAATTTTAGATATTCTTCTCTTAGATAACTTGGTACGTGCTTTTCATGAACTATCTGTCCAACGAACTATTATGTTCTGTTATATCCGATGCTTGTGTATACTCAGATGATAATACACTGAGTATACGAAGAAATGTATACGAAAGTATACAATTGCTGTATATTATATACAATTGTATATATCTGGTCTAACATAATGAAACCTTTGTTGTACTGTAATGTCTAAACTACGTATATAAACATATACTTGCTGTTACTATTTATTATTATGTATTATTTTTTTTTTATGTTTTCTCTATCAAATACGTCACTGGAACCACAATTAAGAACATCAAAAATATGTTTTGGTTCGACATTGATAACATATGTATATATATATATGTTTATATATATATACATATATATAATTTAAAATAATAAAAACGAAATAAAAATCAAATCTCTCCTTATATTATACAATATCTTAAAAGAGTAAAGGACTTCTCTACTAGCTCATTTGTTGACTGAATATTATTACTGAGCAGGATGCGACTATGCGATTTCAGCTGATTTCAACACAGTTCAAATGTAAAAAAATCTAATATCAAACACTAATGGCGCCATAAGTGAACGTTTTCCTATTGGTCGAACGCGGCTATTTTCTTTCATCACGCGATGTTAAACCAATTAGAGTGCTCCAATTTGTGACGCTAATTAACTTTGACAGTTTCGTAAATTCTATTTTTAAATTGGCTTAACTAAAACATCCATTCACCCGTATTATATCGCAATATTCATACTATAACAGTTTATATTAAATATAAGTAAAATCGCGCATACGATAAAAATTAAAAGGCCTATATCATGTTTAACAATCAATTCTATTATAAAGATTATTCAATATTTTCAATAAATAAAACGTTTTGTAAATAATAATCATCCATTTTTGAAATAATACCAAATTTATATTGAATAGCTCCCATATCTTGATAAATATTAATAATAAACACGAAAAACAAATTCAATGATAACAATATATTGAACTGTACAAAAGTTATTCATCTTTATTCTCACATGTAAATTAAACCATAATTTTGAAACGTACCGCTGGCGTGCATTATAACTTGACATTGTTCAAATTTGTTTTAATTAAAAGCAATAAAATTACATACATATACATATGTATATAACACCTAATAGCATTACCTATCCGTATGTAAAGAAAAACTAACTTAAAAGTTTAAAAGGATTACATATGTATATATAAATTGAATATACCTGCGTGACGAAAATTTAACAATTAACATCTACCTTGCACAGTCAGACCAACTCGTGGACCAATTATACATTTCGTTATATATTTCAATAACACTCAATTGGCGAAAGAAAGTAAATGTGTCTAATATTTCTATATACTTTCTCAAACATATTCAACGTCAAGGTGTCTCAATCGATTAAAAGTTAAAATCAAATGACATATCGGTTATAACTTGGTCTATTGCATGGACTTATAACAACTTGCAGATCGCGTATATAAAATAAGGGACGAGTGAGATAACAAACAGAGAGGCTTTCGTCTCTTTCTAATGTAGTGAAAATGCAAGTCTTCTAGTTTTCGAGTTTTTTTTTTGAGAGAGAGAGAGATCGAGTGTTAGACAAGGATAAAGGGCTCTGTGTTAGCTCTCTCGCTCGTCATAGTATTTTACTGACCACAACAGGCAAAACTGTTTATTATTTCTTTTTGCATATTGCTTAGTACGTCTTATAATATTAAGTCAATGGTGTATTAATAAATTTTAATATTCCAATTGAATGTTAAATTGAAACGGTCACATAAATTCAAAGGTTAATAAATATACTCTGTACTTGTGTTATTTTAAAAAAGTTTTAAAACAAAAGCGTTAGGTGCTAATCAATAAGCGATACTTGATGCTCTTTTTGTAGGCTTTCTAGAAAATGTTTTAGCTAACATTATTTTTTAAACACACTATTTATTCAAATACAAATATGTTCAGTCATTTCTAACTGCAAGACTCTTTACAGTAAAGGTTTTCTCTTACTTCACAAAAAACCTTTTAAAAAGTCAATTAAACTGAAAAACAAATCTCTCAACTAAAACCTGTAAATAATGAGCGTAGTTTCTTGCGAAATTTTTTTAAGAACACGTTTAATAAACGATATGCGGTCAACATTAGTATATAAAATATTAAAAACTCAATTCGAATCGATAAATAGCAATCATTTTAGAGATATAATATCGAAATACGAATAATAATTGTATTATAAATTAAGTAAATCACTTGAAACGATTTTATCACTTTACTCGATTGATATGTTACACAATTTATTAAAGTATGCAGTGAGAAATTGTTTTTCTTCGGTAAAACTGGGATCTTTATCGGAATACGACGACACCCGAACTGTCAATGAATGATCGTATGAAATTAGTAACATTTTCATATCCATTAAAATGGAACTTTATTGCTTAGTGTCAAATGTCAAAATGAATAATGTCATTGTATAACGTAGACATGTATATTTGCTGAATGTCAATAATACCGAACAATTTTTAATAATTCTGCTCTTGTTTTACTCCAACCTTGACTTTGGCAGAATCACCAGGTTATCCTGGTGGAGCCATTATATTTAAAAGAAGAAGAAGAAGATATTTACTGAAGTTATTTGCGGTGAGCACGATAAACTGTACATTCGTCAGCTCTACCGGTCAATCCCAAATATATACTTCCTGTTTTTTCCAACCTTGACATTGGCAGAATCATCAAGATATACTCGATGGAGCCATTACACCAAGAAGACGAAGAGAGCCCGATAAATACGAACTTTTCCAAAAAATTACGAAGGAAAATCTTTTCTCACTATATCTATACACTATACGTTAACTTCTATTTGATAAGCTTTCTCAACAATAAACTTTACGTAACGTTTAAATATTTTCAGATATTAATTTCGTACCTATTTCATATATTTATATATATAAGAGGCATTTTTTTGCATGGAATTAAAAAGAGACGTGCAATGGTATCGCAAGAATTATACTTTTATATGAAAGCCTGTACCTTAATCTACTTATCTACATAATTTCCGTGAATATTGAGGCACTTGTCATAACGTGGCACCGGTTTTTGAATACCCTCCGTATAAAATTCTGCCGCCCGACTTGTTAACAACTGTATCACAAATGTTTTGACTAGTGTACAGGTTTTCATGTGAAAATAAAATTCTTGCGATATCTTTGCACGTCTTTTTTAAATTCCGAAACGGTTATCACTTAAATATATTAATGCCTCGTATATTACCGCTATACAAATTTTACCGCAATTGTAATTCCGAAATAAAGTTATAGAAAATGCCAGAAAGTACAGCAACAATAACATTTTGTTTAAATGGACACGGTAAGTTATAGTTGCGTTGTTTTTGTTACATTACTCAAAGTCAAAGTCAAATATCTTTATTCAATATGGAAGCATTACACTTTCTTATTGATTGTCAAATAATCTACCACCGGTTCGGAAATGGAAGCCTCTGACCTGAGAAGAACCGGCGTAAGGAACTAAGCGGGACTTTTTTTTTCCTTTTTCTTCAATAAATTTTACAAAACTTTTACATAAAACCTTACACTTTACCACTTTGAAATAGCCTAGAGCGAACAGTTGTCATTACAACAATAATATCCTTTAACACACAAACGTTCCTTTACAACTTTTTTTAATTTATTTACAGATTAAAGCTGAACGTTTTCTCTTTAGCGATTGATTTAACAAATACGTCATTTGCTTTGAACCTGCGTAAGGTAATTTGTATGATATTTAACCCAAATGTACGATTAATCATCTCATTTATACTACAATATTAACGACTCGATAGTTGAACAAACCAATTAGATAGCTTGTAATAACTGCATAGGCTAAAAAAACGGATCGTTGTTTAGGAAGGTTCTTTAGTAGCATTAGAATACAGATTAAAAAAGATTTAAATTCAATGGAATTGATATTCGCTTTGTAATGTAGGAAAACTGCCAAGTACAAAATTTAATAGCGATTAATGTAACGTTGGATGTATTTTATTTGTAATAAAAAAAAATATATTGTTTTCATCGTGACGTACAAAAACGAAAAAAAAATTTTTTTCTTTAAAATATAATAATATACTTTAATGCAATCTTTACATATCCTTCATTCATTCATAATTTCACAAGTATTCCTTAAATATTACTACAATTATTGCAATAATCGGCCTTATTGAATAGTATGAATAAACGGTATGGAATGTTCTTCACTTTTAAAAAACCGTTACAATTGTAAAATAAAGCTTTACGGTTATAGTTAAAAGAAAACTGTTCGACAAACCGGTTTGTGAATGTAGCGTCGTTACGATAAATACTAGTTATAACGTTACAAGGTTATTTTGTAACGGTTACCTTGCTTTAGTTTGCATTGCGACAAAAAACATAAGGAAAACTGTTTTTAATAACGTAATAAATTAACCTTTATTACTTTTCGGTCGAACAGACTTGCTAAAGACAATTTGGGTGTGAAGGTTCGTTATAACGTTAGAATAATCCGTTATAGCAGTAACAATTTACAGGTCGGAAGTTGAAATAACGCTATACGACCGCTTCTGTGAACGCGTCGGAAAGACTGAACCACGCGAGTGTGGAAAAGTGGAATGTAAACGAAGTGTGTGCGATAAATTATGAATTGTATCCCATCACATAGACTTATGTAATTTACATAGTTATAATTACAATGTTGTATATTTAAATAAATATTTAAATTATTCTGTGCGTTTTTATGTTTAAAAACCATCACGTGATAGTGTAACCTTTGATTCTTTATTTAATATACAACAGATGTGTAGTCAATACATACACCTTATCACACGCATTGACTGTAAACAATTACATTTGATCAATGTTGGATGTTATAAAGTTTCCAAAAACATATTTTATATGCATAAAACAAAAAATAAACTAAACACTACAAAAAAAAGAGAATTTATTAACAAAAACCGTATTATTGAAAAGTTTAATCTTTATAACAACCATTGCAATTCTCATTACATTATAATTATGTTATTGAATAACTCACAATAAAGTCCTGTCCATTTAAAATATAAAAACAACTGATGCGTACACATTTTGGGCGCGAAAGCAATGAAAACAAAATGGCGGATCACAGTTTGGAAGGGTGGAAGAAGCGCGCCACTTTCTCCATCGCGTGCAGCTGACAACGGGAGCCTTGGATCAACTTGGCAGCGGGTGCTTTCAGTATACGGTAATTGACTTGATCGATGTCCACGTTACCGTATAAGAAGCGGGATTGTCTGTTGCTCAATATCCACACGTTGCTGTCGGCATCGACCTACAACATATACCTGTTAAGGTACTCTATATATTTGGTAACTGCCTCCGTAGTGTGGGTTCGGATCCTACGGGGAGTCAACAAAGTTTTATTGTTATTTCTAGTTCGTTAGGGCAATGCGGGCTGATTACCCGATTGTCTGTAAAGTAAGATGATCCATGCATCGGGTGGGCATGTAAAAAGTCTGTTCTGCGCCTTATCAATCTGTGGTCGTGTCGGTTATCCGTCCGAGTGCCCCTGTGTTTGAGCGTATATTTGTGCACTATTATATCTTCTGCGCAGTTAGCTGATCTCTAATATAGACCGACCGCCGTAGTCGGAATCGACTAGGAGGACAAAATTTTTATTATTAAATATGGTAAGCGAGATGTGGAATCTATGGAAATTCAGAACGTTCTTATTGTTGCATCAATCGTTACGCAATGTTGAGCCGCTGACGATAAAAACAGTATTCATTTCCGATATTTGGTTAGTATTGTAAAAAATTCTACAAAAATGTGAAGATAGATGTAATTCTCCACATTTTAGTACAATTTTTCGGAATAAAGTGGAAATGTCAATGAATCAACTGCAAAATAAAAACCCAGTGACCTAAGCAAACTATCTAACATAACTAAAGTCTATTTGTTAGAATTTATTTTTGTTATTAAATGTTGAACTAAAATTAAACGTTTTTGCTAAAACACATGTCTTGCAAAATGTCATCGCATACATACGAACCTTGTCAAGTCCTCTCCCAACTATAGGACTAATCTGATTAATGATTGTTCTCACCTTGATGTCTATAGGAAACTCCAATAGGCGACAATCGCTGAGCACAAGGGGCGTATTTATCGCTGAAAAATCCCTGCCCAGGTTCCAGCAACCGACGCCGTTCTTATTCAACTGTAGTTTCCGAGAATTTCTTTATTAGAGCTAAACCTCGAATATTTTCTAATTCGGGTAAAACATGCGAAAAGTATGTTGATGAAAAATTAGTGGATCCATGCAATAGGATAAAAACATGTAAAATTCGTTTATTGATGTCAAGGCCATCTTTGACAATTTTATTATAATTTGACATCGTTATAGGAATTCAGTAACTGCAAATTTACTCGCATTTGATCACTTATTCTCGGTTAGTAAATCAGGCTATTATAAACTAACTCTGGGATATGTACGTGGTTTAGAAGGACATGAACTTTCTGGGCACAACGATGGTACTTCAAGCATTCTGGCCACGTGTTGGAAAGTGTTCACCGACGTCCATAGACATCGGCAATACTGGGGTATCACCAATGCGCTGCCTACGTGAAACAAAGGATGTTTACCCAGTAAATACGCTGGCTACAGTGCCCTTAAATCGGAACACAGTGGTATTTTACACGCTGCTGCTTTGCAGCAGACATACCGAAGCGGTACCGCAACAGACGGCCCCCTGTAAAAGGGGACCTACCACCCCTAACTTGGGACTTGGGAGAACGGCATATAGCGCTTTTATCTGGTTATATTCACCTGCGTGTAAAACAAGACGTTCGTACTCGGGTCGTAGTCGCAGGCCGTCGCTTGTGTGAGCGGTCCTTTGTCGCCAACGATCTATGTACGAAACGTTGATCGTATACGATTTGTTTTATTACAATAAACGGGTGTATGTGCAGATGTAGATACTCTCGCTTCCGTTACTCTATTAGCGTGAAGGATGGCCAACGATTTAAATATGTGCCATTACTACGAGTTCAAAGGGCAATATACCAGAAAGCTTGCACTGACTGTTCAAACAACCATTTTAGCGACGATTTTAATTCTATTTAAAATAAACGCTTATTTAGTGATTAAAGCAACGAGACCAGCAAAACCTTTGTCTGATGGTGTTTCGTATATGACCATAAGAAACGCAGCGTAGGATGCTACAAATCCGCTTGCAATCTTGAGATATGAGATTTTACCGTCTCGTTTACCCACTGATAACACGACTAAAGGACCCCTCGAACCGAAAAGTAATATTCTTTATACACTGTTTTGCGGCAGAAAAAGGCAGCACGATGATCCTTCCCCGACGGTCCCATGTAAAAATGACACCTATACTGCCTTCAAAAAAAACTTATTAATGCACATTATTTAATTTTTTTTTATTATTATTAATAATTAATATTTTATTTTAAATAGCAAATGAATTATTAAGGTAAAGCTAGTGGCTTGCTTTTAAATTAATTTGTAAATAAAACAAAACTTTATAAGAACTTATATTTTATTGTCTACCCTATTTAAATTAAATTAAATTTTCTCTACCTAACTTTCTTACGTTGGCTTAGCCAGTGACTTGTTTTTCCAAACCATTGAATATTTAGGAATCTAACGAAATACCTCTGCAGTCTACTGCAAAGTTAATTAGGTTTTAGTATACACCATATGACACCAGAAGCTGCACTTGCAAAATATTAATTTAATGCTAGAAAACACATTCAATGCCAAGCGACAACGCGTTAGTTTTGATTAGGTTATTTTACTCAAATCTCTAAAATGACATATAGACGGACAAACAGTCGATTTTTAAAAAAAACACTTGATCTAAAATATGTTTATTCCTTCAAAGTGAATAGTTGTGATTTTCGCTCTGTCGTCTACCATAAGGGCTGTGCTTAAATGCTAAGCTATAAGTAAGCTTTAGGCTATAAGTAATTGTTTGTCTATCTCTACGCATTTACTTAATGTCAATTAATAATAGAAAAAACCTGGACGCCGTTATGAAATTCCTCAGGTGTTATGTCGGGATTTCTCAGAAGTCTCGTGGAAATTCTCAACAACTTCGTACTTGAGGTCGGATGACAAAACAAGTCCTTGTAACTGTCGTGAAAGTATCAAAGTATTTATATCGGAAATGTATTTATTATAGTTTTAGCAAAATTCTTGTTTTTATATCTTATGCAATTTAGAAGTTTATTTTTCGCCGTCCTCTAAAATCTAGTTGATAGGGGAAATTCCTACGCATACCCATCCTCGCGGGGGGCAGAGACGAGTTATGTCGGACTCGCACTGACTAAAACCACCACGTTGTTGCTTCTTGGCGCCGTAGAGATGGGCACACAGGAACTTATTGGCAGTTTTCTGCGACCCCACCAGTACTAGCCGCCAAAGCAGCCTGCCCCTGGGCACGTCGGTACTAACGCGCCTTCGTCTCGGCCCCTATACCTTTATAGGTAACAGGCTCCCCCGAGTCTGTTACGTGGAGACAATGTACTAGGTGCCGTTTGTGATTAATGCAATATACGGCTTGTCAAAAGTTGATCCAGAGCACGTGTCATCGGTATTGGTTCTTTGTCTCAATGGACTATGTAAAAAAAGGACGATGCTTTTGCAATATAACCTGCATAAATGGCTGATCTCTAATTAAGGAACGCCGTAGTCGAAACTTATTAAAAAGCCATTCTTACGCCTAGCCATTTTTCCCAAGTTATCATGGGGTCGGCTTCTAATCCATACAAATTTAAGTGAATAACAGTTTTTGCGCAGATCGACTGGCATCTGACCACAACCCAAAGTAAACTCCATTCTAAGGTTGAATTAGTTGTCAGTAAATTTAAAGGCATCGACTTTCTATTACGACTGGTAAAGATGGTTTTGACAACCGGGACCGACTTTCGACATGCCCATCCGACGCATATATCATCTTACTTTTCAGGCAAGTGGATGATCGGCGGATGATCTCCGGTTTACGGTGGAGGCGGTTCTTACTAGAAAGCTATTATATTATAATATAAGAACTATATTTTAAATTGTGTTACCCAAAAAATACATCTACGGTATGTTATGATACTCACCCGAGGTAATTTTTCTGCGAAAGCGCAGCGGATGATACGCCGTCGTTCCAAAAGAAATCTATCCCACCCACCCTGTACGTGCTTGCGTTCGCTTGATGCTTAAAGAGGGGACTCTGAACGCGCCATGCATAGTCATTGCGTGAATTGTAAACCAAGATGGCACCTGAACCCATATCCGTGATATACGCGAATGCATTGCCACAGTCCTGATCCACAATATCTACCACCTGCATATTCAAATTTTAATTTAAATATATTTATAAAACATAGGAGTGATACACTTATTTATTGATGGTGAAAACGCTACCACTGGTTTGGAAAAGGAAACCTCTGACCTGAGAGGAACCGGCGAAAGAAACTCAGCGGGAATAAGTTTTTTTCATCTTTAACAATGAAATAAGAATAAAGACAGTAAATTCCCAAAAAAAATATTTTCAACCTCCACTAAAAATAATTCAATATAATAAATATTACCCACCACGCTGGTTAAAACCGTCGTGTCCCGTAACAAATCGTTACTAATGAAGTGCTTTAGTTTGAGCTTGTTCTTGTTTAGGTCAAAAACAAAAATAGCGGGCGGTGATATCTGTTTAGCGTTATCTGTTAAAAAAATATTCCATCTTAATTTGCCTTTTCACGGCATTGATCATAATTTAAAGTCAAATTACAGAATACTTTTCTTTTCTCTAATTCTAAAAATTGTAATAAAATGTATGTTATCATTCTCTTCCGTCTGATTACCCCCTAAACTGTTATAGTTTACTGAGGATAAATCACTTCTATCACTTCTACACGAAATATCGCATATTATATATGTTTACATAAAACGCAAGGAGTATGAATAATATTTGCATTTTAAAAACTAAAGTATTATTTCTTATAATAAGAAAACTTTGTACTTAAATTGTTATTATTAATTAACCGCAGGACCATTTTTTCAACTTCGGAGTCATGTGCCAAACTATTGTGTTCTTGACTGAAAATCGCCACTCCTATAAAACGATTGGCAATTACTAGGTACACGACATATCCTGTTCTTTGAGGAGACAGACGAGCGGACGTGCAATGTATTTCACTGCATTTCTTACTGTCGATTTTCTAAGCATTCAGATTTGACAGTACAATGAATTAAAATGAAGAGAATTCTTACTGAATATGTCAGTTGCGCCGTTATCGACCACCCAAAGTCTGTCACATTTGTCCACGTGTATCCTAAACGCGGAGACCACACTGCTGTTCGCACTGACGCAGCGGTCGTCGTCTCTAACAAACGCCTCGCCCCAACTGGGATACGGGTTCAAAGCTTGCTGTTGATCACCGTTTATGTACACATAGTTCAGTGATGATGGTACACCTGCATGTCACAATAATATTGAAACTTTAAATAAATCAGCTATCAGTCGATATATGGTACATTGTTCTTTTGAACATCAACAATAAAATTTAGAAGTGTAATTGGGGTTCCTTGATAAACAAAACTGACCAATTTACACAAAGTACAAAAAGTTCACAAGGCAAAACAATACAATGACATTTTCAACTTACTCGTACCTCTTTTCCATCGGGGCACAGTTATGAATAATTTGTTATTCCATCGTGCTAATCCAGTGGGCATGTTGTTTTCGGGTATATAAGCACCTGTAGCTAACGCAGCATGTTTATGTTGGCCTTGCCATGCGTAATCAATGACTTTCCATTGAAATTCTGGAGGCAAGAGGCAATCGGATATTGCGAAGAACGTAAATAATAAGAATAAATATAATCGGCAGATCATTTTTGCAGCAATAAATACATTGTTATTTTCATAAATTTACTGTCTACTAAATGTATTATAGTTTATTATCATTACATTTTGTATTACAATAATTTTCTTATTGGATAAAACATAATTTAATGTCACTAGATAATTTGAAAGCTGCTTCTGTAGAAATGCATTTGACATTACTCTTATCTTCTGTATATTTACTACGTTAAAGTTTAAAAGTTATCATTAAATTTAATAACTACTGTGCAGATGTTTTAATTTGTATGATGTGACACTTTACAAATAAGTAAATATCATACGCAAAAAAATACGGATTTAATTTCCTACTTGTAACCGTATCGTAATTTAAAACGAAACGTATCGCTGAATTGTCAAATCGTCAATGTCACTATGTCACGTCTGATCTGATAATTGTTGATCATTATTTCCATTCAGGTGCAATTTAACTAAAGCAATTGAAATTGTGTATTTTATTTACTTTTAAGCTATCCATTAGATATTCGCTGAAAAGTTCTACATTGAATGGTCTTTGGGACCTCGTGAAGATGTCGAAGGAGAAAGGTGAGACAATTAATGGTGATGAAGCCGCGGTCACGGAGCAAACAAATGAAAAACGAATCGGATGCACCCATTACAAACGCCGAGCCAAATTTGTGGTATGTTATGCCATAAAATAATAATTGCAATGTCACTCATATTTTGTGCATTAAGCATTGTTAAGCCAAGTTCAAGTAACACTAGTCTAAAATTAAACATCTGCATCGCAAAAGTTCCTGGATGCAAAAATTGCTGCGAAATTAAAACAAAGATCATGTCAATGAACTTAATTATATCAAGGGCGTCATATTTTTACTATGTTAAAATAAAATAGCTCTCTTTTCAAGTACTACATTGTTTTTAAATATTTCACCATAGATCATTTGGGAAATCCTATCCTTTGCATACATTTACTGACAACAATGGTAATCAAAATTGTTTGGTCTATATTTGGTCTTTTACATTTTGCATATGTCTATTGAGGTTTTGCTATATTTTTTTTTTCATAACCTGAAAATAATATTGTAGGGCTAATTTCATGATTATGGGTATTTTTTGAGTTACTCATTGTACTTTGTATCAATTGCAATTCAAACTGAAGTATTATAAAATCAATTAGTTAAATTAGTAAAGTTAAAATAAGTTTATGTGAAAAATCCTTTGCTGTTTTCAAATAAATAAATTAACAAGCTGTTGCTTGTGACTTTGTTTACATGAAATAAAAAAAATATTGACTTAGTTTTTTTTAGTTACATCAGCTATCTTCTGGTAAGTTCAGTCACCATTTCAGAGATTAGTAAGAATAAACGGGCAGACAGACCAACAGACAAAAATAAAAAAAGATGTTTAGTTTTATGAATTGGTATATACCAAAATGTAATCATTTAAAATGGTTATTTTAATGTTAACAGACAGACAACAGTTTATTTTTTTATATAGATTATGTGTAAAGAATAAATTTTGCTTCATTGTAATCTGCTATTGTTTTCTGTTTTAATTTGCAGACACCATGTTGCAACAAATTCTACATGTGCCGTTACTGTCATGATGAGAAGGAGCAACACTATTTCAATAGAAAATCAGTCACTGAGCTAATCTGCACTGAATGCGACACTAGGCAGAAGGTGCAGGCTGAGTGTCAGAACTGTGGTGTTAGATTTGGAAAGGTAAAAGTTTACTCTATGATTTAATTTAAAGGGATCTTTTTTGCTACGATCAGTTGGAACCACTGACTTCAGAAGAATAACCTCTAAAAACTCAGCAGAACTCTTTTTATTGTAATTGTAAACAATACTCGTTTTAATTTAGTTTGGGAACAATTTTAATTGGGAAAATGCCTATAAAAGCATTCTATTAACAACAAAAATGTACTTTGACGTACTATAATTTATTATTGATTGTATTCTGAGAAAAATTTGCCTTTTCTTTTAATACATGTTTATAACATAAATATAAACTAAAATGTTTATAATGTAAATTGACTGCCTCCATAGCCTAGTGGTATGGGTGTGTGCTTTAGAAATTGGAGGTTGTGGGTTCGAATCCTGCGAGGACTCAACAAATATTCAGTGTTGTTTCCTTTTGCTTAGGACAATTTGGGCAGATCACAATCATCCAAGTGTCTAAAAAGTAGGATGATTGATGCGTTGGATGGGCATGTAATATATAAAATAATGAAAGTAAATCCACATTGGTCCAGCATGGTAGGATATGGTCTAAAACCCCCTAAAAGATAGAGGTGTGTTAGGGGAGGCCTATGTCCAGCAGTGGACTATCACAGGCTGATGATTTGTGTGAAATGTAAATTTTACTTACAGTACACATGCTTGATTTGCAACCTGTTTGATGATGAAGACAAGAGGCAGTACCACTGCGAAGGATGCGGCATATGTCGAGTAGGGGGACGCGATCGTTTCTTCCACTGTGAAAGGTGCAACATGTGTCTTCCTGTACAACTCCAAAGAGATGGACATAGGGTAAGGAATATGAGAGATGTGGTGCATTTGTGTGCATTGTGGTGCATAAAAAATGACTTTATTAACCTCTATAGCAGTTGACTTTTGATGGCAAGGTTATTTAGACCTTGATGTTATTATTTCCTATATTGCATTGCCAATATATTGTCATACCTAAAATAAAATGGCAAGCACTCTTATTAATTCATTGCATTTGTAAAAATATTCACAGAAAGATGATAACGTAAAAATGGGTTTTGGAATAAAATATTTTTTAGAGGTGGTAGGTCCCATTTTCACAGTGGGCCGTCTGGGGAGGTACCGCGGTGTCAAATTATGCCGCAAAGCGCTAGTGCGAAAGTACTATCGTGTTCCGGTTTGAAGGGCACTGTAACCAGCACATTAACCTGGTAAACAAGACATAACATCAAATGTTTCACAGTAAGCAGCACATTAGGTGGCCCAACTAAAAAAAATGGTACAATTTATGTCAATTGTACATCAGTTATAAAATAATAACACATTCCTCTAAACATAGCTTTTATAATTTTTAAATCAGATTCTTAATTAGTGTATTGTTTAATGAAATACCAGTAATCTGCATTTATGATAAGCCAGTTGCAATAACATTGCTATATATGTTTTTGTAACTACCTTGGTAATTACAATTTGTAAGTCATATGTTAACTAGCAATTGCTCACAATTTCAAGAAATGGTTACACTTTTGTTATGCATACAAACTTTGCTTAATAAATTACTTTAAGACAAAAAATGCATTTAACCAATCTTAAGATTAATGCTAGTTATGTGTAAAAATAATTGTTTTAATTTTTAACAGTGTGTAGAGAATGTGTCCCGTTCGAACTGCCCCGTGTGTTTGGAAGACATCCATACATCACGGATACCGTGCCACATTCCAGACTGTGGTCACCTACTCCACAGACCATGCTTTGAACAGCTTCTCCATTCTGGACACTATGCCTGTCCCACATGCCAGACAAGCATGATTGATATGTCCAATGTAAGTTTATTGTTGTAAACTTTAATTCTTACCATATTAAACAATAACACATGATTTGTTACGAGATTTCTTTTAACAAAGGATGTCAAAAGGCGGCTGTCCCCCTTTTTATAGAGGACTGACTACATAACTCAATAACTGGAAAATTATACTTTTATTTCTATTTTTTTTATCCTTATTATGGAATTTCTTTGCAATAGAATATGAATAATTGTTATCTTGCACAATGGAAAACATAGAATAGAAGACCAGAAATGATTGAATAAATAATGGTTTTAATTTTGTTCAGTTAATAGGTTAAAATAATAACAATTACAATACAGGAAAAGTCATTAAAAAAAACTAACATCTTTTATTATCCAAGTTTCGAGACAATAGGTTAATCAGCCCTTATTGCCTTGGAACTCCATGCACAACCTCTGTTTTTAAGAAAGAATGCTCTGTTTTATTTAATGTTTCCTTATGTCTTGCCATAAATATGAAAATGACATAATAAAGTATTCAACTTAAATTCAAAGGAGTTATTATTGTATGCATTATTTCAGTTATGGAGCTATTTGGATTCCGAGGTCGCTGCGACACCTATGCCACCGGAATACGCCGACTACAAGGCGACAATATTGTGCAAAGATTGTCACAAGGTGATTGCAATATATATGTATAAATACATAGTCTAAAAACAGAAAAATATCAATATATTGATAAATAGCGACTCGCCCCGGCTCCGCATGGATACAATACTGATCATCATCGTCATGATCATCATCATCAGCCTGTGATAGTCCACTGCTGGACATAGGCCTCCCCTAGTACACCACTACCCATTAGGGGGTTTTTGGACCGTATCCCAAACAATACTGATATATGTAAAATATATGGAAAAATATATAAATTTACCAGCTTTTCTCTACAATATCATACATGGGTTATATATATAAACCTTCCTCTTTAATCATTCTATCTCTATCTATGTTTGTTTTATACTATGTAGTGATGATCTCAGAGTATAAAAAAGCTTATGGTCGATGATAAATAATACCTTTAACAATTCAACGTTCCCATGACCATGGGCCCTTACAAATGACATGAAACGTAGATAAACGCAATAAAATCCTTTAAACTGATTTACTTATCATGTATTCTTGTAAGCAACAGAAAGTATCTTGGGTATGGGCTTTTGTAATGCAATAATTATGATTTATATTATGTAATAAAATATGTATTAGCCATATAAGTCATATAACCGAATAGGAAACAACAAATTTTCATTGTTGTTTCCTATTCGGTTAGAGTAAATTTGGCCGATGACCCAATTCTCTGAATAGTAAGATAATCCATGCGTCGTGCAAATACCAGTATTCTAAAATAATACAATCTATTGCGAAACTATCGACTCGTTGCTATGAGTTACCTCTTCACACGAATTCCCAGTCTAATATAGCATAAGTATAGTTTGTAGCGAAAATTTGATTTTTTTACAATAAAATATTAAAAAAATAATTGCTGCTATACAATTTTTACATAAACTAATCGAATATTTTGTTTGATATTTCAGTTGTCCACCGTCAAGTTTCACATTGTGGGTCTCAAGTGTCAGCATTGCGGTGCTTACAACACTTGTCAAACGAACGGTTTCCACAAGTGAGTGTTTTGGTTTTTGATGAAAGTTATGTTTCAACTAATAGCTATAAATGTAATTTTTGAGACACCTTCAAATTTACTATCTATACTCAATAAAGGGAATCTGGCGGCGCAGAGAGCAGTGAACCATCAGCCTCCACGACCCAAACGGGTGCATCCACTACTTCAGGGTCAGGGACGAACAGCTCGAGTACATCAAGCGAGGCCACCGGCAACGAGAGCGAGTGCACCCTGCCCAGGGCTTCGCCCCTCGACGAGCCTCCTCAGGCATGACATCTCAATCGTAGGCAGCGATGCCCTGATGGTATGTAACTATACAAGTGTATATTAAATGTGGAATCTGGATACAGCAACTCCAAAATACTTACTGGAGACAATATATTAAATGTGGAATCTGGACAGCTCTACTGATGAAATAGTTCCAAAATGTATAGCATTTTAAATGCATATCGGTTAAAGATCAATAGCTATGTACAGATATAGTGAGAAAAGTTTTTCCTTCGTAGTTTTTTCGGAAAATTTTGAATATATCGCGCCTACGTTATTCCACTACTGGACATTGGCCTCCCCTAATAATTCTCAATGACAGACATGGTCATTAGACCCCCAAACCCCTAATGGAGAAGGCGGGCATTAGGGCAAAATTACAGTTGCCTATAAATGGTGTACATGAATTACTTGCGTACATTATATTTTATTCATGCATATCTCTATATCTAATGCGGTTCAAAACTGACCCTGGCATGTGACACTAAACAACTAATTTCGCTTTAATCTATATAATTTTTTTACTCATTCAATGTGATTGTTATTGACAGTTTGGGTGTCATCATACTCCAATAAAAATCCGAGTTTTCCCGAAGGAAAATAATTTCTCACCACATCTATAATGTTCATGAATAAAAACAAAATTTTATATCTTACTTGGCTTCAATATTTCCTTTTATCAAAGTTCATTACGGATAGTGTTTTTTACTATAAAATTTACATTTACTGTCAATTGTAATTTAGCATGTTATGCTTTTCTGTCCAACACCATGGATTTTTGTGGTATTTTAAACTGGTGATTATTATTGTAAATATGTAAATCTGTAGTTCAGTTAGCATGAGGTGAGGTAGCATAGGCATGTTTAAAGATAAATATTTCGCAGCCTTTAAACTGCAGGCGACAGAGTTGATTTGATTTATTTGTTTGAATTCAACAACTATTATTTTTTATATTGATTCAAGCAACGAGGACTACTTTAGTGGCAAAATATTTTTTTTTATTTTACAACCAATTCATGCAATGTAAAGTATACAATAATGAAATTAATAACCGAATTTTGAATATATTAACTGTTTGGTAAAATTGTGTGAATTTTAAATGTTAGTTTTCATCGTTTATTACAGCAAAAACTGTTCACGTAGAAAATCAAACGTTAATTTACGCGAATCCTGTATTACGTATATAATACAGTTTTACGGATTTTATAGCTTTTAATTACTTTTTTAATTATTGTCAAAATTGACCTAACGCTTTAGACTTAAAAACGGCGTCTTTGTTCGCAATAATCGTCTGTTCCTTGAATTCATAGAGTTTCATCAAAACTCGGGGTAATTTTAAAATATTTTATAGTAAAAAAGGCAATAAATCCTTAAAACTTTGTTATATATTAAAAACTGTTCAATGACTTTAATCCCACCCATAGATGCAGGCATTAAGTATAGTGAGAAACGATTTTTCTTTGTGCAATTTTTCGGAACGTTCGTATTTATTTTATACAAATAGCTTCAGTACCTTTACAATTCTATATTATTCAATGCAATTGTTCATTTTAACTTTTTGTATTAAACAATAAAGTTCCATAATAATGGATATGAAAATGTCACTCATTTAATACAATCATTCATTGACAGTTTGTGTCATTGTATTCTGATAAAAATCCAACGATTTTCCCAAAGGAGAATAATTTCTCACTACATCTATAACATCTTGATCATTAACAATGTAGGTATTGTTTATTCAGAATCGTTGAATGCAGTAAAACAGATCTAATTTCGTCCATTTCCATTTGATAGATGTTGACTTTTTTGTTTGAAACTTTGGCTGACACATCCGCCCTTATTTCCACAAGGTGTGCTATTAGTTTTTGTATGCGATCTACTCTTTAGCTTCTATTGGCCATTTTTTAACTGCCTTAGATTATAAATATACATAAATCATCAGTAACGGACTCGTCGAAACTTATTACAATAAATTTTTATGTACATATAAATATGTGTGTATGAAGAATGTTAGGTAATATGAAAAATTTAATGATAATTATTTAGTTGAAAGCACTGTGTAGTTTTTCCTATTCACTTTTGTCTTATCGTTAAGGAATACTAATTTTATTTTTATAATACATTTTTTTTTCTTTTAATGTAAGGCTTTAGGATTACTATGATAAGGGAACTTCTCTTAGCATCATTAAAAAAAAAACTATGATTTTTAATGTTATGCAATGCTCACATATATTTATTTATATATACTTAATTCACATTTTATAAAATCGATAGTTCTAGTTTTAAAAAAATTGTTATCATAAGAATTGTCAACTCAGAATTTTATATTAACTTTTATAGTTATTGTTTTGGAAAAACTTGTTTTTGGGATATTATTTCTGACACCATTAGACTACTTGGTTTAACTGAGTAAGGCAAGTTCTATTTTATAACTGATAAGTAAATTGATTTATTCCGAAATAAAATTACGGACTTTTCATTTTGGATTAATTCTATTTATTTTCACTTTTGTAATAGGTCGTAATTCTATTACAAGAATAATAGACACATTTTGGAAACCGACAATAAACATGTTACATTCGGTGGATAATATTGTAAAGAAATAAACAAATTGTACATTTTTTTTTTTAAGTTGCCTGTAAATTCTGTATACGGGCGAAAGTTGTGGCAATGTCCTTTTATTGGTAGAATGATTGTAATGTGAATATTCATTCGTATAGTAGGCAGAATAATCAAGTTCTCTCTGTCTCTTTCACTTGAGCAGGTCAACTGCGCACGAGTGAGAGAGACGCGTGCCTCTCACTTTGTCTTGTGCAGAGCGTTACGTGAACGGCACTGTGACACAGTTGTCGGGTCCCTGTCTTGAACCAATTTATAAGACGTTGTCACGGGCGAAATTTTATTATAGATTCAGTTAATTTAAATGACAGTGCAATTCGAACTAAAAATATGTTTGTACACAATATAATATTAAATAAAAGCATACACTTTTGTAAAATAATGTATAATAACGTGAAATGTACATGATTAAGTATTTTTTTACAAAAACCATAGAATAAAATAGCTTGCCGCATTGTTTTTATCTTAGTAATATGTACACTAGTTTGTTTACTTTGATGTAAGTTTGCGCATTAAACAATTATTCAGACCAAAATCAACGTTTTGTGATAATTTTGAGTCTTTTTAGTGACTTTTGTTATTAAGATCTTTCGCTATGGAAGAGAAATTATAGCTAAGGAATGTATATTGTCATGGTTCTTAATATGCAAGTACGATTATTTTGTTATATAAATAACTGGTTAATTTTTAATATATGCTTGTGTTAGACGTTGTAGTTATAGTAAAAGAGATTTGATTAAAGTAATAAAAGCACATGTTTAATTTTTTATTTGCCATTCCTTAAATCTTTTAGAGTTAGTTAGTTAGCATTTTTTGTTATTACTGTGAAATTTAATTCAAAATAATTTTTGTAAAACAAATATTTTCAATAGATAATATAGTTACTTATCTTCATAATCAATTCATAAGCAAAAAAAATATTGCTCATAAGGAAATTTATAAAAAACATAACTCAGTCTTGATAATAAAATAATATTTAAAATACCAGTTTTAAAATAAATATGAAATTTGAAATTATGTAAAATAATCTTTAATGTAAAACTGTAAATACATTAACTATACTTTTTACAAAATATGTATCATCATCATCATCATCATCAGCCTGTGATAGTCCACTGCTGGACATAGGCCTCCCCTAATACACCCCAATATGAAATATGTATATTTCAATATATTATTTCTTTATATTGCATTGAAATAAATAAAATCACTAACATAAAAACCGTTGATTACTGTAAATTATTTAACTTATATTAACTCATTTTAATTAATCTTTTTCACACAACCCTTCACAGACCTTCAATTGATTTTATATTTTTAAATTTTCTATCTTATCATATTATGCATAGTTTCCTATATGTTATCTGTGATGGTCATATTTTGGAGCGATACGGCAGAAGCCGCCACTGCGATTGTATCATCTCTTTGTTGCTTTCGATCTCGCGCAATTTAGTGTCGTCTGAAAAAATAATGTCTTGATTATGATTCTTGAAAAACAATTAATATGGTTGTAACAAAATTGAACCATGAATTGTGTGTATTGCAATTCATTTATAGTAACCTTTTGCCTATTAATATAAATGTCTATAACTGTAACATAATGCTTCACTTCGTCTATTCATTAATTACACTGGGAGCCTTTCGGTCTTGGCGTTCATCGAAAAGGGCCTATGTCTAGAAGTGGACGGATAAAGGCTGCTGATGATGATGACGATGGTGCCCTTTAAAACAAGCACAGCAGTGTTTACGGACCACTTTATTAAATAATGATACGATCAAAATCTAGTCGCAAACTAAAAAAAAGTAAATGGATTCTAGACGACTCACATATACATAGACTTATATTTTTTGTACATAAATACATTTTATACAGATACAGAGGCGAGAAAAACACAATTTTCATAGTGAAATTTGTATTTTCAACAAAGTAACCTCATGGCGTCGTTCATAGTGCGTGTTTATTGTGTATAAATAAATATTTATTGACGGCTTGGCAGTACCACCAAGGTACAGTAAGCAAAGTTCGCCTATTTTTGTAGCGTGATGTTCTCTTTTACAAATAACAAAACGTTATGTGAGTGGGGTACAAGACTCCGATATTAATTTTTAACTTAAGATTTATGACAGTGGATAGGTGCATCTGTGCCGTCTGCCTGTCTGTCAGTCACATTTGCTCATGATGTCGCGTGTTCCAAAACTACGGGAAAAACTCCTTTGTGCTAACATTGTTTCCTGGTGTTAGTTACTAGTCGGTCCAGGTTGTCGAAACCATTTTAAATCCTGTGCGTACTTATAAATACCGACATCTAATGCATTTATAAAATGCAGTTGCCCCTAGCGGTGCTTGGAACTGTCCTTAAGGTAAATTTGGAAAAATTAGCAATCTAAATACAGGCAAAATAGTAATATTTATGTAAAAAATCTAGAAGAAAGAAAAAATAAATTGTGACAACAAATTACCTTTATCCAGTATGTAGTTCTGCAAAAGCTTTATAAAAGCTCTGGAAGGTACGGCCATATTGACGTATGGGTAGTAAGCGCCAGTTTGCGTCTTCGCATTGCACACGACCACCCCTAATACTTCGACTCGGCCGCGTGACAACCGGAATATTGGTCCCCCGCTGAAAATGCCCAATTCAATCATAGATTAAGTACAATAATAAAATAATGATTCAATTTGGAATACCAAAAATCGACATTAAAACATTTGTTCGTTGAATAACTTTACATTTAGTATGGCAAGCTTTTGACTCAAATAAAATTAATTACCGGTGGTAGGTCCCCTTTTTACAGGAGACCGTCTGGGTGGGTACCACCAAGGTGCCTACTTCTGCCGCGAAGCAGTAGTGTGAAAACACTGCTGTGTTCCGGTTTGAAGGGCACCGTAGCCAGCGTATTTACTGGGTACACTTGAGACTTAACACCGTATATCAGGTATATTATAGGTAGGCAGCGCGTTGGTGATACCACTGGTATTGCCGATGTCTATGAGCGTCGGGGACCACTTCCCATCAGGTGGCCCGACTGCTCGTCTGCCTGCGAATGCCATAAAAAAAACTGCGATATATTTTTTATCGCATACGAAGGTAGATAAGTACCTGGTCTTGATGGCTAGTGGTCACCGACGCCGGTGGACATCGGCAATACCAACGCGCTGCCTACAGTGAGACATAATTTTGCTATATGCGGCGCCTTTCAAATCGGTAGCGTTTTTAAACTACAGCTTGGCGACAGGAATAGGCACCACAGTGGTACTATTCCATCGGCCCTCCGTACAAAGAGGACCTATAACATTCAAGATATAAATTACGATAATAGGTTCATACGACAGCAGAAAATATCAGTCGTTTCCATTATGCCTAAAACAAAAGAGAGACAGAATTGAAGTAAATCACGTAACCCATGGCAACGAAGTGCCATCATACATCTAGCTTTTTAATTAGTGAATTGTCACCCAGTTATTAGGCACTGGTCGACAATCAACTAATAACGCCGTTTTTACCATCCAGTTAATTAGATTGTTTGGACACTTGTACTAACTTTAGCGACGCTGTAATTACTCCTATAAAGTGCTACCTCCTCTGGCGTCGGCGATGAAGACTGAAATAGCTCGTCAATTCGAATCTGATATACCATATGAAACGTCCTTCAAACCGGAATAAGTACACACACTACAGACCGACGAATTGGCACTCACCTGAAGCCAGATTGCACGCAGCACGAGGTCTGCAGCATCGACGGCGACGTGTTGGTCACTCTGCCGCTGGTCACCGTCGGCCGAAGATCTTCCAGATTGGTCTCGCTGAAGTATGGATAACCTACCGCTACCACCGACTCGCCTATCGAATTGTTTTAAATTTATTATAAATATGTATATTCAGTTTTATTAAAATGAGCCAAACAAGAGATAGAATTTACTTACACAAAATATAATGTCAGTCATGTAAAAAGTCGCTCCAACATGTCAAGAATATCTTTGACACTCATTATACGAAGAGATAGCTATGATACGAGTAAGGCGTCTTATCCTATGGTAAGTGATACATAAGAAAGGAAACAAATCCTCGCGCGCTGAGACATTGGATGTTACATCTCGTTTACACAATAATTACGCTACGGTGCTCCTTAAACCGAAAGACTGCATTGGGCACTACCCTGGACCGTCCCTTGTAGAAAAGAGACCTTCCATCTTAAACCTTAACCTCACTGACAACGAATCTACTGATGGAATGCAGTTTTACCAGATGTCAGTCGCTCTGCCTAAAAACTGCAGAAGCGATAGCTTGAGAAAATGTAATGATAAACCAAATTTTTAATCTCTTAAGAATTTTGAAACCATTTCATTTATAACCAAAACTCCACAATCTAACGTGGTCCAATGTATACTTCACATCACACACACATCACATCAACAGCCTCTGATAGTCCCCTGCTGGACATAGGCCTCCCCTAATACACCCCTACCCTATCCATTAGGAGGTTTGGACCGTATCCCACCACGCTGGTCCAACGCGGGTTGGTGGCTGGACCGACTTTTTACATGCCCAACGACGCATGTATCATCTTACTTTTCAGACCATTGGGTGATCGGTCCAAAATGCCCTTACCAACTAGGAAACAACAAAGATAATTTGTCGAGTCCCCGCAGGATTCGAACCCACGACCTCCGGTTTCTAAAGCATACGCCCATACCACTAGGCTACGGAGGCAGTTGTATACTTGAACAGCAATTACCTTTTTCGGGGGGTTCGTCAGCGAATGTGGCCGGCAACAAATGGGACCAATACTCCGGATTGCTGTAAACCAGGGCCAGGTCGTAGGCCTTGTCGTCTCTAGTCTTGTACCGCACTATCGCGGTCTCCTTTACGCCCTGACAGTATATCGACACTTTGTGTGACATGTGCTGAAAGTGGAAATGGTTATTTGTAATGGCCAGTGATAAAAATATTCTTAAGGAATAAAATTGATAATTAGATTTACTGGGAATGAAATACTTTTTTGGGGTACCAAAACTGGGTTTCGTTGCCTTTTTGTCATTGGATTTACAAAGTGAATATTCGGGTTCGAATGCTGCAGGGAAAAAACCTATTGTTATGCAGGGTGGCCATAAGTCCTTTGAAAAGTAAAATTTGAATAAAACGAACAGGCGCGCGTGAGCGATGCAGGAGAGGGGAGTAACTTAGGTTGATAATTCGGCAACCGTTGCGCGGCGTAAATTTCGAGAACACAAAGGTTTTACCAACTGACGACACTCCAACTCTTCAAACGATTATGTCAATTGAGGCCCTAAAGAAAGATCCGCAGAGAAATGACAAGCATTTCAGCAGTGACGTAGCCGCAGCGTCATCGACAATTTTAGACGTCGTTTGCAAGAGTGCCGTGATCGCAACGGATTACATTTTAGAAGATGTTATTTTCAAAAATTAATTCCAGTTTTTAAGCTTTTTGTAAAAAAATTTAATTCATAATGTAATTAGTTTTATTTTAATAATTTTTTCATATCAAATGACTTATGGGCCACCCTGATACTTGTTTTATTAGTTAGGAGGTCCCGGATATAAAGTTCATCTTTGGCAGTCGCTACAGATCATCAGTACCAATATTTTTTCAAAACTTTGCTTAAAAGTCTTAATTAGGTAAATCTTGATGAATATGACTATTAGGAAAGAGGCCAGGAGACAAATGAGTTACTAATTTAGCCCCCACGTGCTAAACAATTATTTTATTCCCAGTAAATCTAAAACATCATACTAAAAAGGACTATTAAAATCAGTACCAATAATATAGGCGTAGATTGATTTGGGATCTACGGAAGAACTTTTATCAGAGTTATACTACTATTAATCATATTAAAGTTTATATATTCTTTTACCTGCCTCACGACATGGGCACAAGTAACCACGTAACCTCCTCCCAGATGAACCCCCGTACCCCACGCCGCTCCACACCGCACTAGCACCGCAGTTCGATCTATTCTATCTATAAAACACATCGGCCATGATAAACATAATATACATGACAATGTAACTGTAAGTATTTATAGTATACTGTGTGATGCCTGCAAAGTGGAAATTATCGTTAAATTATCGTTGAATTATATTTGATAAATAAAACAACCATTATTTAACACAACTGTGCAAATCTTATTTGTCTCAGAATAAGTTTTAATGGAAGATATTTAAAAAATAAACAAAAGCCAATAGCAAAGAAAGCTTACCTAGGATAGGTCTCAACGGATGATCAATAGATCGGGGAGTGTTGGGTCGCGGTGCCACTCGTAGCTTGGCGGTCAATACCGCCTTGAGAGGCGCTGCCAAAGTCAGCCCCACCCATTCCCCTCGCCACCAGGACACGCTGCACACCACCACTCCCACCAGCGCCCCACCGCCATCGCTGTTATAATCATAATACAGAATAAGGCTATAGGCCTTCTGACGAGGGACCAACTTGATTTTTATTGTTATGAGAGGTTTTACAATAGAGAAATTCTTAATGTTATATGTTCTAGTATAGACGTGGCGGTAGTAGGCCTTATTACAGGGGATTGTCCATATCAGTGGTTCAAAAACACTCTTGTGTTCCGGTTTGATATGCACCGTAGGCCGCGTAATTACTGGATAAGCGAGATGTAATCGTCCCATGTCTTACGACAGCGGCGAGGCTTGTAATTTTGTTACGCTGTTGCTGTTACGGGCAGCGTAGGCGACACAACCGTAGAGAGATCAAGAAAGAAGATTTTTTACGAGCGCAGCGAGTCGTATGGTTCATTTTACGTTACAGGCGAGAGATGATGCCTCTTACCGATATCGGAACAGCAAAATAAAATTGTCGAATCTGTATCTGTATCTGTAGGATTTAAACCACGACATCGTACAATCGCTAAGTTAGTGGGACAGTTACGCGTGGCAATTTTTTTTTTTTGACTTTGATATTATGCTTCTAGACTCTTGTCTTTGATAAGCTTCATCTAACACAGAGTTCGCGGGAAGCTTCGCGTCCCCACGAACTAGGTGGCGTGGCTAATGTATGTTCTCATTGTCTTCTGGTTGGTTAGGATATGGGTCGTGATCCATTGTTTGAAAAGTAAGATGATCGTGCGTAGGATGGCCATGTATAAAGTCAGTCCCGGTCGTCGAGACCATCTTTGGCAACTAAATTGTGCATGCATATAATGCACTTTTTCCACCATTTGGGCTACTTCGATCAGATGACAGTCGGTCTGCATAAAAACTATTATTCGGCTAAATCTGGATGGATTAAAACCGACCCCATAATACTTTGGGAAATGGCTACGTAAATGAAAGTTAGATCTTATATGGCTTGGTCTAGAACTATGTAACAAAACTGTAACAGTACTTACTCGGTTCCATTTGTGAAGACGGGACCACCTTCAGAGCCCAGGGCGGTGGCAGCGTCTGTCAGCAGAAGGGACGGCCTCTTGCCCACCACTCCGCAGATTGTACCCTTGGTCACCGCGTTAAGGAATGCCTGTATAAGATATATTTTATTAGCTTTTTTAAAGTTATGTTATCGTCGCTTTCTACTTGCTTATGATCCTAACTAATAAAAATAACGCGAAAATATGGATGAGCCATGATTGCCAGAAACTCTTTGAAAGTCGGTTAACATCAACTTTGACAAACGTTATAGGAAATCCGTGCTATTAAATTTACTTAAGGCCATTCGAGTGCACTTTACTCTTTAGGTTGTGGAAGTAAGGTGTCAGGCGCGTTAGACTCTGTTGTTCATGAGCTAGTGATAATAATATGGAATAGTGGTTAACGGGTATCTCTTAGTAGAAAAAAAAATCCACCAATAAGACGTTCTTATATCGGTGCCTTCGTAGCTTAGTGGTAGTGGAGTGTGCTTTAGAAACCGGAGGTCATGGGTTCAAATCCTGCGGGGATTCAACCAATTTTCATTGTTGTTTCAGGCAATTGGTTCGGGCAATTTGGGCCGATCACTCAATTGTCTGAAAAGTCCTAGAGGAGAACCAGCTAATCAGTGACCGACAGTATGGTTTTCGTCGCAGTCGCTCGGCTGGTGATCTTCTAGTGTACCTAACTCACAAGTGGGCAGAAGCCTTAACAAAAGGTGAGGCTCTAGCAGTCAGTCTTGATATTGCTAAGGCGTTCGACAGGGTCTAGCATAGAGCTCTTTCATCGAAACTGCCCGCTTTTAGAATCCCCGAGGGGCTGTGTCAGTGGATCGCCAGCTTTTTGGATAGTCAAATCATCAGAGTCGTTGTCGACGGTTGCTGCTCCAAGATGACTAATGCGGGCACCCCGCAAGGTTCGGTGCTCTTACCGACGCTTTTCATCCTGCATATCAATGACATGTTATCTATCAGAGATACAAATTGCTATGCGGATGATAGCACGGGAGATGCGCGGTATACTAGCCAAGGACCAGTCCCTCGGTGTGAGGTGCAGGAAAGGCGATCTAAACTTGTGTCTGAAGTAAAGAACTCTCTGGGGCAAATCTCCGAGAGGGGTCGAGTAAACCTCGTTCCGTTTAACCCCACAAAGATACAGGTTTGCGCATTCACCGCGAAGAAAGATCCATTTGTCATAGCGCCACAATTTTTGGGTGTCTCTCTGCAACCATCCTCGAGCATTGAATCCTTGGTGTCGAGACCTGCGCGACGTTCAGTTTCGAAGTCATTTGGACAGCAAATCAAATTAGCCTCTAAAAACTGGGAGTGCTGATCAGAGCGGACGGTACTTACATAAAGCCAAAAGCTTCTACTTTACAAAGCACAGGTCAGGCCTCACATGGAGTATTGTTCCCATCTCTGGGCCGGTGCCCGGACCAGCTGCTTCCACTTGACTCTCACAAAACGAGCCGTTCAATCGTCGGCGATCCAATGCTCACGGGCATGCTGGAACTCTAAGCCTACGGAGAGATCTTGGCTCTCTGTGTGTTCTGCCGCCTGTTCAACGGAGAGTGCTCAGCGGAGCTGTTCGATATGGTACCTACTTCCCATTCTATTATCGTACCCTCCGTCACCGGACTAGAGTTCATCCATACCACCTGGAAACCGTGCCATCAAATACGTTTCCAGAGATCATTCATGCCACGCACTATTAAGCTCTGGAATGAACTCCCTCTAGGGTTTTTCCTTCGCGCTATGACATGTCTTCCTTCAAACGAGGTATAAAGAGAATTCTTTACGGTAGGCAGCGCGTTGGTGATGCCCCGGTATTGCTGATGTCCATGGGCGTCGGTGATCGCTTCCCATCAGGTAGCCTGACTGCTCGTCTGCCTTCGTCGACAATAAAAAAGTAAGATGATCCATGGGCATGTAAAAGTCGGTTCACCCACCAACCCGCATTGGACCCACATTGGGAAATGTCGAAATAAGTACCGAAAGCTTAAGCTGGAGTACTTCGCACGCTGCCACCAGGCGGAGCTTCTGGCCCTGCTCGAGGCTACCAGGATAGCGCTCAAGAAAAACTGGACGAACTGTGAAATAAACAGTGACTCGCGATCAGCCCTCGAAACAGTGTGCCGCGGTGACGCTCTCAATCCCATGTCAATAGAGGCTAGGGTAAACATAGCACAATTGCAGAGCCAAGGCTGCTCCCTAGCTCTCTATTGAGTGAGAGCACATACAGGAACGGAGGGGAACGAGAGGGCGGATAGCCTGGCAAAAGAGGACGCACTTTGTCTCAAATCAAAGCCGGATTATGCAAAGGTCCCGGTTTCATACATCAAGAGAATGATTCGCCAGGAGTCTGTTGATGAATAAAACCGAAGGTATAAAAGTGAAGGAACAGCATCCACCAGTAAACTATTCTTTCCAGATGTGGCCCTAGCTTACCAGCTAATTAAGACTATTGAGCTGGTCCCCTGCCTGGTTTAACTTTTCACCGGACATAGAGCTTTCGCGGCTTTCCTGCACAGATTCAAATGCAAAAACAGGGCAACTTGCAATTGTGATGGTGAATCTCACCAAACAATAGAACATCTTTGCAGGACTGCCGGTGTACGGTACAGAAAGGGCCATGGTGGAATTTGTGTCCAAGCTCAAAGTTAAGGCAGACAATTTTACTGCAATATTAACGCATAACGAAAGCAGGAAATTATTTATAATTTTGTGCAAAAATATAGTTAATGGGTGTAAAAAATAAATAAATAGTAGAACCCAAAGTAATACCATTGGAAAAGATTAAAACTTGTACTATAATAAAATGTAAAAATATGTATATAGACTTAAGATACAACATAGGATTAAAAGAAAAACAACATGAAAATTGTATGTGAATTAGTTATGTATTAGTAATGTAAGTAAATATAGGTTAATTAAATGTAATAGTAAGTTAGTATAGGGTTAAACCCAATATAAGGCACTATAGTTATGTAAAAGATAATGTAGCAATATAAGCTTCTAATTAGTAATGTAAGTAAATGTAGGCAAGAAAATAAAATTGTATTAAGTAAGCTATTGTATAGAATAAGTATTGAGTCAGAATATATTGTAAGAAAACAATACATACAAAAGAGTAAATAGTAGTGTAAGAAATATAAGGATATAGCGTGAGTGTCAACTCCGTAAAATGAAAACATAGAGATATATATAACGCATGTAACGCAAGAATAAAGCGAAAAGAACATCACTGAAATTAATAATATAAAAGAGCACAAAGACCCTGATCTCCCATATCAGGGGAAAATTGGTAAAAAAAAAAAAAAAAAAAACCCGCATTGAACTAGCGTGGTGGGATACGGCCCAAAACAACCTAATAGATAGGGGTGTATTAGGGGCGGCCTATGTCCAGCAGTGGACTAACTAACAGACTGATGATGATTTTTCGTCGCCATGATTGCTTCGTCAACATTATAATGTTTCTTATAGGCCCGAGTATCGACGACCTGTACAGAATTAGAGAATTTTGTGAAAGTAGGTGGCTCAAATTAACCGTACAAGATTTTTTTTAGGCAGGCTAAGTTCATATTGTCTCAATGAAACTGTAAAAGTAGATTACCTCACAACCAAACGGTGTTGACTGTACTTCTACGATTGAGCCGCGTTCAGGTGTCGACTGTACCAAATCCAATAGTTCCGAGAGCGGCCTTAAAGTCTTCCATCCTGAATAAAATAAGATAAAATAAAAAAAAACACATTTAAAGCGTTAAAATCGAAAACAGAAAACAAAAAACGTGCGTGTGTATATACACATTTACTAATTGGATGGATAAATAATTGCAGAGAATACTAACTGTTAATTCTATGTTCCATTGTATTATCTTTTGTAGGCGGTAGATTTGGTCTAGTTGGTATTTACAATGAACAAAGCAACAAACTGGAAATAATGTACACACATTTTGTTCAACTCTATTATTACTTAATTTTACGTTGAGTATTCTCAAATGTATCGCATGCATTATGATAAAATTAAGAAATCACAATGCATTAAAGACGTACATTTTATTAATTGTAGACTTAATGCGGGGCTTAAAACAGCTTTTTACAAAATATTAAGCACATCAAACCTATTTTCGACAAACGTTGACGTTGAACGTCATCACTGTTACATTAATAGTATTGTCTTAAAATCCTTTGACATTGTAGATAATTGTCAAATTACAAAATGTCCGATTGAAAAGCTACAAAATGTCTTGCAATTGTAATGAGACAACGCGTAATTATTACACATATTATGACACGCCGATGGATGCGATGTAATGAAAAAGGTAAATAAATAATAATATTCTCCGACTCTAAATCGAATCTCAAAAATTAAAGCTAAATTAAGTTTCATTCAAAGTATTTACGTATAGAATTTTATTCATTATCAATTAAAGCATTAATGTTTAGAGTTTTATTGGTTTTAGACGATTGTGACCACTCGGTATGGAGCCATAACTGGACTTATTTTTGCGTCATACGATGTTTTATTCTATTCACACGCCCAGGGCTTCATTCCCGTCTTGAAAAGGTGATAAATCTTTGTTGAATTCTATCGACCGTTGGGTTATTAAAGAAGACTTTCGTTACTGTTTAAAAAGGCTTACAATGTCTTCAAGTTGTTTTCGTATCTGCCACAAGGTATTGTGTATAACACTGCGCACAGTTTAAAGATTCGTAATTTGGTATTTGTATTTTTTTTTAGTAAAATTTACAAGTAAGTTGACCGTACAAAACTTGTATTGTACGCGAAATCTAAATTCAAGAATTGAGACTAAAGTGAAAATGAAAAAAATGGGGTTTTATTTATACTTATCTTTATATTTATTGTTGCCTTTCCATTTTAGTCTAGTCACTTTATTTGCTTAAAAAATAAGCTAGTAACGTCAAGTGTATGTTTAGGTCACTTTTCAGACAAAATATAGACCTACCTAAGCAAATTAAAATTTAAAGCCTTTGATGGGTGTTATGAAGCATTGTTATTTGAAACGCAAATTTTATTTTATGTTCCATTTTCGTTTATAATATCAAAGATTTCTTTGATCACATATTTATAAATAATTTTATAACTTGTCGTGACAGGTATGCGTTCCACGTGGTACCATTAGCCCTGATGGGTGCCACCTTTTCTGTGGTGGCAAATAACGCATTGCAAATTCGCAAAAAGGATGGCCCAATCAACTATCTACTAGGTAAGTGAGGATGTCGTGTCATGTCATGATGCCTTTTTTACATTAAAGAAAGTGATTAACTACAGCGACATCTATCGCTAATGTACCGAACGTTTAGAATGTTATCAAAAACCCGCGTGAACTGTTGCATACTTGTCTTGAATTGTAGGACTATTCATATAGGACGTGGATTCGGGTTCCGATCACAATACCTGTTTTTCAAAAGACGCCTACTTTTCTTTTGTCTCAGTAGCTGTATTTGTACTAAAAGAATATCGCCAAATTATAAATATAATCGGTATGAATAACACATTATTACGTAGTTTCGAACCCCGTGTCATGGGAAAGTGATAAGATAAAATGGAGTTCAGTTCGTGCTGAGCCGTCGCACAGTACGGACCTCTCTCTCTGCTCTCCCGCAGATGCGTTATTCTCGTGTGAGCGTATTAAAAGTTGAAGTCAAACAGTCGGCGTGACAGAGCTGCCGCGTTAGGCACAAGTGTCAGTGCAATTAGTGCTGTGTATCGTCCGGCAAACTCCAAAACCGAGTCTGACAGTTACTATTAAATATGTGTTAGTGTACAGGTTCCTGTATTGCATGTAAGTAAATCATATGACACACAAAAAGCCCACGTGGCATTTAGCTTTTAATATTAACTTGTGCTTGCTACATTAGGTGGCAGCTAGGTACTCACCTAGCGCTCCTAAAGCGCTTACACTTGTGGTCTTTATAGGCACACACCTCCCCACATAGGTGGGGAGGGCTAGATAAACTGTTCACCATGCCGGCGGGGAACGCCCCAATGGCTAACTTGGATGAGTATGACCCGCAAACTACCGTGAGCATATAGATGCGTATTTCCGCGCAACTGACCCCGATGGCTGGGCAAAAATCCACGCCGGATACAAGCGCCTTGTAACCGAAGGCAAAGCCACTGCGTTCGCTGGCGGGCCGAATAAATCATCCAAGCTGTCGCCTTCTGCGACACCCATCCGGAATCGTAGCCCGGTAATTACGCCTGCCCCGTGCAGCTTTCTTTCAGCGCAATCGGACGCCGAGGAAGAGAATCGGAGGATTTTATGGCCGAGTGCAAGGTCAAGGCACCACCACCGGTCGTAATTCACGACAAGGGCCACTGGAGCCGTGTCCTCACTTGGCTATCAAAAGCTAAGATCTCTAACTTTAGGTCGGCAAACACGCGAATAGGCATTCGGGTCAACGTAGAGACCTCGGATGATTTCCGCGAACTTACAAAATACCTACGCGAAAATCAAATCGCGTTTCATACTTTCGCTTTACCGGAAGATCGCTTACCCCGCGTCGTTATTAGGGGAATTCCTAAAGAACTGGATCTAGACGAGGTCCTCACCTTAAGAGACAGGGATATCCCGTCCGCAGGGTGCGATGTATGCGTCACCCGCGTTTTCGATTCGAAATAGACCTCCTTATGGTCGAGCTAGATCTTTCCCCCGAGGGAAAGTCCATTTTCAATATAAGGTCAATCTGTAAGTTAACCGGCTTGCGGGTCGAAACTCCTCCGGTCTAGTCGCGCAGTGTCACAACTGCCAACATTTCGGACACACTACGCGAAACTTCTTTGCTCGTGCGCGTTGTGTGAAGTGCGCAAGCCAGCATAGCACTCCGGAGTGCCCTAGGCCCAAAGATTCAGTCGAGCCGCCCGCATGCGCAAATTGCAATAACGTAGGTTTCGCAATTTGCGCATGCTGCGCTTTGTCCCTGCACCTGCACCGGCAGTTAGTGCTCCATGCACTAACTTCCGGTGCAGGTGCAGGCCTGTAACAATTAAAAAACCCGCCGCCGTCCCTCAGACAGCTGTGGCAACAATTAATATAGGGAAATGACCGGGTGAGTCCCACAATAGCGAGCAATAAACCTGCACCTGCGCTTGCCGCGCAAAACGCGTCACACAAACAGTCCAGTAATTACGTCCGTCTGCCACCCGTTGATGTTATCGCGAAATATTTCGAATTCGCGCAAACCGTAAATATGTCCAAACTATACGATCTGGACTATAAAATGCATCTGGCAATCGGCCCAATCGAAAAAATAAACGTCTTGCTCGCTCACGGCGAAATCTTAGACGCACTAAGCAAGTTTAAATAAGTACCGAAACAGTCACAAACAAGTAGGTTAACCGTATAAGATGGCTACCAACTTAGGTAGGGCAAAACCGCGCTCTCTAGTCGTATCGTACTTTAACGCGAACGGCCTTAAGAAGCAGCGATCCGAAATCGCCAAATACTTGCAGGATTATAGTATAGACATATTCTAGTTCAAGAGACCTTTTTAGAACCGTCAATAGCCAATCCTAGAATCGGTGGCAATAACATTATTAGAAACGACAGGTTGTCAGGACCGCTGGGTGGTATACTACAAAAGATCACTCCATATCGCACCATTAGAAACACCCACATTAACTAACTTAGAGAGGACGGCATGTCAGATCGCACTCACCGGCCATAGGCCGCTTGTACTTGTTTCCGTGTACCTGTCCCCATCTGAGAAGTTACTTAGATCCGACCTAGAGTTGCTTCTCGGCCTAGGTCCATCAACCATTATCGCTGGCGACTTAAGTAGCAAACATCCCGATTGGAATTGCATTACGCCAAACACAAATGGCAATAAATTGCTGGAACTCGAGGAGCCACACTGAACACAAATATAATAGCTCCCGGGACCCCAACTAGATACTCAGACTCAGGCATAGCCGCTCTAAGCACTATAGACCTGCTATTAGTTAGAGACGTCTCGCTCGATGTCGTATCGATAGAGGCACTCTGTGAGTTAGATTCTGACCACTTGCCGGTCTTATTTAAATTGGGCCAAGGCACCGGTGCGGTCCCTACGACCAAAACCGTAACAAATTGGCATTATCTTGAACGCAAACTCAAGGCTATGGACCCCCAAAGTTGCTCTAACCTACCGGAGGTTGTCGATAGTGTAGACAAAGCGTATATTGCCACATATCACATCGCAGTATCAATCTCATCAGCCATCGATGACTCCGTTCATTCTGAACGGCCTTCATCAATCCAAACCCCGCATCACAGGGGCCGTCTTCTTCGATGTCGCAAAGGCATTTGACAAAGTCTGGCACAACGGCTTGATTTACAAGATGTACCCTCTCAAAGTGCCAGACAGGCTGGTTCACATCATCCAAGCCTACTTGAAAACTCGCTCTTTTTGATATCGAGTCGAGGGCACCCTGTCCACGAGCTGACCGCTCCAAGCGGACGTCCCTCAAGGATCGGTTCTGTCACCTCTATTATTTACGCTCTACACGAGTGACATTTCTAAAACCTGAAGATGTCAATCTGGCACTTTTCGCCGATGACACCGCCCTCTATTGTTCGTCGCTAAGACCAAACTATATCTTTAAAAAGCTCCAGAACGCGATCAATCGTTCAGTCGAATGATTTCGTAAATGGAGAATCGACGTCAATCTCGATAAAAGTGTAGCAAGTACACTTTCATCGGTCTAGATTACGTCGTGGTTACACGATACCCCCGGTCCTCAACCCAGGCGTCAGGATAAGGCTACGCGCTGGCCGACACCAGACACTAGGGCAACTAAAACTCTACGGCCAACCGATCCCATGGGAAAGGAAGGCCGTAGAGTCTTCGACTGCAACATGTCGTTCAAAAGTCATATTCAGGACGATAGGCTTTGTTCGTTTTGACCTAACTCTCTATCTAACGAACTACTCTCTCACCTAACGAATTCTCACAGTAAAATGTCGCTCAAATATAAACTTATATTGTACAAGGTATGCATACGAACAATCATGGCTTATGCATGCCAAGTTTTCGCTCACGCATCCTCCACACTCCTAAAACAACTACAAGTAGTACAAAACAAATTCATCCGCTGCGCCACCGGGGCGCAGTGGTACCAACGTAACGTAGATTTACACAGCGACTGCTAATTGCCGACACTCCGCGAGCACTTTAAAAAGTTAATTTGCAAACACATAGATAAAGTAGTCAACCACAGTAACCCTCTGCTGATAAAAGCAGCAACAACGGCCGATCCAAACGCGTCTAGTCAAAAGCGTAGACCGCGAAACGTTCTCCACGACCCGGACGAGGAAGGGGTCGCTGAGACTCCGGACACAACGGCGGTCCCGACATCAGACCCTACACACCACACGAGTAGGGATAGAACACATTCGCCGAGTTCGCCCTCGCTTACGAGCACAGGAAACACACACACCGCGTACACTAGATACACCCGCGTTCGAGGGCGGTCCTCACCGCCCCCACCCACCGATTAATAAAGTCACCAGACCGTCGGCGTCCCGGTTTGTAAACTGATCGTCGACGATCCTTAGGAGACATAAACAAATGCCTAACCCACGTACCTTCTGTACGTCTGGCCCTCATTTTTAGCAAAAAAATGTTGGCCACCTAGTTCGAGGGGACGGAAGCTTCCCGCCATCTCTGTGTTAGATGAAGCTTATCAAAGAGAGTCTGGAAGCATAACATCCGAATCAAAAAAATGGAGTTTACGTAAAATAGATAATGTTACTGTTTTGGCGCCATTAATTAGTGGGTTATTGGCACAAAATCGCATCGACAATGATAGATTTTGTTTTCGTAAATCCGTGTCCAACTTCAGTATCGGTTTGCTATTTATCTTTCTATTACGATTGCAGGCGGCTTAGCCTGTGGTCCAATTCTCGGTGCGTACCTTCGATCTGGTCACGCGATGGTGTTGGGCGGACTCGCTTTTGGCGTGATCGGGATGCTGAAGAAGGAGGCGGTGGACCACAACTATACTATTTTCCCGGTGATACCTTCGCACATGGGGACGATAAGGAAGTGGCGATATGACCATACGATGGTTACGGACCCGCTTGACGGTAGGTGATGTTGTTGATTAATAAATATAATAAAACACGTGGTTTTGGAACATAATCATCATCAGCCTGTGTTAGTCCGCTGCTGGACATAGGCCTTCCCTAATGCACGACTAATCCTTTAGGGGGTTTTTACACCGTATCCCACCACAACGCTGGTGCAATGCGGGTCGGTGGGTGGACCGACTTTTTACATGCCCATCCGATGCATGAATAGTCTTCCTTTTTAGACAATTGGGCGATTGGCCCAAATTGTCCTTACTAACCAGAAAATAACGATAACACAAATTTATTTCCCCGCGGGATTTTATCCTAGGACCCCCGTATTATAAAGCAAGGGCCAATACCGCTAGACCACGGAGGACGTTAAAAAAAGTTTTTAGAACATAGACTTTTTTTAATAAATAATACATATAGGTAATAATACATGGGCCCTTCATGGACTGTGAAATGGGTCTGAAATGTCGGGTAAAGTACAATAAAAAATGTGGTAATTTAATGCTAAAAAGTCCCTAAAAGTGTGTTATTTATCACGTAAACTATTCGCGTAAGCTGCAGAGAGAATTTTTATCCGTTCGGTTTTCACAATTTATCAGGGGGTCGGCTGGTAACCCATTTAGATTTACCTGAACTAGAGTATATGGGCTGAGCGACATGCATCTGACTTCACAACCCAAAAAAGATCACATTAAATGGATGGATTAGTTAGTACATTTAACGGCACTGACATCCGATTGTACAACGATTGGAATTGTTATTATATCTTTTGTTTACGCGAATACTATACATTATTAAATGAAAATGACCTTTTACGGATTTTATCCCGTGACCACGGCCGCTGGAAAGTGTTCGAAAAGTCGGGAATTTTATTGTCATTTTATTTAATAATGATTAGAAATGTCTTGACAAACGGCCGACTTTTGTTTCATGCTCTGGCTCATGTTCCTTTTCGGTAAATTGGGTTATAGACCATATATAGACCAATAACAAAAAGTTGCGGTCTATTTAAAATGGCCTTTGAACCTTATACAGCTTTAAGAATGGGATTTTATTTTTAATTACCGATTAAATTTAGGAGTTAATTACAGACCGATGATATGTTTTTTTTTCTAGAGTTGCGACATACATGCGGCAAAGAAGATAATTAGTTTTCTAACATGATCTGTGATTATAAATTTGAAAACTAAATGTTTGGTTCCATGCCCGTGCATTGTGTTAGTTATTAATGTAGAGTATGTTAATGTTAGTGTTTGAATAAAATTATTTTTGTGAACATTTTGTTGTTATTATACGACTCGATTTTTCGTTTAGTGCAATTATACCTATAATAGTTTCTCTTCAATATATAGTACACAAAAAAATTAACAAAATTTACTTATACAGTCCCGTCGATTTTAAATTGACAAATCACATTGAAAATAATTTTTATCACTTTAATTTACTTGTAATTTTACTCATTAATTGTTCAAAGTGTACACCTGTTTTCTGATGCACAAACAACAGCACTTTCGCATATTGCTTTTCAAGCGTTCATAGAGGATTATTGCTATCGTTTTTAACAGTTTGAACGCACTTTAAATTTTGTCTTCTACGTGTTTTTGGGTTGCGCATGCGACACTGCGCTATCTTTGTCGATTATTACTGAACGCTGGTTGCTTGTGCGTGCCCACACAACCCCGCCCCATAGCAGGGGTGTGTTGGAAGGGTGTTGCGTGGATATTGTGTCATGAGGCTATTGCGCGTCTAAAGATCCAGGACGCTCTATAGAAGCGCTATTGTATAAGTTATTTGTTGTAATAGTGGTGATCATTTTGTTTTGATTATTACTCAGTTTTGGGACAAACATTAACCCAGTTTGAAAATCGGCCTATCGGAATATGTTACTGTTTCGGAACGACTGCTCTTAGGTTTGCACCGTACGAAAATTCACGTTGACTAAATTAAACAATATTTACGTTATGCCTAACTGAGATTGAGAGAGCGAACAGGTAACATAAACAATAACATACAATATGCTGATACAGCATGCTGAAAATTAAACAGTCTGTTGTGACTTTAAACACCAATGTAAAGGATATCAAACGAGGGATAAAAAGTTAAAAATAAAGCAATAATATTACAGCACCACATTAAATTTTATGCATAATAGTTAACATTCGTAAGAAATCAAATTTGTGCAGTCGTTTGTTCGAATCGAAAGTATCAACAATGGCGTTTCATGTATATATGTAAAGGCGAAAATAAACGACATACTTTGTAATATTATTACGCGTAAAGCGCAGAATCGGTTCAGTTCAGTTCTTTGGATTAGACTCTGCTATATGTTACAGGCTTCGTGAATGAACAAGGTCACAGGTAACAACTAAGAATTGATTATGTGCTGTGATAAAGCGCAGAATCAATCTTGTTTTTTTCAAAAATAAGGCTCTTTAGTACTTTTGGTAGTCAAGTCGGTGACATAAGTGACTAATACTCCTATTAAAGCTATAAATATGCTTCGGTATTGATGTGACATTTTAAAACAGACATAGAGCGTTGTGGTTGACGAATTGTCATCCAGTTGTCGAACAACGATTGACAGATCAATTCTGTTACACGTACGGGGCTGCTCTGTTGCTATACTTTGTTTACGTCAATTTGAAGTCTTATTAAAGTTATTTTAAACATTAACCATCTACTTGAGATACACAAATACAGGTACCTACAATCACTCTAAAAGTCTGTTGGGACGGCTTACATCTCAGGGAATTGGTGATCGGTTATCCCAAATTCAGGAAACTATAATGAAAATTTATTTAGTCTCCGTGCTGGACCCGGTTTCTAAAGCGCAGGCTCATACCACCATCAGCGCCAACAGGCTACGGAGACAGCAACGTTTGATAGTAATGTTGGTGACGCACCTCTATTGTCGCACTCCAAGTCAACCAACACGAACACGGAGAGAAGCGCCTTCCCAAGTTGCGTCTGCTTCTCAAGATCTCCATCCCGGTGGCCGATCGTCCAGCTGTACAGGATGTCATCCACGCATCGGTCCAACACAGGACACTGCCACACGTGGCAGATCCTAATGACAACAGAATGTTACGAAAAGTTCATGATAAATGTAAAATGTATACGCTATTACAACTTAATCTCAGAAAACGGTAAGCTTTGGCCTGTAAATAATTTAAAAGAGTTGTGGTTGCACGTTTTTGTGTAAAGGATATTGTTCATCTAAACATTAGAGTAATCTTCAGATTCTATGGCTATTTGAATGATATCACACCCTGGTAGTTATCTCTTCATTCCAGGCTATTTCAAAATGATATTATGTAGTAGTATTTCATTAATTGTTTTAAAAACAATTGAAAAAGATAAAGTCTCCCACTGAGTTTCTTATGCCAGTCGTTCTATGGCCATAATCTTTCGGTTCCAAATCGGAATGAATAAGAATGTGTAATCTTCTACATTGAATTAAGATATTTGAGTATTTGACAAAACAAGGGTTTTAAAATGGCTTCAGGATGTTTTTTAAAACTATACTGTGTGCTCGACTTCTTAAATGTACACCCGACGCATGAATCATCTGATTCACAGGTATTCGGGTGATCAGCCAGCATTTTCTGACCAAGGTATTAGCAACGAATAATTTGTTAATTCTCCGCAGGATTCGAACCCACGACCGGTACCGTTATAAGTTTTTAAGTTTTACACGAGTGCCTACGAAATTAAGATGGCCGTATGAGCTTTCAATAGATCTTGAACATCGTTCCCTGTAGGATTACAATCTATGACTCCCTGTTAGAAATTAATCAGACTTTTAAACCTTGAAAATTATTTGAACTATCCATGCTATAATGATTTCTCTTTAGGTTACAGGTCCAATGGCTTGGTCGCCTGATTCATACGTTACTACCCATGCTAAAATTATTTGATTTAAGGTTACAGCTCGATTAATTTAGTCGCTTGGTTCATAGCTTATAGCATCAAGGGTCGCATTATCGGTGATTCAGAATCACACAATTTATAATCCCTTAACGCAAGCTTGACAAAGCTGCTCGTATCTTATGCTCTTTAGTGTTGTTTAACGAACCTACGCTATTAAATCATGGTAGGTAGCCATTATATAGTACTAGCTAGCTTTGCCAACTACTATGTCCACGTGGACTATTGCAGCCAGAAACTTTTGCGTTTATAATACATCCTTTGCCTTTCGTTTAAGTATTAAAAATTGAAATATATTTTAAATAAGATATTGTTGACGAAAATAACACATACAACCGATTAAAAGTAACTATCTATTAGATATATTTAACTTTTTAATCAGTTATACATATTACAGATAAGTTGTTTAACTACGTCGATAGACCGATAAAACCAATTATTAATCAATCTATTGTGATAAATAAACAATAATAGCACAGTTTTTATGTTCTTTTTGCAAAAATCCAACCAAACAAAAGGAGATGGGATATTCTATAATAGTACATGGAATTTTATCTATTTTATTATATCCGATTTCTAACGTGCTCTAATTACTGTTATGGTTGAAGTGAAATAAATTAAATTCTTCATTTTTAAATGTACCTAGAAAAAATCAGTTTATTATGGATTAGTATGGCGTAAGTTGTAAATTAAAAATCCAATAGCGTAATTATATCATTACGAAATATACTGTCTTTCATTAAAATAATTAAAATAACAGTGTGTTATTAAACGATTACATTATGATATATAGCCGATACTGATAACATTTTTTTTGTCCGTTCGTTAATTCTGGCCAACCTCTGGAATGGCTGGTCGTGGAAAGTTGATGTAATTAGAAGTAAATTTGACCACATTTTAAAATCGTATTACCATGCAAACGAAGTCGCAGACAACACATAGTAGACTTTGCTTAGAAAATTTTACCTTCCAGTCAGCACGCGTATCTGATAGCAGCTCTGTTCGAAGTCGGGATCGTGGCCCAGGCTCCGCTCCCTGCTGATCGTCTCCAACTCCTCGTGGACGTTAGGATTGGATGATTTTCTTTTCTCACAGGTCACGTATATCTCTGGAAGTTTGTCGTAAAACTCTTGGTGCACTAAAGGACCCTTGGCGTTCTTAATCGCAGCGACTTCCTTTAAAGGCGACAGGATCGACCCGTGGGTCAGCACCCACCGATTGGAGAACATGATCCCTGATGCTGCCACGGTTAGGATGTTGGCCAGTTCACCGTTATCCGAGTAGTTGTACGACACCATCACACCCTCTACGCCCATTGTGGCTGAAAAAAAGTGGTTATAAGAGCTAACTAGTTTGATGTCTGCGTCAAATATATCGATTGTCTGACTTAAATAGTGCTATTTCTCTGTTTTTCACACTGATCCAATATAAAATTATCTACTATCTACGTAGGAAATGTTAAGACTGCAACTAAGCGAGATACCGAGTGCCCTTTTCTTTCCTGTCATAGTTCAATGAACGAGAGATTGAACAGAACTGAAAAAAGGCTGACTTTTGCATGCCTATTCGACGCATTGATCATGAAAGGCTATTGCATGATCACCCTGCTTTGCCCTAACCAGTTAGGAAGTAATAATGAAAAGCCATTAAATTTTGCATCATTCGAAGGCTACTTAATGACTGATTCATTATTACTTGTATTTACCACTAAACTTACTTAAGCAGATGCTATAAAAATGCCTTCTAATGAAGAATTAACTGCCTCCGTAGCCTAGTGGTATAGGCGTGTGCTTTAGAATCCGGAGGTCGTGGGTTCGAGTCCTGCGGGGACGCAACAAATTTTCATTGTTGTTTCCTAGTTGGTTAGGGCAATTTGGGCTGATCACCCATTTGTCTGAAAAGTAAGATGATCCATGCGTCGGATGAACATGTAAAAGTCGGTCCACCACCAACCCGCATTGGACCAGCGTGGTGGGATACGGTCCAAAACCCCTAATGGATAGGGGTGTATTAGGGGAGGCCTATGTCCAGCAGTGGACTATCAAAGGCTGATGATGATGATTAAGAATGATCATATTATGGATCTAAATATACTTTTAACATATTTTGCCTGATTATTGATGTAATAGGAATAGACGGTTTCCTATAAAACCCAGTCAAATAAATTATGTCTAATGCGACTATAGTTTTCTAACGAGACCGATACCTTGACTGTGACTAGGGAAAAAGGGTTCCGAAAGATTTATTGTCACTTTTCGAACCCTGTAGGGTTCAACTTTGTGCGACAATTATTTCCTTATGTATTGTAGCGAAACGTAAAGTATAGTCAATATCATACTATGGCATTGTTAGAAGTCGACTATCACTTGGTGACTGACCAATATGTCAGTCATTAAGTCGACTGGACAATTTGTCAATAGGAAAGATATTGGTATGAGAAGTCTGCGTAGCCTTCAAATTCCAAGTTTCACTTCACCCAGGTATAGATTGCAATATTCCCGACATTTCAGAACCATTTGAGCGTCCAAATAGTTTTTAGTTAATAGGAAGCATTTTGATCAATTACATGTAATATTGGCATATATGCATGATACTCTCCGGCATTCACGGTCTCAGGATATCTTCGAATTGTGATAAAACCCAACCAACCCCAAACCCAAAAACTAGATTTTCTAGGATGAAGAACGTTAATGGAGTTGATTTTAAACCATGACACGATTCCAGAATACTCGAGACGCCTTAAAAGGCCAGACGTTTTTTTATGACTTCGACGGTTAAGTATAAAATGTTTACTCAACCCTACAGATTGACATAAACTATTATTAGAGCTCACATAAAGATTATTATCAGCATACCTTCATAGCAAAGAATATAAAACGTCTCAGATTGTGTGGGACTTGAAAATGGTAGGTAATAGACCATTCCGGGCATAGAAGCGAATTGCATCTATTGCTAGAATTGGGAAGAGACGATAAATTAATTAGATAGAAAATACTGATAAAGATCATAAAACACATTCTTTGAAATATTTTTGAACGTTTTGACTAACTCTTAATAATTTTATCAGTTTTTGACTTGAAAATAGACTAGAGAACTAGATCTCTTTATTTTATTAATAACACCCACTTATAGCTGTCAACAGAACATAAATAACAGTATTGAGCACGATATTAAAAGTAATTACTAAAATACGCCAATTCAAATAGTCATCTTTTTGTATTAACTGCGCTCCTCCATGGTCTAGAGACATTTGCTTTTGATTTATAAATCGGAGGTCGTGGGTTCGAATCCCGCGGACAAACAACTCTGTGTTATCGTTGCTTTCTGGTTGGTTAGGACATTTTGGGCCGATCACCCAATTGTCTGAAATGTAAGATAATCTATGCGTCGGATGGGCAAGTAAAAAGTCGGTCCACCCACTAACCTGCAATTGACCAGTGTGATGGGATACTCTCCAATAATTCCCTAATGGAAAAGGCATGCAGCGTTAGGGGAAGCCTAAGTCCAGTGGACTAACACAGGCTGAAAATGATGATGATTTGTATTAACTCTAGCATTGCCACGGATTTCCGATAGTATACAATACTTTATTATAAAGAAGCATTAAATTGTTAAGTGCCGAATGTATTTTACCTACATTTTTTGCACCTATGCAACAATTTAAACAGTAAAATATAATGTAACAATGTTAATTGAGAATCTAAAACAGACTTTTGAATGAAAAAAATACTAGAAAAGTAAAAAGTATTGAACTCTGTATGTGATCTTATGTGAATAATACAACATTTTAAATATTTAACACCAATATTATAATGAAAAATACATCGGCATTAGAAAATTAACAAATTTGCTTCGAATTAGACGCGACAGTGCTGCCAACATTATAATCAAGCGTTTGACGTATCACATGCTCTTACTTCATGACTTGTCGATACGTTTCATGCGATATTTGTCGATTGCGCACTACATTGACTTTTATGTACGGCTAATATCCGCATGTCGCAAGCTAACGCGGCAATGGACGTGTAAGTATATCGCAATGCGAAATAGCACAGTTCAAACGGTAATACAAGGAGCACGGGGTGAAAAAACATATTACGAATTTGCGACATAAACACACCCTTAGCAATGAGTGTAATGAAGCACATTCAGCGGGTGGGCAATGATGGGCTGCAATTTGTTCTAGTATAAAAAGGCCGTATCGTTTGTTCGAAGCAGAAGTCAACCGGTGACATCTCAAGGGAGAGCAGTTCCAGCAGTCTTGGAATTTCCGAAGTTTTACAACTTTGCGTCTAATAAGGTAAAAAAAATGTGTAATTACTTAAAAAATACATTGGTAATGTATGTGAATATGTGTACCATAATTTTGTCAACTTCTAACAAGTTTCCGTAGTGTAGCGGTTATCACGTGTGCTTCACACGCACAAGGTCCCCGGTTCGATCCCGGGCGGAAACAGTACTTTTTTTTTGTTTTAACGATTTTTTTATAAAAATGTTAAGTGTTTTTTAAAAGCTAATAAGTGCTATTTAAATAAAAAATGTAAAACAAAAAGAACTCCTTCGAGCCGGATTTGAACCAGCGACCTATGGATGACTTTGAATTAACCACTACAGTCCACCGCTCTACCAACTGAGCTATCGAAGGTTAGTAACTAAGGTTCAAAATTGAAAGCACTTTCTTTTTTACATTAGACAACATTTTCTTAACGAAAAGCCGGTTTTACATACTTAACAAGTAAACTCTATTTGAATGCAATCTATACATTAACAAAATCCCTTTGTAAGGTCAGATTAATACGCAAAATGATCTATTATAACAATCTAATTACGCAATGACCCAGATCTATCAAGTCATATCTTACTCTATGCAAATTAGTTGCAAAACTATATCATTACATTCGTGCCAAATGCCAGATGATACCAATCTCATGTTCAGCGAAGCGCAAACAAGACCTTCAGTGCCGCTACGTATTATAAATATGGTGGCAATTATGCTTAAATAATAAAAAATAACCCTAAAAATATTAAAAATAAATAGTTTTTTTTTTAAGTAAAATAACAGATTATAAATGTTATTTTTTTTTTGAAAAGTAGACAATATTATTTAAAAATATTAATGAACATTAATAAAATACGTTTTTATTTTGTTTTTAATCTAGCGCGGTTAGAGAATAATAAAATAAATTCGTTTCTTTTAAATCTATAATTTACTTTTTGTAAAATACACAGCAAAAATGGCAGGGTCGGAATGTCAAGTCAAAGATCATTCTATTTTTACGCTCGATATTTTAATGTAATCTTAATTCGCACGCTTTTATCGATATTATGTAACATTTTCGAATATTACTTTGCCGCGAAAGATTACATTTTTTTATTGTAGTTAGAGCAAAGATCATTAATATCTATATATAATTTTAAATTAGTTTTATATAAGCTTTGGAAACTTAGATACTGTCTACGATTAATAACATTTGTACATACAGTGTTGGATTTAATTATCGGGCGTAAAAGTAAAACGATCTTAGACTTGTTCTATGTCATTTCAGAGACATTTACATGCCATATTGAACATGAATGAATTGGGGTCTTTTAATATATTTCCGATACAATTATACTACACAATAACTAATATTTTTTTATAAAAGAGATAAAAAAATACAGGCTTCATGGCAAATTACGTACAATTTTACCATCACATTGTTAAGCAATATCTTGAGTATAATTGACACTGTGATTTTATTAATATAAAATCTTTAATCATTAAATAAATTCCCTAATTTAACTTTACCGACTAAAATGAAATTATGCAAAGTATGTAAAGCTTTGCCTTAAAAGTCTAAATGAATAAAAAAACCGTACAAGTGCAAATTGACGCGCCCTCAGTTTTGTGCGCACATATAAGTTCAGGAATCTCTCAGAAGTCTCTGTTCCGTTACTTGTTTTTTAAATAACGTGTGCAATTTTTGACTTAGTAGAAAGAAAAATTTTTCGAGACTTTTAAACAATTTTTTTATTTTTTCTATAGTCGTAGTGTTTCTACTAAAATTCGTCGCTTGAGCGAGCAAATGTTCTTCGAATTTTCTGTCCTTTTGGTTTGTTATAGCATATTTATTTCAAAGCAAGATTGGTATTTAAATAAACAATGTCTAATTTTAATATTATATTTGAAAGCACTCTCATTGGCTAAAGTTTATCGCCACGCGATGCTCGACCAATACGAGGGGGCCATACGTTTTGACTTCTTTTTTTTATATTCCATATTTTATTCGGCTTTAATATGGTCACACTCAAATGTTTAGTTTCTTAATCGGCCATTATCGGCTGTCACAACATTAACACTGTGCCTATAACCGCGAAGATTTAAGTCAACATTAGCCATTATCGAAACGGCGGCTGTTTTGATGAATCACATCATCTTATTGTTCGGAATTTGCCGCTGCTTGTAGTAAACAATAATGATGCATTATCTCATATAACTTCATGAAATACGGAGTTCATAGAGGTCGACATACTTATTTGACATCGGGTATTGCACAAAAGATATGGCAGGTGGCGTCCTAATAATATATTGATATAAGTTTCTTTGTTTTGATGTCTCTGCTGTTTATTTTTGTTGACTATACATACTTACTTAAGTTTTGACGGTCTAACCCACTCAATTGCTGATAGGAGCTTCCCATTGGTGGAAATAGGTGGTGTGACAGCCGCGCCTCATTCGGTAACATTTAACCTTAAAATTTAAATAGCAACGCAAGTGATGTCCGGCTATACTTATTACAATAAGTTCATTCGTATAATAAGTGAAAGTTAATGCTAATTTAGACTGTCAATTTTAATTACCTATACGGCCTCAAAACTGCTTCGCTGCTTTTTCAATGAAATAGTTTTAATAGAGCTGTGCTCCGTAACTTTTATCGCAAAAATCGAATATTGCGCACTTTGATATATGTTTAAGATATCTCCTACTAAATCATGACCTAAAATTGAGAATCAAAATATTAAACATTGGTTTATCGATTTTACCCAGAAATCGTAGCTTTCAATTGTATATTATGATTAAATATATAAAAAATATCGTACTTCTGACACTATAATTTATTATATGTGTATACAACGTGATAAATTCATCCAGAATGTTTTCCAAACTATATTTGCAAGCCACCACTTCGCGTAATTTTTGGTTTATTCTTAACCCGCCACCAATTGTATGACCTTAAAGCTTGTTCCGCTAGTCCTTGCTCGAATTCGGCCGTGTGAACGAATCGAACGACTGTACAGATGGCTGAACGATCGCTATATGTATATGTAAATATGTAGGCATCTTATCAACACATCTGCGATGCCCGACGTAACCGGAATGTGGCGGATCGAAATTACACTGAAATCTAATATCCCTGAAACGTGCCTCGGACTTCCACCGCTTATAACTAATCTAGAACGTAACCTGATGATGTTGGACATAAAGGTTTATGTAATATTTTCGATTACTAGTGGAAGTGGTTTTTCCTTTGTCGCAAATTACAATTTAATTTCTCGTTTACATAAACTTTTTGCTTGATACGTTTTTTCGTTGCTATTTAAACACGAGGCCTCATACATTCCTCATGCTCATACATTCCTTTTAATATCTTAATTGGTTCCTGTGTGAGAACGGAAATTGTACGCCCCAAAGCTTCGGACACGCTCAACCGATCCAATTGAGCAAACGAGCGCGGGCGTTCCAGGATCCGGTCCCGTGACTTCACGAATTGCAGCCTTTTGTTTGTTCTCCTCGAATCCGCGCCGCGATTGGTGGCCGCGTGACACCTGCTGCGGCCTATTTATTTTTTAAAAATATGGCGGATGCGCTTTGACAGCTCGTGTCAGATTTTGGAAAAAAAAACTGTGGCGTAATAACCTCCAAAACGCCGAACACCGTACGTTTAACGCCTCCAGCAATTTGAAGAGACAAGCGTAACGATAAGCCCACGACAATACAATAATGGACGCTCTTTTGCCTAATGGATAGCATCCTGCACGACCGGAGCGCAGTCCAGTCAATGCTAAGAGCCCGCTTCTGCCGCTCCTGCGCACGCTTGTCTGTTTCACAACGGGGGAACGCCACCGGCTTTGTTATAATAGCACGTAACGAGTTACTGTCGGCAACCTAGCGTGGGTTTTGTCTCGCGTGTCACCCGCCAGCGCTACGCGGCTGCCACTGTCGTGCAGCGAACCGTTGCATAGAGCGCGCGATCGTAAACGAACATGAAAACCCTATTACGACGCCCTAATTGCTGATTCAACTGAACGGATGCAGTGTTAAGGATAAAGTGGGAACGTTCACCATACACGAGATAGGATCATCGCGCCGCAGTGGATTGTGACGGACATGCCTAAGCTTCGACGGCTGGCGTCCAGTGTGAAGAAAAAGAAACCACTTTCGCCGGCCGCGACGCTCACTCAGTCGCACAGTTCCATTTGCTTGATGCGATAACGTTTTAGGTGAGTGTGTTTTAGGAGCGATTAGCGCGAAGTGGGAACCGCGATCACAATTAGCATTCAGGTTAGTCGATTTGTGCCAGTGAGTTGTTTGAAGTCGTAAAATGTCGCGTTGTATCCGTTCGCTCGCTGCTAATGGTCAGTGAAGGTAAGCGTTTTGCGATTATTTCACGATTGTAGCTTAAATTCATCACGTAATTGTTAACTGTGGCTTTGTTATAAATCGGAATCGTTGGGTGTAGATGGTTATGTTAGATTGCGTGATATTAAAACAATGCTGTTGCGTGTAACAAGTGCAAGTACCTAGTATTTGTAACAGCGGTCAGCGAGCCAGTGACCCTGATCTTCAATAATACACGTATAACAGATAGAAACTGGTGCAAATAATAACATTATAACGTAAAACCAGTACAACTAAGTTTCGTGAACCTTTGAGGGCAAAGATCATTGTGATACTATCTTAAGATAATTAAACTTTAAAATTAAGTACTCAAAAATTACATGATTATAATAAAATAAAAATTATTAAAAAGAAATACAAAAATATATATATAATATTGTACATATGCTTAACAATACCTTTGATCCGTTGCGTTTTTGAGGTTAGAAATTCTTTTAAAATAAGTTTAATAATCACTGAATACTAGACACATCGTTTGCAAGCACCAAACACATACTGAACACGCTTGCACAATGTTCTTTTGATATAACGTGATGTTTTTATTTACAACGATATAAATAAAATTCTATTACTCTAAGCGCTATCAGCTGATAACTTTATGAAAACAATAACTTTGGCTTTTGAGTGAGCTCTGTCGGCAATGCGGTGAAACTGGTTGGTACAACGAATAGTTTGGCAAAACGTAGTACTACACATTATATATAGATGGCGCTGTTATACATTAGTTACAAGTAGTTTTGACTTGGTCTCTTTTTTATTATTTGTTTATGTAATGTTTGATTTCGAAAAAGCTTAAGTGATTTTAACTATTGATGTTTCTACCAGCATGTACCCATATTCTTCTAAAACACCAAAAAAAAAAATTTTAGACATAGGATATGTTGGTATGCAGAATTATTATAAAATTTTCGCTGTACTCTAAATTGTAATTTAACATACGGCGAAAATTTTGGAAGAAGATTTTTTTGATTTTATTGAAAACTGTTTGCTTTCGTTAAGTATTTTTTCATTTGTCGTACCGTTTCGTTTCACTGGTTTATTTTTAAAACATGAAATGTTTATCCTTTATCTAACGACCTTCTATATTTTTTTTCACATTGCTCCAATCTTATTTATTTAAATCAATTAATGACAAACCATAAATGTAATGGGTTTATGTTAAATTGTTTCTTCTGTTAACTTTGTTATTAACTGTTTACATTTTTTTGTACGAAATGTTTCAACGGAAATGTATGACGCTACAATGAGATATGTATGGAAATATAAGTTACAGTATTATAATTAGTCTGTGAAACGGAATACAAATGGTAAAACGGATAGTTTATATTTTAGGTCTACAAACTAATCCTAATGTTAACGATGGGCCAGCAGTCGTAGTCCCGGTTTAACTAAAGAAACGATACATACGAAAGTATTGAATTGTTATTATATTTTTGTAAACAGTTTGCCCCTCCCCCACTTAAGTCGAGTTTTACAATTATTTTACATGAAGAAACACGTAAATGTAATAAAAGTGTTGTAAAAATATAATTACACTTCTTACATATTATAGTATCTAAATAAACTAATATTGAAATATCTGTATGGACGAACGTATATATAATATAAGATATTTTTTGCCTAGATAAGTAACATAAAATCAAATCTGCACTCTTTAACAAAGGAACTGGACTCTTTCTATAATCATATTGAATGTTCTTTTTAACATTTTTTAATGGTATACCCATTTAACTAAAATATTCAAGCATGTGAGATATTTTTATAGATATATGTAAGTTATATAAAAATATCAAAAGCAATCGTCACCGTTATTCACTGTAATGAAAAACATTTTATCCAGAATTTCAAATAACAATAGAAAATTTGATTGGAAAATGTGTTGATTCAAAATGGACGCTTAAACGTGTTTCAAAGTCACGATGTTAAACACGTTCTTTTTTCGTGTTTTCGTTTAAAAAAAAATCATTTGCACGTTTCTGTTTGTTTTCTCTAGCAAAAACTAGAACGCATTATTTCCCTTAATTGACTTGTATTAATGAAAAAGCATTTTTCGGTCGAAACCTTTGATATGAACTTCTATGTAACATGATTTATTTTGCAATTAAAAACGTTAGCTTAGGTATATTAAACAGTCAATCCTTTGCAAATAATATAAATTAAATAAGTATGTTATTATTTCAAATTAGAAATTTTGTTCCAAACTTTCTGTAGCGTATCCATCATTATTTTGTAACTCGTGGTCTTCTATAGCCTGTTTAGCTTTTTGTTACAGTGTTGTAAATATAGTTAAGGGGAGGTTAATAGGTTATATTTTTTTTATTTCTTACCTTCCCGAATGTCCCAACCATAATCCCTATAGCTCTACCCTAAGGGGTCGCAATTTATTCTCGTATTTTATTAAATATCGTCATCATCATCAGCCCGTGTTAGTCCAGTGCTGGACATAGGCCTCCCCTACTCCAAGCCTTCTCCATTAGGAGGCTTTTGAGCCGTATCCCACTACGCTGGTCCAATGCAGTTTGGTGGCTGGACCAACTTTACTTGCCCATCCGACGCATGGATTATCTTGCTTTTTAGACAATTAGGTAATCGGCCTAATTGTCCTAACCAAGCAGATAACAACGATAACACAAAGCTGTTTTTCCCGCAGGATTCGAACCCTTGAACTCCGGTTTATAAAGCAAGGGCCAATACCGCTAGACCACATAGGAAATAGCTTATATTTATGCCTATATATATATATATATATATATAATTATAAGCCTTATATATAATTATAAGCTTCTATGTATCTACTATTCTATTAATCTAGTTATTGTTAAGCAGACCGTTACATTATATATGACACAATACGTTAAATTACCTGCTTCTAAACTATTTAAGAGAAAAATCCTCACTCTGTTTACGTAATTTATTCCCTGTTCTATTTGGCCGCCTTTAAGATATTTCTATCATTTAAATCGCAATATTTTCCCTGTACAGACGAAATTATTTTATAGAAAAATAATAATGTGAGTTCTAATTAAATGTTTCATTATCTGTGGAGTACACCTAGCCTAATACGTAAAAATAGACATAATAATGTTTCGAACGATAATCCATTTTCGCTTTCCAAACTAACTAATGCGAAATATGTATACATATATGCAGTATGTAGTAAATAACGACATAATGGCTTATGAAACATATCGTTTTTATTAGAATATACTTAGCAATATACCCTTGTTTTTCCTTTAGATTAAATTGTTTATGAAATAATGTGGCGAGACGTACAGAACTTGCCAGTTAGAAATAAGCCGTGACCAGAGGAAATCCCCAATGGAAGTTCGTTTTGTTTACCCAATAATTATGCTGGCTACAGTGCCCTCCAGACCGGAACATCGTAAACTTTGGAAATACCATTTTTTTTGCAGAAAAAATATTTCCCTGCAAACAAAAAAGTAACAGCTTCAAAGAGGCTATTATTATAGCGAAGTTAAGATACCTTTATATAACTCAAATAATAATAAAATGAGAATGCAAAAAAAAATCTATTTTCTGATCTGCTATAAATATATCAATTAAGAGTTAGCAAATAGAGTACAAAATTTGTTTCAACGTATTTATGAAATGCACTACTTTATCTGAACGATGATTGATATGTAAAAGATATGCGACTAATGATAAATATTGTTACGTAAACATGAAGGTCACGTATAGAAAAAAAACATAGATAGTACGTATCTATGGTTTTCAAGTCTTTATGCTCGTGGAAACGGTAGCTTCCCGCGAACTCTGCGTGAGATGATGTCTACCATAGACAAGAGTCTGGAAGCATAACTTGATAGTTAACAAAAAGTCCTTATGTGCACAAATTTTATGGCGTTTTGTGTAAAGGAATAAGGAATAATAAAAAGAATTTGAAAGAACGACTAAGTGAAATGAAAACAGTGTAAATTTTATCAACGCAAAAATAATTCCCTTTTGAAACGATGTTAATTTAAATCTTCGAGATTTAAAGTTACTAGCCTATAGATTAAATGAACTTTAAATGAAGTTTATGATTGGGATTGATGTGTGAAACGATAAAAAATATCTCTTTTTACGTAAACATACACGTGTTTAAGTAAAAAGAGATATTTTTATACTAAAAAGATAACTACAATTAAATTACGGACTCTAGTAATTGTTAAGTAGCGTTTTCGTGAAGACAATCATACTTTGCCTTATTGTTTTGCTTCAAGAATACTTTACGAATATTTAAGTAATGGCCTTTTATAACACAAAAAAAAAGATTCTTTATATGTAAACTGCCTCCGTAGCCTAGTGATAAGGGCGTGTGCTTTAGAAACCGGTTTCGAATCCTCCGGGGACTCAACAAATATTCATTGTTGTTTCCTAGTTTGTTAGGGCAATTTGGGCCGATCACCTAATTGTCTGAAAAGTAAGATGATCCATGCGTCGGATGGGCATGTAAAAAGTCAGTCCACCCAAAATCGTGCATTAGACCAGAGTGGTGGATACGGCAAAAGCAAAAGTCTCCTAATGGAGAAGGCGTGCATAAGAGGAGGCCTATGTCCAGCAGTGGACTAACATAGGCTGGTCATGATGATGATATAATATCACGGGTCTGATAAACAATAACTAGATTAATAGAATAACTAGACACGGCCTATATTTATATTTAAAAAAATCCTAATCAAAAAGGCTGGTAAAACTCTAAGCCGTATTAAACACTGACAGCGTCGTCATTAAAGACGCTTACAGTTGAATTGTCATTGGAGTGTGACATTACACTTTCAATAAATATAAAAATTCAATAACTGATTCTGCCTCGGTATACACACATACAGCGATAGATTCACCCATATGATTTACACAGTGGGTGTGCGAAACACCGCGTAATAGCATCAAAGTGATAAATCAAATATTTTCCTTCTGCATTCGAAGTACATTAAAGCGTTCCGTCTTAAAGTGACGCAACGTTTGCCTGAAATGGGCGGCAATTCACTGCAAACATTATCAGTCACAATCGATGACGGCCCATAGACAATATAATTGACATTGCACCCGCAAATTAATCGTTGGAAGCGGAAAAATGGCGGTACGGTTTTCCTGGTAACGTGATTAATGGTGTTGCAATAACTTAAAAATATGGAACGGTGGTTATGAGTAATGTCGTCTATATTTAACGTTTTCCGGTACTGTACTATGGCAACTTTCTCTGTGCCAAAAAAAATCCTTTGTTTCTGTCAATAGTCTCTTGCTCAAGAGTTCTTACAATTTTGGGGCAATTTAAATGAATGAAGATTGTAATGAAATGGTTAATGGTGAACTTATTAATTTAGTTTCAATTGCAAATATCAGAAATGACCTGACGATGTATCAAATATTTACTAGTTACGACAGTGTGGTGGTCATTTTATAGTATAAAAATTTAATATCTTTTACATTGTGTAACTTACTGTTTAGTATAATCAAAATCCGTTGTGTATTTTCGGTTTCAAGCCTTTGGTTGGTCACAGTTTCTACCCTTTATTGAATGAGATGGCCAGCAAGATATGCACACAACAAATGCAGCGTAAAGCACTATAAATCCGCCCGTTGCCTTAGAAACACCTCTAAAACGGCTTTTTTTTCTTTTTTTGTCTACGCAGACAGACGAGCAGTTGGGCCAACTGATGGGAAGTGGTCACCGACACCCATAGACATCGCCCATACTAGTGGTATTACCAACGCGCTGCCTACCGTAACACTTAGGGTGTTAAGTCTCGTTTACCCAGTAAATACGCTGCATGTTGTACAACAAACCTGCCCTACAAACCGGAACGCAGCACGTTTTTACACTATTGCTTTGCCGCAAAAATAGGCACCACGGTGGTACCTACCCAGACGATCCCCTGTAAAAACGGGGACCTGCCACCAGTAAAGCTTTACTATTTAAGTGCTCAAAATTATTGAAATTTACGGTAAACTCATTACATAATCGAACCACAATTTGCCATCATCAATTGTGCAATACAACTGTCGCCTTACATAGTACGATTAATTGCAAGCAAGAGACGCCTGTATCAATCAGTCAGCGGGTCATTGAAATGGCTGGAAAATGACTCAAGGCAACGGAAACGAACCGCGTACTGCAATTCAGTCTAATGGAGGATTTTAGGTTATACACCGCCACAGCATACCTAAGTTGCGATCTAGACTTTATACACTGGCATTTAATTGATTCTACTAACTTCTAAGTTGCCTTGTTTATAGCTACGCCTTGTGAACGTGATCAATGGGTGCTATTAAATGCTTCAAATTACTTTGGCTTGATCGAAGAGATTCATTTTAAATAACAATAGCCCATAACGCTTAATAATTTTAGTTAGAAAAATTGTATTTTCACAAGGACGCACTTAATTTGTTTCTATATTTTTTAACATCATGGAACTCACGAGAAAAGTAAAATGTTCGAAACGTTCACGTTTCAATTAGTTTTGTTATTGTCTTCCCTCTTTAAAGTCTTCTCCAATTTAAACGTAATTGATTTTGGAAATGGACCGCGTCTCTCACGACCGTTTATATAACACGTGACTCTCTTGTAATTATCCTTTACAGAATTCTATTTATTTGTTTATATAATCGGGTGACACGTTGAAATTGACAAATAGAACATAACCTTATAAAACGGGCCACGACTTAGCCAAATACTGTTAGATTTTAAATGTTACATCTGTATGAAATTAGTTATCTAAATACGTCACCTTACTAACCGGAACACAGAGGTTTTACATTATATGATATTTAGGCAGAGTTTACATATGTTTAGTGGCAAATACTAAGATATCCTAGTCGTCTCTCTTACAACCCTAAACAGGTTATAGTAACTAACTGTTTCACAATAGATGTAATGAAATTTTAATAAACTGAATAACGGCATTGTCCACGCAATGCTATTTAATTATAAACAAGTAAACAAGACTGAAATACAAAGCGTTAATAATAGTGATGTATAGACAATGACAACGGAAGGAGTTCACGGAAAACCCTAGTGGAACTGCAATTGGAAAATTGTCCCTTATCGCGACCGGTTTTGGCGCCAGCTCAGCTGTCAGATTAACACCGTTTCCCGCCATCGGTCACGATCACAGATAACATTTCGAAACGGCTAAGCGATCTCGTGCCAAGATTTAATATAAAAACGATAAGAGGTCATGTTGATATATTAAAAATAAGAGACATATTTAATTCGATCTCTTAAGCGTTTTTACGCCGGTATTTTTTAAAACTCTTATACTTTTTTGAATTTCTAGACATCCATTTTGCATATCCATACAAACAAAAGAACATCCCATGAACACAGTATAATATTTTTTTTACGATAGGAAAAAACAAAAACGGTAAGGGCTACAGTTTATTTTGACAGAGCTTGTCAAAAAGTACTCTGTCATTCTCTTTTTTGCCTTGTTAATATTTTATGGTATTAAAACAGATCCATTATTTTTGTTATTTTTAGTATTCTAAACAGACCATCGTTTTAGGTTTGTCTAACATATGCGCCTTCGTATGCAAATCGGCTATAATTAAATTATTACTATTAGATCTATTCGGTGCGAAATTTTAGTGCAGTTAGAAAATTGGGATTTGTAGAAATATATTTTATTATAATTTAAAATTAATTATTTAATAACTTTGCTTAAATGAAATACGAAATCATTGTTATCATTGCCACAACTAAAGCCACAATGTATGGCGTTTTTTTTAACGTAACGACCATAACGTAGTGATATGAGTTTTCCAATTGTTTGTCACCATTTTGTCGCATTTATTACAAATAACTCTTTTCTTATTCGCTCAGCTATGGATGAATATCGAATTTAAATTTATCCCGTATGAAGCAACGATTTTGATGATATCCCCACCATACTAATTAATGATTCCAATGATTCAGCTTCCTTTAAAAAAATCTACGTTCATTCGCAGACTGCTACGTGGCATTCATTCTGCTGCATGATGAGATGATGATTGTCACCATCTTAGCGATCTCTTGATTTTTCCATAACGTGCTAATGATCTAGTAGTTTAAAAATTCTTATGTCAGCAGGAAGCTTCTTGATTTAGTTTTCTATTAAAGAGTATGAATGAATCATGGGTGTCATATGGATTTTATTAATGTTCTAATAACGAACAAATAACTATAAAATGATTCGTTGAGCAAGGTATATTTCGTTAAATTTGAGTTTCTCTTTTATTAATAGAGAAATGAAAAAAACTTGTATTAATGGGTGTCTATCTAGTTTGTTTCTTATTAACATATTCTTAAACATCACAAAGCATAACAAAAATCATAATAAATCGAAAAAATTAGGTATCGATGACTTTCGTTGCTTTTGCAGTGTATTTATTCACTGATGTAAATTAATTGTTGTAAACAAAATCTTTCGCTTTGGTTATTGTGTAATTAATGATTACAATAGAAAATAATAACAACTTGGTTTATAAAGACTGCAGTTACATTAGTTTGATCAAGTTAGTTATTAAAACATTTAATTTGTATTTACTCAAGTTTTAAAGCAGTAAGTAAAATGTATGTAGAGGATCGGTATAAATAACTTTAACCATTTATTCGTTACAGATGTACGTTGTAAATAGTAGCCTAAACTTGTTCATGTGTCAAGCTGGGTAGCTGGATTGTTTTTTGGAACACACTGATATCTTTCGATAACATCGTTGTTTCTTGCCTCGCGTTTTCACTGAATAAATTAGTTTAAGTTTAATACCTTTTAGTACCCTATTTGTCTCACCGTTGTAGGTCCCCTGTTAGAGGAACAAGTCAGCAGTTTACAAAATGCTAGCCTATTGTGCCAAATATGCAATTGGAATCCAGACTTAATATGTTGTTAAGGCACCGCAGCCAGCGTTTTACTGGAAATCGGAGTAATCTTAGTGTTCAGAGTAGCAGCCGCGTTGTGCTACCACTGGAATTGCTAATGTACGCGTCATGATCACTTCCCTCAGGTGGCTGACGCATCAATTCTGCCTCCCAGATAATAAAAGAACGATTTAAAGTATGTAAATACCACTATAAGGCTCATAGTTTTAAAAATTGCTAGGCCATTAGTATTAATTTCTTTAATGTCCTTTCGAAGACAATAATGACTACTATAAACATGCGTACGCATGTGTTATTTGTTTTAGAACTTTATTATTGATCGATCACTAATCCTGTCAGTTTGTATGCTATGTTACAAGTTCAGATACGCATCCCATCACCTTTCATTTGTCTGGTGAGGACACTTAAATGTAAATTTTCCTCCTCCCTAGCATATATGTTACAAGTATGTTGTATGAAAACTGTAAAAGCTTATTTACGAGTTTGGTTTATTTGCTTAGTGGCACTATATGTGATAGTTCTGATTTAATATATTCCTTAGTATAGATAAACAATGGATTGACTACTAAACAGCAGGCTGTGTGACCTGACTACATTAAATATTGGTTCTTTAAGACACACTCCTTACTCATTAATTCATCATCAGCTTGTGTTAGTCCACTGCTGGACATAGGCATTAGGGGGTTTCTGGATCGCATCCCACCACGCTGGTCCAATGCGGGTTGGTGGATGGACCGACTTTTTACATGCCCAACGGACCTATGAATCATCTTACTTTTCAGACAACTGGGTGATCGGCCCAAATTGCCGTAATCAACTAGGATCAACAATGAAAATTTGTTGAGTCCCCGCAGGATTCGAGCCCACGACCTCCGGTTTCTAAAGTACACACCTTTACCACTAGGCTACTGAGGCAATTATATTACTGCGGTGATTTTTTTAATCGGCTCCCAGTGCTTTAATGCCAAACACAAATATATTTACAGTATACTTCATATTATGTTCAGGTGTTTCATAAGGACTTTTAGTTTATACGAACTAATAATGAGAGACGTTTACGATTGTAGTCTATTTAGAGACACTCCTCAACCCACATAAATTACAAAGATTACTCTGTTACGTTAGAATTCTGAAGCCCAGCAGCTTAGTGGCGACTTCCTTGATCTTAACGCTAATAACGGACGGGTTCAAAACTAATAGTAGTAATTTTAATGCCGAAACATCACAGGCAAAGAGGTATTTATAGTTTTTTCTTCTGATTCAAAAATGCATTTGGAATACGTAATTTAAAGTGAATTTTTAAGTGTGTGTCATATCCCCGAAACAGTTGATAATAGAAGAACATTTGTTTAACAAAAGATCTAATCCGCAAAGTAAGACTTAGTCCCAAATATTTGACCTTGTTTAAGTAGGTTGACTTAAAATGATTGAACGTAGAAAAGTAACGGTACATTTTTGTACAAACCAAGCGCAGAAAATTGTTGGAAATGTATAATTGTTAAGCATGTCTAATTGTTTACGAATCGCATTTCTCATGTTTTAATATAAATTTTATATAGCAAGTAAAACTTAGTAGTTCCTCTTAAGCAAGGAAAAGGTAGTGTACTGTTGCAAAATAGTAGTTTAAAAACAGTCTCATTTGGTCTAAATAGCATCGTGGTAAATTAACTAGTCCAGGGTAAACGGAACCATGTTCATGAATCAAGTTATTTCCAATCAAGGTATTTCCTATTAGTAAGTATCGCCTAAGCCCACTGCTGGACGTAGGCCTCCTCTAATACACCCCTATCCATTAGGGCGTTTTTGGACCGTATCCCACTACGCTGGTCCACTGACTGGTCCACTGACTGGTGGGTGGACTGACTTTTTACATTCTCATCCGACGCAAGGATCATCTTACTTTTAAGACAATTGGGTGATCGGCCCAAATTGCCGCAATCAACTAGAATCAACAATAAAAATTTTTTGAGTCCCTGCAGAATTCGAACCAGAACCTCCGATTTCTAAAGCACACACCCATACCACTAGGATACAGAGGCAGTTAAAATAAAGTTAGAAGGTCCCTTTTCAACAGAGGATCGTCTGGGGAAAACCACTACGGTACCTATTTCTGCCACTATTTAGTAGCGGATTGAAGGTCACCGTAGCCAGCATATTTACTGGGTGAACCAGACATAACATCCAACGTCTCACGGTAGGCAGCGCGTTGGTGATAGCCTTGGTATTGCCGATGTCCAAGGGCGTCGATGATAAATTTCTTTACGTTCAGTTTCTAACATACAGTTTGTATCACTTGAATACTGCTGAACGTTACATCTATCATAATTCTTTATTCATAAAACATGGAGATGCTTTTTCTGTCGTGGTATATCTAAAAAGAAGTGGACATTTAGCACTTGAGATAATCAACTCTTGAAATCATTCGAGAGTTGATTATCGGGCCGTTATTCGATAAGAGAGAGGAGCGACGACGTTAAATGATTTCGATGACGCAGATGATAAAAAAAAGTAACGATAAAAAAGGAACGGTTGTACGTTAATCTTAAAGTGATGTTAAGTCGAGTGGTAACTGTTCATTTTGTGGTTAGTTAGTTTTTTTGGTGGTCGGATGCCAGTTGCTCCGCATAAAAGCTGCCGTTCATGTCAATCCGGATGGATAAGCTGAATCCATGATGACATGGGATTATGGCTAGAAAAAGTGTTAGTATATGTTAGTGCTTTACTGCTTTTTCCTGAAATTTTCATCTACACTATAGCAAAATATTTGCTCGGGCCATGTAGCGTAATTGCTGTTATCAGTACACAATAGCTTTATATTCGTCCTAGAAGTTATCACCTTGTTGCATCGTTGTTTGTATCATATTGTTGTATAAGCACTGAGAAGCCTAGTGGGATAGGTTTGCGCTATTGAAATCGATGGATGAGAGTTCGAATCCTGCGGGGACTAAACCACTTTCCTAGATCAGCTGATTGTCGGATGTCGAATGGGCATTTAAAACGTCGGTTCTGTGTCGTTATCCTTCCCATCTCATTATGAGGGTGAAGAGACAGGTGCACCTGTGTTTACGCATACACTTTGCACCAAAATATCTTCTGTGTAGTTCCCTGATCTCTATTATATATCGGTCGCCGTTAGGTAATCGGCTCGGAGAGCTTTATTAGTGTCATTAATTGCTGTGTGATTCGTTTATTCCTGGAACGTAGAGCTCATCGCTCACCGTATTATTGTTTTCGCCATCCGCTCTTGCGAAAACGGATGTTGTTAAACGTGATCTGCCTGGATCCGCAGCAGGGTCAAGGAGATTCATGGTAGAGGCAATGCACTGAGTCTCCACGTGGAGGAGCTTGAATGCTCTCCAATATCTAGTCCGACGTTGGCATAAAAAGGTGGTAGAGTCGACATAGAGTAATGAAGTGCTTTAAGTTATACATGTATATTTATTTTATCTGCTCGTTGACAGTAAGTAGCACTAAATTAACACTTTATTGCTGAATGTGACATTTCTGTTAAAGATTAACACTGTAAGGTCTTCTGCTAATCGGAAAAGCTATAAATATTTTTATACTGCCTCCTTAGCCTAGTGGTATGGGCTAAAGCACACAGCCTTAGAAACCGGAGGTCGTGGAGGACCCTGCGAGGACCTAACAAATCTTCAATGTAGTTTTCTAGTTGGTTAGGGCAATTTGGGCCGATCACCTAATTGTCTGAAAGTAAGATGATCCGTACGTCGGATAGGCATCTAAAAAGACGGTCCAACCCACCAAACTGCATTGGACCAGCGTGTTGGGATACGGTCCAAAAACCCCCTATGGAGAAGGCGGTGCTTTTGGGAAGGCCTATGTCCAGCAGTGGACTAACACAGGCTGATGATGGTAGACAACATTCAGCCTCATATTAATTATATGATTAATATTATAATTAATGAATATATTTATGCCTCGGAGCGTTCCGGTCTACTCTGCGGTCGAATCCGGATTTATTTTTTTGAACATGACCATTGGCGCTATGCGTCAATGTTAGGTCACTTTTTGCCGCCTTTTTTCTCTAATTTTTTTGCTCAACAATAGACTGGCTGATGTAGACGTCAAATATTGACAATTCGTAGTTAGACTAACCGCCAAATTTATTTAAGCAATATTAACATGGTGATCAGACAAATGTTAACTTTTTTGCTTTATGTCTAGCACCATCCAAAGAATCAAATAGTTGTTAATGGTCGAGTCGTCTTCAGTTATCTTGTTTTTATGTTTTAATAGTTTTTATCACTCGGCTTCTCACGTGTACATTTCGTACATTAAAAAAATAAGGCGGCATAACATATTTTACTATGTAAACTACGATTTTTGCTATAGGATAAAATCTTTACTGGACATTTTCGCGGGATTCTTAGATTCTTTCTTTGATGAATCGGTTTATTTTTAAAATTTTTCAAATCAAGTATTTGGTTGTGTTAGCGAATTTAAGCTTAAAATACTAAACTGATTTTACTTGTATGTAATTATACGATTATGCAACGTAATTTAACTTGTTATATTACATAGCCGTATTGTAATTTCAGTTGACAGCCTCCGTAGCTTAGTGGAATAGGCGTGTGCTTTAGAAACCGGAGGCCGTGGGTTCGAATCCTGCGGGGACTCAACAAATTTTCATTGTTGTTTCCTAGTTGGTTAGGGAAATTGGGCCGATCGCCCAAATGTCTGAAAAGTAAGATGACCCATGCGTCGGATGGGCATGTAAAAGTCGGTCCACCCACGAACCCGCATTGGACCAGCGTGGTGGGATACGGTCCAAAAAACCCCCTAATGGATAGGGGTGTATTAGGGGAGGCCTATGTCCAGCTGTGGACTATCAAAGGCTGATGATGTATGTGTATGTATGTATGTATTGTAATTTAGCCGCCTCAATGGAACTTATTACATTTTGGAAAAAGTTACTTTTATGTGACATTGTTGGTTCATTTCAAAATGTTGTGTAAATATACGCTCAATAAATTTTATCGAAATGTGTTAATATTTATATAATAAGTTGCCAATGTATCAAAACATCTTCTCAGAGCTTTTTTTTACCTTTAGTAGTATATTTTTTACTAGCAAGAAAAACACGCCGCGACGGATTTAAGGTCAATCTATCGTTGTGATTTTTTTGTCTGTGGCGCCAATTTTTTCCATCCGGCCATAATTTATCTTTTTATTATCTGTTAACAGCTATAAAACTGGTTGATATTAGAACTTGTATGTTTTTCACGAGTGGCGGTTTCGCGTCGGTTTTTTGTGTATATTTTTTGATATCAAATTTATTGATAACAATTTTTATATTTATTTTAGGACATTATTGTAAAGCGATTCTGTTTTCTTCAACAACTCCAATCTTCTTTAGTTGATTTAAAGTAGAGTAATTTATAATTTGTGTTCAGATGATTTTGTGTTCAAGAGTTGTGACGTCAGATGCAGATGCCTTCTGATTGGTGAACCGAGGCCACGTTCAGTCACCATTCGATATTTAACCAATGAGAGAGCCCGATTTTTTGGTGACAGATAAGTTTTACGTTAGACTTTGTTAATATAAAACCTGTACTGGCTGAAAATGCATACAAAACTTGGCTAAACTTTAATATATTGCCTTGTTTTTACTATTATTATAGCGAAGGTGATTCCGTTAGGCTGACCGCTAGGGCCCCTTTGGACCACCTCGCATAAGAGCAGCGTGGTGGGATACGGTCCAAAAAGCTATAATTTCCACAGAGCGAATAGAATATGATGTTGATGGCACATAATTTTTTATTAGAAACCACATAAGTACTTGTCGAGAGTGAAGTAAGTATTCATTCGTGAATAGATCACGTTATTACACAACAGGAATATGTAGTTAAATAATAGGGTTTTAAAAAAAGACAATATCTGTCTGCATGACTTTTGCAATGATAAAAAATACTTTCGTTTAGTAAATAAAACAGGATTAACCAATTGAGACTTGGTTGACGAAAAATCTATTTATAAATTAAAAAAAAAAACTGTTAAGTTTTTAATGTTGTGTATAATTTACACGGCTAGTGGAAAAAAATAAAAATAGAACTTGGCTGCATGTAGAGTTGTTTTCGTTCGCGTTCAGTGCAAAGAGCAAACATTACATCGCGTTATGCAGTTTTTTATTGCAGTTATGGGTTATGATCTATTACACGAATTCGTTAGCACGTTTATGTCAGAACAAATATAGCTAAAACCGTTTGAGGTGCATTATCGAATTTCAAGTGATAATGATTTAGACGCTTTTAAAGAAAATTAGAAGGTTGCGTCTGTCAACTGCTGGACATAGGCCTCCACAATTGCACACTTCGTTAGGGGATTTTGGACCACCATCCTGGTTAATCCTATATAGATAATGATAGACGATAATACACATGATTATATTTAACTTTAACTTTGATTGAGCTAGACGAAATAAACAATGTGTCACTCTCTCACAGGCATTGTGTCTAGGGAAAACTTGCTTACTCGTCTTACCATTAAATGCAATAATTTAAATATTTCTTTGTTTTAATGCGAAGTAAATTCTTTATTTCACACATATCTCCAAGGGCAAAAAGCTTCGGTACAAGATTTTGAATCATCCTTAAAACTGTTACGTTTTCAGCGCGCTCGTTGGGTTGCCAGATATTATAATACATTTTGATTATAACATTAAATCCAGCGCTCGATGAAATGCAAAAATAACAGCTCACGACTGCACGGAACACGGCCTTATATCGAACGACGGCAACATGGCGGCCATGACTTTTGGCGGGCTCTACGGTTATCTGTCAAACTTTTTTTTTTTAATTTATTTTTTTGCTCGACGTCTTTCCCCGCCAGACGGTGCTGTGAGGGCTTTGCGTCATCGTCTGCGCTCGCGGTCTACAGCACGCTTCGGTGAATTGAGCCGAATTAAAAAGCGCCCATTAAAACGGCTCCGTGCGACTGGCAACACGCGACAGTCCGAAAAAAAAAATGCCGATTAGGTTTTTAATCTGTCATCGTTTGCGGTAAAAATTTTGGCGGTAAACTAGCGTTGTGTTGTGTTCATATATATTTTTTATACATAAATCAATTTTATTAGTCCGAAATTTATAATTGCTTTATTATTAAAATAAAGTGAAAACACAATTTTTATGAATTTTGCAGTTTTCTTCTAATTTTAATATTCTAAAACTAGAACTTTTTTAGTTAAAGTCATGCCAATAGTGTCTCGTAAAATTGTTTGTACTTCACGTCTATATTTGTAGCTTTGGTTTTGTTTATTTCAGCAAATCCAAAATAGTCGACCTCACTAAGAATTTTCTAACTACTCTATCATTTTTCTATGTTTTCTATTAAGACGATGAGTCGATTTGAAGCATTAATCATTGAATGTAATGAATACAATCTATAAAAAAAATAAAGTTTAAGTTAAGTCTAAAGTTCTTGACCAAGTTGCATTTGAATTATGAATTAATTAAATAGAATAAAAATCAAATAATGTAAAGTCCTCCTAGACGTCTCCGACTACAGCGGCGATCTATATTAGAGATCAGCCAACTGCGCAGGAAATATTATAGTGCACAAGTGTACGGGCAGATACAGGTGCGCTCCCTACCCCTTCATAATCATGGTCCGATGGAATGGATAAGCGACATGACCGGACAGAGATCAGGTGCAGGACCGACTTTTAACATGCCCGTTCGACGTATAAATCCATAGTATTTTACAGGCAATCGGGTGATCGGCCGCGTTGCTGTAACCAACCAGAAAACAACATAGATTCGATTCGAACCCACGATGTCCGGTTTCTAAAATCTAGGGTTTAGGCTACGGCAGCATTCGCAACGCGATCTTAATTGTTTATATGAAACAATTAATACTTTCCAATCTTATTCAATTAATCAATTCATTCGAGTATTAGTTATATTATTAATTTAGTGAAACTAGCAGACACGCGACGCTCCAAATGCGATGGCAACAAGCCAGAGGTTGCGATCCCCGTCTGGCCAACCGAAATAAACGCCCTTAAACTTGACTCGATAATTCAAAAAGAATAATTTAACAATCATATCAAAACGCCTCTTTATTACCGGTATTAGTATTGATGTTTGCTTTTAACTTTCAATAACACAACGAGTCAGACAGAGCGGGTGGTGTAATTGCTGTGGTGGAAATAGCCCGCTGAGTTTCTTTCGCCGGTTCTTCTCAGTTCCGAAGCCCCCTATTCCAAAACGGTGGCGGCGTTTGACAATCAATAACCATTATAATTTTTCCATGCTGAATAAATTTAATTAAATTTTTGATTGATTGCCGTAGAATGGTTTCTGATGTAAGATTAGACAACAATGTTATACGCCGTGAATGCATTGGGTATGTTTTACTTAATGATATCACGTGCAGTTCTACCATTAATTTACATAGACCGATTTTATCGAATTTCATCATCATCATCATCATCAGCCTGTGCTGCGGGACATAGACCTCCCCTAATACACCCCTATCCATTAGAGGGTTTTGGACCGTATCCCACCACGCTGGTCCAATGCGGATTGGTGAGTGGACCGACTTTTCACATGCCAATCCGACGCATGGATCATCTTACTTTTCGGACAATTGGGTGATCAGCTCAAATTTCCATAACCAACTAGGAAAGAACAATGAAAATTTGTTGAGTGCCCGCAGGATTTGAACCCACGACCTCCGGTTTCTAAAGGACACGCCCATACCACTAGGCTACGGAGGCAGTTTTATCGTATTATATTTATACAGCGGCCGTGGTCACGGGGTAGAAGTTGTCGTGAAGAAGTATTTTTATTCAATAATGAGTAGTATTCGCGTAAACAAAAGGAATAATTAAGAGGAAACTGTCTCAATATAGTACGCCGTCATAACCTAATAGCGCGAAAAAGTTAACCGTTCCGATCGGTTTTTCCCGCCAACTCCGAAGACAAACAAAAAGATGGCTGTATTACTCGTGAAATATATAATTTTTAAATCCCTGACTTTGAGACTGAAACAAATACTGTTTAATAATCGCACATACCGCTTAAGATTGTCTTTTAGTGTAACTCTACATTCTATCTATGCTTGCACATTGTTGGCACTTGCTTAGTTTTTTATACGAGCAATTGAACGTTGAACTGATGCGTCGATGCAAACAACGAAACTTCACCAATTTGGGGCCAACCTAACGTTTTTACTTACTGTACTTACTGTGTTATATTGAATATCAATTTTGTATCTTATTTAACTCTTGTATAGATTCAATCAGCATTTAAGTCAGTTATAGTTTAAATAATTCAAAGCTTTTTAGATTGTGCTCATTAAGCTTTCGCGTACTCAAATACGTATCCTCATACTGGGCGTTCAAAAACGAGGTCAGTGTTAGAGAAGTTTAGCATGTCGCAGCAAAAAGGCATCGATCTTGCGTCAGCCTAAAGTGACCATTGCCGCTCACGGTACTGACGGCTTGTCAAGCATTGTTGCGTCATTCAGTGGACAATTAGCACCAAGAGAGCGTAGTATGCCTTTGGTTGGAAGGCGAGTGCTGTTTGAGCTATCGAAAGCGATTACGGCGACTGGAAATAACGGTATACGGTTAGAAATGGAATACGGCTGCCGTTGCTTAGCAGTACTGCCCCTTGCTTAACTGGAGGTCGTGGGATCAAATCCAGCGAGTAAAAGACTTCGATTATCTTTGTTTTCTGATTGGTTAGGGTATTATGGGCCGATCGCCTAATTGTTTGATAGTAATGTGATCGATGCGTGTCATGAGCGTGTTAATAGTCGGTCCCGGTACTCAAGACCATCTTTGGCGGTCGTTATAAGACGACAGCGGATTGTTAAAGACTTCGTTTCTGCCTGAAAAGCAGCTAAGCAGTGCAGCATAGACATCCCTTATACGTCGCTTGTGCTTACCTTGTGCTTGTGCTACCTGCATCCACTGTCTTCCTGCAAATTTGCACAGGTCCTGCGTGATGGCCAGGACGAGGCCAGTAAAACGTTCATCTTGGCATATTAAAAGCGACTCCATAATATCTCTAGAAAATGGTTAGAAGAAAGAATAAAACACGCTTGCACCCACATATTCAAATTAACATTAAAAATTTTAGATTGGCGTACATCAGTGAGCGTAACTTTATATATATACCTTCAATAGATTCATTTTATAAATAGGCATCGATTTTCCTTAAACGTTTTACAAGTGGTCGTAACTGGATTCTCCCAAATGTCATTTAAACTATTTTAAAGTAGCGAAAAAACCACTGCGTACGTAAGTTTTCCGGTTGTAGGTCCCCTGTTTACAGGAGACCGTCTGGGTGGGTACCACCGCGGTGCCTATTTCTGCCGCGAAGCAGTAGTGTGAAAACACTGCTGTGTTCCGGTTTAAAGGGCACCGTAGCCAGCGTATTTACTGGGTAAACGAGACTTAACACCCTATATCTCACGGTAGGCAGCGCGTTGGCGATACCACTGGTGTTGCTAATGTCTATGGGTGTCGGTGACCACTTCCCATCAGGTGGCCCGACTGCTCGTCTGCTTGCGTAAGCCATAAAAAAAAGTGATTTAGAGCATACTGACAATGCTAAAGTTTGTAGATATTTACGCTTTCATATTTGCGCTTTACTTTGCTTGATTTCAGTATACATCAGCCCCTGATTACGACCAAACTAAACTCTTTAAAGATCCCAAACTGTTTTAAATCATATAGATTAATTTAATTAGTAAAAGCATCAAATGAATAAATGAGATAAAAGCATCGAATGAAATTCCCTCAAACGATTTTGAACTCGACACCATGTTGATAGAGTGTTTTTTCTAAAAACTACGCATCAAACGTGATTCAGCGTAGTTTCCCAGTGACATCGAATTATGAGAAATACAGCCCCTTTTAGAACTCACCTTTATTAATTAACGGAAAGTAATGGAGTTCTGCGGTTTGTATTTAATATGGATTGGGCTCTGTAATGGTTTTGATATATCTTGTATCCTTAAATAGCTCGAGGGTCAATGAGTATACTAACATATTTTTTAATTTTTCATCATCATCAGCCTCGTGTTAGTCCACTGCTGGACATAGGCCTCCCCTAATGATCCACGCCTTCTCCTCTCTTTTTCATCACACATCGTATCTCTTTTTCGGGTTTTTGGACCGTATCCCAGCACGCTGGTCCAATGCTAACTAACTACGTGACATATTACCTATGGTATATATTTTACCTTAAAACAAATAATGAATTGGTAATCGCCAACGTCCTCCAGTTGTACATATTTATATTAAATTACCATGTTTATGAATTGTTTTAGTACATAATACATTTTTTTTAAATATAAATGGTAAGCCTTAAGAATCTGTGGTATTGGTTAACATGAATAATCTACATCTGTCACGTTACCCAAAAAAAGTCAGCGTGGAACGAAGGGTTTATGGGACTCCCCGGCTAAGATGGTGTGGCCAGTATACTCATCAAAGTACTAGCGGATGCCGTTTTATCGGGTCGCTTTCCGATGCCAAGTGCAATTGTTATAACAATCTCCGGCAACCAAAGATTATAACTGAAGTATTGGCTAACTTAAGTAATACTTTTGAGGGCCGAGGAAAAAAGAACGGCCTATTTTCTCCAAGAATGGAGAGTCAATGAATGGCGGACATCCTCTGGGCGGTTGGACATCCGCTGTGTATTTTGGGTAAAGGATACAAGGCGCATAGTCAGGGCTATGATGACCACGGTTATGATGAAACGACAATTTGCACTCAACCATTCACTACTCAAAAGATTGTGCCGTACGACATTTTGGCGCAGCAGAATTGACACATTTCAAGCCCTTTCCTCACAGTGATGAATATTTGTGTGTGTCTTTACTCATTGCCAGCTACGCGGTATACCTCAATAGAAAATTGTATCCTCAATGTAACGTCTTGTGTTTGGCCATAACCTAAACACGGGGAATAAGTACAATGCGTATAAGCTAATTATAAATTTGACGTAAGTTAATCTGCCTCCATAGCTTGGTGATAAATGGGTTTGTTTTGTCCTCAGTTCGAATCTCGGACTGAACTATTTCGGGCTATTGATTCGTAGGTGGTTAGAGAAATAATGAATGATTACCTTGTTGGTGTGAGTCGGATGGTGATGCAAAGTTGGTCCAAAGTTTGATCTCTCACCAATTGTGGATACCATCCCAACAGACTAAATTAGGGGTGAAGAAAGGGGGAATTGACAGGAAATAAATAAACGTTTCGTAATTTGGAAAGGGGGGAAAGTAGTTTAGGTTTTTCTTTAATAGAGATTACTGTAACTATATCAAGTGACAATGTCTGTCTGTATTTAATTTAATGCAATATGCGCGCGGGCTTAGCGTCTGCAAACAATTGGTCAATGATGATATAATTCATCATGTGACGGATGCCGTGTAGGTGCTTAAGCTGCGTTCACAAGGTATACTTCACTTTTAGAACCGTCAGGATTTAAATAATCTAGAATCTATAGATTTAGGCTATAGTATTATAACCACAATGTATAATAGGCGTGGTGGTTATGATAATTCCAACATAATGACGCAGCTTTATCTTAACTATAATAATTAGAAAAGAAGTGATCAACCCAGCTATAGTGAAGCGAAACAAATGCGGTTCGTCCCTAAAGTTGTAAGGTCTGTGTTTTTGTTTTGCTTTAATGCTGAAACTAAGTAGGTTACTCACAAAAATACCTCAAAGTGACTAAAACTTTACTTAATCGCAAGTAAGTTCATCTTGATAATACTTAAATTAAAACATATAGGAGTTGAGCATTTTTTTGTATCGGTTAAAAAGAGCCTATAGAACACTTCCTTATATTATAAAATCCCAGTAAAGCAACGTAAACATGCACAGTTCAAACAAACGTAGTCATTTCGCGGTTTTTACTAAAATAAATTGTATTTGTAACTTATTCATGTTGTTTATATTTGTCGATGTTGCCAGCTACCTTCTAAATATAGTGATTATGTTTGCTGTTTTATAGAGCCGCTTCCGTGGTCTAGCGGTATTGTCACTTGCTTTATAAACTGGAGGTCGTGGGTTCGAATCCCATGGGCAACAATTTTATGTTATCGTTGTTTTTTGGTTGGTTAGGACAATTTGGGTCGATCACCCGATTGTCGCGTCAAATGGGCATGAAAACAGGTGGTCAGCCAACAACCGGCACTGGATCAGTGATCCCTATGTCTGCTACAGTGGACTACCACAGGCTGATGATGATATTTTATGGAGTAGGTAGGACTATAATCAGATATATGTTTTAAAAGAGGCGATGTACAAAACCTAAGTTTATGTACCATGACCTGCTTTTACAAACATTAATATTTATGTACACAAAATAGTTAGTCCCCAAGTACTGGATAAAACATGTTATACGCTTATTTGTCTAAATAAATGTTTTTGTCTCACGCGAATATTTGAGTTGTTCACTGTAACTTTGTCGGTGAAACGGTCAAATGCCTTAAGTATGAGGTTTTTCCCATTCGTAAACATCCATCCATCTAATGTTACTTTGGTAGTGGACGTGGAATTTTTCGAGGCAAGATTCAAATGCAAAATTTTCCTAAACATCGCCGCTGAATACCTGTATTTTATGCAATTATTGCGTTTCAAGTGCACGTAATTACAAGGGTTCCATGCTTGCCCCCAGTGCATATACAAAAAATCCTAAAGTGTTCGGATTAGAGTCCTAAATGCCTTGACGTCGGCTCGCGATGAAGTCACAGTCGGATTGAGTTTTATAGGGTTCAACGAACTAGTTAATAAACCTCTCAAGATCACTTACACTGCTGAAAATATTATAATTAATGCGACGTGATGTATACGGTTCGTCTGTAGTAACAGTCAACATTTTAATTGGATGGAAGGATAACTGTTTGAATCCAGCATGTAATTTACGTATGTCATAGCGTAGCAAGAATTTATATTTTGTATTCTACTTAAAAAGAATTTATATCAAAGTAATTAAAGTTAGCTCTATACATTATTTATTTGTGGCATAGTCTTTCAGTAAGTACACTATTTATCTATATATATATATATATAAAAGAGATTCCCACCTATATATTGACTCATCACGATACCTCTGGAACCATATGGCGTAGCGACTTGAAATTTGGTAGGAATATTCCTTTTGCCGAGTAGAGGCTGTTAAGAATTTTACAAAATTCCACCCACAAGGGGGTTTGCGGGGTTGCTATGCATTATATAATTATTTCCTATTACGCAGTACTATGCATTATAAATAAAATTTACTTTTTTTTGGATTAATCGCGTAAATAGAGGACTTTAAAGTTTTTCTTTGTTCAATGCAAACGCATTTCTACTTTCATTAAATTAGCGCTGACTGTGAAATTCTGTTTGCGGGAAATTTAAACGTGAGGATTTTTTATCTTGCATAGTTACACGTTTGCGGAAGTAGTTGTACCATAGTCGATTTACTATTAAGGGAAATCCACTTTATACAGATAATAAAAATAACTTTCATATATTTCTTTTCCTTTTTCCTAAATATCCAACGTGATTACTTACGACTATGGAAGTAGCACTGCAGTGTTTATTTCTGCTGCTCAGTGGGTAGTTATAGAATTTGTGGTATTTTTAAAAATATTTTATAGCTGAAGCATATCCTTTACCGTCATATATACCTTTTACTTATCATATAATATACAACCATTTAATTACAATCATTTCAAATAATATACAAAAATTCTATATTAAGCTTAATGATCGTTTAGATAAGTTTATGGTTTAATAACTATTTCTGCTGCACAGCGGCTTGTTGGTGTATAACACAAAAAAATGGCAAAAAAATCGATCATCGCTTAGTGTCATTTAGACATGTTCATACACACACACGTCGTATCATCAGCCTGTGTTAGTCCACTGCTAGACATAGGCCTCCCTTGATACACCCCTATCCTTTAGGGGGTTTGGACAGTATCCCACCAGGCTGCTCCAATCCGGGATGGTGGGTGGACCGACTTTTTACATGCCCATCCGACGCATGGATCGTCTTACTTTTTAGACAATTGGGGGATCGGCCTCCGGTTCCTAAAGCACACGCCAATACCAATACTAGGCTTCGGAGGCAGTTGTTCATATCATACAGAAAAAAAATACTTATCAAATTTAATCGTCGCTTAGGCACGCTTGACGCTATTAAATTGACTCCTACTATAATTCGCCGAAAGGATCGCCTTGAGGCACCGTTCACTTCGACCTGAGCTAACTATTAGCCTATAACGAATTGTCGAGATGCCGTTTCCATCTTATTGATCGCCCGTCGCCAATTTTCACGGACAACCGGTCGCTTATCGACACCGTAATATGTTAATCGTGGTCCGTACGTTTTGAACGATTACGCGTTATGTGTGTCAAAGGATTTGCGAAATATCGCTGGTGATGTAAGCAAATAAATTTTAACAAAATCTTAGCGTCTGTAGGCCGGTCACGCGATCAAAAGAACCGATGGTCGATGGGCCAATAAGGAAGACGGAGCGTTTGTCGACCACCGACCAGGTGGGATGGCGATCTTCGAGCAGTAGCCGGTTCAAGTTGCCAGCGAGTAGCATGGGTTCTACCTTTTTGGCGTTCATTGAAAAAGGTATAAGCTATGACAGCGGAGACAGATAGAGGCTACTAATGATGATGATGAAGATGAAATCTTAGTAATGATCATGAATTCATCAGGTCATAAGCGATGTGCTTTCCGATAATATTCTAATCAAGGTTTCATTTACCATCCTGAGAAAACGTAACATATTGTCTTCGAATTGAAATAAAATCAGAAATATACAGTTTTCGAGTGATTCCTTTAAGGCAAAACTCAACACCGCCTTTTTCAGTCCTATGGACCATAATACCAAACAAAATAATCGCATGTCATTTGCAAAGAAAGCATTTACTTAAATGCTAGTGTGTTAATACTGTAAGGTTGTGAATAATATTTGATTCACTATCATGCAATAGATTGCTAAATTTGTGTATAATAAGTGGTTTTACTGAAGCTTCTTAAGCATTTTCTTTTATTTATAATGAATATGGTAATTTCCTTGTAACAACATTAAGTTCAACTGTAGTACGAAACTCGAAATTTCGCTGTTTAAAATTTCTCCTTCAACGAAGCAGAATTATTACGCAATATAATTTTTGTACGATTGTGGCTTATTGTAAACATGACTAAATGTAGTTTCACTCGATTTCACGATTGGTCTTGTTTTCGGTTTAAGAGAAAGTTTGTCGAGATGGTAAAGCAGCCCAAACATCCCTATTATGACTTAGTTTTTATTCTTTAGTTGAATATTTTTTCTTCATACTACAATACTAATCGCGTATGCTGAAGACAAAGAATATTTTTGACGTGACAACGTCTTATGAATTCTTTCAAGATAGGGAGGCACTCTCGAGCACTGTGTCACAGCTCCGCTCACGTAACGCTCTTTATAAGCAACTATAAGAGAAAGTGAGAGGCGCGCGTCTCTATTACTCGTGCGCAGTTGGCCTGCTTAAGTGAAAGAGAGACAGAAAGAAAGAGAAAGAGGGGCATGCTTACCGGTTCATGCCTTGCGTCTCTCTTTTACTCGAGAGTCGAATTTGTTATTTGAATATTGTGAACTTCTATTATTATTTTAATCCTTCTTCCAACTATACGAATGTGAATGTTCACATTACAATCATTGTACCACTAAAAGACGTTATCACGTATAACTTTCGCCCGTATACCGATTTTACAGGCAACCATTTATTTTGCATTGCAGAGAAATATGCGTAAAATCTTTAAAAAAAGATTTGTCGTTTTATATTAGTAAAAAAATGTACAACATCGGCTAGTTGTCTTATATTCGAACAAAAACAATAATGTTTCTTTAATCAGTCCCACGCTAATGAAACCAGTCACCTTACCAAGGCTGCATGATCCTAACCTTTGCTTTAATGCGGCCGAAAAGAATGCTTTCTCGGTCTATGCATACGCCAACGTTCGTTGTCAATTGCATCAGAAACGTTGACCGTTCACCTTTATAATCGACTCGTTAAGAATCTAGAACATTTAAAAATAGTGTAGACGTTTTTAGCTATTTTGTAAAAATTATTTAGTTTAGTAGTAGTTTATTTTATATGTATATGTATTTATATAATATAATATTTATATATATATATATATATATATATATATATATATATATATATATATATATATATATATATATATATATATGTATTCATATATAAATGTGTAAGTATGTATGTAGATATATATGTAGTTAGTAAGTATATGTAATATGTAAATTCTATTTATGTAATACGTAATTATGTTTGTAGCTGTATATAACTATTTTTACAGTTCACATTCCCTAAACTTACAAAAAACCGTATTCTCGTTTTATCTCACTCATGCACCTACCTAATTTTCTCTGTACCACCCTAAGGTTGACTGGTAGATAATGCCTTTAGGCATTAAGTCCGCCATTGTACTTCTTGTGCATTAAGCTTTAATAAATAAATAAATAAATAATTTATTAACTCGTTTTTATTATAAAAAATTCAAGAAAGCTGTTTCCGTGTATATACCTGTCAATGTCTGTGGTATCCTAAAAATGTTGAAGGATAATTAGAAGTTGTTGCGCTTACTAACTTCTTTAAATGTATTTTTATTATTAATATTGTATTTATGAATCATTTTATAAAATTATATTTAGTTAAAAGTATAATTTTAAAATTTATAAATTCTTTAAAATAGGCTAATGCAATATAAAATATTCTGAGTAATAAGAACCCTGATAATAAGTAATAAATAGACTTAATTTTATCGTGTTTCGGACAAACTGCATTTGACGTTTTTACGTTTGTATAATTTTAGTAAGCAAACTATGTTTATTTGTGCTGAAACAATATTTATATAATTACAACGTAAATAAAACCGTCCGTACAATTATTAAGGTAGTTTAAAAATTGAGTCATCGTAGTTTTCGTTTACAACATAATGGTGTATTATTCATTATGTCATTTTGGTTATATATTCAGCAGTCTTATTATATAGTTCGAATTAAACTAAATATTTCATCATCATCAACAGGTTAGTCTTACGAAGTCCACAGCTGAACATAAACCTCCTACATGAGCCTTAAAATCTAGTGTTACCCGAGAAACTTCTTGATATAGTACTTTAGATTTGTAAAATAAGTTATTTAACATTTAATGCTATGTACTTATATGTTGTAATCAAAAGCCTTCGCATGTAAGGAAGATTTAGATTCAACGACACTTGTACCACCTGGTCTATACGCCGTTGAGTTTTCTTTTAAATCGATATGTTCAATGTGCAGATTGTAATTTTACCTATCATCATCATCACCATCAGCCTGCGTTAGTTCACTGCTGGACATAGGCCTCCCCTACTGCACGCCTTCTCCATAAGGGGGCTTCCGTGCCGTATCCCACCACGCTGGTCCAACGCGGGTTGGTGGGTGGACCGACTTTTTACTTGCCCGTCCGACTTATACTAAAGCCAAATGATGTATGGACTCACCTTAAATTAAATTTTGTATCCATTTAGCTATTAATAAAATCCTATTAACTTTTTTTGTTTCACACCCGAGTTGACCGGTAAAGAATGCCTTTGGCATTAAGTCCGCCATTGCACCTCATTGTGCAAGAGGTTTTAATAAATAAATGAATTAAGTGCCCCGATTGGTATATTATTTACATTGAGATTGTAACGTGCGGCGCGCTAACTTAACGCTTTTGTTTATCTTTTCATTTCATGTAGAGTAAAGAGCTTGTTACAAACTTGCATTTATCTGCACACTCCAGCTTATTGGAATCTCGTAATCCTCTTGTGATTATGTTGTATCTTATCATATGTTCATAATGATAACGCGCTTATGACACTGCCACTGTAAATAAATATGAATGCCGTTTCGTATGTTGCTTTATATTTCTCAATTTGATTTCCTACTCCATTTTTTATTGGTGTTTTCTTCAATTTTTTGAATATTAATCTAGAGTGATTAAAGTTTTATTCCTCCATTTTAGGTTTCATCATCAGCCTGTGTTATTCCACTGCTGGACATAGTCCTCTCCTTCTGCTCGCCGTTTCCATTAGGGGGTTTTTTGAACCGTATCCCACCACGCTTGGGCACGCACGCCCCAATGCGGGTCGGTGTATAGACCAACTTTTTACTAGCCCATCGGGCGGATGCATGGATAATCTAACTTTTAGACAATTGTGTGATTGGCCCAAATTGCCCTAACCAACTAGGACGCAACAATGAAAATTTGTTGATTCGCCGCTGGATTCGAACCTACGACCCCCGGTTTCTAATTCACACGCCTTTACCACTAGGCTAACATTTTGTTTTTGTAACATGCGGAGTCTATATAGTGTATTTAAACACCATAGTTTCACGTAAACCTCCAATAAAAATAGCCGTCTAATTGCATAGCGTACGTGCATCATACATCCCAGCGGACCTCATTATTTTAATAGCACCAAAGGCGTTTCAAGTCGTAAAATTTCCATCATACCACGCGACACGGTGTGATGCAGTTAATTCTAACGTTAATACGTACTCAATTCTTCGTTATAATAAACCTATATTGTGTGTCGTCATAACATAGTTGATTTTCTCATCTTTTAGCCATTTTCCCAAGTTCAAGGGGTCGGTTCTAATCCTTCCTGATTTTTCTTAATAACAGTTTTATGCAGGGCGACTGGCATATGGCACCATACGGCTGCCAAAAATTAGATTTTTTTTTAAATTAATTGATTTTTATTCGATTCGTTGATAAGTAACAGTTATTTTATTGTCGTGTAAGAGAAGAAATTTTAGGGGGATTCTAAAATTTAAATGGTTTATGATTTAGATAATAAGTAAGACTTAGCGAAGTTAATTAGTGAAGATTTACAATACGTTATAAAATATATTTCATACATAAAAAAGCAATATAAGGGAATCTTGTTGCGTATTAAAAAGATAAGGGTTACTTGACTTCGTTGCCGCCATAAAATACAATATATCGATGACGCTCATCGACTAACTATACACTCTAGTTTCTATATCAGGACCAATTTGCATTAGCATCGCTATCAATTAACATCGTGAACTTTATGTAAAGCACAATTAACATCTCTTGCGCTGCATTTCTTTTATAACATCGCTAACACTACATGGTTACCACACGGAAAGCATAATCAAGTCAGAAGCCTCGGTGCTGGAGGCTCGTCGCCGTTTGGGTTAACAGGTGGCCCTCGGCTGATTCGGTCGTAAAAAATCGAAGAAAAAAGGCACCCGATAGGCTTTCCACCGCGTGACGTAGCCATGAGTCAAGCGGGCGCGTCGGCCGGCCGACCAATCGCGTCGTTTCCCGCCCCGCGATATATACACGCGGTGCACGCCGGTCGGCTCAAAGCGCGAACTAGCACCGTACTGTACGCACGGCCCGTCCACTTAAACGGAGTACGCGAAAGTGTTTATTGTTGTGTGCACCCCCGTCGACCCGCGATATACAACCGTGAGTAGCAATTTTACACTGTTGCACCGCCAGAGGTCCGCCCGCTCGGCTGGCCGACGCTCTATTGAGTCGCACGCGCTCGTCTGCTTGTCGTTTGTTTGTTTTGTTTGTTTTTTTCTTTCTACGACGGCCTTGATTCTGTATGGCCAGTGACATAACGGCTGCATCTATCATGATTTGGTATTTTTTTAATTATTTTTTGGGTCGTAATCACGTTGCGTAAGCCAGTGTGGTGGTCGTTTATCTATGCCCGATTATGATGATCGTGATGGTTTTATCGCTTACGTGGATCCGCGGTGACATGCTGGATGCACTTATCGCGTGGCATTCCGTTTACTGTCAAATTTCGTTATGGTTTTTTTTCTATGGTCCGTTCTATGAGGTTTTATGGTATTTGACTAATGCATACTAATACTCGTAGTTTACTCTCGTGACGAAATAGTTTTTTTTTTGTTTTTAAGTTGTATTAATATTTCCAGCTATGATAAGGCGAATTGAAAATTATAAATACCACCAACCTGGTATTACAACTTCATAAATATCGTAAGTGTGCCAGATAATCAATTAAACAACAATTCATGCGATATTTTAATATTCATAATGAATATTGAAATATCGCTAATTTATATAACATATTGAATATTAAATTACGTCCATAAGTTAATCTTATCTTTTACATATTTTATATCCAGTATTGTGCCGAATCAAAATGTCACGTACATTGCTGTAATACATTTAATATGCTTCCAATATGGCTGCCACAAAATGTTTTACTATTGAGTATTAATATCAAATTTATCGTCCAAATCCCAATGCTGATCATTCGAAAGTCGCGTGAGAGATGCCTTGATATATTTACGTCATCCAATCCTCCATAAGATAACCATTTTCCTAACATAAAGTCAAAATCAAAGTGAAAGTCAAGATTAATTATTCAATTTAGGCTCTACTGAGCACTGATAAACGTCAGAAATTTTCATTTACTACCGATACCAAGATAGAATGTATAATATTGAAACAAAAACAAAAAGAAATGAGTATGTAACATTATCGAAAATCTTAGACTGCTCTATAATATTTAATAGTACTTTGGAACATGAAACATGTTTTAGAATATGAGTCCATAGGGTAGCTTATTAAGGCAAAAATCGGTCAATTAATATTTAATTATATATTTTTTTATTGAGTCACGTTAAGAGTTGAATAAATGTTCAGTTAAGTTTTCCTTAGTCTGTTAGTTTAAGTTTAATTAAAGATAAAAAGGATAAAATAATTAAAAAAAGAAAAGAAAGGGTAAAATAAATAAAAAAGGTATTCATTACAATATTCGTTAATGTTATAATTTGTAATAATCGTGTTGTACTTGTAGGGTATCGTGTATTGGTAGAGACCGAATAGCTTTTATTTTTATCAACTGTTGGAAGTAAATTTACTTATTATTTCTTCGATCCATTTATATACATTAGTAAGAATATATATCAATGACAAGTAATATGTTGAGGTCTCTTAAGAGATCGCTTAAAAATTGACTTATAACTTAATAGCTGTACGAATTATAAGTTTCTTACTGAATTATGTATGAAACGCCTAATCACAAGCATTATGCACAAAGATGTTGAGAGCGATGCAAAATTTAAGCAAGACATTATGTATAAAAATTATATTTTTACGACGCCACTAACTAGCGGTAATCGGTAAGAGGAGAATGTAATTCTCCACCAACCTTTGTGCCGGCCAAAGTATAAGTCAAGTCAATGACTTGTACTATTTGTCTATCGTATTGCTCAATATTTTTCACTCAATTTTATCCTGTAAAACTATATATGACAACTGTATTTAACATTTTAGAATGTGACGAATATCGTCAAAACTGGCAAGTACTTTAGCTGAATGAAATCTCTAAAAAACTCTGAAGGCTTTAACTGCCTCGGTTGCCTAGTGGTATAAGCGTGTGCTTTAGAAACCGGAGGTCGTGGTTCGAATTCTGCGGACTCAACAAATTTTCATTGTTGTTTCCTAGTTGGTTAGGGCAATTTGGGCTGATTACCCAATTGTCTGAAAAGTAAGATGATCCATGCGTCGGATGGGCATGTAAAAATTCGGTCCACCCACCAACTGGCATTGGACCAGCGTGGTGGGGTACGGTCCAAAACCCCCAATGGATAAGGGTGTATTAGGGGAGGCCTATGTCCAGCAGTGGACTATCACAGGCTGATGATGATGATGATGGTTTTAAAGTAGTTTCAAGTAACTACTCGGATTTTATTCAGCCTAAGGTTGGCATTTTATTTTACCTTCATAAAACTGGTACAAAATTCGTGTTGAATATGTGAGAGAGTTGCAGAGTTCAGTACGATTTGATAGTTTTATTTATTGTGATGCAGCAGCATTAATGTAATACAGCTCTGTAGACGTATTCCGCGAATGTAATGCATAGAATTTGTGTCTGAATGTTGTTTTCTTTGGCTAGTTTAGTTGATATTGGTTTTAAAGATGCTTATACGAAGCCTTACCCTAAGGTGCACGATGGCAGAATGAGACGGACCGTACTGTGGACTTTTGTGCTAAACGAATTTGTACTATGTTACCAAAACCATGCGTCGATGGGCATGTAAAGTCGGTCCACCACAACCGCATTGGACCAGCGTGGTGGGATCGGTCCAAAATCCTAATGGATGGAGGTATTGGGAGGCCTATGTCCACAGTAACTAGCACAGGCTGATGATGATGATGATACCAAAAGTCCAATCGTTACGTAGACACTCAGTGAATGTTCGAAAGTAGCAATATGCTTTCTATATTTCTTGACTTTTTAAGAAACCAAAAATATAAAGATGTCTCAACCGTGTAGGCAAAACTTGAATAACTGTGTAGTCGCATCAAAGTCTTTCATTGCTCTCGCATGTTGAATGAAGCTGGTGTCAATTTCCCGCCGCTTCGCTTTGAGTCATGGACCCCACGCGATAGAGATGTAAGTCAAATCCGATTGCGCTTACAATTAGTATGTCTCGTATGAATAAATATGTTCGCCATATTAAACATGTTGGCTTAGGGCGAGTCACAGTACAAAGTTTACGTCAATGCTACGAACTCGGGGGGATACAATTGAGTGTCGAAAAACTGCGAGATTATGAGTTGTGAAATATGTGGAATGAAACTTTCATACTCGTAATTAATTTTGTTAGATTTTGATGCTATAGACTAAAATTCTCGATAATAAGCATCATGCTCTACATTTTGTAACGTACATTACAAGATTTCCTCTAAAGGAAAGTATAAAACATTTTGTACTAATATTTTGTAGTTTAAACTGAATTAATTTCGTTTTCTCATTAAACCATGCTAAAACTTAACGATTTGATTGTGCCAAATTAAATAAGAATTTATCATCATTGTGTCGTATATATTCAATGGGTCCATATAAAAGACTTCAACGCGACATCGTTTCAAAATATCGATTTTCCACCTATTCCAATATTTAACTATAATTATTCATTAATCCATTGAAAATTTTGCAATAAATCAAATACAATTCCGCTTTTTGTGTTCAATAAAAGATTTTTGAGAATTATAATTAAATGACACCCTTTTTCGTAATTTCAATTTGCTTAAATATATAGCAATATCAGATTGTTCTTGAAACTCATTAAAGTCAATCACAATTATTGGTTATAATAAACGTTGCAGGCTGAAGGATATTAATACAGCTGGTGGCGACCGAAGTCTTTATTGCATTATATACCTAATTTCGCAGTCGTTAAAGTTAATAATTGATAAGCAAAACTGCAACAGCTGTACATTTTGATATCGATTAATTACTGACAACGTTGAAAGTTTTCACCTTGACATATAATTCAATAGGAAGTCGATTACAACCATTACTTCCACAATGTTTCCAGCCAACCATAATTGATTGTGTAGCAATTATTGTCGAAGTAATTTCACGATGACGGCATTGCTATCGAATATTTGATCTATTCTTACAGCTGAAAGTTTTTTTGATTTATTTTAGTAAATATAGTAAAATAAATATAGTAAACCATTTGATTATTAAATGATTGACTTAATGGATTCATACTTAATAGCTTTTACTATTAAATCCATAACCACCATGATGGCAACTTTTACACCTAATATCACTCACAAATACACAAACAGGTGGCATCATAGCGTAGAAAATAGGCGATCAATTTCGAATTAATATCAAATGTCAACGATTGTTAATCAATAATCGTATAATTAATGAACACGATTTGAATACGAACGAACACCTGTTGGTAAACCGACACCGAAATGGAAATTATCATAAATAACACCGAAATTGTTATTGGCGTACAGGTCGCTGCGGACCTAATGAATTTCCAGCCATAGAGATGCAACGGATTTTTTTTTCTTAATACTAATTCGACCATAGAGTTGTTGTTTTCTTTTTGCTTTCTGTAATTAAAGTAGATCGTAAAAAGTAACGTTTTATGCGTAGAGGTCGAGTGGACGTTTTGAAATTAGATAAAAATTGAGATAGAGTCCACTCTTTGGCTTAATTTATTTATTATTGACCATTGAGTTTTTTGTCTTTAATTCCCCTGCAGTACAAGATAACAATATTGAGACAGTATGTTAGGGAGAAACAAAATGCATATTACTCGTTAACTAAATTGAAATATATTCTATATAATTCTCATCTGCTCCACTATACGATTCGTCAAAACAGTAATGTGAGTTACAATAATCATTAAAAAACACATATTTTTTGGTTCAAGTATGAGTACAATGCTTGTAATTTTTCTATATTCTGAAATATGTGCCAATATTTCACTCGTTCGTGCAGTTAGTCAATTCCTTAAGGCATAAAATCGAAAATTATTGGTTGGAATCCTTTTATATTTGAACTTATTTTTCTATGTAATTGAAATTATTAAACAAAAACGTTTAAATGTCCAATTTCAAAAGCATTACACAAACAAATACAGTGATCTACGAAGCTTCTCCCGTTACATATTACAATATTCGTATTGTCTTTTGAACAGCGCTTCCTATCAGCTGTATAAAACTTGTGTTGTACTGCGTACCGGCCAGTCACACTCGAGGCATTTGTAAGACAACTCCGGACGATGTGAATACGCGGAAGCGAACGCGATGTCACCTAAAGGTAGAGTCATAAGCGTCGGCGGTAGAGATTTCAATATAGGCCCTAAAATAATTGTATAGTATGATTCAATGACTGCCTCCGTTGCCTAGTGGTATGGGCGTGTGCGTTAGAAAGCGGAGGTCTTGGGTTCGAATCCTGCGGGGACTCAACAAATTTTCAATGTTGTTTCCTAGTTGGTTAGGGCAATTTGGGCCGATCACCCAATTGTCTGAACATTAAGATGATCCATGCGTCGGATGGGTATGTTAAAGTCAGTCCACCCACCAACCCGCATTGGACCAGCGTGGTGGGATACGGTCCAAAACCCCCCAATGGATAGGGTGTTTTAGGGGAGGCCTATGTCAAGCAGTGGACTATCACAGGCTAATGATGATGATGATGATTCAATACTGGAATAGGTTTCAAATTTAGAACATCAAATAAAAAGATATGTAGAAAGAGAAAAAAAATATGTCTCCAAGACCTACAGTAATTGTATAGTATATGTCGTTATTTGTAAAACAACACCATATTTAAACCAATAACGATGTTTAATCAATTATAGCGGCTGACTTTGTTATCGCAATTTCCATATCTTATTTGATCGATTATATTTTTTTCAATACGCTAACTACTCCTTCCAATATAATGACTTCTACGAAGTGCTGAAATTGATGAAAAGTATACACTAATGATACGATAAGTCCTTTAACTTTATAAATATGTTTAGACTAAATTTTTCATATTTTTTATACAGAGGTCATAATTCTGTCGTTCTTAAACATGTAACTGTACTTACTATGGGTGCGACCCATCCTTGTTGACATATGACCTACCCAACTACGGTTCGCGTGGTGTACAAGTGCATCGCTTGACGAACTAAAGTCCGTCAGTGACCTTTCGGTGACCCCGTAATGTGACCCTTGACATGACATCAGGCGATTGTTTATGGTGTGTGATGTCAGGTCAATTTTAAATTTGGTGGACAGAGGTACATAAGTATTTAAACAAGAAAATTCCCCTTATACTATTGTCATTACGTTTATTAAAGCATTTTGTAGAGTTTGTTTACATTTCTGTTATAGTATTCGTAAAGCGCTAGTTAAACATTGAATGAATCATCAGTTTATTAAAAAAATAGTTGAGAAACTTTTCCTAAACATCTACCCTAGAAACGTCTAGCAACATGATGTATTACAGATCTGTGTAAAATAAATTTCAGTACATAATAAATACTACTATCCATCATATTGTAAATCGATAAGAAATATTATTGTTAATGGTATAATTGATTATAAAAACTTTTTTCGACCGATGATTCTTTATGATGGCAAAAGAAAAACGAGAACAAAATAAAACTTTTTAAACGCACGTCGTTTCCGAGTAAGAGATGAGTTATGCTTTCGATCGTTGCCAACCAGCGTTCGTTTGGTGCACAACGATCGACACAGCGTACGCGTATCCGAGAGATTCGCCTCTAAACTAACGCCGTTTCAGTCTGTACACCTGCAAACTTGCGCGGAAGGGTGTACGCCGATTGACCTCCTCGGAAATCAGCGGGCGTCCGATGTACGTTTTTCGTGGAAGACCACAAATAAATACACTAAAACAACACAACACGCCTGATTCATACAGCACTCGAGTCGACTCCGAGACGAGTTTGAAAGATTGATTGTATCATTACCATGCGTTATCGAATGTAATTGCTAATGTACGATTTGTATAACTTGTAACGCTGATGGTGATTCATAGATCTATATCCGTTTGAAGTTTACGTCGATGGGTTTCGGACGAATTATCGATAGGTATTAAAGCATATTATGAATCAGGAAATGTCGGTGCACGAAAATATTTGGAGTGGTTAAATGATAAAAGAAGAGATGAAGAATAGCTATCGTTGATAGTTCTACCAGTTTATAGTGAAGTCAGATTTAAAATTCAAAACGGATTGAAAGCCTCATTGTGTATAATCCATGTTGGTCCTTTTAAGGACATTCGTCTTTACACAACGTTACGAATTTGTAGCCAATTGATATAAACGGGTTACCAGCGTAATGTCGTTGCAGAAACCGTCACAGGATATTTGTAGCCATTGACCAATATCCTGCCACCAATTAACGTGCAAGGTACCTACGATCCTATTCCTAAGTTGATGATGTATGGCCACTACGTACGTATAGCTTGTGGTCGTTTGTCTATTAATTACGACTAGAAGTGTACGCAGAAGACGATCACCTAGTAGTAAGCAATAAGCAACGCTAATAAGAAACACAGCTTAAGGCGTCATAAGCCAGCTCAAAACCCAGCTATGAGGTGTTACGTGCCCTTCAAACTGGAACACAATCCTGTCCACACTGCTGTTTTGCAGAAATAAGCACCCCGTAGAAACTTATTCAGCTTTAAGATGCTGGAGAACTTCGATAACGGTATTTATTGTTTAATTTCTTCAATTTCGCTGATATATTCATCTTTTTAATTAAAATGGGATCTATGAATGAAAGTTTTAGCGAGCCATGCAAAACGAATTCCAGATTAATAGCTGTATTTCTTTTTGTCGAACGTGACCAATTTTTTTTTCTAATTCGGGCTCTATAAAAAGACAGACTTACAGCCATGCCTAACAAAAAAAATACTACACGTGCCGTTGCTTTTTGCCTAATTCGATCAGACCATCACTGAATATTTATTTTCGTTTTAAACTCGATTCCAAATCCATAGACAAATCGATTACGGGCGCATTAATAATTTTATATGTGGACTGTATTGATATTTAATATGCCATTATTTAAAAATGGAAACGGGTTATCGACACTGTCTGGGAACAGGTGGACGATGGGTTCACGTGTAATTTAATATAGAATTAGTTATTTATTTTTAATTCACCGATAATAATAAATTTTGACTCAAATGTGTACGATTTGAATATTCGTGATAAATGTGTCTGGCTGGCTGTTGGTCAGCTTTTTCGTGCATGCAACATTTTATTCTCTAATCTACCATTGCCACTTTTTTTAGGTCCGTTGTTTTTCATTCGTAACTTTTTAAATCCTTTGGCTAATAATATATTTAAAAAGTTTAACGCGGTTACTGATAATTTTACTGTTACATCGAAGTAAGCATTTTACTTAATAAACAGTGGGTTTGCAAACCAAGCTGGCAGTTTATCGGTTCTAAGGCATGAACAATAAAAAAACAAATTTCAGAGTTTCTTTTTTTGAAATATGAAACAAAGGTCAACGCGAGTGTCATTCAGAGAAATCACAGACGCATTAACTTTTCGATTTAACTACCGAAAACCGTGCCAAGAGTTCGTCTCTTAAAATGTAAATGTACGGATATATGGGGCGAACGGAGCTCATAAAATATTTTTTTTCCATTGGATTTGGTTCGAACGCTTAGCGAACAATTTTAAGATCGCTCGGCTCGCTGGTCTATCCGCACCTTTTCGCTGACAATCCTAATCGCCTAATTATGATGTCGTTGAACTCCGTTTGAAATACGGCCGTTGGGTTAAATGGTTTTGGACATGTTAACAGTTTTTTTTATGTAGAATTAATTAAACATCGATATTAGCTTATTCTTTATTGGTTATGCTGATTATTTAGTTTTTTATGTGAATGTTCATTCACAATACACGTGTTAGTTTTTTTTTTAATTCAAATAACGTATTAACTAATTAATCGATTTAGACTTATTCACAAATATCCTAATAGATTGACTCGATATGACGTAATACATACAGTAGCATATTTATAGTCCAGCGTTACAATGTAACTTAAAACATCGACCCTTCGACGAATCTAAAGTCCACTCAGTGGAGTATTACCGAAAATAACCTATGAAAGAGAGAACGCGGCCGAGTAATTAGAAAACAAACGACTGTAAATGTGACTAAAACGAAAAAAAAAAACAAAACAATCGGCCCCGTGTCAATTACGGCGGCCCGAATACCGCGGCCGGCCCCAATCGGCCGCCGATTGCCGCCCATTCAACGCTTCCCACCGCGGCCGCGGAATGTCGTCACGTCCGTAAGTGCAACGAATGAATATACATTGTCCTACCGCTTGTGCGGCGTCGGCGTGTCTGAGTGCGGCGACGGCGTCGCCACACGCGCGCTTTCTCGTCCCACCGAAGGGCGCGTCTAGAGAGGCCTTTATTTCGTTCTCTGTCCGGGACAAGATACGAGCGCTGGCTGGAAAGTGTCACTTCTTTTTGAGCAAACGTTATCGGTTTAAGGTAATACGTTATCATCATCAGTTTGCGTTAGTCCACTGCTGGATATAGGCCTAATGTACGCCTTCTCCGTTAGGGCGTTTTGGACCGTATCCCACCGCACTGGGGTTTGTAGGTGGGGTAGGTAATATGTAATGAATAGCGATTAATAGTAGTTTTTTTTAAATTACGCAACTGTCGCTTCAAAACTTCTTATTGTATGTCTGTTACATGTTGGTTTAGAAAAGGTTTTGTATTTTTAATTTTATAATTACAGCGACGAAACTTTAGCAAATACGTCGTATACTTTATGATGTTTTTTTTTTATTTAATACACTGCACATTAAGGCTTAATGGTGCGTCGCTTTAGCCCACGCAGCTCAGTATAGACGAGTCCTAAGGTGCAATTGAGCGCGTTGCCAAGAAGTCTGCCGCGGTGCGCGCACACATGCGCGACCGTGAAACTCGATCCGCACACACACAGGCACAGCCCCGAGGGAAAATCTACCACGGCCTATGCTAGCTGGTTGTTGCCATCATTGATATTTCACTTCGCTCCTATGCCAAGTCGAAGTCCCTTTACAAATAAATGCCCTACTTGATAGTCGGTTCGGCTGTACGACGTTGCCGCCTTTGCCTTATACATATCAACCAAGTACCGAGAAGCCATTATGAACGGGATAGTTTCCTTTTCTATGACTCGTCGTGTCTTTTACGAACGACGCGTGTGTTGTTTATGGAGGGCAATAATCGTATCGATATAAATAGATTGTGTGATGACATTTTAATGTTTTACGTAGATTTTTACGAACCGTTTAACCGATTCACTTATTTTAACTGTTGCATTTATGGCGGTGAGTAATTGGCGTCTCTTGTCGTAGTTTATAATTGTTACATTTCGGTATCCGTAGTACGTAATCATTTATCAGTGTATTTTCCTTCCTTCGTTAAATATTTGAAGTATTATTGGTGTTACCCATTTTTAAGTTGGTAATTTTATTCCTTATGCATGTAACAATAAAATATAATTTTTGACCGCAAATTTCAATATTTATTTAACAACCGAAGCTGTGCAGGTATAATATTTTTGGTTGACACGTTTACAATAACTTTTATAGGGTAAAAATATATTTTAACATACGAAAACGAACCGTAATAAAAGTTAACATTCTCTATTTTTATCTCAAACCGTATAACAAGATAGAACAGATCCTAAATTTAATTTAACCGTTCACGTAACAATCCGTTCTTAACGATTACGCCTCGTTAGCGCGCAGGAAGCGTATTTGCCGGCCAATAAATCAGCAACGACACTAAAATAGCCCTAAAAGCACCATTTGCAACTGTACACCCTCGTAAAACTACTTTCGCCCCGCGTTTAAATATGGGACATCGGATTATGCTTGATTTATGAATATTACACTGTGGATACACTCGGTGGCGGTAAATTGTAATCGGAGATTCGGTGCTGGGAATAGACTGGGTCAGCTGAATGTCCTTCACTTCTACTTAGGTTTATTTGATCGTTTCGGAGGTCTATATTTAGACTGGGTAAGGCTGTCTTAGCACAATAATAAAGTTTATTTACTTCAGATAATAAAGGTACATTTAGCAATCATTTTAAAGTCTTATAAGTGTTATAAAATAATATATACACTCTAAAATTCTACAGTTTACATTTAGCGTTCAGTCAGGTTAAGACATGTAGCTTTATCTGCCGACGCATTAAAAACTATTGTCTCTTTTGGCACACATCTTTAGAAAAATGTTTAAGGCCGCTCTCGACCGTGTACAAGAGATATACATTCCAATGTGATTAGAAAACTTAACGTATTAGTGTTTAGTCGCCATATTTAATTCCCATTTAAGTAATAGGATTCTAGAAAGTCTTGTGACTCAAGACTTTTTCTACTTGAAGTATATTTTGCAAAGTGAACGAATGTGTTACTTTTCCGTTCTCTAATAAATATTAAATGTTTGTGATGATTGTGTCAGTTCTTGAGCTGTAAATTCGACTGGTAATTTTATTCCTGTTTGAACGACGATTTCAAAATAGTTATGACACATGTAATGTCCTTACGGTCGAAAAATTGTCACCGCTTAGGTTTGTGGTTTACGTTTCAATTTATGCGTCTGAATGGATGTTTTCCTTGTGTGTGCTATTTTTAACTTTTGTAACTAACCATTTAGCACGTGTTGATATGATGACGAGTAAGGTAAAACAAAATACTTTGAGTTAAATTATTTGCAAGATATCGAATATCATATCAAAATGATCTAATTTAACGAGACTTTGATGGCATTTTTTTAATGCACAAAGTAACGATACGTACAATTAGTAATACAGATTTTTTTTTATTCTTGACGTTATAATTCTAGACTCATGTCTTTGGTAAGCTGCATCTGACACAGAGTTCCAGTACGCTTCCGTCCCCACGAACTAGGTGGATGATTGAAATAAGCCATAGATCTGATTGTCGTCCACAGAAATTGATGGTTACGTCTCGTTTACCCAGTAATACGTTAGCCAAAGCCCTTCAAGTTGGAAGACTATAGTATTCTCACAGTACTGCTTTGCGGCAGAAACAAGCACCCCAGTAAAATACCACCACTTCACTAGTTGGTCACCTCTAAATAAGGGACTTTCACTAAACTTTTGAAAATTTATTTATCTATATACATTGTATACAATATTTTTATATTTATTATATACACGATACAAACACGCGCGCACACTTTTATATATATAGAGCGGCGTGTACGTTACATAGTGGTATCAGTTTTTACCACAATGTTCACCTTCCTACTGGTATAGTCAGCGTTCAAAGCCAGATCTGTACAAGTTTTAAGGTCGAAATGTAGTTTATATAAAATTTATACATTTCATACGAACTGATTCATTTAACAACTGTCATTCATATTTTTCTCGTGCCATATCATAAAGGCGTACTCTTTTAGTTTTTGTCAATAAAAAAAAATAATAAAAACGTATCGTATTAGATAAAGGAAATATGTATAACATATTTTCTTTATTTTTAATATTACAGCCACCAATAGCTTTACATAGTATTACTACCAAAGTCAATAAAAATATTTATATAGAACATGATAATATTTATTAGGTTTTATTACGATAGGAGATCCCGTTTTTGAATTCACTAACTGATCTATGAAGCTATAAGACCAATTGAATTGAAATTTGGTATGAATATTTCTTCTGCCAAGTAGAGATCAGCTTAGAACGGGTTGTACGAATTTCCACCTCAAAGGGGATTAGGCGGGTTGCCGCGCGGACGAAGTCGTGGTCAAAAGTTAGTTTACCGTAAATACGTACAAAATAATTAATTTTATTATGTTTTCTAGAACAACTAAAAACCAATTGGACGGTATAACTTTTTGATGAAAAGTTTAAAGACCGAAAACAGAAATTGAATCTTTAAAAGTCAGCGAATGTCAGTTCATAAAGGAGACTTAAAATTAACATCAAATGACCTTCCAAATGCGCAGGTCAATCCAAACGCACTAGTGACACTATAAATAAAAAAAATACCATTAACACTGGCTGAAATCAAAAGAGATGTGAGAGATTAAACGAAAACATTAAAAACACATTTATCATGCCAGCACTGGCCGAAATCGGAAGCACGTGAAAAAAATTAACGCAGATAAGAAATATATATTATTGGCGGGTTATTTTACGGGCGGTTTATTTGCCAACTATACAGTTGCGCCTGCGGTCTGTGTAACGCAACCTTGCCGCTGACCGGACTCGAACCCGCTGCCCCGGGGGCCTCTAAAATTAACCGGCGCTTGGGTGGTCCTGATTGTTTGGTAATCCCTTATAGCTTGGGCGAAAATCCCTCTGGGACTATCGATTGTACTGTCGTTGTATGTGGTACAGTTTAGACCGATTATAAAATTTTTGCTGATAAATCCTTTTATGTGTGCCACATTTTTGTTTCAAGGATTGTTGAAATTGTATTGTAAAAAATCAGTTAAAGTTATATTTAAGTTCTACTAAGATTTATCAATTACGCTTGCTTATTTTTGCGTGAAAAGTTGACACATATTTTGCATCGGAGATTTACTCTCGCATTAATTATATTAGAATCTGAAAATAGACAAAATTTTCCCACTTGACGGATCAATGACAGCTTTTTCCAGAGCTTTCGATAGATCAATCCTCGTAGATATGTATGTAAATGATTCTTTCGTTCGCAATTCGACGTCAAACATCGACTTAACGAATGCAGCTTGAATTGCGTTGTTCTAATCAATGGATGATTCACAACGGCGTAATAACTCAATTGGTTTGATACACGCGAACATGTTTTGCATTCATAATTGTGACATGTCTACTTGAAAGTGTATCATCATGTTACAGCATCGACCCACTTGATTTGGAATCGATATATCGTCACTAATTCATCATCATCATCAGCCTGTGTTAGTCACGCCTTTTCCATCAAGGGTATTCTGGACCGTATCTCAACACGCTGATCCAATGCGGGTTGGTGCGTGAACCGACTTTTAAATGGCCATCCGACACATGGATCATCTTACTTTTCAGAAACTTGGATCATCGGCCCATATTGTCCTAACCAACCAGAAAACAACGATAACACAAAGTAGTTTCCTCGCGGGATTCGGGATTCGAACCAACGACCTTCGGTTTTTAAAGCAAGGACCAATACCACTAAACCACGGAGGCTTCTTTTATCACGGCTATTTGGGTAATGTGGCCAATGGTGTATTATTACTTTTGGTTTGCTTTTATTATGGTTTTATAGAAAGTGTTGTATAACATACCACTAGTCGAAGCGATCACATAAGCTAAGATTATTGCATCACTTTGAAGACGTCAGATGAGATAGACAAAGTCAACAATGACTTTTTGGCTCTAAGGAGATCATATAAAAGAAAAGAAACCACTACATATTTTTTTTATTTGCTTACATTACGGATATATAGATATATCCGTAATATAAGTATATTATTGTATCATTTTAATAATAACATTATTAAAACTCATACGTAAATATTATCTTTCGAACATTTGCCAGTAAACAAAGAGATAAATCTGACAACAGAAAAAAAAATCGATTTCTTAGAGAACTAATACGGTCGTGTGAATGAGCCCACGCGACGTTATCGTCAATGGGCATCGTTTATTGGTCATTTGGATCGCGTCCAGATGAGTCCAGGGTTCGAATACAGCCCCGGTCAGACGGAATGGTTCCGAGTGCTCAGACGGCGTAATGCTTTGATACCGAAATAAATTCAATTTATGCTCGCGTCTCGTTTAGTTTGTGTCTCGAGGTTTTTTTTTGTTTAATTGGGTGAGAAATAATGCGAGTGGTGACTGCTTTAGTAAGGTTTCGGTTTTATGAGCATTGTGTCAAATAATGCTTGTTTTATATTGGAGAAAAGATGTTGAAAAGTCAAGGAAGAGAGATGATACGCTGTCTCTTTAGAATTCAGCGATTGCGAGTTTTGATTGTCCTCAAACCTAGTATGCGCGATAGACGACTTACAATTGGTTCGTTTGTGATTGCACCTAACTAAATAGAGTAATGGAATCAATAGAAACAATATGGCACTAATGTATAGGACGAAACCGTTACTGGTGGGTTATCACTTGTGCTATCACAATCCATTGATAACTTTTAATTAATGGTCCCATTTATTCTATTACAATTTTACTTACCGTTTCCACACATAAGCCGACGTCCAGTAATCACTAAGTAATATCTAAATTCATGCACTTGTGTTTAGACCTACGCCAATATTTCTTACGAATCGCCAGAGCACTCATCGTCGAGCCGTTGACACACAAGTAGTCGCATTAGCCACATCAAAAGATAAACAGACATACATTCGATCCGTACGAGATGTAAACATGAACAAATCGCAACAGCTGAACGTCCTAGAAACATCAAAGGGGTGTATGAGGCGTCTTGTCGTAAATTATTCCGCTGATGCGCGTGTTAACTGGATCGAATAATTTCGTATGTTTCAGCTTGTATTTTTTTGTAATACAACATATTGATACTTAGTAGGGATATGGTACGATCAAACAAAGCGTTATTATTCAAATATAAAAACGTAGATATATGCTTTCCGGACTTTATTGTAGGCCGTTTCAAGTAGTACGATTATGTGGAACATAATTTAAGTCTGTCTCTTAAGGTTATGGTAGCGTTGACACGGTTGCGTTTTTGGTACAGTGATTTTATAATTTTATGAATATCTATGCAAGTATTAAGTACAAAATTATAATTAGTTTCCTGAAGTTTTGCGTTCTAGAACATTAAAAATATTAGTAGTTGTTTGTGGGTTTGATAGTGAGAGAAATAAAATTTACACTTGATAGTTTTATTCAATAATTTCTCTTCGTACCGATTACATTTAAAATTTAATAAAATATTGCTACGTTAAAATATAAGCAAAAGTAATCCAGCGATTATGATGTTTAATGTCAGTTTTGATGTCTCTAAATGAAATGATCGTTTATTCATCAGATTAAGTTTTTGTCCAACACTAATCGTTGTACACAACATGTATAACTTTGCTACGAACTCGAATTAGTCCAATTAAACCTGTTCTTTGTCTACTGTTATTTAGATATCATGGTTAGTAAACCCGTCAGTCTTACAATTGGAAAATTACCAGAATCACAGGCGCCATGGAGGACAGGCGACTACACATATAAGTATATGCCATAATTATGCCATGCCGTATGCCGACGGGAAGTGGAGTTCACTTCCTTAACAACTATACCTGTTTGAGTAAACTTCGAACTGTTTGCGCGATCTACAATCGAATTTGGACCACGCGTATAGCGGCTGATACCTGACTGCCTCCGTAGCCTAGTGGTATGGGCGTGTGCTTTAGAAACCGGAGGTCGTGGGTTCGTATCCTGCGAGGACTCAACAAATTTTCATTGTTGCTACCTAGTTGTTTAGGGCAACTTGGGCTATCACCCAATTGTCTGAAAAGTAAGATGATCCATGCGTCGGATGGGAATGTAAAATGTCGGTCCACCTGCCAACCCGTATTGGAACAGCGTGGCGGGATACGGTCCAAAACCCCCTAATGGATAGGAGTGTATTAGAGGAGGCCTATGTCCAGCAGTGGTCTATCAAAGGCTGATGATGTGTGTGTGTGATGTGAATGGTGGCTGATATATCTATGTATATGAAATAGATGGCTTGTCAATACGTTCATACGATGTACTCGCCAGTAAGAAACGTCATAAAGATGCAACACGCCCAAATGACGTGTGGAAATAATGTAAACAGTGTAACCAGTAGCAACGAGTTCGCCTCGTACGTGTGATGACATTAGTCGTTCACATTTCGTTGAAACATCTTCAGTAAGCGCGCACGACGTACTATGGTGCCGCTCCGTTGACATGGGTTACATGTTTACATTAACTCCGTATCTCATTTATCTTTACATATAGATAGAATAATTCGTACTAACTAATGTTTTATGATGACGTAAATTGAATGACTTTAGTATGTATGAACATCATTCTAAAGTTATTCGGTTATTCAAATAGGTCCATGATAACTTTATTGTTTAACGCAGTATATACATAAAAGTTTATGGCGTTTGTTTTTGAGCGACAACTTTATCGCTCTATGCCATATTTAAAATGGGTGAAATATTTGTTTTTGGACAACTAATCACCAATCAGGTTGACAGAATTAAGTCATCACCCGTGACGTCGACATCCGAATGACATAAATGTTTACTCTGCATTCGTTATCTCTCCGCTTTATAATCTGTGTGCGAGACGCGTCATCGGTGAAAAGTTGCTATGATCTGAATGTGTCAAATAGACTGTTGATGTGTCAAATGTTAAAGGCAAACTTTACGCGTCATACATCCGTCAGATGGAACAATTTAATGACTAAAAATCATAATACTTTCTGTTGCTTACGCGAATACTATACATGACAATTAATACAATTTTAATGATTTTATCGCATTTAATTATCATCATCATAATCAGCCCTTATCAGTCCACTGCTGGGCATAGGCCTTTTTAAGTGAACGCCAAGACAGCCAATCCGCTGCCAACTTCAACCGGCTACTGCACGGAGATCGCCATCCCACCTGGTCGGGGGTCGACCAACACTCCGTTTCCCTAAACGTGGCCTCCACTCCAGAACCTTATGGGCCCATCGGCCATCCGTTCTTCGGACTACGTGACCGGCCCACTGCCACTTCTACGAGCTGATCCTTTGCGCTATGTCGGTAACTTTCGTTCTCTGTCGGATGAATTCATTACGAATCTTATCCGACAGAGAGCCTCCGAGCATAGCGCGTTCTATAGCATGGTGAGCTACGGCAAACTTGTGGACCAGTCCGATAGTCAGAGGCCACGTTTCTGCCCCGTAGGTCATGTCGGGGAGTACGCATTGGTTAAAGACTTTTGTCTTTAAACTCTGCGGTATCGGCGACGTGAGAATGTGGTGTAGCTTCCTGAATGCTGCCCAGCCCAACTGAATCCTCCTATTGGCTTCCCTCTCGAAGCTGTGTCTTCCCAACTGCAATATGTGCCCGAGGTAGACATATTCATCGACAACTTCGAGAGTAACACCATCAACATTGACCGGACTCGGGAGAACGTGTTCGTTGAACATGACTTTCGTCTTGTCCAAGTTCATCCTTAGTCCGATACGTCGGGACGATTCATTTAAGCCGTGCAACATTTCCTGCAAGCACTCCAACGACTCGGCCAATATGACGATATCGTCAGCGAAACGGAGGTGTGAAAGGTACTCGCCGTTAATGTTTATGCCACGTCCAGTCCAGTCTAGGGTCTTAAAGACGTCTTCCAATGCATTAGTGAACAGTTTCGGGGATATTACATCCCCTGTCTCACTCCTCGATGCAATGGGATTGGTCGCGTTGACCCCCGGAATCAGAACGGACATAAACGCAGCGCTATACAGACCTTTCAACACCTCGACGTATCGATAATCGACCTGAGATCGTTGAAGAGCTTCCAGAACAGCCCAGGTTTCTACAGAGTCAAAGCTTTCTCATAGTACGCAAAGGCAAGCCAGAGTGGCTGATTGTTCTCACAAGTATTTTGTATAACTTGCCTTATTGTGAAGATATTGTCTATGGAGCTAAATCCTCTGCGAAACCCAGCCTGCTCCGGTGGCTGGAATCCATCAAGCTTATTGGTGAGGCCGTCATGACTCTCGAGAACAGCTTGTATATTATCGCATTTAATTATTTAAAATTATACCCACCGTTTCTAAACTTTCTCAGGGTCCATGGTCACGGGACCGACTAAGATGTTGGGCGTCGAAATGTCAATGTTAATTCGGCTACCGTCAATTTTAAATATACAATTATGTGATCCCTGAGCTGACAGTATCATGAGGTCTTGCAGTATTTGTGTGCATGGCTAAAATTTTTGAAATAATTAGATCCCAAGTAGGTGGCACCACCCAACCATCTTCTCTGTTGAAATTTAGGATGTTTATCATTTTCAATAGCCTCGCGAATCATCCTTTATGACGTTGGGTATAATTTTAAATAATTGTAAAGTAATTAAACGCGATGAATTATAATAAAAAATCATAATATCACGATGTCTCGCCGCCAACTTGTCGTCGGCCAAAGTCGTATGCCCTACGGAATTCCTTGCGTCCGCTTCCTGTATTATTTCCGCCTCGTGTTGTAATTATACCATGTGATTATGTGTCTCGCGCGTTTTATAACTTAATTAATGTTCCGTCATTAAGAATGACGCGCCCTATACATACATATAAAGTCGTCTGAGTTGTGCGTCTGTAAAGGGACCAAAGTGTTGTTTATATGTATGTCGCTTATGACTTTTCATGTAAACGTCATATATCATACTACAACTATATATCATCATCAGCCTGTGTTAGTTGAGTGCTTGACATAGACCTCCCCTACTGCACGCCCTCTCAATTAGGGGGTTTTTGGACGTATCTAACCACTCTGGCCCAATGCGGGTTGGTGGGACCAACTTTTACATGCCCGTCCGACGCATGGATCATCTTACTTTTCAGACAATTGGGTGATCGGCCCAAATTGCCCTAACCGACAAGGAAACAACATTGAAAATTGGTTGAGTCCCCGCAGGATTCGAACCTACGACCTCCGGTTTCTAAAAAACACTCTCTTACGCTACGGAGGAAGTTTAATTATATATAGTTTAGCCAAATAAACCATGGAATAGGTATAAGGGGCCATCAATAAACTATGTCACATCTGAAGGGAAGGGAGGGGGTCAACGATATGTGACAAGAAGGGCTTGAAAAGGAAGAAAAATTAAATAGGCTGACTGAGCTGTTACATGGGGGACCGGCCCCTAAACAAAGTAATTACGAAGCGACGATAGCAACGAAGCGCATCGTACGTACGGTGACGTTATTAGTCTTATTGACGTTATTACTCGATGGTTGACATCTCAGTGACAGCTTATCGAATAAGGACGCTAGGTATACGATGCTACTTCAATTACACTGTTGATGGCAATTTATATTCTTAACACCTGAGTCTTATTCAAACTTAAATCAAATATCTTTATTCAACATATAAGTTATACACTCACTTATTGATTGTCAAAATGCTACTGATTCGGTAATGCACGCCTTGAACGAACGAATGAAAAGAACCGGCGTACGAAACTCAGCGGGCCTTTTTTGGACATCTTTTGCAATAAAATGAAAACAATAAACAAACAATTACAATTATAAAATTATCATCTTATTAAGAAAAAATTGGAGCAAGCATTCCATTACCACAGTGCGTTATCATTTGAAACTCATTTACATTGTAACAACCTTTAACACACAAACGTTTCCTAACAGACGTACGCGTACGAAACTCCTTGAAATATTTAGTACATCAAAATTTTATTTTACTGTATATATATCTTTAGTGTGTACTATTCGCATTTTTTGCAAACTTTTTCTGTGTAGTTTCAGACTATTTACAGCTAAATAAAAAGAAAAAGGATAAAAATTACCGTTGAATCATACTTTTTTAAATAATTACGACGATGCTGTAATGCCGATGATGTTACACACATAACATTTCATCAATAACGAATTATATAAAGTTTATCCTTCGGTCGGATACCAATCGCTACTTATTAAAATTTTAAATCAGTTGGATGATACGAAATTTTATTTAGCCGTGATGACGGATCGGAAAGTTGCCTACGAATAAAATAAAGTATATTAATCATTATAAATACGAAATTGTGACATAATAAGTTGCCAAATCCGGTCACGCCTGGAAACTGAATTTGTTATTGTTCGTGCGACCACAAATGCTGTGATACTAGCTACCTTTAATGCTACTGCTAATTTTGTTAGTATTTTTACACCAATTAATCCTTTTCGCTTATATTTGCTGTAGGAAAAGAGTAAACGTTCAACTTCATATCTTCGTATACACGAACTAGTATGGGTCTATGACAATCCGGAAAGTTCGTAGGAAATCCCATGACTCTATAATGTGTTTTGATTACAAATTTCAAAACACAATTGTAACTATTTAAACACATTCAACTCAATTCGACGATCTATAAAAATATTGTGACATTATCAGAACTGTCTTGAAATGTCGCCCGTGTTTTCCCACTTCCTCGTTGTATTCCATTACGAAATTAAACAAATTACTCAATATAAAAAAAGGATTTACCGTGTTACTCAATTAATGTTGAGCTTCAAATTTATAAAAATGGAATTTTATCGTTATATTCGCCGTGTAACATTAATTATCTAGTCGGAAAGACATTTGATAGCTACGTTATGCTACGCTCTTGTTTTACAAATTTAAAAATAGAATGCAACATACGATATGTTTTTTTTTTAAAACGTGTGTTTTTTTACTCTCAAACGCTTAATTTTCGCCCAGCAATATGCAACTCTCAGTTTCAGCCGACGCAGCTATATTTAAGCGTCGATCGGTAAAGGCTCTGTTATTATGCCGTATTAAATTTATCTCTCGTAATCCAAGGCCCACCTGTGCGGTTCAACGGCACTAGAGCCGACCAGTCCGTCTGGTTATTTTAACCGGCCCAACATAAATCAACACCGCCCATTCGTATAATCGCGCGACTCTCGGCTCTAACTCTTGGTGATAAGACCCATGCTGTTATTAAACACGTGTAGATGACTGCGTGTCCAAGAAGCGCCATTTATGTGTATTTATTTATTTTATTTTTTTTAATTTGTATCGTTTGTGATTAATGCCGGCCAGCGCCCGGGCAAATGTAGATGCGGGCACTTGTTTTTTTTTAATTCAGCCTTTTCAGTGTGGCCAAACACACTGACGTCTTCTAAAAGATAGTTTTATATTTTTTATTGCGTAAACCCGAAGTGTCAAAGATCGTAAATTGTCAGGTTTTTGATTTAATAGTGCTATATATAATTTGATTGAACGCATTACTTGTTTTCATGTTTCGTAAGTATCGAAGTCGTCAATTGCCTCGGGCTCCCCGAGGCACCGTTGTGTCGCGTAGTGATGTTCCAAAAATAGCAGCGTTAACCTTTATTCACAACGGCAGCCCCATAATGCGTTTTTTACGCTCCGAAACCGGTTACTTGCACTCGCCGAGTCATTTTTGTCCATTGGAAAATCCACCGAGACGATTGCAACTGCATGCAATCTCGACTGGCCCAAATTGTCTAACGTTTAGCGCTCTAGAAGGTTCCGCGGCGATAACCGTTTTTTAAACACGTTTTTTTTTAAGATAATCCGCGTGTTGGCTGTTAATAATGTTGTTATATATATACTCCAGCCGAATAAGATGAGAGATTTACAAAACGTCTAATATCAAGCTCTATGAACACCGTGTAAATTGCATATGGCGTCGGCCCACCAATAAGAACGCGTTTAATAATGGTGACTTTGATATTTGGACAGTAGACTATGATTTAGGCTTTAATGAATTATTTGGCTTGATTATACCGTTTATTGTATTGAGATCGGTTGTCGTTAAAATAAGTCGCTAATTCCGTCCCTCGGACGCAATGCCTGTTTAATATTCATCGCATATCTTATGACTCAATTTGCAAATAGATCTTGAATTAATAATTCATGCGTAATATATGATAATTTACTATATAACTCAGTTGACTTAGACGATACTTGTCTGTACCAAGCGGTGTAGGTTCAAACCCGAATTAAGTAGTGCATGTACACTTGGCAAGTATTACCAATGACAGTATTGTCTATTTATTATATAAACATTATATAGATTTAAAATATATTTTTACCCACATTGTCCTTATTGTCGTTCGCCTTTAATAGCACACATAAATCCGAATGATCGATAGATCGTAAGCGAATTCCCATCGCGTTAGTCACCTGTTGATCGCGAACAATGCTGGATGCAAATCCAACAATTTGCACACAACTCGACGATGCCAATCACGCTTATACAATGCAAGCGCGTCGAGGAATCTCTTCAGCTACGAAATTCTAGCAATCTAAATGAATAGACAATACATAGATATTGTTGAAACATTCTAAAAGCTTTCCCCAGTCGTTACCGTGACAAACGGATTGTTTCTGCCCATTTTACGATTTTCGCCACAGATGCAAAAGCGCGGGAGACGTCAGCTACCATAGACTATATAGACATAATAAATAATGACGGAATAAATAACAGTCCGCGAATAGTTGCTCCGACTACGGCGTCATTACTCCCCGCGCATAAAAAAGGGGTGGTCTAGTTTATTTTTAAACGGGGACTTGTTTTATACGAAGCGGTCGCTCCCATTTACCACCTGCGTCGCCCGAGGTAAGTGACTTCGACGATCATGCGAGTGTCAACGACAGATAGCCTATTATCTATGGTCGTAGTTACGCTGTCGACTCCGTACAGATAACGTAAGCGATGACCACTTTCGGATTTGTGATCTATGAATTCGTATATCAATAAAAAATTTGGAGAATTTTTTGTCTTTCATGCCAGTTACTTTTTAAAATTTAAAGAACATCAATCATAAAGACAACAAACTGGCAGTCGAGAAGAGAGTTGAAATAAAAAAAAAAAAAAAGGCATATATATTCGGAATCGTCGTTCGGCACAGTTCTTTGTGCGCGCTGCGCTCGATGTTGATACATGCATAATTCATTCCGCGTACTCTTGATGCAACACGATCGTACAACGCGCGTATATCGGCCTGCGCGCGGCAGACAGCGGGGCGCGTACTGTGTAGCGCGTCCGCCGCGCACATAGGCGCTGCGTGTTTAACACTTTCTACTAACAGAGCGTTGCTTAAGGGGGATTTGATTTTTTCTTTCTAAATGGCCTTATAGAAGTTGGGGCCGTTCGAAATTTGAATTTGCATTTGGCGGTTTCCTCGTTCGAGATTCGAATATATTCTCTTTTGTAGTTTTGTTTCTTCTTCGAAATAGTTTATAGGCATCAAAACTAGCTTGAAATCCTAATGATAATCATATCTGTCAAATTTTGGGGACTTGTAATAGTTCCTAATTTAATTATATGTGTAATGCTCTTGTAAAAGTTTTACAGCTACCCTAGTGCTTGTAATATTAATATTTCAATACTGTTTCAAAACGAAAACAAAAGTTTAAAAGCGTTCGCTAATTAAAACACATCCATTTGGTTTAAAGTAATTTCCCGGTCAAAGTGGTCATAAATCGCACAATCGAGGTTAGCGTCGGTTGTCCTTCGATAAAAGTTAATTTGTCGCGACCGATTCGCGGATCGCGTTCCGTTCGAAACGGACGTATTAATTACGGATTCCTTTCTCCGGAGACCGGCTCCGTTGCCTTTCTCATTATATCTCAAAATGGCGTCACAAGGCGTCGAGTGCAAATTCGTACTTGAACCAATTTCACACGAGTCGAGTCACAGTCCATAGATCAAGTTAGTAATGAAAGATAATTAGATTAATAAATAATAAATAATTGTGTAAACAACGTAGTTGCTATATATATCTGTAATAGGTTCTGCTGAAAATCTTGTCATCATCATCAGCCTGTGTTATTCCACGCTGGACATAGGCTCCCCTATCGTAATGGGATTCTGGACCGTTTCCCACTACGCTGGCCTAATGCGGGTTGGTGGGTGGACTGACTTTGTACATGCCCATCCGACGCATGGATCATCTTACTTTTCAGACAATCGGGTGATCGGCCCAAATTGTCCTAACCAAGTAGGAAAAAACAATGAAATTTTGTTGAGGCCCCGCAGGATTCTAACCCACGACCTCCGGTTTCCAAAGCACACGCCCATACCACTAGGCTACGGAGGCAGTTAAAATCTGTATTACTTTATGAATGTAATCTGACGGTGAATAGATTTTTGGTGAATTCTATTCTATTTTAATGATTTTTGTTTTAATATTACAAATAAACATTTTTCTATCTTCTTTCTTTCTCAATAGTTAAGTTTAAGAAAACAAAACGGTCATTATTAGTCCATCTCATGCGTGATTAAAATGTATTTATAATTGTACTTTCTATCTGTATGTTGATAAGCGTGCTGACTTTTAAATCGTATTCAAATATCGCTTGTTTGACATGATCATGTGATAGTGATCGTTATCACGTGATCACAGTTTTTTTATAGTAATGAGTTGAGGATTACAATGTGTACGAGTAGATTATATCTAAAGCATATGTAATTTGTGTCGAGCTAAAGGCTAAAATCATTATTATGTTATTATAGTGATTGTCATGATAGCATCTTTACCGATGACAGAGTAAGGAAGTATTACCGTAGTTCCAATGTCTTGCAAAAGTGAGTACTGTGCATACACTACTGTTTTCTAAGCTATTGAAATGATATACTATACCATTTTCCAGTTGTGTATTTTACATAGCTTAGTTAAGTATCTTAAGTTACTATTATTTTAGACGATTAACGGCACTGCGGCTTAAAATCTAGACTTTTCTTTTAATAAAAAAAGTCGCAGACAACAGTCAACAACAAGAACTGACCGACTTACGGGACTTACAAGGACTCAAGAAATAACTACAATAGAAGTAATTATCATGATGCTGTTTCTAGATGCAGAAATTCTAATTATCTCCACAAGAAATAATTGATAAATTTACTTTGAAATTGCATATCAAATCCATTATTTTACAGATTTCTCGCATAGTTATGTCCATGTTAAGCATCCATGATTACGGACAGACTAAGTTGGTAAATGTCTGTATCTGAATGTGTTTGAAATAACCAGCCATCGGTTATTCCAAACATAGGGAATAAATATATATAACTAACGCGAGAAATCCCTAAAATAATAGATTTGATATGCATAATAATCGCGTAAATATAAGAAACAATTATAACTAACCATGTTTACAATTCTTCATTTTGTTTTCGAAACTGGATTAGCGTTTAGTTTTAAATCCTTGTGCCGCTCACACTGAGCGTACCCGTCGAGGTATTGGAGGCAATTAGCAGTAATTACATATCTCAGTTGGTGTCGCAAGTACTCCGAGGTTGTCTGGACGCCGCGAGTTTTAAATATACTCACAGCTTCGCCGCTGAGATATCCTAAATACTTATGTAGTAAGTAAATTTAGCAGATTTATTTAAAGTAGTATAAAGCTAGTAATGACTTTACCGTAATCTTTGGACATAATAAATATTACGCATTCTTGTAGCCCTTGCAATACTGGAATAAAATGTAGATCTTTGTTCTGTCGTTGTGACCAATCTTCCTTTCGTAGATTTACTTAAATATTATAAATATCTATTATTGCGATATAGACATAAAAAGTCGTGTATTTTTGTTGTTGATAAACTTAACGACAAAAATATTTTCATTAATTCTATTTGAATTGATTTGTATGATTAACATCGCGTCTGTACAATTATTTAGTTAAAAGTTATAATGTCGGTTAAATGATTTATGTTCGCTTTTAACGCCCCTCTAATTTAAAAACGCGCCAAGTTAACAATTTGTATCAACTTGTTCCAATTTGTATCTATAAAAAGATTCGATTGTCTATTATAAATCAAATTTCAGTGAAAGTTTTCCAATATCGCCGTGCGCACTTACAAGAACGCGATGGTTCTCCGTGAAGGTTTCTCATAACGTCGTTAATCGAGTTTTTAGTATTAGTTAGTAATTTTAGTAGCTGTCTTTCTGATGTACATTTTCGATATTTTACGTATTAAATAAACTTAGGCAAATAGTGGTGGATTAATCACGTGTACAGCTCAAACCTCATTTGAATGAATGCAATTAAAAACTTACTAATGACCATTTCCGAGTTAATATTGCCGCACGTTTCCTCTTGTCCCGTTTTCCTCGTCTGATGTCTCGAGTCGTTCGCGTCGAACCAAGTCCCGTGACTTTTAAACGATTGTGTATTCCTTAATTCAGCGGCTGATTTACTGGAGCGCGTCAGTTCCATTAATTCCTCGCTGGCCTACATTGTACATGTGGCTAATTGCCCTCATTGGTGGTACCGGCGTCACGCCACGACCTAGCCACCAATTGAGGCCTTTGAGCATCACGTCACTTTGACGTTGAGCTGAGTTCACATGATAATAACTGTCACTAGAACTTTGTTAGGGTGATTTTTTTCGTTCCCAGGAAACCAACCCTTTGACATTGGTTTGTATCGTGTATCCTTCTCTTGTTTATCTTAATCCTGACCTAAAACGGTATATTAAACTTAAGTAGATTTCTGAATCGTTCCGAATCGCTGTAATCAATATGTCTGAATGTTTTCATAGAAATATTCGTTAATTGTTCTAATCTAGGACGCCTAGCAGTATCGGTGCGAACCTCGTGACGTATATCTTCTATTTAAATCCACTTACCATTTCGGTTCTGATGACGTCCGCTGCAACATTATAAATTCCGTGCAACGTACAAGAAATGCAACGTTCACGCGTAATGTGAAACCTATATTTACTTTGACGCCGGATGAGGAGGAAAATGCACATGCGGATGACTAAGACGAGATGCAGAACACTAGATTGTCTGACTCATGGACCATGGAGAAAGGTGGACCGATTTGGAACATTTGGATATTACGTTACGAATTATAGTACCACTATTTCTTATACACTATATCTCTATCACATCTTATTACCACTTTACAAGCTTGTTGACGAAATAATATAGATGTGAAGAGATCATAAAAAAGGTTAAAAAAGTCAACCACCGAATTGAGAGCAGGGTATGGAAATTTCACAACTTGGGTTTCAAAATGCTTAATTTATATGAGACAACTTCTTTCATTAATCATTTATTTACATCTTGATCAAAACTTCAATTTGGGGTCGCGAAAAGAAATCCCTAGGATAGCAAAGATACTCTAGTTTTCTCTCACATCATCATCTTAACCAATCTGTCTGCTTCTTCCATATAAATGGAAGAGATTCCCAACCATTTATTGACTCGTCACGATACCTCTGGAACCATAAGGCGTAGCGACTTGAAATTTAGTAAGAATATTCGAGGTCAGCTAACAACGGATTTTACGAAATTCCTCCCACGACGGGGTTTGGGGGGTTGCTAGTTTTTTATTATTGAAACGTCAGATTTTCTTTGTTTCGGCGGTCACCCGAGAGCGTTGTCGTGAACCGGTGAAACTAGGAAGTGAGAGCGACATCGAATTGGCCGCGCGGAGGTCGTTGCGAAGGTTGAAGCGACAATGGGGGATTGTCTCGCGGCTTTCGTAACTTGTAAAAATACATTATAATCGTCATCATTTTTATCCTTCTTGTTTAACTTGAAATGGGTTTATTAAGATGGTGTTACCAGTTGAATCGATGCCTCTTTTATATGTTAAACGGATAAGATTTGAAACTTTAAGAATGTTGAACATGTGTCAGAAATTAAGACTCTTATTGGTGGGATATGTTTGTCTTGCGGCAGCACAATTAATAAAAAGATATTGGTTTCAATGTCCTTATATCAAAATAAGCAAAGCCAGTCTGCTACCTTATTCTCATTTTGCTTAAATATTATTAAATGCGTTTGATAGAATTTGGCGGTGACTTCCCCTGGAATGTTCAACTACTTATTCGTACTTTTACAGTTTGTAGTTCGGCTATCAATATCGATGTATTGAAGAAGGTGATCCTGAACGTAACTTGAATGATTCCTATAAATAGTCATACAGTTACGCAATGATATACTGATTATCATACAAGCGTTAATGATTCTATATCAACGCTTACCATTTTTGACATTGTGCGCAGTTAATTTGATTGAACGACGTGAAATAGAGTTAAATCACTTACCAATTACTATATATATGATATACATGTCATACCAAGTTCATTGATGTCCAATTGATCGTTTCTCATCTATACTTATTATGATTTTCATCGACTTATTATGTGGTCTGTATTAGGATCATATCATTGCACAATCTGTGGTATGATATTATGGTGGCAAATCGGACGCTCCTGATTGGTCGTGCCAGCGTCGAAATGCAAATGGCGGGTGTAATGACATTTCGCCTTGCATCAATGCATTTACGCAATCCGCGCTCATTCGAAGTCGACACGCGTGTTTCTGTTTACATACACACGTACGTACGTACATGTACATACACACACAAATGTACATACGTACATGCACACATACACGAATGCACGTGTACATGTACACATATACATATGTATGTACAAATAGATGCGTATTCTATGTGCGTATTGCCACGTCACTTGTAAGTTAAGTGTATGGAATGGTACATTATGGTTATGTTAAAATTGAATAAGAAATTTCTTAGACCAGGATACTTTTGTATAAGAAAAGTACCTGAGAGGTACTTTGTGGTAAAGATTGCGTATTTAAGGTGGTTATCAGTATAGAATTAAGCTGAAATTTAGGCTTCAGGTCTTGTGCTATCGTGTTTCAAGTGTTGATGTCACATTTCTAAACGTACATTTTACGAATGCTTAGTAGTTTGAGTTAATTTGGGGTTGCACGTTCTAGATTTCCGTTATTTTCAATCATTGTGTATTTGAAGTCAAATTCTTATGTATGTCTAATAAATACGTCAAAATGATTCAGGTTTAAAATTAAAGTCACAAACTAAAAGATTCCTCTTAAATATTATCCACTTTGCCTAAAACACTTATTTCGGGTCACACCTCATATTTAAACAATACGCAATTACGAACACACCCACCCGAAACGCGTATAACAATAACTGTCACCACAAAACACAAACATATAAGAGCACTCAAACTATAGATAAGGGCGATTGCAATTTACTAAGTGCGGCAACAGGCGTACGCCAGTTAGCCGCAAATCGAGTGTGCCGGTGCCATTTTGTCTATGCTAGGCGACCATCATATCTAGACCTGCGCAACTAGTATTCTAGAACTGAACACACGCGTCGCAAAGGTCTTTATTGATCGGTTGAACGCATTGAGTTGTTTAAGCAAAATAAAACCAAGCTATTTATCGGCCATAATAATACGACGACACAAATACATCGCTATCCAATCGAATCTGTGTTTATTAAGCAATTGATTTGTTATGTGCTCGTTTATTTTTATATCCTACGCGAATACACCATTTCACTCACTATTTTAGCTAATAATAGTAACTGGAAGCGCCTTACTTTAGGATCATCATCATCATCAGCCTGTGATAGTCCACTGCTGGATATTGGCCTCCCCTAATACACCCCTATCCATTAGGGGTTTTTGGACCGTATCCCACCACGCTTATTTACTTGAGGATACCGAAAGAATAATACATATTCTTTATACACACTATTTACTGTAGCTGATAGCAAAAGCCTAAAATTAATTCCCCAGATAAACCATGTCTCGTAAACTTACGTGGTGACGTATACCACGATGACTTGCGATTCGCCTTTAATGTTGCGCTTACGCAGTATTACGCAACGTCGTTATGTAGTCTGTACATAACGTGTAAGTCAATCGATTCCGGTTCGAAGGGCCACAGTTTGCCGTCGGTCTGCGATTTGTATTAGTATTCCGCGCTGTAGCTGCGTGACGCGCGGGTGCGTTCACTCCTAGGTATTGAATCGATTGCGGTGCGGCCTCACCTCGTTTTCCAAGTATTCAACGAGATGCTACGATCATATTTCTCTCGGTAAGGACTCATGTCATTATATACAGACTTGTGGAGTTACGATCGCAACGCTTGGTAATGTCGCATGTGTTTGCTTGTTAGGAGGCTTAGATGTAGTGTTGAGGGGCTGATTATAGTATTATTTATTCAATAATATTGCATATTAAAAGATTGGTACCGGGGACCGAAAGGGGAAGTACCGCCGCCGTGAGGATTGCAGCCGCAAATGTATTCCGGTGTGTATTCCGGTTTAAAGGGCACTAACATATAATATCTCACGGTGGAAAGCAGGTACTGCATTTCCTAAGGAAAAGCAAGATCCCTCATCATCAGATGAACATATCGGTGATTTTGTCGCTTCTTCTATTAAAATAAGTTCGTGTATTCGGATATAAGCGATCGACTTCGGAATAATAACTAACGTAGAGAGTTAATAAAGTTGGATCATCATTGTCACTAAAGAATTACACAAATAATACAACACAGTCCGTCATCCAAAAACGTTTACGACATTATGATAAACCAACATGATACGTGCACATTATTCATTATCGAGTGGATACGTAGTTGTGAGTAGATGTTACAATATTTACTCTTACTATTGGCTTTGCAACAACAACGCGAGTATATTTAATATCTTAAGTATCAAAATATGCTCCCTTTTTTAAGGTAATCTGTGCAAACAATGCACCCAATGTAATAAAGCGTTTTTATTGGTCGATCAGAGTTCAATAAAATATAAGTTAGTGACAATCCACCAATCAGAACGCGTGTCGTATGACGCCGTGACGTTGTATTGGCAACACTGTTTTATTTTAACTTCGAATAAGTCCACTTTCTTTATTGTGTCAAAGGTTTCAGACTCTGTTGAATTTAATGTAGAACTATTAAATTGAATTGTGCAGTTGATAAATGTTTGTAAGTCCTAAATTAATAGTTATGTGTATCGGACTGTTGTAAATCTAGAAATGCTAATTGTACTTTAAAATATGAAGCTCGTTAGTGTAATCGCACCATTACAATCGCGCAGATTAAAAATATTTTTCCACTTAAGCTATTACTCTAATAGCCTAATTGACGCCTGTGAAGGCTCTACCACCTGTCGAAATCCTGCTTTCGACTTTTTAATCAAGTTGTAATAACTTTATTGGTGGAAAGTTGAGGATGCATTCATACATTCACACTATATTAATTGTGAGCCGTTCAACTGTTAAATATGTAATATATTACGTTTGTCTATGATTTAATAAAAGACTTCCCGGATTTTATCGGGTATAATTTGGTTTATAATTTTTTTCCGACGTTTCAGACATTTCACGGGCAGACTGAAGTGTTGTTTGTCTGTCAAAGCTTTTTATCTAGCCACCGTCCCTTTAAAATATCAAAATTGCCATGGGATCTAAAAGTAATTGGCAATTATACTAATGTCAAGATATAAAGTATATGAACAAACTACTTAAAAATTAAATAACAAGACCTTTTCCTGTTAATTCATCTGTCAATGGTCGACGGTCAATATATCTTATAATATTGATTATAGGTATATTGATGCATCATGTCAAGCTCCAAATGCTGCACCATTGTTAGCAAATACGATACCTTTTTTTCACATTTTTACCTCGTGTCTTGCCTGCGAATATTAAACCCTATTATTTTAACTTATTCGCGTCAACATCTCGGCGAGAACGCGTCATGTGCAGCCCCGTTCGTTAAATCAGCGACCTCCATGGCCGGCGGTCTAAATATAGCGCCGCCCGCGGGTCCCATTAGCTCCGTTCCCATGCGAAGGAGCATAATAACTTTATTACAAAGCGGCGCATGAATCACTCCGGGCCCCGGTCGTCACCCGTCTCGTTATCGCCGTCTTTACGACCAGCAGAACTGGTCCGGACCTCCGCGGTGGCTGTGCACGGCGACCACGCGAAATTAGCGTTATGGTTACGGATTGAGTATTGATTAACGAATTGTAGACGGGCTTTTTGTATGTGAAAAGGCTGTTGGCTTAAGAAAATTATAGTTCGTGTTTCAAATCCTTGCTTTACCACGATAGTTATTTTGCAGCATATCTATACAGTTCACTCAATAGAATAGATAGTAGGTATATCAATAGTATGATAGTTGTTTACTGTTGGGTTTAAATTTAAGCACAATATGATAGTATTTCTGACCTTTTTAAGGACACAGCGTATGAATTTATTTAACGCTATAAAGTCCTATGTTATTTTAATGCGTCACATAAAATAAGCTTAAATCATATCTCTAATCGGTACCGCACGGGACGCGCCAACTTATAAATTAATTTATCGAAAATGTGGGGACCACCGGCTGTTTCGCGAAAGTTTATTGATTTCTTCTGATTTCTTTTCCGTTTGTAACTTGCAACTTAAAAAGTTGAAATCCTTACTTACTAAGATATTGCAATTAGATACGTTCAAAAGGTTTTGTAATATACCCCTAAGTGTTAGTTATCCTTTGAATTATAAATTTTGTGCAACCAAGAGGATAAGTTTACGTCCAAGAGATTACATCACATGCCCGTGATAGTAAACTGTTGGACATAGGTCCCTAATACACCGCTATCCGTTAGGGGTTTTTGGACCGTATCCCACCACGCTGGTCCAATGCGGGTTGGTGAGGTGGACCGACTTTTTTACATGCCCATCCGGCGCATGGATCATGTTTACGAGATTACTCAACTTAAATTGTTTGATTGCCAGTGTAAAAATATTAAATACCAAGTTTTCAACTATTCTAACGAGCATCACATCCAGGTTTAATGCTTGTCTACCGTGTTGGTTTTTTATAATAAGAAGACGGTACTACCACAGATATCTCAATGCTAACATTCAATTCCCTAAGGAACCAGTTAGCCACACAGTGTCGATCCCCAGTATCCCTAACATTATAATCCCTGAGGAACCAGTTAGCCGCAGACACAGCGTAGATCCCTACGAGCCGCATCTGGAGCGCCGGTGGTCCGGTGCTTAATCGTCCGTGTTACTCTCCACGTCTGTCCGTTTTGCTTAATCGCCGGCACGGAGCGCTTAACAAGTACAGAGAAGGGGGTTAACTGCGTCCAGCTTTAAGGAACGACCGCGCTATGGCCGCGCTAACGGTACTATTACGAGCGCTGATAAATGTTTTATAAGAAAACGATGAGAAGAATTCATTTATAAAAAAAAAAACTATCAACAGGTAAAATGAGGGTACACGAAATTTATATCTACCCTCATTTTACAATTGATTTTTCGAGATGACGCACTGTTTCTGTAGTGTATCTATTTTGTAAGCTATTTTATCGTTTGTCTAGTGTAATTTGTTCGTCTGTTTGGACTAGCGTGATTTTATTTTAACTCTGTCGGTGGAGTCGTATATGTCCACTTAGCGCGGCGATGTGACCACATCCAGTCGGGCAACCCGCCCCTCCGTTAAAAAGCACGTGAAATATGCAAATGCGCTCGTATTACCGTCCCGTTTCTCCGAAGCATCGCCGTCGGTGTTCGATTGAGAGCTAACTTGTATGCGGATCGCCGCGGTGACACTTATCGCTGGAAATTTTCTTCGTAAAGCTTTGTTAAGTACATAATGTATGCTCTGTGCGTAGTGGAAATATTTGCTAAATGCTTGTTATATGAAAACGAGAAAAGCTATATGATTTTGATAGTCTCTAATACTACCCGCGTTAAGATATTTAAGTGCTTCATCATTAGTGATAATTTACGCTCAGAGATATAGATAGTTTTTAGATAATTTTCGCCTTAATATATTCAAATAAATTGTTGCGCACTAGTTCTATTCGTGGATCAATTCAATAATAATTGAGTCAAAATCCGCTGAACTTTAATCAATCGCTTTGCGTGTGGTTGCGAGTAATCGAATGCTGAATTAACTTGGCAATTATTTATGCGTTGCCACGGGCCGAGAGCGGAATTGTCAGTTGGGATTATGCCGATGATTGCTTCGCTCTATCGGCCGCGTTTCCTGTTAGCCCATTAAGCAAGCCAGACCGTGAGACTGCGGCGTGTGGTCCTGTCTGTGGTGTCGGAACGATTAAAATTATTGCCTCGCCCGATTGCCACTTCCCGCGTGTTGCAAACGAACGTTAAACTATATTAAGTACTTCAAACCAAGCCTTTACTTAGATTAGAGTAATACATGTGTATGCGTTGGATGGGCATGTAAAAAGTCGGTCCACCCACCGACCCGCATTGGACCAGCGTGGTGGGATACGGTCCAAAACCCCTAATGGAGAAGGGATGCATTAGGGGAGGCCTTTTTTCACCAGTGTACTGACAAAGGCTGATGATGATGATGATGATGATGATGATGATGAATACATATATAATTGAATAGTGTCGAGACGAGCTAAACATTCCTGGCGGTAAGAAATCCTTTCCATAGAATCTTGCTTCGTAAAAATATGCTTACCACCCTAACGAAGACAGCAATGAAGTAATTTTAAGACTATAGGATAATTTTATCTGCACCTTCTACACACCATAATAACCTACAACGTACAGTCGACTTGCAAGGGGTAATAAATGATTATTCTCGTTTCTTTTAACTTAAAATAAATTTATAAAAATATACTACTATTCCTCCAGCTTTGTGGATTCAACACCTTTTAGTTTAATCTCATAATTGGATATGCATTTACAATGCTTTCGAATTGGCTTTAAAATCTGAGACACAAAGATGTCGTCCGCTCGACCGGTCGGCGGTTCCTCGGACAAAAGGTATTCTCTCAACGCGATACTTTCACTACGCCGATTGAATTTATTTTCATCGGTAATAACGCGGTAACTGTTTATCGTAATTTATCGCGTCTGGCAAAGGCAGGAGCGTGCTTGTTTTACTTTAGAAGTCGCCGATGGCTCCGCGGCGGCGTCCTCTCGGAAATGTCACTCGTGACTGATATGGTCTCGAATGATAATTTGTTTCTCTTTTTTCAGTTGACAGTTGTTGTCTCGGTCTTGATATTGTTAAGGAGGTATATTCTCAGTAACACACTAAGAATATATCTCATACATAGATGGTTAAGGTAGAAGATTCAGACCTGGTCCGTATAGAATGCCGTATTGACTGATTTTGTAATATGATATACCTATGTATAACAAGATATGTATACACAACATGATTGAAGTGGACTTAAGTCTTTTTTTCGTGTGCAATTTTTATCATATTATTCGATTTTTAATTTCATCAGACGTTTTCTCAATAGTTGACCATAACCGCATTCGTGGTTGATAGGAGATTTTCAAGCGAAGGTTTTGTAGCATGCCACATATAATCCTTACTTGGATTTATCCAAGCACGGCTATCGACTAATATAGCCCAGTACCTGAGCCTTGGTTCGTTCAGAATTCTACCTGGGGCTTTTGGTCTATTAATATCCTCTTTCGCTTGGTTCCAGATGCATCTAAGCTCAGTGCGTGTGGCGTTGGCGGCAGTGTTCGCACTGGTGATCGGGGTGGCCGCCGCCTCCCCACCCACCGTCCACCACGTGGCACGTCGCTCCTTCTTCAAGCTGCAGTGCAAGGGCATCTACGACGCGTCCATATTCGCCCGCCTCGACCGGATCTGCGACGACTGCTACAACCTATTCAGGGACCCCTCGCTCTACAACCTCTGCAGGTGAATGCCGACGGCGTACTGCTTTTGATTACTTATGTTTTTATGCGACACGATTCGAAATTAGAATGGTTTTATTTTTAATATGTGCCAGCGTCATCTAACGCTCTTAATTTAAATAGTGTATTAAATATTTAATTCTTATATGGTGGTAAAATTCTAAATTCGAATTCTGTCAGCGTGATAGTTTTGTGTCAGTGTGATAGTGACAGCAACGTTACAAGCTGTAATTTAAAGTAAAGCACCATCTGTCATTGTCTGTATACCATATACAACTGTGGCAATAGACGCCAAATTGAATTTGTAATGTTTCGTTTTTTTTTGGCTTTTAATCACGGCGGCAAGTTGCCGACGGATATTAAAATGTTTGCGTTCGTTGTTGGGGACAGGGAAGACTGTTTCACGACAGATTACTTCAAGGGCTGCGTAGAGGTACTGCAGGAGACAGACCAGCTCGAACTCTTCAAGACGTATATTAAACAGTTACACGGGGCAGATCCAGGGATTTAGGTACAATGGAGGTTTATTTTTGTTTACCGCACCTCTCCTTCCCTTCTATCGTTAGGGCGCAATAATAGTTGATCACTTTCCCTGTTTGTACTTATTCTCAGCAATAACCAACGCCTTGATGTTATTAAAGTCATCTCACACAGCTTATTTAAATTCTACTCGAACTCAGTTGTAATAAATTAATCTACCAAAAAATTATTATTATTATTATTCAATCTTTAGTATGCAAGTGCTACATATAAGTCCCATATTTAGAGTATCATATTATACGGAAACAATATCTTGTCCATCTGTTATCTGAAATAGTATAACACTGTACAGATATAGTCTATTTCCGCGTTATAGAATCGAGTTGAGCCACGTGAAAACTCGTATGCGCGCGTATGGGAACTTGCGTGTGACGATTATTATTGCGCTCTACGCCTTTCCATTTGCCACTTGACTCGGCGGCCATTTTCTTATTTTGGGGGGGCTGATACGCTTATGATTTCTCCTTACCTTCTTATATCTTCTACTCTACTCTTGTATAATAATTCTGACTAAATAAATCTTATTTTACATCTGCATGAAACTAACTTGAGCTTAGTAATTAAGTGGTAAGTTGGGTAGGTAAGTATTGAATGCTTTGCTTGTCTATCTATGCGGGTATTTACATATATCTAAAATTTCTCGTCTCTGAACATGGACATATATTGACGTAACATTCAATTTGTTTTAAAGCACTAAAGTTGGATACAATGTGTAATAAACTGTATGTGTGAACGAAGCAATGTCACTCCGTAATTATTATCTCACGAAGCAGTTAGTATTGTGCAATGATTTTACTGAGAATGTTTACTTTTGCTACTAGCTATTATTACTTTTTCTTATTTCTGTGAACATGAATCATTTTCAATTGTTTTAGTTAAATATTTTGATATAATTGCTTGCCTTTAAACCGAACACAATGACATACATTTCCGTGTCTAGCTATTTCACTTTGGACACTTACGATAAGTTATCCATGGCGTTGGGCAATTTCCTGTTCTTTTGTCGGTTGGAAATTATTATTTAACGACGCCACCTGCACCTCTTCTCTATCTTCGACTATCGCGATGGAATGCACGCTTTGTACTATGAATAACCGAGATCTTTAAAGGGAGGAATCGATAGAGTAAACTCAGACTTGTCTTAGGCTAAGCAAATTTCTAAAAAAAATGTAATTTAAAATGGTCTTTACAGTAAATAAAAATGATATGCAATGTTTTGTATCTGAGATTGTTTTAAATATTGTTTATGATTAACTTTTAAATTCATTTACAGTTAATATTTACGTTGTAGTGAAATTAAAAAGAAACGTGCAATATATAAACGATGCTGAGCTTAAAGAACACCTTATATTTGACTAGAAGTTTTCTAGTACACAAATGATCAACATATTTGTCTAAAACACAAAAATTTTGTGTCCGAATCATGTTTGCTCCACGTTTACTCTACCGACATCCTTCCGTCCACCTCTTAACTACTTCTTCTTTATCTCAATCTCTAGTTGATGTTGTTAACAAGCTCTTCACGTTCCGCAGGCAGAAATGTTTTCAATCGGAATACTTCATGGGTTGTGTGGAGGCGCTGCTGCTGACGGACGAGAGGGAGGAGATAGAGCAGATGGTGGACTACGTGGGCAAACGCTAATCCTCCCACCATCACGAATTGCGCGACCCCATCTTGTTACACCCGACCGCCCCCGCGACAGTAGCGCCTCGGCCCCCACACCGGCCCCACACGACCCCACCGCTTTGCCAACGAGAGCAGAAGTCAAGTACAACGCACACTGACAGCTGCTTCTATCCTCAACGTATTCTAGTCTTGTGGCGACATGAAGGTATGATTTGTGTACGCAACTAAATGTAATATTATTCGTACGTGTTTAGTGTTATACATGTTAGGGTGATTTGTGTAATTAATAGTTGTAGGCCGCTCGCTATTGAAGTACATTAAATATATGCGACATCACCTCCTAGGTATTCGAATCTTTCTAGTTTTTTGGGCAGATGTTTTTTTTTATTTTTATTAATGCTTCGATGCTGGTCATCCTTTTTTCGTCTGTCTTTTGGGAACGAAAACGTTTGCCATCGCTCGATACATCGCCACGCATTCCAGTGTTCGAATCGTTTTGTTTAAATTTTGTATTCCCGCAGCTAACTGTACGGTTTTTAACATTGACTCGGTATTAAATTATGTATTATATTGTAATTAAGTTTTTTTTGCAATTATGTATATAAATCGTTTGATATCTCTGTACGGCTGTTCGCATGTTTCATTCAACGATTCTTAACATAACACTGAAATAAGTATTAATAGGTCAAAACTAATTTTGACTTCTGGTTTTTTGGATTACAAATTAAAATTAAATAATTCATTTGTCCATAATTACTTTGAATGAAACATCCGAATCGGTTATTCCGTCTTTTTAAGTATTTTCATTTATATTATCTTTAGTTTTAATTGCACATTTTGTATTTAATGCATCACATATGCTTCGATTTACTCAAACCATATTGGTAAGCCGTGTGTCATAAACGGAACGGAGGATTATAATTATAGCGCATTTTATTAGTAAAATTTTATTAGACCAGTTAACTTTATAGATCAATTTACATAAATAGATATCTAGATTAATATAATTTAGTTTTTTTTTAAATTAAGACCGCGATTTTTAGTGTACATTAGATTTGCCTCCGTTCCGTTCCAAGTTTCATTTAAGCGGAAATATAATATGATTTAATTAGTTTTTAAGTATTTATAAAGATTTATTATTATTATTACAATTTTTTTTGTATACCTTCCGACTATTTATTATTTGTTACTTTTTATTTATTATCGGAATGGAAATCGGTATTGCTTTTAACAAACGTGTAACGGAACTTTTTGACATTTCGTACATCTGATGTATTCTGTAAGTTGAAGCGGTTTATACTTACTTTGCTGTATTTTAGTACCATCACCTTCTCTATGCTCGAATCTCAGCTATTTTTTTTGTTTAGATTTCTTTTAGCGTTTCTTAACCTTGCGGATTGGCTCGCATTCGAGATTTTTGTTTGCCATACTGTGACTTAGTTGAATGAGGTGCCAATAACAATTTTCACCCCCAAGATACTAGTGTTTAACGAATTTATATCTAATATTTATAGATGTTGACGCAATTTATAGGACCTGTTTTTATGAGAGAAAAGAAAATGTAAAAAAAAATATATATGTGCAACTAGTGAATTATTATAATCTATTTGTATAAATTTTATATAAAACAGCTAAGAAACGCTACGGGTTCCACGAAATATATGATATTATCAAAATGATCACTGTGTATTATTTGTCAAGACATCCTCTCCAAAAATATTTTTTTTTATATTAAAAAAGTTTGTTGAATTTAACGTTATAGCAAAATAAAAAACGTGAAGCATGAAAAAACATAGTATATTACCTTACTATGTGACATAAGTCAACCCTTGTAACTTAAAAATAGGTGTCACTTTTTTAAAACAATTAAAACAAATAATGATACATATTTTGACACATTTCATTCTTCATAATGCAAAATTATTAAAAAAAAATAAGTATCTTTTAAAACAAATGCTGAAAATATATCAGGATTCCGGTTGTATCAGGCTCCGGTTGTTAAACAAAACCGATAAAACAAATGTGAATTCAGATACGAAATTATGTGTTTTCAAAGTGCAAATTTATAAACAATTTGAATTATAACATTAATTTCGTCCGTGATTGACTGTTTTATAAAAGGAATCTTTGGATTTTACCAGATCGTAACAGGGTCTTAATGGGATGAATACAAACTAACTCTATCGCCAAACTGGCAAAGCGCTCGATCGAATGATTGGTCAATTAGCATTCGCCAATTGGCGGAGATCAATTAGAACCTAAGGTTTTGTGCGAATTTAACCTTTTTTTATTTAAAATGATGCGTCGGATGGGGCATGTAAAAAGTCAGTCCACCCACCAACCCGCATTGGACCTGCGTGGTGGGATACGGTCCAAAACCGCCTAATGGAGGAGGCGAGCGTTAGGGGAGGTCAAGTTCACCAGTGGCCTAACACAGGCTGATGATGTGTGATATATAATCTAGGCCCAATATATATCTGATATTGATATAATCACATTAACAGACAAAAATTGTATAATAAACTAAAATTGTTAAACAAGTAACAACGCAAGCAGTTGCGTAGAAAATAATGATAAATAAAACGAAAATTTAATAACGATACATTTTTATTAAGATTAAATCTAGTATTAAATATTTTGAAATAAACAAAACGGAATCTTTTGGTAGTGTTCGTGTGCGTGGTGGCATACGTTAAAAATATTCAAACAATAAAATAATGGCCTTCATTATATTAGGCCAAATAACTAGAAAAATATATACAGCTATATACTAAAAGCCAAATACGAACTGAAATTTATATGTACTAACTATGACGACGCTTAAACGCTGTCAAACGTACCTATAGATATAGTCAAAAAAGTTTTCCTACATAACTCTTAGTAAAAATTCGTATTTATATTTCTCTGAAACAGCCTCATTCATTCATTTTGAAATTTGACACGAAACAATGTTTCATATTAATGGATATGAATATGTCACTCATTTAATACGATCATGCATTGAAAGTTCGAATGTCAACGTATTTCAATGAAGATCCGAGTTTTCACGAAGGTAAATAATTTTTGACTACATCTATAGTTCGGGAACGGTAGTTTTCCGCGAGCTCTGTGTTAGATGAAGATTACCATCGACAAGAGATTGGAAGATTTCTGTAGATGATGTAGATTTAGCGTCTTTAGATACTATTGCTACAAATTTCAGATCGTATATAGCACTGGTATAATATATTCTTTGTCTTAATGAAAATAAAGGAAAGCAGTCTTTAACAATCACACAGTACTCGTATACAATTTTAATATAAAATGTGATTTTTCGTATAGTACAAACCTGAAAGTTTAAATTTGTTCAGAATCAGTAACATATTCCAATGTACCCTTTTTAAACTAGTTTAAGTTTTGTCACCAAAACTCAGTCGATATTTTCGCCGAGACAATTGAGCAGGAAATAACGTTAATAAACGCTCGCGCTTTACTTCAATATATAGTATAATATGGAATATAGTATGTGAAAATTTCATATACTTTGTTTTGAACTGAAATTATTGTTACCGTGTATGGCTTTGTACTAAACGAAAAATCATTTTGTATTCGCGTCACGTAACAAATCTAACAGAAACGCGCTTCTACTAACTAAAACGAGCATCTTTATGTCAACTAAAAATAACGAAACAATTTGTTTATAGGAATGTTACATTGGTCTTGTTCATTGCGAATGGCACGATTTGAAACACTTAGAGAGAAGAAAACATACATTTGACGAACGCTAACATTTGATGAGGTGTTCCGGTTTGAAGTGCTCATGATATAACGATATTACAATGGATAGCTACTTTGCTTCAACCAAAAAAAAAACACCCGCTTTATAGTTATACATAACAAAAAACAGGCTATGAATTTATTGCTTTGTAAATGTCGACAAGAAATAACAATTTAAACACAGGCACTTGATAATAACACACATAAACATCATAGAACAGTATAGAACACTATTTGACGTGAATAATCCAATAACAAGAGGAAATTCTGTGAATCAGATAAGAACTTAAGATATTTATCAGAAGATCAACACACGGATGATATGTAAGTATTGAGAGTAGAGATAAGTGGAGTTATCTCGTCTGAAATGCAGCGTCATTCAGAATTATTGAAACGTCAGCTGTGTAGAAAAATTTAGAACCACTAAAGTAATACTTCGATCATAACACCAAAATAATAACTGCGGCAAGATGGAATGACGAAATTTGCAAAGTTGCCGCTGTGGGGTGTGCATTAGGGGAGGCCTATGTCCAGCAGTGGGCAGACACAGGCTTAAGATGATGATTGTGAGGTTGATAATTGTAAAAAAAATATGACATACATATAATTTAATTTTTTTTTCTATAAATTTTATTGATACACAAACGAATGACTAAAAGTTAAGTATTTATACAGCACAATCTAATTTTTCTATGAGAAAATACATCACATCACAGCAAATTGTCTGACAGTATACAATTTAATTACTATATTTATTATGACCAGTACACGGTTAATTTATTATTTACAAAGAGGACATTTCACTTTATTAACTTACCTAGATTACATTGTTTTTTGAAGACGTTATTCAAACATAACAATTTTATTAAAGTTATTGACTAATATTTTATCACGCGTACTGAAAAAAATTACCGATATCACTTCTCTTTTACTATCACAAAACATAACCAAAAACCATGTAAATTCTTATTACGTCCTTTTTACCAAATAAACAATAAGGATCTTAAAATTATAATAGAAGATATCAAGAGGACGTTTATCTATAATTCAGCCAAAATATATTCGGAATTAATGTAAGCACAGTATGGCAGCCCATGGCACCGATGTTTCGTCTTATTACTAGCATGCTTATTGATAAAACTAGCTTCTTCCACGTAGTAACATGAAAAAGGAATTCTATTTTACTTTTTTAAGGAAAAAGTAGCTTATTTACTCTTAGTTTCATCAGCTACTTCCGAAGTGAAAGTATCATTAAATTCGTACAATAAATTCCAGAGATTAGCCGGTACAGACAGACAGACATTTTTTTAAAATGTTTCCATGTTATATGTATCTGTGTATATATCACAATGTTATCTTTCAAAAATGGTTGTTTAGTTAGTACAAAAAGACACTCCAATCATACTTATTTGCATAGATTGTAAACTAGATGTCTGATCACTGAGTGATAGTCGATTAATAACAACGCCATACGTACCTTTATTACATTCATTCAAAGTTTATTATGGCTAAAAGATAGTGGAAAGTTATACGCTCTGCCAACAATCTATTTGGATGATAGCATTTCGCTTGTGGATCTCGTCGCTAAATTGAGAATCGTTCAATTTATTAGGGAGCAGGACGGCAAAGTTCATCTGTCTAATCTACGTCTTCGAAGCATGTCTACTTCGGAAGATTTGCTATATCCTCAATAGAAAATCAAATGTTTTGTTGCTTTTTATTGAAAAAAGGACTACGTTCCAATCTCGCCAGATTTAGATTCGAACATTTATTTATACAAATGCGGAAACACGTAAGGGAAAACTAAAAATGCAGCTTAACTTTATACAATTAAGACTCAATATCCTGATGCAGGCAACAGAAGACGAGCCCTTTCTGTCACTCACTGTTGACGAGCAACAACCGAGTTCAATTTCATAATCGATACCGTAAAAAGGGACAAAAGCCTTTCGGTTAATAACTTCCACCTATTGCTGTTAAATTTCTTAAGTCATCATGGGGTCGGCTTCTAATCAATCCAGATTTACATAAATAACACATTTTATGTAGAGCGACTTGCGTCTGACCTAACAATTCAAAGGGTAAAAGATAACCTCACCTTTTGGCCAACAATTATCAAACTATTAATCAACCATTATTAGCCTTCAGGATTTGAACCCACTGTCTCTGGTTCGTGAATCCACAAAAGCACTAGGTCATATAGGTGATTGATACCTGAGTCGACCCGCATACTAACATTGAGTGCGTTGTCTTAGAAATAGCATGTCGATATCGACAGAAGAAAACGGAAAAACGAAATTGTCCACCGCAGCCAAAAAACAACTCAAACAGTTATTTATTGATCATAACTTTTATGTAGGTAAAAAGTAATTTTATTCGTTTAATTCTTTTATTTATAATAACGTTAAATATAAAAAAGTGATGACCAAAAAAATTTTTTTTCGAGTTGATTTTCAACTCTGGTTAGCAATTTCGGAGTTCGTGGGTTCGAATCCTGAGTGGACACATCAAATTTTCATTGTTGTTTCCCAGTTGATTAAAGCAATTTTGGCCGATCGCCCAGTTGTCTGAAAAGTAACCGGCGTGGTGGGATACAGTCCAAAAACCCCTTGATTTACTCAGGCTGGTGATGATGATCAATTTTATTTTTGTTCCATACGACGTTTCTGTTTTTTTCCGTCGATATTAAGACGCATGCATTGTAATATTCAATTAGTATTCCTAATACTGTACAGACTGTATTTTTATTTCACGACAAATCACATATCACACGTAGAAATCCAAACTATTACGGTATAAAAATACATTCATTTACATACAGTACAGAAGTATGGAATGGTAACAGTTATATTACAAACACTTATTCATAAACAACAGAAGTGGATCATTCTAGAAGTCATCGCATAGTGTATTCATCGATAATCGTTAATCGTATGTACGTTAAATAAAATTGAAACTAGTGCAACAACATTATTATGTACTGGCATTTTCACTTGTATCGCATCGAAAAACCACAGTAATTTTCGTACCCATACATTGTAATAATCGCAGGTGAAAAAAAAAATAATCAAAAAACGTACAAAATGGCGTCAACACGTAAAGGAACAATCAAATCGTTGGCAAAATATCAATCACTATACAATTTAAACAAACAAACAAACAGTAAGGGCGTTAGAAACGACCGCATATCATTGGTCGACCGCCGCCATGTTTAATCACCACGCGATGCTCAACCAATAAGAGAGCTCGAAATTTCGCGCCAATCAAGTTTGACATTGGCGTTTGTTCACACAAATTCTATATCAAATTTTTTTATACGCGATGTTTTACCACAAAAGCGAATAAATTTTAACGCCATTTTGTAGTTAATTCAAAAAATAACGCATATTCTATTTGGATTCAGTACAAGATGAGAGCTTTAATGCCAACAACATATAATGAATGTTTGGAAGACACATAAGGGACTAATCGTAGATATCAAATCGTTAGATGTACATTGATTCAGTTCCATCCATATGAATATAGTAATAGAAGACATTTTTACAATTACTACAGGATTAAGTATTTACTCACTATCTACTTATGTTCTCTTTTGATCGTAAAAATATATGAAGTTAGCTCTTGAGATAATTTCAAGATTGTCTCTCTATTAGGAATCTTTTACTCTGCGTTCGGCTTCTGAAAACAAACAAAGAATTGAGAACGATGTTATTATTAATATCATATGTCTGAGAGAATGAAATTTTTATTAATTCAGTATTATAATATCTTTTATTGTATATTATATTTAAGAAATTATTTATTATCAATTAATTATATTGCTATTACTTGATATATATTTAATACAAGCTTATTTCATATATCCAAGTTGAAATCAAACAATAACACGTCAAAAATATACTTTTTACAGGATAGCTTTTATATAGTAAGGTATGATTATAGGTTATTTTATTTTAGAGGTTGGAGATGATTTATTGATGTCCACTTTTACTTTACGATTCTCTCGTTAAGCTTATGAAATTGATATGCAATCTGTCCTTTTACGTGTATCTACGAAATCAAGATGGTGGACAGTGTCACTTTTATGCAAAACTTAAATGAGCATTTGCTTTAGAATTTATCGACAGGTTAACTAAATCGTCCGATATACTAATTAGTTTCATAAACATATTTATAATTTTGTTTTCTCACTATCTCACTCTGCTCCTTCTTTCTCGCACTCGCTTGTCTGTCTCTTTCTCACTTACACTCGCTTTCTCTCTCACACACACTCGTTCCTTCTCTCTCACACGCACACCCGTTCTTTTTTACACTTACATTCTCTCTCTCTCTCTCACATAATCGCTCTGTCACTCTCTTACACTCGCTTTTAGTCACTCTCACATACTCGTTCCTTCTCTTTCACTCTCTGTTCCCTCAAAACTAGCCTCCCTATCTCACACTCTTTCCTCCACTCATCCAAATCTGCTCCGTCCTATCTCACACCTTTCTCACTCACACATCTCCGCCTTGGTTGTGCATCAGAATACTTGTTAACTACACTCACTGTACAAGAATCGAGCGCCACCGTCTAGAAGTCGTCCAGGCAGATGTCGAAGTGGTCCTCCATAACCTTGTACTGGTCGCTCGAGAAACGCATGCACTTAGGGCAAGTGTACACCTGAAATATGCAAATATAATATCACTAAACATCACTACAACAAATCTTAATAGTTCCTAGTCTCTTCGTAATCGAAGCATTATAGATGCCATTAAAAAGTGGCAATCACGCAATGTTGCACCACTTAATGCTTTAGCGTCATCGAATGCTTCGCTTACCAAGATCCTAGAATAATCACTTCCCGAGCTAAAAACCACATGCAATTCAGGCAAACTAAGTCCGATATTAAATTCAAACGGTGAAATTATAATAGTTAAAGATAGCGGCGGTCGACCTAAAAACGCGTTCACTGAAGGCGTCAGAGTTTTGACGTTTGACTTTGCTTTCGTAAATTCTAGTCTTCATTAAGCTCAGGTATAGCTTAGTGAGCATTAAAAGTAGCAATCGCAATGTTACATTAGGCTAAGGACAATCTCAAACAAATCCTAATATTACTCTGAGTATAAATCCATTCACTGATTAGGAACTTAATCAAATTAAGTATAAACGTGATTATACATAGTAAGATGGCGGGTCGACATAAAACGCGATCATTGAAAGGCTAAATGTTGGACGTACTTACTATGCTTTCGGAAATTCTATCTAATTAGTTATAGATGCATTCACAAAGTAGAGCAAGTTTCATTGGAAGTACAACAAAACTAAAAATACTTATTGGTTAGAAGTCATTCACGTTAGACTAAAAATTACAGTATATCGTTATCAATAGAATGTTCGGTAAAACCACAATTAAGTTATTACTACATTATATTTTGAAATTTTACATGAATTTTAATACTACTATAAATTATTAAGTTTCTACTTAGGAAGTTAAACAAATCTTTAAAAATAGCTTTGAATACAAACAATTAACATCAATCATTTCGAAACATCGTTTTCATATTTTTAAGTACATAAAAAAAAATAAACAAGAGCATCAAAATTAAATGCAAAACACTACATTCTTTACATCTTAATTATTTTCTCAAATTAACTAACAAAATCAAGATAAAATATAATAACAAAATAATTCTTTACTTAAGTAGTTTTTTCAAATTTCAGACAATTAATCAAGATTAAAACATAAATCAATACAAATATTCTCAATAAGATAGTATTATTAACAATTTCAAGACAATATTTCCGACATGTTAAAGATTTAAACTGAAAAACTTCATCATTTCAAATAAATAGATACAGGTTAGATATTGTTCATAAAATAGCAACATAGTTTCAATTTAAACATTTTAAACTTTCTCATTTCATAATCTAGTTATATGTCATAAAATAATCACAATACTTTTTTTTCTCATGTATCCGATGATTATACAATAAATCATCTTTCAAATTGATAATATATATATAATAAATATATAACTAAAGCGATTTGATAAACATATTATTTTTTAATTTGTTAGATATTTAATCAAAAAAAATTTTAACAATAGATTAAATCTTTGCTAAAGAATTTGTTAATGCAAAGGACTTTACGTTGTAATAAATATATATTTATTTATTACAATTTTTTATACGAGAGTGAGTTTTACATCATGTAAGTTTGTAGTCCTTCAAGTCGAAGCAGAACTAATAACATTAGCTTTTTTTAACATAAAGTATTGGCAATTGTTGCAAAAAAAACCGTTATAATTACCGTCGTTAAATAAAATTACAATTACAATAACTTCAGATATATCGTTTCATAAACCACAAGTTTATCGCACCTTCTGACACTGATGACTCTTTTCATATTTAGTTTTCAAATGTAATCCGGACAAGCAGTAATTAAAAATACCTTGACATGTTGAAATAACGTTACATACATGTGCTTCTCATTATAAAGAAGTTAATTTTTACGGTTAAGTTTCACTTCGTTACTAATAAGAAAATCACAATATTTCTTTACACTGGATATAAAATTACTTTATTTTCATTATTGAATTGTTTTACAATTACAGTACATAACCATTTGGTCTTTTTTAAATTAGTTTATTCAGTAAGATTAATATAAAGTGCTCATATAATAGCAGTAGAGTGTTTTAACTGACAAAGATGTTAAGACACATTCGTCGAAATACATAATGTAAGCATAAGAGTATGTTTACAAAATATATATCACAACATGTTTCGAAACAAATCGCACCAAATTAATCATACAAGTTTTATGCAAAGAAACACATCAAATGTTAGTGTTCTTTTAATTTACATTTGTAAATAATATATTGGATATTAAAGACAACTGCCTCCGTAGCCTAGTGGTGGTGCCGTACCACTAGGCTACGGAGGTAAACCGGAGGTCGGGTTCGAATCCTGCGGGGACTCAACAAATTTTCATTGTTGTTTCCTAGTTGATTAGGCCAGTTTGGGTCGATCATCCAATTGTGTGAAAAGTAAGATGATTCATGCGTCAGATGGGCATGTTATATAAAAGTAGATCTACCAACCAACCCGCATTGGACAAGCGTGGTGGGGTACGGTCCAGAAACCCCTAATAGAGAGGGAGTGCATTATGGGAGGCCTATGTTCAGCAGTGGACTAACACAGGCTGATGATGACGATGATGATAGACATGCTTTAAGAAGAATGTACTGTTATAGTCAATTTGTGGTATATCTAACAGCAATAACTGACGAGCAAATACTTTAGCTAATCAGTAGCAGTCTTACTTCATTGTCGCTTTGACGGTTTGCATCCTATTATTTCTATTTACAGTTTCGTTTGAAATAAAACAGGTTCAATTACTTGTTAATTATTTACGAGTATACCCAACGTTTCAGACCCTTAAAAAGTCCATGATCCCGGGACTAACAGTCAGCCTGTCCCTTGACCCCCTTGGTAAATAATGTTCTCCAGTCGATTACGACTACGGCGGCCGATCTATATTAGAGATCAGCCAACTACGCAGGAGATATTATAGTGCACAAGAGTACGCGCAAACACAAGCGCATTCCATGTTCCTTTACACTCTCAAAGCCCGACGGGACGGATAACCGACACGACCGGAGAGAGTAAGGCGCAGGACCGACTTTTTACATGCCCATCCGACGCATGGATCGTCTTACTTTTCAGACCATCGGGTGATCGGCCCATGTGATCTAACCAAGTAGGAACAATGAAAATTTGTTCGGTTCCCGCAGGTTTCGAACCCATGAGCTCCGGTTTCTAAAGCACACGCCTTTACCACTAGGCTACGGAGGCAGTTGGACGATTGGTATAATTGTCATAAAGTATTAAACGCGATAAAATCCGTAAACACTCATTAGAAAGTTTCGCAACATTTTTCCCTACACAGCGCCTGCCTATCATAATGCAATTTAAATAGAGACATAATAAACTATTTTACTGTACATCTTCAGCAATTCATGATCGGGAAGTCGCTGAATACTAGCTCAGACTTCAGAGGTTCTGCATAATCATGTAATCACAACTTCCAAATAAAAAGATTATTATTATAAAGTTTTGAACCCTACAACAGGCATGCGTCCACATGCTGCTGCAGGAATATGACCGTTTTGAAGGACTGGTCGCAAACCGGGCACACGTACATTTGGGGCGGAGGGGTGACCTCCTTGGTCGCCGTTGAGCCCCCTTCCGACTTCCTCTTTTTCCGGACCTTTTCCCACAATTCAGCTATACTTCACGGTCAATATTTTAAAACGTAACGAACATTTTGAAGGGATAGGGTAAATCCATTAATAAATTTACCCACAAGTGGTTTAATTTTTTTAGTTATACAAAAAGATGACTCGATCTTTTACATGTAAAATAATTTATTTATGTATTTTTTCCGAAATTCACTAAACAATTTGTCTTCTATTAGTAACTTTACGAAAACATTGAATGATACAAAAGCAAGGAATTAATTGAAATTACAATAATCTATAAACTTAAAAGCAAACTTGTATCCACTCTATATAAGTTGTTCAAACAGTCTATTTAATATAAAATAATTATAAATTTTGTATCCCAGTCAATTTTCAAACCCAAGTACATCTATTACTAAACTAATAAGTTTTTTTTATAAATGTCAATCAATGAAACAGTATATGTGGGCAACTCACCATATTCCCAGTGGTAGTGGTGCGTGCTTGTGGACTGGCCTGTGGGTTGTGGCTGCCTCTCGTGGTGGTCGCGCTCCGGTACACGCTAGGGCTCAGTTTACGGACCTCTTCCAGCTGCAATATCAAAAGCGAAAGCTTTTAACCCAAGCTGAATAAAATACAAACATTATGTAAAGAACGTGGCCCATGATATACGCCCTGCCAATAAAACACAAATGTGAGACGCCACAAAAGACAGCGGCAGACTTAGGGTAACCGATTTAAAAGTGTAAATTTGATTTTTGTTCACACATAATATTTTATATAAATCTTGAAATCCATTAATTAAATGTGTTAACATATATTTTCCTTGTTTTTTGCAATATAACGTTTATAGAAGAGAAATTAATGAGATTTTTTATAATGTAAAAGTATTCTACCTATGGCAACTCTTTCAATATTATCAATATCGCTTTGTCACGCCGATTACTTTTTTTTTATTTGTGATTTTAATTATCCTTCATAAAAATTCCCTTAGATCTTATAATAAGTATGTAGAAATGTAATGTTTTATTCCATTCATGTCGTTACTGTCTTCGTTACGTGGGCCGCGCAATGTATGGAAGTGACCCACGTCTTGTTTACTATGTACTAAGCTGACTACGGTGCCCTTCAAACCGAAAGGCAGGATAGTTATCACACTACTGCTGTGTAAGAACGTTATTTTTATACGTTAACACTTTCCAAGACGGTACCATATAAGAATCTAGCACACACGCAAACTAGCACATTCGAAACAGGCAGCTTACGTTTCTTCAAATATTTGGGCAGATATGCACTTTTTATTCTCTGAAGTAACAGAGGCAGATAGTACACTTAAGCTTATTGCATACATTTGTATGGCAATCAAGCATTTTCAAGTTGTTAGCTCGTAACAGAACTATTCAGCGTACATTGATCCCATGTACAGCATAACATTGTTTTGACATCAACGATATTATAAAAGATCCTCAATTCAAATTCCAATCGTACATTTTAAGCCATTGTGTATTCCCAAATGATCTGCAATTTTTTATAATGACAATTATGTCTATTATTCACCTGTAGCGTCATCTCCTGTATCCTTTTATTGGCCGACCTCAATTGCGCTGAGATGTCCTCTTTCTCGCTCGCCATTTTCTCCCTTGCCTCTCGCTCCGCGTCGAAATCGCTCCTGTAAGTGAATTATAATGCTTGAAAACACCTCAGCAGCCAAATACGGGCTTGGGGCGTAGATAACAGGGTCTGGATTCAAATTCTGTGAGGTTTCAAACTTCATGTGTAAAATTGCATAGGTGTGTGGGTAACTTTCTGGTTTCAATAGTTTGACCTTAACGACCAGTTTGGCGTAGTGATTAGTATCGTCTTTGCTAGTGGGTCGATTTCTCTAGGAACGAACACGACTAAGATTTCTAGAAAGCCCATGCTACAGGCAGTTAAATTATATAACGTGCATTATGAAACACATTTTAATTTTTCATCAATATATCATCAGCCTGTGTTATCACGCTGAATAGGCTCCTAATACCCTGTCGGGTTTGGACCTCCTAAAACTTCTCTCCGTGTCTGTTATCCGTCCGTCTGTTCGCAGAATCTCTGGAACGGCTGCGATTCCGACGATTGACGAGGACATGTGATGTTCAGATCAGCACCCACTTGTAGAGCTGCAGCTGCGCCCTCAGCAGCTCCTCGTCGGGCGCGGAGGCCTCCCTGCTGAGCAGCTCCCTGCGCAGCTGCTGCACCTCCTGGCCGCGGGCCAGCAGCGCCGCCGTCAGCGCCGACACGCCCTCGCCCTCGCCGCGAGAGCTCTGCGAGAGCTGAAAGTCATTTAAATGATTGAACGATATAGCCAAGGTTGTTATAACCACTCCAGTTGTTTGGTGACTGGTACAACGTACAACGTACGTCTCAAAAGAGGAAAAAACAACCTTGTTACCGTTGTTCTGTGATCGGTTAGGGCGACGTGGGATCATTCGCCTAAATGACAGAAGAATAAGACGATTTATGAATTGGTTGGGAATTTTGTTTTCACTCCGTTTTCAGAGTTACCCTGTGGGTTGTAGTGATCTGACGCCCGTCGTTCTGCGTAAAAGTGTTTTTCGTGTTAATTTACATAGATTAAAAGCCGAACCAATGACAACTTGGAGAAGTATAGATTCTAACAGAATTTAAGCTTTAAAATCTACAATTGTGAATGTAAACCCTAAAAGCTCCAAAGCGTCATGTTTTATAGATTTTTAATAAAAACAAAACAATTACATCAAGTTAAAAATTAAACCGGTCTTATAATTTTGTATAATTCATGTCGATTAAGGGGACTTATATAAAAAGAAAATTGCTTACTTTTTCCGGTTGTGTTATTGCCTTCTTCAGCACCTCGTTGTAGTCCTTGAAAATGCCTTCGAAAATGGCCATCAGCCCGCGAAGTTTTCCACTGGTATTAAATCAATATTCATTATTAGCTTCACATAACAATAGTATAATATAGAAACTTACAGAAAGCCGTATTGACGAAAAAGTATATAATCATAACCGTAAATACAAAATGAGAAACATGTTTAACATCATGAAATGTTCTTTAGTTTCCGATTTTAACTTAATGTACGCACATGTTGTTCAAAGCGATGCTGTGCTGCCTCTCCAGTTGTTGTTTCACTTCGGCGAGTCCGGATTTGAACCTGTCCACCGACGCCCTTTCCAACTTGTAGTCGTACAAACTTGCCACTGTGCCCAGGGTTTGTACTAAAGTGTCCGACAACCTAGAAGGATAACGATTAATGTAACATTTATAATCGAGTATGGAACGCAAGTAAACAAAGTTAATTGTCGATGTGTATTATTGCAGAACGCGTGGTTCAAAACTGCTTCCGTAAGCCTAGTACTAGGTCCTAGGTCGTGGGTTCGAATCCTGCGGGGACTCAACAAATTTTCATTGTTGTTTCCTAGTTGGTTGGGCAATTTTAGCCGATCACCCAATTGTCCGAAAAGTAAGATGATCCATGCGTCGGATGGGTATGTCGGCCCTGCGCCTTATTCTCTCTGGTCGTGTCGGTTATCCGTCCCATCTGAGTCTAAACGAACAGAAAGTGAACCTGTGTTTGCACGTACACTTGTGCACTATAATATCTCCTGCGTAGTTGGCTGATCTCTAATATAGATCGGCTGCAATCGTAATCGACTAGAGAACATTATTATTATTATTACATCTATTTCCAGTCTAGTTTACCTATACCGCAAATTGCTAAAAAACTGTTACTTATTTTTTTCTTCGTGAATCGAGACAAAATTATTATTTTAATAATTTAAAACGCACTTTCTGTTCCTTTACACGTATACTGAGTGATATACATGTCGGTCCATCAATAAGAACGCTAGATTTATAGCGCCGTTTTGTTGTCACGAGTTAAATTGTTTAAATCAATACTGAGACTAATTAGGTAAAGCTTTCCATAGTTTGGTGCCAGATAGTGTTATGTTACCCTCCATAACCTTACCCATTCGTTAATATATAACCTTACCCATTCGTTATACATGTAATATATAACCATACCCATTCGTAATATATAAAATATATAACCTTACCCATTCGTAAGAGCGTTGAGAAAATCGAGCCAAATGCTTCATCGTCCTATCGTAGAGCTTCACGTTGTTTACGTAGGCAGAGAATTCCGTGGAGTCGTTCTCCGGTTCTGCGCTCAGTGTCATCCTTACCGGTTGGAACATCTATACAAGAATCGACGAGAGAATAATTGATTTACACATTATCAGTATACCGACTACCTACGTAGCCTAGTGGTATGGGCGTGTGCTTTAGAAACCGGAGGTCGGGTCGAACCTGCGGACTCGGACAATTTTCATTGTTGTTTCTAGTTGGTTGGAATTTGGGCCGACGCCCAATCGCCTGAAAAGTAAGATGATCCATGCGTCGGATGGGCATGTAAAAAGTCGGTCTACCCACCAACCCGCATTGGACCAGCGGTGGGATACGGTCCAAAGTCCCTAATGGGAAAGGCGTGCATTAGGGGAGCATATGTCCAGCAGTGGACTATCACAGGCTGATGATGATAAACTAGAACAGTTTTTGTAAAATCACAGGTGTATTTACTTAGTAGGGCAAATTCAAGTAACGCAATAAATGACCAAATTTAAATTTCTTTATGAATAAAAAAAAAAACTTTAATACTTACAGTGGTCTGTGCGTCTTTTAATCTCGTGCTCAGATCTTGTATTTGCTCTTTGTACATCCTCACAGTTTCCGATACGCCGGATTTGTGCTGAGTGAACTCCAACTGTGATTCACATAAATCACTTTTTATAATTATAGTACAATATGTAAAGCTTAAATACGTTTCCTGTTGTATTTTGACGTGACAATGTCTAATAAATTGGTTCAAGATAGGAGGCACTCTGCACGTGCATAGGCGCTAACTGCGCTCCATAAGCAACCATAAGAGAGGAGGAGGCACGCGTCCGCTTACTCGTAGGCAGTTGGCCTGCTTAAGTGAAAGAGACACAGAGAAAAGAGATGAGTTCGCATTACAATCATTGTAACACTAAAAGACGTTGTCGCGTATAACTTTAGCCGGTATACCGATTTTATAGGCTACCAATTTTTTATTTTTACTATTTGACAGCTTATATATACATAGAAAAAAATGGGTCATTGATACGATGTAGATAGTGAAATTAATTAATACGATTTTAGGACTTTTCTATTCCTGTCGTATTTGAACGACTTGACATTGTGATTACAAGTGGTAGAAAGGTTTGTAGGAATAGCCCTATTCGTGGGTGACTATTTTGGCTACTTTTTGGAGCTACTTGCATAATTATAAACGAAATTGTTAACTTAATGCTGTGTCAAGTGAAACTGGTTCGCATGCGATTTATTAGTTTTAATCATAACGAAAGAAAACGTTAATTCCTTTAATACAATCACAATAATCTCCATGATTTTTCCACTGGATTTCTACGATTTTATCGTTTCTTTATGTTTGTACTTGTATGCAAAAAATGTTTTAACATAAAATTTTACAGCAAAACATCAGTCTGTCTAGTGACGGTTTAAAATAAGGTGATCAATGATTTATATTCTTTTATTTAACGAAGTACTTATACAGATGGCGTGCATTAGGGAAGGGCTATGTCCAGCAGTGGACTGACACAGGCTGATGATGATTGATGATGATGATAAAATATTTAAATATTCTTACACACCTTTATGTTCTCCAAACCGAGAATCTTTATTTGAGCCGTTTTCAGGTCGTTTTGTAAAGAGGTTATTTTGCCTTCGAGATGTTGGATCGCCTTGTCCCTCGCGGCGACCTCCTCCGACAGCGTTTGGTTCTTAAAATTAAGAATAAACGTGGATTATGATATACCCGAGATAAATAGTGGCGTCTAAAACGGACGTCATTCTGATTGGTGGAATATATATACATATATATTTACAAATATATACATATATAGTTCTCAATACATATTTAAAAGTTTAATGTATGTGCAAAAAAATAGGCATGATTTCCTAAGAAATTGTGATGCACATGACATGATACAAGGAACAAACATAATTTAATACTTTCAGCAACTAGACTGCGAAGAATAATAAATCTTTTATGGGACAATGTATACGTTTTACACAAAATCCCAGTAAACGTTCAGAATTTAACTATTAATAAATTTAAAAAAGGTAGTCAAGGATCGTTTGTGTTAAATGTTATTACGATATTAATGAATTTTTAAATGATTACACAGCCTGGTAATGGAATGCTCGTTCCAGGTCTTGATTCAAAATTGCAAAATATATTATGCCTTCAAATTCTTTGTTATTTTCAAAAGATGACATAAAAAATAGCCCGCTGAGTTTCTTTTGCTGGTTCTTCTCAGGTCTGAGATGTCCTTTTCCGAACCGATGGTAGCGTGTTTGACAATCAATAAGCAAGTGTAAACTTCTATACTGAATAAAGATATTTGAATTTTGAATTTATCCTTCCTAAGCCTCAAAGATGCTCTGAGCATAACACCCGCATCAATCGTAGAACGACCCTAGAAAACCGTACTGTTTGTTATTAATAAGACTGTTAAGTTTTGTAAGTTACTGTTAAACTAATTGGTTTATTAATAGTTTTTCAAATATTTTATTAGGGTCCATAATACACCCTGATTTAAAAACCGGTATAACTCTACTTTGGTTCATTAGGTCAGGAAACTCGCCTCTCTGGATGCTTACATTAAATATTGTTGCTAGATTTGGTGATATTACGTCAATAATTGCAAACAGGCCGAATAGCCTTGAATAAAAGAACTTACATTACTGGCGGATTTCAGTTGGCTCTGCAAGTTTTGAATGATCAAATGCAACTTGTTCAACTCTTGCGCGTGATCTGTCTCAGTAGTGGATATGTGCAGCTAAAATATTGAGAAGAATATTAATAAGTTATAATTAATCATTTATATTTATGTATCCGAACCAGTAAGCAATCATATTCAAATTGATGTAAAGAAATCAATATAAGCGTATCCGACCCTAATGTTTAACGTAATTACTAAAAACTAAAAGCTGTAAAATTAAAATGTTAATGTACACAACATTAACATTTTAATTATGCATATTATTTCTAAAAGTATAGTATTATTTATTATAAAATTTTTATTTTATTCAAAATATATCAATTAATTAATTTATTTATTATATATATATATATACAAAAAAAAACTAAGATAAGGGTTACATAGGTCTATAGTAATGGTTTCCACTCACAATTACAGATTCCCATTTTTATCACAACGCAGATTTTTTCATACTTACAATTATAACATTGACAATTACAAAAAAGAAAAACACATAATTAAAATGACAAAATAAAAGTAACAGATAAAAATTAAACGACACATAATAACAGTAATTTATGTTTTATATTTAAAGTATTTTGATTGACAAGTTTCTTAAGTGAATACATTTCATCTTACCTCTAGTTTTTTCAATTTCTCCTTTATTTCATCGCGCTCCTTGGACGTGGCGTCCACAATGTGCTCGAGTGATTCCTTCTGCCAAGTCAACTTTTCGTTGTCAACTATAACCTGAAATATAAATAATATTTATATTACCGACCCGCCCCTGCTTCGCACGCAAGCTATTTTGATGGAAATTATACATACCAACAATATTAATCATGTTTTATACATATAAACCTTCCTCTTCAATCATTTCATCTATTTAAAAAAAAACTGCATAAAAATCCGTTACGTAGTTTGAAAGATTTAAACATACATAGGGATTTAGGGACAGAGAAGGCGACTTTGTTTTATGCCATGTAGTGATGAACATTAAATTCGAAATGTTTCTCTATAAAATAAAAGTAATAATTCATCATCATCATCATCAGCCTGTGATAGTCCACTGCTGGATATAGGCCTCCCCTAACCCATTAGGGGGTCTTTGGACCGTATCCCACCACGCTGGTGCAATGCGGGTTAGTGTGGGTGGACCAACTTTTTACATGCCCATCCGACGCATGGTTCATCTTACTTTCCAGAATTTGGGCTGATATCAGTAATTTGGGCCGATCACCTAGATCGGCCCAAATTGCCCAACCAACAATGAACATTTGTTGAGTCCCCGCAGGCTTCGAAAGCACGACCTCCGATTTCTAAAGCACACGCCTACACCACTAAGCTACGGAGGCAGTTTCAAAGAAGAAATAATTAAAAATTATTAGTAAAAAAGATATTTTTATTGGTTTAATTCGTTCTCGGCTCTCTAGTCAATAATATGCTTTGACGTGATATTTAAATGTGATAATAGCAAAAAAAAAAAGTAAATAAAGTACAGTACAGTTTAGCTGTTTTGGACTCGGAATAAATCTATGCAAAGTAACCCATAGCAAAAAAAGCGCCATTCTATGTTGTTGTCGTTGGATTGTCTCAGTGTTACGCATCTCGGTGACAATTAAGCAGTTAGAACGCTAGATGTACAGAGTCATTGTTTACATTAAATATAAATAGGCCCAGATATAGTGTAAATCGGCGGACGTGTTAGGAATAAGCTGGGAGGTAAGCGAACGAGCTTGCGTATATTTTTTTCTCCCAGTCATATTCCTATATTATCGTACTGTCTGCTTAATACATTCGGATTAACTTGAATAACAGACTTTCACTACATCCACAGATCTTGGGTCCTGAACGTAATTTTTAACAGAGTAGTATCTATCCATCGCTAATCGGTGATGTCTTGCCTACTTCTCAAGAGCTTATAGTGGTAATGTCTGTCATTTAATCTATTATAACTTTTTATTATACTAGAGATTTTTTCTTTTTGTCATTGCCTTGGTATCTAAGGAGGCCTTAGAGTATGTCCTGTACGCGTACTAATACCTTTTCGTCAAAAAAGTGAACATTCGTATTTAAGTACGCAATTTTATCGACCTTAACTGCCTCCGTAGCCTAGTGGTATGGGCGTGTGCTTTAGAAACCGGAGGTCGTGGGTTCGAATTCTGCGGGGACAAAGCAGTGGACTATCACAGGTTGATGATGATAATGATGATGATGATGAATTTTATCCATAATACTCAGGGTCACTAACCACTACCTAGTCAATAACACCTACCTGTCGCCTCTGTTTCTCAACCAGCTCCAGCTGCGCAGTGAGCTTGTCGATCGTGTCGTCGTCCGGGGAGGTCACGAATTCGACTCCGACGAAGCGCCAGACTTTGGCTCGGACTTTTCAGTGCCCGCCTGAGCAATGCTCTCAGCCAGACGGACAGTCTCTAGCTTCAGTTGTTTGTTCTCTTGACGCAGCTGTCGCATACGAAAATCATATTTATTTAAGCATTAAAAATAAATATGTTTAAATGCACACCATATAAAATACTAGAAACAAACATAGACTAATTCTTTCAGCAACTAGACTGCGAAGAATAGCTAGAACTTTGTAGGTATGATTCATTTTATAACAATTATATAATTATATTATTAAATATAATTATATAATTGTTGTAAATACCATTAATAAATTTATCAAAGTTGTAAAGAAACATATATTACAATGTTATTGATAACACACTGTCAATGAAATTCTCGCTTCGGGTTTTTTCTATAATATGACATTTGTAAACTTGGAATACTTTTTTGATTGTATTCAAACGCGATAAAATGCATGAAACTGTTCTTTTATCAAACATCATTATGTGATTTTTAGTAATATTGTAAAAATAAAGAGTTTTTAAGTTGTTTCCTAAACCGGAATACCCTAAAAAATCCTCTTGTAGTCTAATTTGATTTTTCACAAAAGACCGCCTGGGCAAGTACTAACGCGGTATCTATATCTAACGCAAGCAGTGCAAACTAGTGTGCTAGTTTGAAGGGATCCATAGCCAGCGTAATATCGTTCATACGAGGCTTAGAAGATTCAATGTCTCATGGTACCAAGCGGAGTTATGGCGTCCCACGCTGTATTACTCATGGGAAGAACGTACCACTGTACATTATAATCATAGTTTTCAGGTACCATATACGTGTTTTTTATTCCTTCGCTCTGGGACATCTTTATAAAACATTAGTGGCATAGGATATAATTTCGACCTTATCTTTGTGATAAAACTATCAATACTCCAACAGCATGAAGCACTCCTATCACTCCCATCACATGGACCTTTCACCATCCTTAGCCATTTAATGTACTTACCCTCTCAACCAATTCCCTGGTCTCGTCAAACTTCTCTTTATGTATCCTGTGAGTGTTTAACATATCGTCCTGGCACGAGGCGATCAGCTGGAGCTGTTCCTTCATCGAGTCGTTGTTCTGCTTCAGCGTCTCTTTGAGGATGACGTTCTCGTCTAGCAGTTCACCGAAACGTTTCTGGAGCTCTTCTGTACTCCTGTCTTCTGTCACGATGGTGCTGGCCACCATCATGTTGGCAGGGGATGGCTAGGAGGAAAAAAAATCAGATATAACTTTATTTTTAATAAATAGTTTTAAAAAGTAATAAAAATAGATATAATGCTTTGTAGTGGAAAGAAATTGGGAAAGCTATTCCTTGTTTGTATGTAAGAAGTATAAAAAAAATCTTTGTTTTTATAATCAAGCTTCTTACACAACGCACAATATGATCATTGTTGTGATTAGTTGTTATCGGATGTTATTTAATTTTACACAATGTAACAAGTGGTGAAAGAACCAATTTAGATAAAAAACAGTATATAGCGGCAATTAGTTTAATAACAGAACTAAGTTACTGAATGTCAATTAGTTTAAAAGAAAAGGGTGCGACTTATATACACTAACAATTTATACTAAATAACTTCAAAAGTAAAAGTTTCGTTTGCTCTTTATGTTTTCTCATAAGATTAGTTCAGAACCTAAAGTTTTAAACCACGCGTGTCCATTTCTTTTTTAAAAAAATCTAAGGTTCTCCTAATCTACGTTGAAAGCATTTTTTTCTTTTGTACTAAAAATACTTGAATACATAATAAGTAAATGGAAACAACCAGAAAAGAGAGCCACACTTTAGCCAATGGTAGAGATAAAATATCCGTAAACAACTACTAATTTCAGACTCAATTGGCGCCAAAAGTTTGACGTTCCTATTGGTTGAACATCGCGCAGGGATTTAAAATGGCCGCGATTCACCACTAAAAACGCGTTCGCTTCTGACGCCCTTATTTTTAACACGAGATTTTTTTTCATTCGTTCCGAGTCTAAACAAGCTAAGCTATAAAAATGTTACACAATATTTCTTCGTCGTAACGATTGAAATTAAACAAGGGACAAGCGATTGAGTGCCCAATTAGATAATGAGTAGGTACCAATGACAAAAAAAACAAAAGCGTATAAAATCCACAAGGGGAACGCGGCCTTCTCTTAAATAAAACGTTTACAAGAACAAAGTCCTACACGGATCCCATACAACCTTCACCAAAATCGAAACATATAGAAACCTCGCAAATCGCAGCTGCAGCTAAAAAGCGATATAATATGTCGTTTAAATAAACACATTTTAAACAGCTCACCTAAAAGATAGTTTATATGATGCTGACCTAACCCAAAACGTCAACGGCACTATTGATTTTGAGTTTAAGAAGCATGTAGTTGCAATGATTGACTTTAAGAAAGTGAAATGTTCAGGTGAAATGTGAACACTTTTACGTTGCGTCAGTCTTTGTAAATTGCATGGTACTTCCCCGAGACTGAAACAGTTGTTGACACCGGATTCAAACGAAGTAAATCAATAACGGCACTTTGGCGTAGTCCATAAAGTGCTTGTTGAACCATCTGAGCTTTGACATAAAATTTTTATTCACAATATAACAGATCGATTGAAATTAGAAACAAGAACTTGTTTAGGACTTATTCGGGTGAGATTTTATGCTTAGATTAGTCATCTTGCAATATTTTTTAAGGAGGTACATTGTGAAACATACGTGGAACATTAAATATACAGTTTGTATTTTAAAGGCAATAGTGTTCATCATCTCAGTTAAAAATTAAGCTTTTTCAAAATTGACTTTAGTCCCGACCAAAACATAGTCTATGTAAATGACATTTAATTCTCAGGTATTTCCTGGGAAAACCGCCTCATTACAAAACTGCTGGTGAAGTAATAATTATAAAAGATATCATTCGATGTCCTTTTAGATAGCGGGAAAATACTAATTGGTCCTTATATACAATATAACAACACATTTTACCTTGTTATTATTATCTGTATTAATTACATAAACCTCTTTTTCTGGTAGTGACGAACGAAAATTGAAAAGCACTATATCAAAAAATAAAGTTTTTGAACTTAAGCACGTTTTGGAGGAAATACTATTATAAAATTAAATAATAATAATCGACAAAAAAATTAATAGAAAAACTCCATCAAGAAAAGTCACAAACATATTACTTACTCAACCACCAGTTACAATGATACTATACAACTTTAAATTTGTCTTTACATTCACACGTATTATATCTATGTCATGGATGAAATGGAACAAGTTTACACGAACTATATTCTGTAGAACGCGTCAGGGTTGTCAGCTTGGCAATAAAATTAAAGAATTTCAATATAATAAATCCAAAATAACTTTAAAGCAAGATAACAATGAATTCCTGGTAGTATTAGATATTAATTGATACCCAAACGATTGTTTGAATCACATAAGTGACAAATGTAACCTGTCACGTGTCATAAGTTAACCAAATAAGTACTCTAATAAGAATTTACAAATCACGGCTAAATAGTTACATTCTTAATACAATTACTGAATAAATTCGCTTATTTATTTTATTATTAGGTATGTCTTGAATAACTTACTATTGCAACTTTGTTTACAAGGTTATTAATTCAATGTTAACTTTTTTCACTCTCAAGTTATTTTTCTTATTGCTATTCCCTTTTTAAGTTGTTTGGAAAAGTTAGCTCGTAGCGATAAGGCCGCCCTTGCCCACATTGTGGTTTTGAGTTTAGTTAACTGCCTCCGTAGCCTAGTGGTATGGGCGTGTGCTTTAGAAACCGGAGGTCGTGGGTTCGAATCCTGCGGGGACGCAACAAATTTTCATTGTTGTTTCCTAAAATAGTAATAAATTACTTAGGATTTTCGCTTTTTAATTTTTGGAATCCGATTCAACACTTCAATGCTAGTCTGAAAGGCCGAGAGCAACTGCGATCCAATGGTCGGTGAAAAGCAATGCTTGGTGGATAAAAGTCGGTCCACCCACCAACCCGCATTGGACCAGCGTGGTGGGTTACGGTCCAAACCCCCTAATGGATAGGGGTGTATTAGGGGAGGCCTATGTCCAGCAGTGGACTAAAAAAGGCTGATGATGTGTGTGTGTGTGTGTGTAACTAGATATATATGGATAACTGTAACATACTTTATTAGTGTGAGCAGTAAAGTATATATTTGACGTATGAAAGTTATCATGGTGGAGAGATATTAACAATGTTTTTAAACATAATGTCTACTGACATATGCAGGAATAAAATTTGAGTTTTAAAAACTAATGCAAAAATAGATTCAAATAATCCTTGAAAACGATAATGAAATTTAAAGTCAACAATTGTGTAGGTACTTCGACAATTATAGTAAAACAAGGCGACGTTGAATTTTCATCCAAATTACAATAATAAAATTCTTCGTTGAGGTGTTTTTGAGGTCTTACGAAAGTAAAATCTGCCACCGGCACTGTAATTGTATGTAGTACGTAAGGCAATGTGGCGGACCTTCCACAAGATGGAAGGAACTCCAGTTCCTTCGTTGAGGGAGGCCTTTGCCCAGCAGAAATATTAAATATCAAAATGTATCATTAGTGTCATATCAAAGATTTTTAACATAAATTCTCATTATTTTCGATTATGATTTACATAAAATCTATATTATATATTGATTACATTATTATTTTAGATGATGCTTTTGCCCGATGCTTCTTTAGCAGACAGATTTTATGATATAATAAAGAAAACAATATACTTTACAATTAAATCCTAATTGATTAGATTATTGCTTATATCTAAATGTAAAAAAATCTTTGGATTTAATATTTTTTGTTTTCTTGCTTAGTTACTTAGTTGCTTTTTCCGTTCGTTAGCAATAAGGAGACGTTGAGGACGCCTAAACGCTTAATTTCAATTTAACAGTTAACTACTGTTTACGGAATTGTAAAAACTAGGAGTGGTTTTGTTTAATTGGCAACCCTAACGGCTAAATCACGGGAATGTACCGAGACTGACGGCTAATAAATAACATAATAGCAGTCCCTTTTAACGGAAATAAGAAAAATAATCTAGTGGCTGTCAACCATTTACCCTGAAGGTTGTAAGCTCAAGGTGAAGTCTAGACTTCTTCGGTGGTTTAAGTATGATCAACATTCAATTCAATTATATATAAATGTATTTTGTCTCATTTACGTTTGTACGTTTCCACGGATTCAGTTTTGAATAGATTTTTTGATAAATACCATATCATCATCATCATTTGCAGCCCCTATCCGTCCACTGCTGGACATAGGCCTTTCTCAATGTACGCCAAGACGGTCTATCCCTAGCTACTCACTGCCAACCTGAGATGTAAATAAAGAAAATAGGAAGTGTCTTCTTGTAACGTTAATATAACCGTTTTTTAACAACAACGTGATTTTTCGTCAAGTACAAAGGTTATACACGCCAACAAGAGTATTTATTTACCTCCATATATAGTTTACCAAAATGAAATAAAAATTGTTATAAGAATTAAGTTACAAGCGTTATTTCTTGCGCAATTGTCTCAACAAAATATGGTTTCGCTTCGCGCTTAGCTGGCACCGCACATATATTGTGATTATGCGCCATGCATATAGCAATCTGTGCGCTTAACATTATTATTACTATCACCAATCCATGTTCAAGGAATGAGTTGTGTCTAATTTCCATCACACTGTTAACAGGATTTGGACTTTCAAGATGGTGAGAGCGTCGAAGGTTCCATGCCGTTGCAGTATGTTATCTTTTTACTTCATATCATTTTCAGTATTTATAGGTCTATTTTTTTAATCCTTGAAGTTATGCTTCCAGACTCATGTCTTTAGTAAGCTTCATCTAACACAGAGTTCGCGAGAAGCTCCCGTCCCCACGATTTATAGGTCTAGCATGGATAGATAGATCTAGCGTAGGTGGTAATCAATATTTTTATTATACTTTCCATATTTAATGAATTCCAGACAATATTCGAAGTTTTTTGTGGAATCATTATCACATAACGTATACAGCATATCATATCCACGTTATCTAGAGCACTCAACTGCTGACTAACAAGTTCCGCTTTTCCTAGGAGTTAGGTGCTTATTATTAATACTTTCAGCCATCATCATCAGCATGTGATAGTCCACTGCAGGACATAGGCCTCCCCTAATGCATCCCTATCCATCAGGGGTTTTGGAGCTACCAACCACGCTGGTCAATGCGGTTGGGACCGACTTAAGCCCTATCCACGCATGGATATTTATTCAACATGAGATATGGCAATTGCCCTAACCAACTAGAAACAACATGAAATTTGCTGAGTCCGCAGGATTCGAACCCACGACCTCCGGTGTCTAAAGCACACGCCCATACCACTAGGCTACGGAGGCAATTATAAGTATATAAGCAGTCAGCCAACTTATACGCGTTATAAACTCAGTTATAACAGTTATAATAACGTAAATTATCAAGAACATATGACATATGTAAACCAGAATAAATTTAGTAATATCCTGAATTTCCACCGTTTCAGCCTCGTCAGTTTTGCCTTGCTTATAACGCGGTAAACAATGTTTGAACGTAACGTTTGAAACAAATGTTTGAATTATTTAATAATTATCTATGTAATAAAATCGTTATTGTTGTTTTCTGGTCGGTTAGGACAATTGGGACGAGGCGGATTACCCAACTGTCTGAAAATTAAGATGATTCATGCGTCGGCTGTGTAAAAAGTTAATCCCGGTTGTCAAGAACATCTTTGGCAGCCGTTATAGAAAGTCAGCCTTAAAATTTACTGACAACTAATTCGTCCTTAGAATGCAATCTACCCTTGGCTTGGCGGAGGTCAGATGCCAGTCGCTTTGCTTATATTCAGGTAAATCTGGTCGGATTTTAAGCCGACCCCATGATAAGTTGGGAAAATGAGTAGGTGAATGAAAGAGCCCACCTTTTAGGGGAAAGGAACGTGATGTTTTAATAGGTGGTGGTGTTGTTAGTTCGACATAGTCTGTGATCCGAGAAACCGCAGAAACCGGGAATAATTAGTATAATATCCATTTATGAACCGTAAGGATTATTTTAAGTTATTATTATTCTAAACAGTACAAATATATGATAAATTTGGGCAGCAAATGTCAAAACTAACGATATACGTAATAACCATTTTCCTATCTCATACCGTAATTAATTAATACATCCAAAAACAAATCTAAACTGCATCGATAGTTGCTAAATAGCGTCTCCAATTTTGCATCGCAATACGCCAAAGATGTGTTTTGCACAAACAACCGGCCAGTAATGTAAACATTTAAAAAACAATGACCGTCCGAGAGTTTTGCATTAAAAGCAGTGTTTACGCTTAATAAACGATCCGCTTGATAATTTACAGAAGGCCATAAGCGACAGACAAACGCAAAAGCCCTACTTATTCGAGATAGAGTGCACAATGTGAATCGATTCGATTTAGCAATACGTAGGTCGAGGTGAAGTCCCGCGGTAATCTGAAAGTACAATCAAGGTATGACCGATCGAATAAATTGGAAACGAGATAGGTACGGCATGCACTTTAAATCGCACGGTTATACAAGTAGTGGGGGTCGTATGTGTACGTAAACAAACGCCATACCAAATAAAACTGAATGGAACAACAACAAAGCCTACTACTCTATTAGAAATTACATTAAGGACCATGATGTATGCAAATCGAATATAATCAAAATGTTGATTCAAATTTTATAAATGATATAATTAATTAATTATTGACGACCGCTGGAGTCGGAAAGTTCTGGATTGGAGACCGAGGCTCGGCAAAGGAACTGTAGGAGGCCCTGTGGCAAGAGGGAGTGACGACATTCGCCAAGTGGCCGCCGTGGGCTGGATGAGAATAGCCGAAGATCGGAAGCAGTGGCGTGCAATAGGGGAGGCCTATGTCCAGCAGTGGACTGACACAGGCTAATGTTGCTGATGATGAAGATATAATTAAAAACAAATTATTATATAAAAAGGATCACCGTTTATTTATATTCGATTCTCTTCTGTGCACCTGAAAGTTTTTGAACCTTGGTAAATTTTAAAGTTCAAAAGTGCTCAATAGAGCTTAAACTTAATTTTTTTTTTAATTCGACTTCTCGAATTTGATTCTGTACTTTCGTATGCTAGCCGCGGATTACGTGAAATTTGGAGAATTTACGAATAGTCAATTTATCATAATCTAATTAGCCACAATGTTACAACTCATAGCTAATATTTATAAGTTAACATTCAGAGAAGTGCCAACTTGTGAATTATAAGAAAATACAAAAGACGAAAGGAGAAAAGAGAAAGCAAAATAGTAATTATCATTCTTGATAGAAGTAGTTTAATAAAATGTATAACATACTAATGCTAATATTAGGTCTGAGATTAATGTACCCGAAAAAACGAAATGGCGAGCAAACGCAAAGCGTAGGTACTCATTGCTTACCAATAGCCAAATTTAAAAAGTCCGAGAAATCAGACTTGGAACAGGAACGCTATGAAACGTCTAGACGCGATTCTAGCTCTAGGCAAGGGCAAAACACAGAAAATTTTCTCAAGGGTTTTGTTGCATTTCAAACAGATTATTTGGCAACATGGCGAGATTAAGGGATAACTTAATATTATTACAATAACAATGATAACTAGAGGCACAAATACAGCAATACACTCTAGCATGATTTTAGTACTTCACTACATAGTATAAAACAAAGTTGCGTTCTCTGTCCCTATGTATGCTTCAATCTTTAATACTATGTAACGGATTTTGATGCATTTTAATAGATAGATTTATTAAAGAGGAAGTTTTCTATGTATAATTATATATTCATACACAATAGTGTAGATAAACACTGATGAATTTATATATGTTTCATACATTACACGCATATCAATTGCACCTACAATTTTTTTCTCAGTAAGAAATTATACAAAAATTAAAAGTGATTATCAAATGTACACTCCTCATCACAGACAATTAAAAATATAAACGACAGAAAACAGCCAAATGCCATAAAAGCCAAGCATAAATTATTATAAACAAACAAACACCATAACAAGTATTTAAATATGATAATTGTGTATGTTACATCTATAAAAACTTACATATTATTGATAAGGTACACTTTGCTTTGTTTATAAAGTAAAAACCAGTGGCGTTTTAGTTCTGACTAAATTAGTAATATTACTCATTTGATAAGATAAGTTAAGTATTAATGTTGTTTAATGATTCATAAATTTATATACACTAGCGTATTGGTATATTTTTTAAAGAATTATAGTAAATTTCGATGTCACTACATCTAAATTTTACATTAATTCTAGGTATCTATAATTATAATTAAATGTTTGTTACATGAACACATATTAATAACTAAAATTGGAATTTCTTAATGCAAGCATTAGGGTTACCAACAGGCTTCTGCACTGCCATTTTATTGAAAGTGAACCCCTGACACTTATAATTAAATTAAATAAAACATAGTAGCATTAGAAAGTTTAAATACTCTTATTGTATAACATTTATAAATATATCATTCAACCTTAATATCAGCCTGTGAAACCGTTTTACATCTTTTAATACAGATTGTATGATAATTACATGTAAAAATATATTAATCAGGTGTTAATGCACTGTAAACACTAATTAATTTAAATATTATAATATCAAGTTAATAACCCTTATTTAATTAGTTCCACATATAATTTTTTTTATGAAAAAAAAAATTCTAGATGAAAGTTAAAATTATTTTACTATTTTATATAATTATTACTTGAAGATTCTATTGTATTTTAAAATTATTGTTACTAATACTTTTTTAACTTAGTAAAAAGAGTAATATTTAATTTTTTATGCATGCATTCTGATTAAACATTATTCAGTTAGCAGAATAGATAATGAGATACTATTAAAAGTTAAAATATTAAGTCAAGTTTAACTTTAAAAGTGAAAATTGTTTTAGTTTATTTATTCACAAGTTGACATTTTTGACAAAATCTGCACTTCTTACCTACCTTCGTTCTCATTAATGAGAACATATTAATGTAATTAATTGATTATAAGATGTAAAAACAGTTAGTTACACAACACATATCACTGTGTTACCGGCTGACTGTCTATTGGTATAACTCATATTTGTGATGATACACTAAGCCATAACATTACTATAGGTTTTGTCTTTTACTAATACTGTGTTTTATTTACTTAGCTATGAGTATTAGTGCAATAAAAATAATACTCACATTATCTCCAAGATTGAAGTGCGCCTTAAAAGCCATGGAAGCTTCGGCTGGAAGATCTTTCAGGGCATCTTCCATTTGCCCCTTGTCAAGCACATCTCCGTTCACACCATTGCATCTAAGGTCCATACTTGTGCCAGGGGATGTGCCAAGGATGATGAACGAATCATCCTCATTGTTATCAGTCTTCGTTGCCATTGTTAAACATTTATACTGAGAAAGATTATTAAAAATCTTATGAGAATCTTTTACTTATACCCTCTTATAAGAAAAAGCAAAATTAAGTTTCTAATTTCAGTTTAATAACTTTTTTTTAGTTTCTTGCATGTTAACAATTAAACTCTGGAGTTTGGTTTATAAACTTGCATAACTAAAAATAAAACGACCAAAATATAGGAGTAATATATAAAAACTAACCTATGAATGTCGATTACTTACTGCAAATTACGGTTCAGCAGAACTTAATTTTGGAATGGCATCAACTTATACCAACAAAATTGTTGAATAAACAATAAGAAAAACAACTTTTATCGCTATGATTTTTGCAAACTATGACATTGACAGCGAATGATCAGTAATACAATTTAATAGATACTTAATAACAATAGAGTACAATTTTTTTTATGTACAATAGCATATTCAAAATTAGACCGCATTTTTTTCTTTGTAAGTTTTCATATAATTTCTAATCCGATGGTTTGAATATTATTCACCTAATTATATTGTAAATGTAACAAACTAAAACTGGTATATAGAGAATTTAATGATAATATATACTACATCTTAGATTTTATGCATCGAATTCACAATTTTTTCCAAACTGATTATCAAAACGTCACGTCATCTTTTCGGACTATTAGTTTTGAACAGTTTCAAATTTCAACTCAAATATATGTGTCAATGTCAGTTTAGTAAAAAGCGACGTAAAGTGCGCTGGTGTTATTTTGTTAATTAATTTAAGTTTTAGTTTTTAAAAGAAATGTCTAATGAAAATAATCTAGATTTACATTACGTTAATCAGAGTTTTCAAAGGAGTTTAAAAGAAGAAGATGATGTTATAATAGAGGCGTATATAGACGGATATAATGAGCTTGTAAAGTGAGGAGATAAAATATTGGATTATGTGATCCATATGTTCATTATTTGATTGTTTATTTTAATTGTTTAGGTTCCTAAATCTGATCGGGTCAGTTTTCTCTTTCGTGAGTAGTGATGTGAAGAGTAAAATTAAAGTGATGGAGAAACATAGGGAAGGTGATGATGCCATTTATTACGAATCTTTTAAAAAAATGATGAAGTATGAGAAGGAAACTAGTTTACATGAAAAGAATGGATTCGTATCTGGTTCTAGGACGATGCTTCGTTTACACAGGGGCTTAGGTATGTAAAATAAATAACTTTGTTGATTTTCCTGTGATAATCAATATATTCATTATCTTTTTTTTACTTTAGTTTAACACGTTCACGCCGGTGTATACCGCTGGTGGCTCGCGCTAGATTATAATGCTAAGATTTTGCCATTGGGTGTTGTGTACTACTGGTGTTGATGCTAAGATTATGCTATTAGAAACTGATAGTTTAACATACATATAAAAAATCGTTTATGTTGAATCAAATTTATATTTAATAACATATTATAAATATAACTTTTGCTCAATAAGTTATAAAATTATAAATGTATCTTAAAATCTATAAAATTAACAGAATAATTCAATATTCTATTCATTCTCTGATTCAGATACCATACCTTACTCAGAAGAACATTCCATAACATTGCTGGTTACTTTCATAAAATCTTCATCTGAAGAGAAAGAAAGCATGCCTCTATTTACACATTCATCAGATGAATTACTTATTTCCTTATCCATTTTATGGGTAAAATAAAAATAATATTTATAACATAAAATCAAAATTATACTCTGAAGGTCAAAATTTAAAATATTTATTAAATTTTCAACTACAATTGTTATTTTTACCTGCATAGATCTCTGATCAGGATATAAAAACAACACAAGGTACATAATTGCAAAGTAAGCACTCTATGTATAACTGAATAAACAAGTGGCATCAGGCCTTAACACGTAAAATTAGCGCAACATAGATTTTTGCGCCCGCGGGAATGTGTTTAATAAAAAAATATGTAATATTATTTATTTCTATTAAAATATTATAATAAAACAAAAACCGAATTGAACTTCAATATATTCTCAATAATACTACTGCACAATAATTTCATTCACATTAACAATTTATAATTAAAAGTCAAATGTAATAATTGATTTAAATATCTACGGTTTTATTAATTGATTGCTGGCCATATTCAACCTTGTATAACTTATACAGGGAAACTTTTATTCTAAAAAGTTGTTAATTTATCATAAGCATTTGCTTTCCTAATGGTACGCACCAAACAATAATCTTAATATTTTCAAGCAATACAGTAAGCATTTAATTATAAATAAAGAGTTTACTGGTACAAAATAAAAAAATTAAAAAATTCCACATGATGTTTTTCTGAATATATTTGACATATTTTTGTTATTCAACATTACTATTTAAGGTAGCATATTACTGAATTTCATGATAAAAATTTACATATGTATGGTCATATTTAAATGTCCTGTGTGTATGCTACAAATTTACATGTATACACAAAACATAGCAACACCTGATATTTGTAATTATTTAAACAAAACATACTATGTGTGCAGTTTTGCTATCTTATCCTCCATTACTTAGTATTACATACTTAAAATTTATGCTTCAGTGTCACTAAACATATTTTCTTAAATGAATATTTTGCAGATTTTATAAGATTATTTCTGAAGCGTTTAAGTGAGTCTGACGATGCAGTTAATACTTGTACAACATGTCAATGCTCATACAATGAGACTTTAGCGGAATTCCACCCTTGGTATATAAGGAAAGCGGCAACTTTGGCGATGCATGCATTACCATCTAGACCTGACTTACTTAAAAAGGTAGGTTTTGTATTTTTTTTTGGCTATAAAGGTACATGATGGAAAATGGTCACCAACACCCATAAATGTTGGCAATACCAGTGGTACGGTCAATGCACTGCTTACCATGGTACACAGGATGTTCTCTCATAGGAAGTCTCGTTTCCTAGTGAATATGCTGGCTATGATGCCATTCAAACCGAAACACTAATGTTTTTACACTACTGCTGTGTAGCTAAAATAGGCCCCATGGTGGACCGTTCCTGATAGCTCTCTGTAAAAATGTGACATACTGCCTGCTAACATATATAGTTTCACATTTAGCTTGAAGAAAAAAAAAGCATTATATACTTTAAGCAAATAAATTTTGTCAACAAATTCATTATTCTATTAAATATTTTATATTATACCCTTTAAATTCAACAAGGTTTTGAAGTCTTAAGGAGTTCTACTTGTATGTTATGGGTAAGCAAACTATTCTTCTGAGCTATATCCCGTACATATTCATTTTACTATTTTTTTTATTTACCATTTCTATTTTTTTCGTGTAATCGCAGGTTAAAGTTCTTGTTTGTGTCAGTAATTAAAGTCTAATGGAAGATATGTTATCAACAATTCTTTAGTGTTTAGATATGAAGCTGATAATTTTAATGGCTTTTATTTTGGTTATAAAGAGTTGTGTACTATATCATATTTTATTTGTGTTATAAATTTATAGTTACTATAAATTATATGTTACAGTTGATCTGCTGTTATATAAATATATACATAATAATATAGTTTCTGTATAAGGTTTCAATATTCTTTTCTGCATAACTCTCAAAATAAAAACCACTGTGATGTATTAATTTTTTGAAAACACCGCTTATTTACATAATACTTACTTATACTCATGCTTCTAGTTATTAGCACATTTTCAAGGTTCAATCAATGGTAATAGGATTTAATTACATCATTAATTACAGTTCATCAGCTCATTTAATATCTGTCATTGTTTAACAACATTTAATAATTGATATATTTAATCAATTTAAATGTTATTGACATATTGTTAGATATACATTGTGTGACTGAAACAATTATTGTTTTTTATGATAAGGCATAAGGTTGGAATGAGATCATCATCATCATCAGCCTTTGATAGTCCACTGCTGGACATAGGCCTCCCCTATTACACCCCTATCCATTAGGGGGTTTTTTGACCGTATCCCACCACGCTGGTCCAATGCGGGTTGGTGGGTGGACCGACTTTTCACATGCCCATCCGACGCATGGTCGGATGGGCATGTGAAAAGATTGGAGATATTTGTCCTTTACTTTGTTCACATTAATTCCCTTTTATGCTTAGCTGAAGTGTAAAATGAATAGAATAAAAATATTAATGCTGAATGTTAGATCCAGCTTGAAGGTTCCACGTTGTCGCGGCACCATAAAATTACCGAATTTATCTATTGATTAGTATCAATGTGTCTGCGAATCTTATCAAAATCGGTTCAGCCCAAGATAAGCTCGCTTAAACTTACATGCCGGCATTGCAAAGTTGCTTCTATTCTTTCTATGAATTGTTTAATTTTTTTTTTAGTTTGTTTTAATACATTAATGATGACATGCGTTTGAACATCATTCCCGCGAAGTTTAAGGTCTATCAATATTGTATGAAAGTCATTGTATTTAATCTTAATATCCTATATTAAGTTTCTCTTTATACATTCGTTTCTTAACACGTTTTCGCTATTTGGTTTTAGTTTAATTTTCTACATATACGATGAAATTTAAAAACTTTTGAATCATATGTGGAGATTTAGCCTATGGGGATGAAAATAATCATAATACACTCCGATTCTATCGTCTTATTTTGCAATTTTTATTTTTATATGTAAAAAAGATTATAAATCATTGAATAAATGGACTTTTTACGGAATTTATCGCGTTTATTTTTTATTAAATAATATTTAGTATTCGCGTAAACAAAAGAAAAGATTATAAATTTAATAAGATACAAACGAATCGCTTAAATTTTATAATTTGCTTATAATATAAAAAAAATCTAAATTAAAAAAGCAAGATTATTGTACGTTAAACAAATAATCATGGCAATTTTATAGCGCTCGTATAGATGTAACGTCGATTTATGTTTAGCTACATCAATTGCTCTATTTATGGAAATCGGATGTCTTCAACGCAAGCAATTTAAACTCGGAGTAGTGGGACCAGAAGCGAACGCCTTCTTACGTGTAGACCGTTGCCACTTCTAAAGCGTGAATGAAGTTTGACATTATATTGTGCTAACGTAAATTGCATCTCTTACATGCTTAAGTTATAGCAATAATATCTATATATATAAAGGAGATTCCCACCTACATATTGACTCATCGCGATATCACTGGAACCATAAGGCGTAGCGACTTGAAATTTGGTAGGAATATTCCTTTCGTCGAATAGAGGTCAGCTAAGAACGGATTTTACGAAATTCCACCCTCAAGGGGTTGGGGCAAGGGCTCAACTCTCATATTGATAAATTTTCTTAATGATCCATCAACAGATCTTCGGTTCGGAGGACAAGTTGACTGAAGCGATGGCTATACTGCCGCAAACTTTGCAGTCGTGCGACGAAGTGTACAAACGGGTGCAGCAGCTGTACACCGACTTTGATTTCCATGGACTGCCATAACTATTGCCCTAAGTGATACGACCGCAGACAAACCACCAAGGCGTCAAGGTAAGATGATGTTTCAAGAAGGTCAATTATGTGGAACATAGTTTAAGGCTACATCTTAAGGTTTCGCATAGGTCAGGCTGTGACTTTTGACGCCGAAATTTGTTTTATTTCTTAAATATCTATGAAACTGCCTATCGAAAAATTATTTAAAAATAAGGAGAACTCATGACTGCTATAACCTACCATTTAGAAAAAAGAATGATCAAAATCGGTGCACTACTACCCCACTGTACCACAATACTTTATAAACCGGTGGCCATGGGTTCGAATCTTGCTGGAAAGCAACTTTAGTTATCGCTGTTCTCTGGTTTATTAGAACAATATAGGCCGATTACAGACTCAATTGTCTGAAAAATAAGATGGTAGGAATGTCAAAAGTCGGTCCCCTAGCCAAGGCTATCTTTGGTATTCGTTATAGGATGTTAGTGCTATCAAATTTACCGCCTACTAATGCAGTTCACCCTTTGGGTTGTGGTGGTCCTGATGCCTGTCGATCTACGTAAAATCCTTATATAAAATTGTACTCTTGAAAGTTGATATTTAAAATTTACTTTAGAAAATCTTGCTTTAAATTGTCTGTGAAATTGGTTTACATATTTGAAAGCAATACGTTTTGGCTTTTAGATAGTATTAATGCTTCGTTTGTCTCGACAATAGTAATATTGTGACGTCCTAATGAGAAGTTTATCAGTGAATAACAAGCAGTATTGAAGCGGAAACCTTACTCGTATTATTTTTCGTACAGATAATATATATATTAACATAATTGCTATTCGTTTTCCTTGTTTTTCATACGAACGCTGTTTATTTATGAGCAGTCACATTGTATTTGGCAGCCACTTTGTCGTATACATTGTATTTTTATTATCTGTAACTTTTACAGTATCTTCTTCCTAGCTATTTTCCCGTGTAATCATGAGACCGGCTTCTTGTCCACCCAGTTTAACATGAATAACGGTTTTAACTTGAGCTTTACAACCCACACTGTAAACTTAATTTCATGGATTGGATAGAAGTAAATTGTAACTTAACAACAGTCACTGACGTTTTACATGCCCATCCGACGCACGGACAATCTTACTTTTTAGGCAAATGGTTGAACGGTCTCATACTGTGGTAACTAACCGGTAACAACACAAAGATACAAAGTTATTTAGCGTTTTCAACGTAAAAAAATATTAATACCATTTATGTATTTATAAAATGGCCTTAATCGAATTAAAAGCATTCACTTGTCATGTGTATTTTACTGTAGATGTTATGAAGTAAATTGGTAATTACCCAAATTATGATATTGAGAACTGATAAAGATAACAATGCGTCACCTCCTTCTATACGATATATATTAATAAACATCTATGTACTATTTATAAATTATTATTGTATTATGTATCAATGGAAGTTTTCAGAGCTGTAGTGGCTTTCGTGCTTTTCCCATGTAAAAGTAATAACTAAAGTTGAGTTATCTACATTATAAATATGTATTTTCTTAATTATTTATCGTTCTATTTATCAATAATTTTATGTGCATATTTTATGTCTAAGCCATTGAACTAATTTCGATGAGATTTGGCACGTACTTAAAATAGTTTTGTAGTCTTTTTCTAGCAATTTAAGTGAGATTTCAATGTGAAATAGGGATGAAAATAAATATGGAGATTCGTCATTATCGAAGTAAAACTATAAGACAAGCCGTGTAATGACAGGCTTATACGGGATATACACCTCATTTATACTATACAGTATAGTTTCAACAAACCTCACGGACATTTCACTTATTCTATCCACGCGGACAAAGTCGTGGGTAGCAGCTAGTCTAGCTATAAATTGAAATTTGTATTCGAAAACACTGATAAATTCAGCATTATGCATTACACATTATCAGCGACAACGGTAATTATTTGCCTTATCGAGTTTTTTGTGCATTACCTTCCCGCATTTATCGCTGGAGACATTTATCAGTTAATTATGACCACTTTAGATATACCTTGAATTTAATGTAATAGATTATTTGTGACGAGATAAAAGTAGACAATGCTCTTTACCGTTTCTATGTAAACCTTAAACCTGCCTCAAAAAATCTAAATGTTCAGACAAAATCGGCAAATTGTCCACAAATTTCAAACGAGACTAATATACATACACGTATATATATAATATATATAACATCCTTTGATGCAAAACGACTTGATGAATTTTAATGAAAGCTTATAATAACATCACAGTTAAAGGCAATGTATCGTGAAGATCGTTCTTATCAAATTAATGTCACGAAAGTACGTCCAATAATTATGTTCAAACCAAAATATCACAAGCTTATGTTTAAAATATATTCTTTACAATAAGTACGTCGTTTTGTTGTGCTAAGTACAAGAAGAAACCAACAAAGTTAATCTTTAATTTACATAACTTACATTGCTGTATGCTCATTGTTATATCAATTCATAGTATAAAACAAAGTCGCTTTTCCTGTCCCCATATCCCTATGTATGCTCAATACTTTTAAACTACGCAACGGATTTCGATGCGTTTTTTTATAGATAGAGTGATTGAAGAGGAAGGTTTATATGTATAACACATGCTTAATATTGCAGGTATATTTTCTATCAGCATAGCTCCCGCGCGAAGCAGGGGCGGGTCGCTAGTTAATTATAATCGGAATCTTATTATTTTGCAGATGTTTACATCAACAGTTCCAGACACGTTTAACATTGATTACAAATCAATAATTCAACCATCAAGAACAATAAATCCATACACCCACGGAACAAAAGTACAACCAGGAAAATAAAATAAAATTATCGGACTTTGACAACGGCCGAGATAGTCAAGTTGACGTATAGGTATTGCGAATATGTGATTGTATTGTTAATTATCTTGTGACAATATTGTTTCCAGAATATTCTTAGAATACCATAACAACACAATGTAAGATCTCATGATATATATATAACATATATTATGGATAGAACATTTCCTTTATAAAATTAAGTATAAAACGGCTATTTAACTTCTCAATGTTTTAGTAATATTTTCAGCCATAATAAAGATAAAAGTTTTCGTAATTATAATCATAAATAAATGTATAAAACATCATTCTATTTGTGAGCTCAATCGCAACATTTGCTCATGGACTTTGTACGTATTTTTAATGTATTAGTAAAATAGTTCGATCACATTTTATAGAAAATTTGTACTTTAAAGTTTTTAATATACAGTTCGTGCGGATAACAGTAGTTGGCCAATTTAAACTCAGATTAAATAAAAAAAAATCTTATGTCAAGCACTAATGACGTCGGGAGCGAACGCCCCCTTATTGGTCGGCCGCAGCCATTTTCTTTCCCCACGCGATGTTTAACCAATAGACGTGCTCGAATTTGTTACGCCAATCAAGTTTGACATTAGACATTGTTTTCGAAAATTCCATCACCAAATTGGTTGAACAATAAAGTGATGTATTATGCTTAGGGGGCCGTCCATAAATTACCTACACACAAATTTCGTGGTTTTTGACACTCCCCCGTCCCTGGTGTGACGTCAAATAATATTGAATTTAAACTGCTGTTCCGAAATTGGTGTTCTTATATACGAAGTTGATTCACCCACCAACCCGCATTGGACCAGCGTGGTGGTATACGGTCCAAAACCACTTAAGGGTTATGGATGTATAAGGGGAGGCCTATGTCCAGCAGTGGACTGTCACAGGTTGATGATGATGATGATGATATTTATGCGTCGATTCGAAAATGTGACGGAATTTAGAGCCCCTCTCAACCTTGACATACGAAATCACGCTTCATGGACCTGTCACTAACATGGGACGTAATTTATGGATGGTCCCTAGTCAACGCTTAGTGTCAGTATAAACTTGAAGAGTTGAACTTTAGTTAATAAGTTATAATTGTATATAAAATCATTTTATGACAAGGCCACGAGACGAGAAAGGAAATGTAATCATAATATCAGTATTTTTTTATTGCTATGAAATTAAATCAAGATAATATGATTAAATCTACAGTTCTGAATCAGGCTTTCATCTCTCATCACAAATACACATTTAACGACTTAGTTGTGGGTTTGATTCCCACCACGGGACAAATGTTGTGTATTAACATAGTGTCTTTCTCGTGTCAGTGTGTTTATATCTATGTATTATGTATTTTATTACTAAGGAAAAATAAGTCGTCAGTCATCCGGTTTCCATAGTAAAATGTTTGCTTAGTTTGGGACTAGATGATGTTGTATTAATTGTCCGGAAATAATTATTATTTGACCATATTTCTATTCTAGTTATCTCACTATAGTTTATTTAATTTAGATATAGAATAAAATTTGTTTATACTCGGTATGTCTAATTTGGCTAAACTAATAGAAAGCTGTCCGAAGTTTAATCTTTTGCCTGGTGTGAGTATTTATAATTATAACTTTCGTTAAATCTAATTTTAGAAATATGCAAAACGTGGTCTTCTCCGGTGCTAAAACTGAAATTGTGTCATAGATTGTTATTTCTTTTACTATCAGAGACAAGTTTTTCTAGATCATAATGAAAATTGTTACCTAACTTTGCCTTGCTATGAATTCGTAATGCTTACTAATTATTGTAGTCGAACTAATACGCTTTGATTATTGGTATTTGTTAAACTAAAACTCTTGCATATTCTCACCAATCTGAATTGACCAGCTTTTAGACTCAAAGCCAAACAAATCATACGCTAGTATTTGAAAAGCAATGAGGCTATAGATTTTCAATAATGTTTAAGTTATTTTTGTCAAAAGTCAGTTATTTCTATCGTTTCGATATCTGTTATTTTGTTGTAAAAAAAAATCATAAGCTTCATATTTTTATAATAACTTTGGATTGTACCGTTTTTTTTACGTTACATGTAAAATAATATTGTTGAACTTACTTAATTCATTAGGCTGAGTTAATACGTATATTTTAAGTGAAATTATTTTTACGTATCGTTTGTATTTGAGACATATAACTATGAGACTAGCTTTTATATATATGTTTCTATTTACAGCATCATTTTTTGTCGTATTGTATTCTGATATCATTCTATAGTATATATATATATTGTCACTAATTAATTGTTATTATAATGTAATTAACAAAAGTAATTTAGGTTCGTTAATGTACCTTATACATGTCTAGCTGCAAGGCGATCGCCTATACGCGTTCGTAATAAAATATATATTTATTTATATTCAAAGTATTATTTTTGTACTAGTACGTTCATTTACATTCCCGAATCATTCCTATGCGTGCTATTTTGAAGTTGGTTTCATCAATAATTGTATTTTTATGTGATTAAAAATATTGCTTGAGTGTTTTCTGGCTTTTTCTTAAACGTACCTATAATACACATAACTGTTTCTTCGAATTTGGTGTCTTCGCATTCGAGCTCAATAATCGCTTCCAATGCCCAGACACTTGCAGCACTGTGGACGAAATTAACGCTCAGCTCGTGGAAACTGTCCATACTGTTGATACTAGGTTCTACTAGGCGCACCGCAAGCCTAGAACCCAAAAGCTTACTGAACAAAATCTGAAACTTGTGGAAAGCAGACGGAAGATGCGGCTACAGTCTTCTTCTGACATATTAGGCTACAGGCAGCTGAATAGACAGATCTCCAAGTGTATGCGGCGTGACTTGCGCATCTTTAATACATGTCGTATCAAAGAGGCGATTGAACGGAAGCAAGGTTTTAAATTCTTCGCCAGAGATCTTTCTGTCGGACAAAGCCAGCTAACTAAGTTGAAGACCGATAGTGCGGCCGTCATCTCCGGTAGACCAGAAGTTTTGAGCGAGATCGAGAGATTCTATGGACAGCTGTACACATCCTCGTCGGAACCGCTTACTGAAGCGAGTGACGACGCAAGAGCAAAGCTTACCCGACAACTCCGAATATATCCTGGAAGTCAGTCTGAGCGGGAATGGCTCTCGAAAAAATTAACAACAGCAAAGCAACTGGTGAGGACAGAATTACATCAGACCTTCTGAAAGCGGGTGGAGAACCGATACTTGTAGTACTTCAGAGGCTATTTAATTTCGTCCTACAGGCTGGTATTACGCCAAACGCGTGGAGCAGAAGTTTGGTGGTGATGTTCTTCAAGAAAGGTGATAAAAGCCTCTTTAAGAACTACAGACCGATTTCCCTTCTAAGCCGCGTTTATGTCCTGTCCTCGAGTCATCTTGAATCGTCTTGCTTCCAGACTAGACGACTTCCAGCCACCGAACAAGTTGGATTTCGAAAAGGCTTTAGTACCATAGACCACATATTTACGCTGCGGCAGATTATACAGAACAACGAGGAGTATAACCTGCCTTTATGCTTGGCGTTTGTAGACTATGAGAAAGCCTTTGATTCTGTCGAAATTTGGGCTGTACTGCAGGCCCTTCAGCGTTGCTAAATTGACAGTCGGTATATCGAGGTTTTGAGGTGTTTGTACACAAACCACGATGTCGTCCGAGTACAATGCAGTAGAAGCCTATCCAATTGCAGAGTGGTGTAAGACAGGGTGATGTTAATCCCGAAACTTCACCGCTGCATCGGAAGACGCCTTCAAACTTGTGAATTGGAAAGGACGAGGTATAAGCATCAATGGCGAGTCCATTACCCATCTTTGATTTGCCGACGATATAGTCATCATGGCAGAGTCGCTGGAGGACCTAAATGCTATGCTCAATGACCTCAACTGTGTCTCACAACACGTGGGCGTTAGGATGAACATGGACAAGACGAAAGTTATGTCTAACGGTCATGTCATGCTTACGCCGGTGGTTGTTGGGAGTGCTGTGCTCGAAGTTGTTGACGAATATATTTACCTGGGACAAGTAGTCCGATTGATAAGTCCAACTACGACGAAGAGGTCCATCGACGAATCCGGCTCGGATGGGTAGCGTTCGGGAAGCTACGACATATCCTCTCGTCCAATATCCCTCAATGCCTGAAGACTAGGGTCTTTGACCAATGTGTGTTGCCAGTGATGACCTATGGCACTGAGACTTGGTTCTTCACTGCCGGCCGTATGAGGAAGCTCCAAGTCGCTCAGCGAGCTATGGAGCGGGCTATACTCGGAATCTCTCTGCGTAATAAAGTGCGTAACGCAGCCATCCGCAGAAGAACCATGGTCACCGACATAGCCAGCAAAATTAGCAAGCTGATGTGGAAATGGGCCGGCCGCTTAGCTCGTAAAACCGACAACCGTTGAAGAAGAAAGGTTCTCAAGTGGCAGACTCGTACTAGCCATCGCAGTATCGGACGACGTCGACGTCAGTGAAACGTCGATGTCAGCAAATTTTTAGGCTCTGACTGTCCTATGGCAACGGGTTCCAAAAATGGCCTTGACAACTTGGGCTGAGTTTTTACTTGAAATAATTAATTGGATCAAACCAACTATTTACCAACCGGCTTCGAAGACAACCCAACCTCTGGTTTGTAAAGTAAGGGCAAAACAACTAGTATATAGGCGATCATTAACAACGGATCGGTTATCTAACCATCCGGTTAATGACTCTATTTTCGTTATTTATTTCTAATTCGCGGATTTACGTAAATATTAACCGGTAAATGTAAATTTTAAGAAAAAGGGTCATCGACCACCCCTTCTCGCTATATGAATAGCCTCTTGCTACTAACGAGCTAATCCTTTGCAATACGTTGGTGACTTTCGTTCTTTGACGGACGAACTCATTACGAAATTTGAAGAGTGGCTACAAACTATCCTAGATTAAAAGTTAAGTTGTAAATAAACGTACAGCGTAATAAGGTACAGCTCTTGAACGCTCCCAGCATTTGGAAATGTAAAACGTGCATCAAGATTAGTGCAATAAAATAATTGCATTCTCCGGTTCAAGCTGTAGCTTAATTTATGTGATCGGCACGGCCGACTGGTCTCTGCTAGTACTTGTAGAAGTCGTGTTGAATATTACTACTATAGATACAAGATATTTAACAAATAATATGAAGAAAAATACATCTTTAAAATTTGGTATCACTGGAAATTATAAAAATACAAGTTAGAGAGAAACAAGCAATCACAACAAACGTATTGTGAATTCAGTTATATTTGCCTTTATCAAACTACAAATGAATAATATAACGTTTATAAAATCACAACAACGAAGAATTTAAACTATTAATGCTTTTCTGCTTCCAGTGCCTCAAATTAAAATGTCTACAAATGTCATTTACTTTTGTCTGCCAACCTTCGCTCTAAGATCTTAAAACTCGAGTTCTGCTTAGTGCAAATGAATACTAACAAAATTATTTTTGTGATATGTATACACGTGGATTGTAAGATTTGTTATCATCATTTGTTAAAAGAAGATGTTTACAATTTCTACAATTCTACCAAGTTTCCTTCGGTTTTATGAAAAAGCGGTTGTTGTTGATGAACTCTACAAACGAATCCTCGAAATTCGCGTCGTTGGCTGAAAAATCTTCAACGATGTCGCTGAATTCGTCCGCAATAGATGACAACTTGTTGTATAACACGTCATAACGAATCCTTTCGCCCACATAAAAGCGTAGTGCGGCCTGTGGAGGGAAAGAAATCTTAACACGGATTAAAGTTAGCGTGTACCAAATCATAAATACGCAAATATTTATAAAACAAAAATATAATAATAATAGTGATGTTCTCCAGTCGATTACGACTATGGTGGCCGATCTATATTAGAGATCAGCCAATTGCGCAGGAGATATTATAGTGCACAAGAGTACGCACAAATACAGGCGCACTCCCTGTTCCTTTATACTCTCGAAGCGCGATGGGACCGGAGGGATAAGGCGCAGGACCGACTTTTTACATGCCCATCCCACGCATGGATCATCTTACTTTTCAGACAATCGGGTTGTCAACAACAAAAGAAAATTTGTTGAGCCCTGCAGGATTCGAACCCACGACCTCCGGTTTCTAAAGCACAGGCCCTTACCACTAGACTACGGAAGCAGTTATCAAAAAATATTCCAAAGGACTAATGACATCATCTTATAATCTTACAGTAGTATGTATCTAATTACATGATATATTTCATAGCACATCATCTTCATCAGCCTGTGTTGGTCCGCTACTGGACATAGGCCTCCCCTAATGCACGCCTTCGCCATTAGGGGATTTATTTTAGACCGTATCCCACCACGCTCGCCAATGCGAGTTCGTGGGTGGACCAACTTTTTATACGGCAATCCGATGCATGGATCATCTTACTTTTCAGACAATTGGGTGTTCGTAATTATCCTATCCAACTAGAAAATAAAGATAACACAAAATTGCCTCTCCGTGGGATTCGAACCCACATCCTCCGGTTTCTAAAGCACTAGCCCATACCACTAGACTACCGAGGCATTTGCATAGTACAATGGCGGCTATTTACTTATGCACTTTATAATGTACGTGTGTGATGAATGACGTCACACGTATCACGTGACGTCATGGCATGGCAAGGTGTTCTAATTGGTAATTTACACCATGTTCTCAAATTTCAACTAATACGAGGTCTATAACTCATGTCGCCATTAGATTGCTATGCGTTACAATACGTACATATTTGCGTAAAGTATAAATAAGTTAATTTGAAATATCACAATTTTTCTTTAAGTTGATTTAGTTGTATAATAAAGTATCGAATCATTAATATCAATTTGAAAAATTATACCACCAAAAATTCTTCCTTAATTAAACCGTTAAATTCGGAAGCAATGAGATTTTTGAGCGCGAGCACTCTTGCATTACCGGAAGCTGTGTGCAATAATTCGTAATTACGACAAAACATATGATATGAGTTTCGTGTTGAGCTATATTTCTATATTATTTACCAAATATTCTGCTGTCTATAAAGGGTGGAGGTAATATAGAAGGAGTACTTGGATCGAACATTGCTTATAAATTACAATATTTGACGTTTAATTAAAGATGGCTGTATGGAAAACAATAATTATAAGTGCTGCCTAGAGAGTTTTTTGCTCGGTCGATTGATACCATCTTGGCGTTTGAAGATTCTTCTCTTTTCTATAAGCGCAGTGTTAAGTGTAAAAGTGCTTAACAATGAAGGCATATAACAATTTATAAATAATAGATAAATTGGACATGCCTGAGTACATAGAAATCCTAAAAAAACGACTTTTCTTCCTTTGATATCAACAACTTCGGACTAAAATCACCCGGCTGCTTATCTTTCAATAGCATTCTGTATTTTAATAAAACCGTCAAAGAAGATTCCGTCAAAAATAGGGACACTACTCTCCTATATTTCACTTATATGCTTAATGATTTTAAAGCAAGGAGAAAAAATATGTAAAAATAACACTGACACGATAAGGTGGCGTCAGCGCATAACTTTGATAAGCACTATTTGACCCGGCGTGTAGGTCTTCTTATAAGCGTTTGGTGAACCTAGGGCACCCATCTCACCAGCATCCAAGATTGTGACTTGGTTACAGAGGAGTTCCGCCTCTTCCATGCTGAAAGAGTAAGAGTGTAGCATATTAAGACAATAATGTGATTATGTGTCTCTGAGCTATTGCTCATTTAAGGATCATTGTTGTTACGTCGTAAATTATTAAAGAACGGTCATATGAGTAAATATTTGCCATTTGAAAAGAAAATTATACTGCATATTTTTTAAGAAGGGAAAATTTATTTCTAACAATTACTGCTTTTCCATAGTCACCTAACAGACTAGATTATCTTAGGAGACAGATTTATTAAGTAAGAAAATAACCTTAATCGCAATAAAAATATTTCACTTTTTTATTTAACAATAAAAGCCTCTAAAACTATCTATATAAAGTTCAAATGTATAGTCACTTGTGGGTTCCGATAACAAGCGAGCGACCACTGGCGAGTGCTTCTTCGAAGGTGGCCCACAGTTGTCGGCAAGCTCCCTCGTCCACCCCAGCAGTGAGGTCATCTAGCATAGACACTCGCCTGCCTCCGCACATTGCGCCGCCCACACCCAAACGTCGCCACATCCCACTACTATAGTTCCCTACGGTCAGATGACTGAATTTGTCTAATCCTGGAACAACAACACTATTTAGTCGACTGTGAGTCTGTAGGTCGACTCGACCGCAGAGTCGAGGTAAAACATGAACGGTTCATGTTACTAACGAGACGATGGACGATAGACTGCCATCACCACGGAATGGCTGAACGCTGCTAAAAGATACACAAGACTGTTTTAATATTGTTTCTATAACTTCTCTACAGTTAAAGTTGAGACAAAAGGTAAAAACAAGGGGGGGAGGGGGAAAAGGCTAGTAGTGTACAGGCCACTCTGTCAATCCTTGGTGACTGTTATAGTCTATACAGATCTGTGAAAAGGTCAAAAGTGTATCATGGTGGTGTCCTAGTTATCTCCTCTTTCAGCAACCGAAAAAGGTTTGAGTCTCCCGCTTCCATGGCTCATGGGTAACAGGTTTGATAGACTCTGTTACCCGTGTATTGGGTCTGAAAAAAGCCACGCCAGTTCTAATCTGCTCGAAGTCGAGGAGGGCTATTAGAAAATATAGGACTTCCATGGTGTTTAGCGCTCATATGATGAAAGAAGTGCCAAAATGTTCTTGAAACCTCAATGATTAAGCGATAAAAAAAGACGTGATGGTTTTAATCGATAACGATTCGTGGCATTAGTGTCTCCATTTCCTGCAATCAAAAAATTTAAAATACATGAAACGTGTAAAAAATTTGACAAATTCTGTTTACAATTATGGCAACCTTTTAATAACTAGGTATTCGCAGAAGCATAATGAGCTAGTTAATGTTTTGCGAAATCTATATGACTGACATTGTTATTACAAGTTCAAGTACTGACTTACCGCATTCAAGTCAAATTAAAAACATTCATAGCATTTCATATCCTTCAGATTGCACTCAAAAGAAAACAAGTTTTTGTATGGCCTTATTCTAGAAAATCACGTTTCGCCTGCGTATACTGTTGAAAACAAAAGCAACAAATTATGTTTCACTTACCGAGTATTTTCAGCCAAGCTTTCTCTTCAGTTTTGACTTGATCCATTCGAAGCCCACGTAGCAACATCAGAGCCCTCAAGTTCGCAGCACCAGTTCGGAAGGAGTCCATCGATTGAGTTTGCGAACAGTAACCGATTCCTTGTTGATACTAGAAGAAGTAGCAAATTGTGAGACCTTCGCAACAGATACTGTTTGTGATTATGTGCCCTAAAGAAATAAATTTTATCAAAGCTTAGCAAGATTCAGAAACTATTAGATCCTAATTATTTCAATGAGTTCCCCGCTTCAACCTACTTTTTGCCGTGATGATGGAAAAATTAGCGACGCTCGGAGAAAAAATGTATGTAAATTACCACAGCGCAATTATGAAACATGCGTATAGAGAAATTTAAAGAATTGAGCATGTTATACTTTCCTGTGTATGAATTTACGGATTTCAAATTAAAAATTAAAAAACCCAACCATCTTCTCCATTGAAATTAGGTATAATAGAGAACATGGTTGTGTGTTGCCACCAGCTTGGGATTTCACAAAATTAAACCCAAGCACAAAATTACTAGAAGCTCAGTATGCGTAAAACGGACTTATAAATAAAATACAAAAATGACGGTGACCGGGTAAAAACCTTTGACCAACGAACAACTTCTCAGATTACCCGTGACCACTGCATATTGTAAAGTTCTGAAACTTCTGAAATTTGTTTTTGTTAAATCAAATTGAGCATCACTACATAGTATAAAACAAAGTCGCTATCTCCTATGTACGTTTATATATATGCTTAATCTTTCAAACTACGCAACGGAGCTCGATGCGGTTTGTTTTCAATAGAACGAGTGATTGAAGAGGATGGTTTATATGTATAATACATGATTAATATTGTAGGTATATTTTCTATCAGCATAGATCCTGTAGCGAACTGGGCGGGTCACAGAAGTTTTTGTTATAACATATTTAAGAATAATTCATTTTTTACCTAATCGATTTATAGCATATAATAGATAGAGACTAACTGTCTTGCTGTATACAAACAATCATAAAATTCTGTAAATCTCTCAAATAACCGTAGCAACCAGTTGCTATTTCATACTTTTAGACAATAATTACATATCAATTTAAGTAGTAGTAGAGTAAGTAGAATAAGGAATAAGCAGAAGAAAGTAAAAGTAGAAGTAGTGTATTCTGAATACTTCTGCTAAGGAACTAGATATCTTTAACATAATTCCTCATTATGTTACCTCGGTGAAGTCTTCACGAATAAAATTCCGTCGGTACAAAACCCTCTCAGTGCGGTACTCTAGGCGGTCATCACTTTGAAGGCAGTGGTTTTCCAGACTCATTAGTCCCACCAAGCCAAAACATTCGCCTTAATAGAAAAAAGCAAGGAAAATAAAGCACGCACATATGTTACGTACATATAAAGTTTAATTAATACACGGTAATTGAAAACTAGGCTCTTTATAGAAACAATTATTTTAGGAAATGATATGTATTACCACGTAACGGTTAGCAATAGGCACTAAATAGCTTTAGTCGAAAATTAGTATGCAAACACCACATTTCATCCCTAAGTTGTTGTAATGACAACTTACCTTTAACCCCTTACGTCCCAATATATTTGTATTTTTTAACAAATTGAACGTCTTTAACGTTACTGTTTTGACACGATAAATATCTTTATTTTATAAAAATAACTAAAACAAGATTTATAATCATTTTGAATAGCGTGAAACTAGTTATTTATATTAATGAAGTTGTTCACTAGTCGAATATACCCAAAGGGGCTAATATTACCTCTTCTCACGGAGAAATTGAGATCCTTCAAGGCAAACGTAGGTGATTGACGATACTTGAAGTACACTTTCCAAACTCGACTAACAAGTATAGACTCTTTAACAGTTTCCTTAGCTGAAATAGAGAACAAATGTTGTCAAAGTGTTGTCCCTTATTTAAACGAAAAAAGGTAATTATCTATAAAGTAATAATATAACAAATTACGAAAATAAATATGAAATCAACAATTATACATATATATTTACAAAGTATTAATTCAATGTCATGTTATTTGATCTCAAATATATTGTTGAGTCGACCTTAAATTTAAATCGATTATTTTATATTGTATGTGCAAAAAAATGAAATGATTTTCTTAGACATTGTGATGCACATAACATAAATACTAGAAACAAACATAATTTAATTCTTCCAGCAACTAGACTGCGAAGAATAAGTAAATCTTTTATGGGACAATGTATACGCTTTTACAAAAATCCCAGTAAACGTTCAGAATTTAACTGTTAATAAATTTAAAAAGTAGTAAAGGAACGTTTATGTGTTAAAGGTTATTATGACATAAATGAATTTATAAATGATAACACAGGCTGGTAATGGAATGCTGCTCCAGGCTTTTTCAATGTAATATACGATGATAGTACTGTAGTAGCTCATAAGAAAATTTATATGTATATATTTGATTATTTTAAAGATGACAAAATAGGCCCGCTGAGTTTTTTCGCCTGGTTCTTCTCAGGTCGGAGGCGTCCTATTCCGAACCGGTGGTAGCGTCCTTGACAATCAATAAGCGAGTGTTACACTTCTATATTGAATAAAGATATTTGAATTTGAATTTGAATTTGTATTAAAAGACAGAACACCAAAATGTACCACCATAACTCAATCATCGCGTTTGCAAAATCATATACAAAATGCATTTAACTCATGCATGCTTCCGTAGTCTAGTGCGCTTTAAAAACCGGGAATTGTGGGTTCGAATGTTGCAGGGAATCAACAACTTTGTTGTGTCCTAGATGGCAATGCAGGCTGATCACCTAATTGCCAGTAAAGTAAGATGACACATACGTCGGATTACTTATTTAACCCGATCGGACTATGAAAGTTAATAGGGAGAAGGGAGAGCACCTGATATTGCCCATACACTTGTGCACTAATATCTCCTGCGCCTCTTATATAGATCGGCCACCGTAGTCGAAATCGACTTGGAGGACATAACTGTTATGTTTGATTACGGATCGATTACAGACTTATTTTTTCATGTAAAGGAAATTGACATTGAAAGGCTGTCCCTTTAAAGCAATAACAAAGACAAGGATTTGGAAAAAACTTCACACCAGCATAACCTTGAGGTTGTTGTTGTTGGTACTTCAAAAAACCATATACATTAATGATTTAATAAAATTTAATTTTGGTCTCAACATAAAATTCCACGTTGACAAAAAAGTAACACTACAATCAATACAAGCATATTTTTTTAAGTTATCAGTCTGTTTGTGTTTGAATAGCCGTTAATAATATTATTATATTATAAGCAATCAAACAACACTCACGTCGCATCAAAGTGTGCCTTATGTACTCCTTTTCGGCTTCAACATCAGAACTCTCGTACTTCCGTTTGGGCATCATGATCGGCCGACGTCGCTCGGCGTTGTTTCTTATTTTTCTTAGTTGCCGATATTCCACTAGCAGCACTAGAGCCTGGTCAAGAAAAACACTGGTCATACTTGCTATACCATTAGTTTAAAATTTTAGGCCATCAATTCCTATTTCCTTTTTTAACGCATACGAGGGCAGACGAGCAGTCAAGGCTCCTGATGAAAAGTTGTCACCGACGCCCACAAACATCGGCAATATCAATTTTGTCACTAACTCGCTGCCTACCGTGAGACGCTGGCTACTGTGCCCTTCAAACCGGAACACGTTAGTGTTTTCACACTCCTTCTTTACATGAGAAATTTTAATATTTTGTAAACAATATAAAAACTCTACGACGTACATCAAATATTTAGCGATTTGCTGCCTGTCTGCAATACTTAACCATTGCAACGTTTTAATACAGGCACATACTGTTTTGCGACTTTTCAAAGTAGGCAGTGTAATCGCTATACTACAAATATGATATCAAAATAAACAACAGACAGATTCTGGCGAAGACTTTTAGAACCTTGTTTCCGTTCAATCGCCTCTTTAATACGACATGTATTAAAGATGCGCCAGTCATGCCGCATACACTTGGAGATCTGTCTATTTAGCTGCCTGTAACCTAACATGTCAGAAGAAGACTGTAGCTGCATCTTCCGTCTTACAAAATGATCGAAAGTGTGTCGTCAAGGGTTGCTTACCTTATACTCAGAATATCGTAACGGTATTCGCTGAAGGTCATACAGGTATATTCACCAACATCGACACACTCAAGGTGGAGGCAATGTATGAGGACATCTCACGAGCCATACATTCCTCTAAAACTCAATATATGGTGCTGATGGGGGACTTTAACGCAAAATTAGGCAAAAGACAAGACGATGAGTTGCGAGTGGGCAATTTTGGAGTAGGGCAACGGAACCCAAGGGGGCAACAGCTGGCTGACTTCATGGAGAAAGAAGGATTCTTTATGATGAATTCTTTCTTTAAAAAGCAGCCCCACAGGAAATGGACCTGGATCAGCCCCGATTGTTCCGTCAAAAACGAGATTGACTTTATTATGACGACCAAACGCCAAATATTTAATGATGTTTTTGTGATCACAAGGGTTAAAACCGGCAGTGATCACCGACTTGTAAGAGGCACATTAAATCTTAACATCAGGCTGGAAAGGTCTCGTCTGATAAAGTCCACGCTACGTCCGTCTCGTGCCCATATCCTAAATGCCGAAAGCTTTCAGCTCGAGCTTAATAATCGCTTCAAATGCCTAGACACTTGCAGCACTGTGGACGAAACTAACGCTCAGCTCGTGGAAACTGTCCGTACTGTGGGTACTAGGTTCTACAAGGCGCACCGCAAGCCTAGAACCCAAAAACTCTCTGATCAAAAAATTAAACCCAAGCACAAAATTGCTAGAAGCTCAGTATGCGTAAAACGGACTTATAAATAAAATACAAAAATGACGGAGACCGGGTAAAAACCTTCGACCAACGAACAACTTCTCAGATTACCCGTGACCACGGATATTGTAAAGTTTGTAAAACTTCTGGAAATTTGTTTTTTGTTAAATCAAATTGAGCATCACTACATAGTATAAAACAAAGTCGCTATCTCCCTATGTACGTTTATATATATGCTTTAATCTTTCAAACTACGCAACGGAGCTCGATGCGGTTTGTTTTCAATAGATTGAGTGATTGAAGAGGAAGGTTTATATGTATAATACATGATTAATATTGTAGGTATATTTTCTATCAGCATAGATCCCGTGCGAAGATGGGGCGGGTCGGCACAGAAGTTTTTTGTTATAACATATTTAAGAATAATACATTTTTTTACCTAATTATTCCATAGCATATAATAGATAGAGACTAACTGTCTTGCTGTATACAAACGATCATAAAATTCTGTGAATCTCTCAAATATCAATTAAAGTAGTAGTAGAGTAAGTAGAATAAGGAATAAGTAGAAGAAAGTAAAAGTAGAAGTAGAATATTCTGAATACTTCTGCTCAGGAACTAGATATCTTTAACATAATTCCTCATTATGTTACCTCGGTGAAGTCTTCACGAATAAAAATTCCGTCGGCGTACAAAACTCCTCTCGTGCGGTACTCTAGGCCGGTCATCACTTTGAAGGCAGTGGTTTTTCCAGACTCATTAAGTCCCACCAAGCCAAAACATTCGCCTTAATAGAAAAAAAGCAAGGAAAATAAAGCACGCTCATATGTTACGTACATATAAAGTTTAATTAATACACGGTAATTGAAAACTAGGCTCTTTATAGAAACAATTATTTTAGGAAATGATATGTATTACCACGTAACGGTTAGTAATAGGCACTAAATAGCTTTAGTCGAAAATTAGTATGCAAACACCACATTTCATCCCTAAGTTGTTGTAATGACAACTCACCTTTAACCCCTTACGTCCCAATATAATTGTATTTTTTAACAAATTGAACGTCTTTAACTTTACTGTTTTGTCACGATAAATATCTTTATTTTATAAAAATAACTAAAACAAGATTTATAATCATTTTGAATAGCGTGAAACTAGTTATTCATATTAATGAAGTTGTTCACTAGTCGAATATACCCAAAGGGGCTAATATTACCTCTTCTCACGGAGAAATTGAGATCCTTCAAGGCAAACGTAGGTGATTGACGATACTTGAAGTACACTTTCCAAACTCGACTAACAAGTATAGACTCTTTAACAGTTTCCTTAGCTGAAATAGAGAACAAATGTCGTCAAAGTGTTGTCCCTTATTTAAACGAAAAAAAGTAATTATCTATAAAGTAATAATATAACAAATTACGAAAATAAATATGAAATCAACAATTATACATATATATTTACAAAGTATTAATTCAATGTCATGTTATTTGATCTCAAATATATTGCTGAGTCGACCTTAAATTTAAATCGATTATTTTTATATTGTATTAAAAGACAGTACACCAAAATGTACCACCATAACTCAATCATCGCGTTTGCAAAATCATATACAAAATGCATTTAACTCATGCATGCTTCCGTAGTCTAGTGCGCTTTAAAAACCGGGAATTGTTGGTTCGAATGTTGCAGGGAATCAACAACTTTGTTGTGTCCTAGATGGCAATGCAGGCTGATCACCTGATTGTCGGTGAAGTAAGATGACACATACGTCGGATTACTTATTTAACCCCATTGGACTATGAAAGTTAATAGGGAGAAGGGAGAGCCCATACACTTGTGCACTAATATCTACTGCGCCTCTTATATAGATCGGCCACCGTAGTCGAAATCGACTTGGTGGACATAACTGTTATGTTTGATTAAGGATTAATTACAGACTTATTTTTTCATGTAAAGGAAATTGACATTAAAAGGCTGTCCCTTTAAAGCAATAACAAAGACAAGGATTTGGAAAAAACTTCACATCAGCATAACATTGAGGTTGTTGTTGTTGGAACTTCAAAAAACCATATACATTGATAATTTAATAAAAATTTAATTTTGGTCTCAACATAAAATTCCACGTTGATAAGTTACGATTCATCACATTGCATATTTATCCCGTAGTTGACAAAATAAGTAACACTACAATCGATACAAGCATATTTTTTTTAAGTTATCAGTCTATTTGTGTTTGAATAGCCGTTAATAATATTATTATTATAATATTATAAGCAATCAAACAACACTCACGTCGCATCAAAGTGTGCCTTATGTACTCCTTTTCGGCTTCAACATCAGAACTCTCGTACTTCCGTTTGGGCATGATGATCGGCCGACGTCGCTCGGCGTTGTTTCTTATTTTTCTTAGTTGACGATATTCCACTAGCAGCATTAGAGCCTGGTCAAGAAAAACACTGGTCATACTTGCTATACCATTAGTTTAAACCATCAATTACTATTTCCTTTTTTAACGCGTACGAGGGCATACGAGCAGTCAGGGCTCTTGATGAAAAGTTGTCACCGACGCCCACAAACATCGGCAATATCAATTTTATCACTAACGCGCTGCCTACCGTGAGACGCTGGCTACTGTGCCCTTCAAACCGGAACACGTTAGTGTTTTCACACTACTTCTTTACATGAGAAATTTTAATATTTTGTAAACAATATAAAAACTCTACGACGTACATCAAATATTTAGCGATTAGCTGCTTGTCTGCAATACTTAACCACTGCAAAGTTTTAATACAGGCACATACTGTTATGCGACTTTTCAAAGTAGGCAGTGTAATCGCTATACTACAAATATGATATCAAAAATAAATCTTTATAAACCGATTCCAATAAAAACATGAAATAGCGCCAAAAATGTAGCGCTCTAATTGGTTTGTTATTAATTACTTTGTTCGGGTATAGTTAGGAAAATCTATGCTTACTATTAGAATAATTATATGGAGGCCCATAATTGTTATTGATAGTCCCACGCCGTATTCATTCATTTCAAAGTAAGTAAACCATAAACCATACACTTTGGAACTGTCTAAGTAAAAAAATAAATTTGAAATTAGAGTAGACTTGTTTTATAATTGACTTAAATAAAAAAACATATTTAACATAATAGTACCCGCATTACTATAGCTAATAAAGTCAAGAATATCTGGGGGGGTGGGGGGGGGTTCCCACCTTTACATTGACTCATCACGATATCTCTGGAACCATAAGGCGTAGCGACTTGAAATTTGGTTGGAAGATTTCTTTCGCCGAGTAGAGGTCAGCTAAGAACGAAATTCCACCCACAAGGGGGGTTGGGGGTTGCTAGTATAATATTTAATGGTGTATTTTTATTGGTTAAAGACGAAAGAAGATGAGCAGGAAGTACTACTTCTCTTATGAAAATCAGTGAAAGACGCCACAAACCCACTCACCGCTCTGAGACATGACATGTTCTGTCTCGTTCACCCAGTAGTTACGCTGGCAACGGCACCCTTTAAACCGAAATACAATAGTGTTTTCACACTACTGATTTGCGGTAGAAATAGGCCCCGCGCAGGTACTAACTAGACGGTCTCTTATAAAAAGGATAGGTTTGCTCCACTAGCCGAGCCGAGCCGGACAATAATTATTTCACAACAAATATTCAACATAATGAAAACCAAAAAGTAACACTAAAACAATCCACGCAACAAACTCACCGCAGCATCGTTTAGGATAAAAATCGATATATTCGTCTAGATTCGTGCAATATCCTAAGATTTTTGTGCATAATGAATTGCGCCTCGCGATATTAACGTTTTCTTAATGACTTTAGTCATCATGTGCATAGGTACGAGCGGACCTAAATATTCAAATATCACAGCAAATACTCCAAACGGCGTGGGGATAACCTCAAAAGCATAATTATAAAATGGGGCCAGGATACCTGGAAACAGATTAATAAAAGAAAATTCGATCCGCAAGAGTTTTGCATAATGTAATTAGTTAATTAAGTATTCGCACTCACCAAAGATGGCAAGTAGAGCCACAACGATGGCATAGACTGCCTTCTCGTTGAAGAATAAACTCAACAAATAAGCGAAAACGTAAAATTCTAGACCGCATATTAGTAAATTCACGTGAAAGGCTACTGAAAAATTTATGAAAATTATTGGTTAATTTAAATTTAATTAGAGCTCTCTAATTTTCAGTATATCTCCGACTCAATTCGTGATAAGTTATAGTATGACCTCTGTTAATTACAGAATTGGCATAACCGCGATAAACTGTGGTTTATACAGCATATGTTCGGCGTTTAATGAAAACATTATAAAATGGAAACACATGAAAACTGAATGAATCCTAAAAAAAATTAATATAAAACACTACATATACTTGGGTAGAGTTTTAGAAGGTAAAAGTTAAATACCAGTGCAAAGAAAAAGTCAACGATCTAGTATGACAACTGAACAACAGGCTTTTAGTTTAACATATACACTTTCTGATTTTTTAGCTCTGGTTTGCACCCAAGGTTTTTGGCCCTTAACACCAGGAACTAACTTAAGACATTCGTCGGATGGCCAAGTAAAAATTCATTCCCGGTATTTTTATTTCCAGCCATCTTTAGCACTCACTTATTCGATGTCGATAGCCTTCAATTTACAGATAACTAATCCATCCAACGAATAAACTTTGAGGTGTAGGAGGTCAGATGCCAGTCGACATGTGTAAAAGTTGTTATTCAGGTTAACCTGATTAAATTAGAAGACAACGCCATCGTTATGAGAAAGAATAATTTTAGTTAGCAAGAAAATACCCTAACACTGAAAAAGGACCTAAGCAAATTTTATTAAATGTTATAGATAATACTAACTCACTGCTTGGTAAGTGTTGAAGATGTCATCTTTTTCGAAAATGATGGTTACAATCACCGTCCCGATGGCGTATTGTATCGTAAACCATAACATGTGAAAAAGGAGTGTGACCAGCCAGTATACGACTGGTGGACAGCCAACCATGTAATGTACATAGCGGGTGTTAGCAACACGCTCTTTTATTGGCAGTGACACGTCGTCGAGACATGCCGCACATATTACTGAAAAGCCAGCAATAAGCTAATGATATAGAAATTTTAAATAACTTTAAAAAAAAATTGTTAATTTCTTTTAAATTCATAGGTTTCGGGTTAAAGTTTTGGACTAAGGTCATTAAAATTAGAGGCGTCAAAGAGAGGCGTTTCAACAAATATTAAATAATCAAGAATGGATTTGATGTCCTTGCCTAAGTATGAGAAAAAATATAAAAGTAATTATAGCGAGAAATTCCAATAAAAAATAAATAATTTAAAATTAAAGACAATCGACTTTGACTTCTACACACGCTATCTTTGAAACAAATAATTTTATCGTAGTCGTTAAAACAAAGCCACTATTTTGTTGCTAAATACAACAGTCTGTGACCAATGTTTTACCAATTGGAGAGACCAAACTCTTGCTGCCATGTTTAAAACAAAGGTTATGTACGGAATGGACACTAAGGTGGGATTACTTTGTACTGTAGCCGCCTGAAATTTGCTTACTGTAAGTGGTGAACATCGAAAATAATGTACAATAGACAGTGTCCTTCGGTCTACGTAGCTTAGTGTTTAGCTTTAACTGCATCGTGATAATCTTGCCAGGAATGTGAGGCAAATGCTGAGTTGCGATTATATTGCTGAGCAAATTGAGGCCCACCGTCGCCGAATACTTGACATTTCGATCGTAGTTCAACTTTGCATTGTGCTCGTCTACGGAGATATCTATGACGTCATGGGACAGACCATCGCCGAGTTTACTGCATTGCTCACAAGTGCAATACTTTTCTGCAACAAACACTTGAGGTTCTTTTTAAATTATTTATTGTATATTTAGTCATATACCGGTTGGAAAAGTACTCGTTTACTCAATGTTTTCAAATTTCATCGGGGGTCACTCAATTTTAGACACCTTTGTAATATTTAGATTTTTTTTAAATATAACTTTTAGAAGCATGTATGGTCATGATTTCATCCGATAATGCACTGTGAGTTCCACAAGGACCGATTTTAACACCATTCTATCCCTGACTTAAATATTTCTGATTTTTTATGAATTAAGGATTTACCGTGAAAAGGTATCAGAATAAATCATTGTAGAGAACAACAAAAAATAGGAAACAATATGCGATTTACGCTCTATCTATCACCTTTGCTCACAATCATCAGCCAGTGATAGTTCATTGCTGGACATAGGCCTCCCCTAATACACCCCTATCCATTAGGAGGTTTTGGACCGTACTACACCTTTGCTCAGGTAAAGATAAACATAATTAGTCCAGAAATTGACATAGTGGCCGTTAGCGATATCTACTAACATTAACAACATTTATCAAAGGATAGATGGCTTTTCCATGAACATAATATTAAATCTTCATGGCCTACGACTACCGTAGTTTATAAATGGTTTGACATAGCGTTCACACTTTCCATAGCGAAATTGACAAGAAATAATGCTGGAGTTGTGGAAGAAATTAACCATTTTCCATATTATACAAAAAACAATAATGTAATGCTTTGAAGTCTTACTAACCACGATTCTCATTCGCTTCGCGCAACTTTAATCGTGGATAAAGTTGCTTCAGTCTATGCACAACGTGTGTTCGGTTAGAGATGTTCTCGCTTAGGGTGTATGATGCTATTGCTGAGTCTTCATGCCGATTGAAATCAACACGAGGAATAAAAGTGTCAACTGGGTGATTATTCAATGTTAAAGCGACTAATACGCTCACAGCTATCGGCATCAGAAGTTTGCAAACGACGTCAAACGGATTGAAATTATATTCCATCTGTCTTTTGAATAGTTCACGCACTTGCAACCAAAGTCGTGTCCATCCTTTATTATAGATGAATTCATCTGTAATACCATGACTTACTGGTTCATATATGCTCTAGAAATCAAATATATTTACACGGGTGCACACAAAACAGTTTTTAAAACACTACAAAAGTGGTTAGCTCAATATGGTTCGGTCACCCAAGTGCCTGGAAAGTAACATAATCCATGCGTCAGATAGGAAAGCAAAAAGTCAGTTCTTATTGCGAAAACTATCTTTGGCAATCGTTCTAGGACATCACAAATTGTAGGGGTCTTTGCAGAAATATTAAATTTATTAACATTGATATATTTTCTTGAACTACTTGCCACTTTCATATTAATTAAATATTATTGAGGGGCCATAACAAAGTTTGATATAAATATTTGAGGTTTAAGATTAAGCTTTAAATATGAATAGCTCTTACCAGGACTTTTAAACACCTGTTCCCGCTCTTGAGAAGTGTCCAAGTCAGAATCCATGCACAATCTAAATAATTTGGTATAAATTTTTGACAGGAATAAAAGATAGTATTGTAAAAAAAAAAACACTGCTACCTATATTATACGGAAAGCTAATTAGTACCTTACGCAATCTCGTGGTCAGCTCGTGAAACAAGCCTGACTTAATTAGCGTTAGTGTTTTATATATAGATGTATATATATATATATATATATATATATATGATATATATATATATATATAAATCATCATCACCTAGTAGTAGTCCACCGCTGGAATAGCCCCCTAATACAGGGTTTAAGAGCGGTTTTGGACCTATGGTGGGTGATCGCTAAAATTACCTAACCAACTGTAATAAACAATGATATTTGTTGAGTCCGAATTTAAACCCAGACCTCCGGTTTTTTAAAGCATCGCGCCCATACGACAGGCTCGACAGATTATATATATATGTATTAATTACTTTTTCACAGTTAAACACAATGCCTCAGTCGGAAGTGATAAGATATATTTATATTACTACGAGTGCTATTAGTACTATAATTTATATTGTTTACTCCATAAAGGCCTCTTGCAGTGATCCGAAACTAAATCCGACAGATTCAAGATCTAAGGCCCCTCTACTGGCATCGACTGCCTTAACGCTGCCATATCCGAACCGGGCGGTATGTATAATAATTTTCGCAGGATCCTTGTGTTCAGCTCCGCATCGGGTGTTGTCCCACGGATCAGCCTCGTTATCAAGTTCAGATCCGCTGACTGTAGCGTAGTTAACGCCACTCGTAAGCCGGATCCTGGTGACATGTCGAGACGTATCGCATTATTTTAGCAACAAGTCCTCTTGAAACTTTCAAGGTTACACATATGTAAGGTTATGAGGAAAAATTAACACGAAAAAAAAAATTATGCTGGCCTATAATAACTTTGTGATGTATGAAGCACAGACCACAGTATAAATTAACCATTTGCGATTGTACTTGTAGTTTAATTGGCTTGGCATAGCTTAAAAATTATTGGCTTACTTATTATATATGAAATCAGCATTACCTACAGCCATCTTCAGATATTGAGGCGAGGCGCAGCAGCTTACATTTCCCCATTGCAACCCTACAATACGATCGCTCAACATGTCTGCCTCTTCCAACGAGTTTGTCGACATTATTATAGTACAGTCTTCCCGCAAGGACTTAAAGAAACACGTAATAAGCACTTTATTATAATTAAAAATCAAAAACCAAACAGCTTAAACACCACTTACACATCAACTATTTTAACCAGTAGCAGTTAGATGACCTTTATTTTAAAGCCTAAGAGAAAATTCTACGGGAAACCACTACTACTACCGGTGGTAGGTCTCTATTTACAGGGGACCGTCTGGGTGTGTACCACTGCGGTGCCTATTTCTACCGCAAAGCAGTAGTGTGAAAGCACTACTGTGTTCTGGTTTGAAGGGCACCGTAGCCAGCTTATTTACGGGGTAAACAAGACTTAACATCTTGTGTCTCACGGTAGGCAGCGCGTTGGTGATTCCAGTATTGCCAATGTTTATAGGCGTCGGTGACCACTTTACATCAGGTGGCCCTTCTTGCTCGTCTGCCTGCGTAAACAATAATAAAAAAGAAAACAAGCGAAAATTATAAAAAGTTTTTTCGTTTCTAACGGATTTTTTTTTTGTTTTAACTCATTAAACGAGTTTCAGATGCCCGAGAGGGAGTTTAATCGTACAAGGCCAATCTAAGTCATATCATTCTTGTTCACTTAAATGCTAAACTAAAACATAATGAAAACCATCAGTGTCGGCCCCGTATAAAGTGCAGCGGTTGCCTCCTCTATGTATATGCTCGGAGGTTAAAAGAGAGGTAAGAAGAAAAAGTATAAGTAATCAGGTTACTCACATACAATATTTGCCTGATATCCTTTCTTCCTTCGACATCAAGTCCCGCCGTGAATGCGTCAAGAAGTAGAAGTTTGGCGTCGCTACATAGCATACAACCAATTTGTAACCGTCTCAACATTCCATTGGAGAGATTCGCAGGAATAGAGTTATCATTGCTTGTAAGATCCATCTGCGTCAGAATGCTTTCGGTGGCCTTGCTTGCTAGTTGTCTGTGGTTCTTTGTGATCTTTAAGTGATTCAATGAAGGGTCAATTTTATACATTTTATTGTAAAAGTAATTGGAAATTGCTGTAGTTGGACCAATCAGCATAGTTCGTATAACACATTACTAAAACCCCACCACGACCTTCGACTAGGTCTTTTTCCTCTTTTATCGTAATTACATAGACCCTCAAATAATTTAGTTTTATTTTCGTATAATAAAATATAGTTAATCTTATTTTGCTTAATAGTATTTCGATTTAAAGTTAATGCATATTTATAATAAAACACGACGAAATTTATTTCAAGAAAATATGTATAGGGAATAGGACTAGGTACCGTTTCTCAAATTAGATAAATAAACTCTTACCATGGAGAAAAACATTAAATGCTCCCGGACTGTTAATTCTGGCATCAATATGTAATTCTTAGGGCATAACACAAGATTCTTTCTTAACATAGATAATTTTGTACTCGGGCCTTCCACGTACACTTTACCGGAAGTCTGTTTTATCATTCCTGAAAAAAACAGCACCAGAGTTGTTTTAATTGGCAAATCATCCTTTTTTACATTTTAAATAGCACTGCCGAGTTAATGATGCCTAAATAAATTTTAAATAGATTTACCCAAGAATGCACAATCGCACTCAAAATTTTCACTAATAGTGATTAAACATCATTAGAAAAGATATATTTTGAACTATAATAATAAATTCATAACGTACTAGATAACGGAATAGAAGAGTACAAGAAAGTCTTTCAAGAAAACATTGAAGAGGAAAAGCTTGGGTAACTATATTCTCCGTAATACTAAAAAGTAACAGATATTTATCTTAGGGAACAAGAACAATTCAGAAAAGAAAACAGAATATTATGAACCCTTATCGAAATTAAAATACAAATACAAAATTCAGCGAGGATTTAATAGAAGTCTATTACTGTAATATAGAACTCAATCTATTTTCTTTACACGAGCTGTCGATCAATGTGATATGCGATTCGCAACACAGTGTGTTATTTTATTTCGTTTTCAATTTTGATATTTAAAAAGGCAATAATTTATTAACATAAAACTTTGAAACCTGCAATAATAGATATAAGTGTCGTCTTTCCCGCGCCGTTGTGGCCAATGATAGACGTGATTTCATTCTGATAGAATTTCAAAGAGACATCGTTGAGTGCGACTGTGGAAGAGCGGTTTGACTTGTAAACCTGCAAATTTAATTTTTGTCTTAAGAAAGCGAATCCAATCACGGGCAAAATGTAGTTGCATTGTACATAAATTGTATTTACCAAAGCTCTGTCAATGGGTTAATCTACCCTTAGTTATTAAGGTCCTTATTTTAAATTACAAAGTAAACTTTAATGAAGTATGTTTAAAATCCTGTTCAAAATAATACATACATATTGTTGCATACCTAATTTAAATACTTCACTATATTAAAGTATACCTTTTTTAAATTTACGACTTCCACTACAGTTTCTAAATTGTCCGGTGGGTCCTCAAAATATTGATTGTATGCAGGATGATAATTTTGAGACTGAATTCTGAACGAGTCGTGGTCACTATGTTTTACCCAAAAATCTTTCTAAAAACAGTCAAACATAGTCGTAAATAATGACATTATGATTTCTTTTTTGTCACCCTTTATCTTGGTACCACATTGGTCATCAGTAGTTACTGAAATTACAGACTACACACATACACAATGTTTATTCAAGTACACATTACACAATGTTGATTGACTTACATTGGTGTGATTCTAGATACAGTGTATGCTTTTCCATATTGAAAGTTAAATTGATCAATAACAACGATTATGATGTACTGATGGAAGTCTTTAGTTAAGCCAATTTAGATTTGGAATAGGAACAAACGGAGTAAAGCCTAGGAAGCTGAAGCTGACGAAGCGTTGTCGTACGTACGCCATAGTTATAATTCGATTTCATTGATTGAAATTCACGCTCATTGATTGAACAATCAATGAGTAAGAACGCGGGTTGTATACTCGTTGCCATAGGTTACTTGTCCACATCTAGTTCCTTAACTGGAACTGTCCTCATGTGCCTAATATTGCTTCGTTGCGGGCCATAACCACACGATACGGTGAAGTGAGACCACGTCAAAAGTAAGACAATTGTATTCTTGGCGGCATGAAGCTATGGGTTCAGTCGTATATAAAAGATGCCACTTTGTGGGTAGTAGATACGGGATTTGATAAACAATGGTCTATTTTATCGTAGAACAACAAATAGGATATAACAAATGTAATGTATATAAATCTAATACCCGAAAAGGGAAATACCACGACAATCCAACGCCATTCGACCTGGGTATTACAGCATGTAAGTAGCAAGAGAGTGTGAAGAAGGCGACAGTTTGAATCAGCTGCATCTCAAATGACATCCTCACAGAACCGGTGGTATACCTTAGAAAAGGAGTCCGAAATGAATTGGACCAATGTTTGAAGTCTATACGCATATCTGGAAAAAAATTGCAAATTAAACTCTTTATGTACTCACAAGCTAGTATATTTGATATTTAATTTATAATTTATATGTGTCTTACAAATTAACATAAGTGTGAACTACCAGGTTTTTTACCTAAATTCATAAATTTGATGGTAAAACAAGACGATTAACGAAATAAAAGAAGGTTGGTGGTCCATCATCATAATTTTCCTTCCTAACAAGCGACGTGAAGTAAACTCAATTGGGGCAGTAATTACCAGTCTTTGCACAGAGGATATGGGTTTGATTCCAACACGCAAGGAGGTTCCTTATGAGTTGGATGGTGTTTTCGCGTGTCTGGGCGTGTGTATCTAAATAATATGTAGTCATCTACCAAATTAGAGTATAGTCTATGTATTTATCAGCCATGCAGTGTTCATAGTACAAGCTTTGAAAAATGACCAGATGATATTTTGTTATTTCTCTATATATGTATTTGTTATTATTTATAATTAATACATTCGCGTGTAAGTGAATTTTGTATAAAAGAGGCTTTGGTGCAATTTAACAAGAAGTGCGATTAACTTGCTATAATGAACATGCTTAATACCACTCACCACTACCATGAATGACGCTTAGCTGGTAAACGAACCATAAAGAAGGACAGTGCGGTATGAGCCCTTTTATTGTGAGGTAAGTATGGGTTTCATCACTGGGCCTAAAGAATAACACAATGCACAAAAATCCAAGGTATACCAAGAGACCCGTGGAAGCAATACTCCGACCTGAAAAAAAATTACAATAATTCTTGCAATCAATACTTGATTATTAGCTTTTTCGGACTACGCTAATTAAAAAAAAAATTGTTTAATTTGTAATAATTGTAGCCATTCTTCTCTAAACGTCATGTTACTAATTTTAACCGAAATTACCGATTATCTTAAAATGACAAAAGTCCAAACCAATTTTGTTTAACGCACAGTGCAATCTTACTTCAAAGGAAACAAAAAAAAACATTTTAATATAATCAGTCAACCACCATACACTTTGTTACCAAATGTCAGTCTGGGTAACTACTTAGCCGTAAATAAAATAAATTAACTATTAATAGTATACCTTACTAGCAACCCCCCAACCCCCCTTGTGGGTGGAATGTCGTAAAATCCGTTCTTAGCTGACCTCTACTCGGCGAAAAGAATATTCCTACCAAATTTTAAGACGTTACGCTTTATGGTTCCAGAGATATCGTGATGAGTCAATATATAGGTGGGAATGTCTTTTATATATATAAATAATTCATAATCTGTTCATAACCTGACGCGTTAAGAAAGCAAAACTTTACCGCTTCTCGAAATATAACTGCAGACGAAGGCCAATGACATCAACGAAGCGTAATTGAGGAAGAGGGCTATGAACAGGATTAGGCCGTTGGTGTTGACGGGCATCAGGTAGACACAAAAGGCACCGAAGACGCTAGTAATCATTCCAGGCAATAACGCGTTCAGATAATCCGTCACATCGATCATCAACTGTGACACGCCGTACATCTGGATAAGCTCCTGCAATACAATTGTTATTACATATACATATATTCTTAATTCATATTTAAAAATATAATGTATATTCATAAACATGTACACACAAAATATAAATACTAGGAATTAGCATAATTTTGTTCTTCCAATAACAAGACCCCGAAGAACAATGAAATCTTTCGTGGGACAACGTTTAGATATTATCTGTAAATAAATTCAAAAAAGTTGTAAAAGAGCATTTGTGTTTCAGGGGATATTATTGCTGTAATGACTGCTTGATAGGCTATTTCAAACTGTTAAAATATGATGTTCGATGTATTAATTTATTGAAAAGAAAAATGTCTAATTTCGTTCTTCTAAAGGTTTGAACGTGAAATCAGACAACAAAGAAGGTAAAGATATTTGACTTTGACTTTGATTATAGACTCTTATTGATATATATTATTACCGTTTACGCACTATTGTTTTGAGGAAAATATATTTTAATATCGGCTAAACTCATACTGCTCAAACGGCTCAACAAAATTTGGCTACTAACTAATACATTGCGAGACGGACGTGAAGTATTGGCTGATGGGCCAGAAAATATTCTACACCTACACCGATTTTACTTAGCTTTAATTTAGTTTCCTTAAACTTATATTTTAGCAATATAAATGAAATTGATTTATCTTTACCTGCATGCCTGTAGACTTGTCTCGAGTCAAACGTAACATCACAATGACAAATGAGAGCAAAGGCATCAGTACGACCGCAATGGCCAAGGTAACGAACATCGCAAGTGAGGGCTCAGTGGCACGAGGAAAGTCATGGTATCCGTAGCCACGATATTTTAACTGCTTCATGGTTATATTCTATAAAAGAAAAGATATAAAGTAGCAGTCATAATTATTTCTATTGCTTGCGCGAATATTATACATTATTAAATAAAATGACTTTACGGATTTTATCGCGTTTATTTTACATTTTAAAAAATTGTATGGGTTGCCTAAAATACACAAATTTAATGCTCCATTGCGCCCTATTGTTAGCCAAATTGACTCACCTACTTATAAATTGGCTCAACATTTAGTAATAATCCTCTTGCCTGTCAGAGGACAAACAAGCCATTTACAAGGAGATTCTTACCATTTTGTTAGGAGGTACAACACATCCATTTTTGCTTGACAATGAAACTATGGTTATTTTGATGATTCAATCTTTTTAACATCTTTACCTATAGAGATTGTCATCAATAATCTAACAATAGAAAAGTTAGAGAAATATAATCTCAATAGAATCATGCTATTTTACTAAAACTAGTTGCCTAACATCTGCTTATTTATTTGGAAAGATGAGTCTAAGCAGATGGATGGATGTAGTCATTGGCTTGCCGGATGTCTCCTATTGTTGCTGACATTTTATGTGAAGACTTTGAGAAGAGCTACTACTGCTCCATTCATCCAAGATTTAATAAGCTATTGTACATTTTACCTTCATCACTACCATATGCATAAAATAAATACATTTTAAACCAACCATTTATTCCATTAATTCAAATACAGTTTACTATGAGTTAGAAAAATAATTTTTAGCTTGTCTTGATAGTTTTAATTGATTGCAATCCTGATAACATCTTGAGCCATATCTGTCGTATAGAATCCAACTATACAATAAAATTTAAACGGTAATCACACATCCAATGATGCCATTATTACTGAAATCTTTGTTTCAGATCATCGAGGATCTGTGATGATGAACACTGAGGCTGAGCTACACCATGTTAAGCAGACTGCGAGACAACAAGCTTGTTGCGCCACGGCAGTCATCGTTGACCAGTGAAGGCAGCCACAGTGGAGCGAATACCTGCTGTTCTACCTTTTGTAAGAGGCGTAACTGACAAGATTGGCTACATTTTGAGGCAGGCCTCAATCAAAACTCATTTCAAGCCGCTGAAGAAGATTGGTCAATTCCTACCACCTGTCAAGTGCAATATTCCTCTACAAGATCCAGGAGTGTACAAGCTAGATTGTGACTGCGGCCTCTCTTATATTGGAGAAACAAAGCGAGCAATAAGAATCCGCGTAAAGGAACATATAGCTGAAATTAAACATAAAGACCCAACAAGTCGGCAGTGTGTGACCATACTTTAAATCACCCAAACCATTACATCAAATTTAATCGACCACAAATCCTCGCTAAAGAACACCGATTCCTACCAAGGATGATCCGTGAGGCTATTGAGATTAGAAAACATCCAAATTTCAATGGAGAAGATGGTTGGGTTCTACCACCTGCTTGGGATCCCATAATTAATAAATTAAAATTTAAACCCAAGCATATTACCACTGCTGGCTGTAAAGATAAAACCAGTTCATTTTGCATAGGTCGGAGTACAGACTAAAAATATTTAATTAAAATTAAGATCTGGAAACCCCGCTTCAGCACTGGCAACAAGACGCATGACATCTCAGTCTACCCGTGACCACGGCCGCTGGAAAGTGTTCGAAACGTCGGGAATTTAAAATGTAAAATAAACGCGATAAAATTCACAAAGTCATTTTATTTAATAAAGTAGCAGTCATATACGGATAATGACTGTTTAAACTATAATGTTATTTGTATCTTTGATATTTGCTGTTTATATCAGATGCATATTTAAGCCACAATAAAGCATTATTTCATATTGGTATTAAAGACACTGCGTAGGATCGGCTGTGATTATTGTTTATATATAAGAGAGAACCTATTGTTCCTTTTAGGTAAGTTAATAACATATTGTTACTAATAATGTATACCGTAGACTAGTGGTATTGGTATTTGCTACAGGAAGTAGAACCTCCTTCGTGGTCTAGCGGTATTAGCCCATTCTTTATAAGCTCGCTCGTAAGTTCGCATCCCGCGGAGAAACAAATTTGTGATATCGTTGTTTTCTGGTCGGTTAATTCGGCCGATCACCCAATTGTCTGATAAGTAAGATGATCTATGAATCGGACTGGAATGTAAAAAGTCGGTCCACCCACCAACCCGCATTGGAACGGCATGGTGGGATACAGTCCGAAAACCCTCTAATGGCGAAGGCGTGCATTAGGGGAGGTCTACATAGTGCACACCTAGCAGTGGACAAACACAGACTAATGATGAATGAATGAATTAATGAACACGAAGTAGCGGGGGAGGATTTGAATGTTGGGGAAACAACGACGAGTTAAAGTTGTTTAAACTAAAAAGCCTATCGGCTAATCATTTAATCCACTCGGAAGCCTGTTGCGTCCATATACGTTTTAGTCCAGTTTAAAATTTATTTTTAATTAATCTAATCGATAAACCTGGTCTCCATTTTGCTTATCACATAGATGTTTGCTTATTATGTTTTGTGTAGCTTAGGTAAAGGGGTTGAAGAATAATAACTAAACACTATAAAAAATAGTGTAGTAACTATTTTAAAACTTTTACTCTCGTTCTATTGTGAAAGTCAAACTTAAAGATTCATTTTTATTTAAATTTTAAGTTCAACAATGATGTTTACCTGTAAATTGGTTGAGGCACCTGATCTCATCTTTATAAAACTCGAATCTATGGCCCATTGAAGTCGCAGGAGTGACTCATCAAGATCCTCTGCAATAAAATCGTTTATTATTGTAATAACTTCATTTTGCACCAGACAAATACTGTAAGAGGTGTTTCACGTAAACAATGTTTTGTAAGTTAGTCTTTTACTACTATTCTTCGCCCCAATCATTAATTTATATAAGGTATTGCATTATTTCTGGCCCTTATTTAGCCCGGATCTTTGGGTAATGGCATAAAAAATATTTAACGAAAACTTTAACACGAAAAATATAATCACAAATATAGGGTCTTTTGACGTAACAACAACGTCTTATAAATTGGTATTAAGATAGGGAGGAACTCTCGAAAACTCCTCCCTCCTCAACCTCACAGCGCCGCTCACGTAACGCTCCCATAAGCAACCGAAGAGAAAGTGAGAGGCACGCGTCTCTCTTACTCGTGCGCAGTTGGCCCGCTTAAGTAAATGATAGACAGAGAGAAAGAGAAAGAGGCAGCAGAGGGCATATTTACAGGTTCATGCTTTGCGTCTCTCTTACAGTCTTACACTAGAGCTTTCTTGCCGTCGGAGTTAACAAATAGTGTCTGTATTCATATTTACACTTGCAAGTTAATTATCTACTGATTTTATAGTGAAAATGTGAAGTAAGATTTATCGATTACAACAATCAAAACAATAAAGGTCAATAATTCTACACTGATATTTGTACATCGAGAAAATATGATTGATTAATTATAATCGATTTGATACATTTTGTAAATACATTAAATTTACAAAATGTATAAATCAGTTTGATCAGTCAAATAAATTATGATTGGTTCATAATTTATTTGACTCAAAACAAATCAGCACGTCTTGCTATGCAAATAAATAAGTACAAGAAATGTATCATTGTGGTATTAATAAAAACTTGTATTTTGAATTGTTATCATTATTTGATCTTTCTTCCTACTATACGAATGAATATTCACATTACAACAATTCTACCACTAAAAGACGTTGTCACATATAACTTTCGCCCGTATAACGATTTTAAACGCAACCAATTTTTTACACTGGACTGGTTATTTTATATATTTAATGGCAATAGATATAGACGATTGACTTACCTACATCCATAAAATTCATTTCAGATGTTCTAGCCACAGCGGTCTTTTGAGAATTTCCTATATGTAGAGTGTAGTGAAGATTTTCTGGTTCATTATCGCCTTTAAGATGCTAAAATGAATAAATTATAATAGCAGCGTCATGCAACATTATGTTTACAGTGGCACGTCGGGATTTACATTAGGTTTCTTAATCAAAAGCCCATGGCGTTGTATTTGGGGGCTTATTAAGATAATAACAATGATTGCAATTGAACTGGCAAAGCAAAAATATTAATGTAAACGTGTATAAAAATTGTATTATATATATACACTTATTATCTGAGCACCACCTTAAGGTTGACTGGGAGAAAATGCCTATGACATTAAGTACTAAGTAATAAATGTACTATTAGTGCCTAAAGCGCAAATTAATAAATATTAAAATATGTTAATGATAACTGCAAACGAATCAAAGATATAGTTTAAGAAATTCTTTGATCATTTCGTTTTGATTTTAACTCACCTCAAAAACAAGTATAGCGTCTAATGTTCCCATGAGTTTCGCAATTTTGTCTTCATCATTTTTATCGGGCGAAAAGAGACTTCTCACGTATGTCTCTGTAGCATAAACTTTACTTTAAAAATTTTAGTATATAGTCTCTGTTAACATTATATTTGTCAGTTTCTCCCATCGGTTCGAATGTTTGAGCTAATATTAAAACGATAACTAATGATGGCTCATCTCAATTAGTACTAAGATCAATTTTAAAGTATATTATTATTAGGTACATCATCCAAACCGATGGTAGATTGGTGCTTGAATATTTGGCAGCGCCAGGTAAAGACAACCTAACAGGAGAAGTAAACGGTGTGAACTGCATTAATCTTCTGTAAAATAAATTCGTATATATAGGAAATGAAGCAAGCTTTTGTTACGAATGGAAGGTCGATTACGGAATGGTTTAAAATATTCAAGAGATTTATTTACTTACCGGGCAATGTCCGATAGCAAGGGTGGGATAATGCATCACTGACGTCTTCCATAAGCATTTTAGTAAATTTACTGTCTGGAGTGTACAATATCCGAGGTGCCGCTTTCTGTATGGACAATTGTCCATGTAATGGAAAATTTTATGTTAAATAATACAGTAGGGCTTATCGCAATTTGGGGACACGCTCTGATAAAAGAAATGGAGTGAATAGAGCGCCCTTAGACATGAAATGGTACTTTTATTTAACTTAGTAATTCAGATCCAGATAAAAAGCATAAATAAGAACTAAAGAGATATTCTTCAACTCAGAAACCTACAGCTTACATATGTTAGATTCAAAAATGCTGTGGTTTTTTTGTCGTCGTAATAAAATGAAACAGCTCCCTTAAACAAAAAGAATCGTCTATTTTACTATCTTTATAACGGAAATAAAGGAACATAGAAATGAATGAAAATATACATTTCGTACCGTAAATTTTATGTGGTAAGGATAAAATATAAATTTAATGGAGTTAGTAATGTTTCAGAGTTTTAAGCAGCATAATTAAAAAAATATATACTTAATATTGTATTATTTTGTCTCGTCGAGGTAATTTAGCGTTTGCTTAACTCACAGCAATTCGCCGTCCATTTGGTGGATATGGTAAGGTGGTAGGACGAGGTGGTTTGACGAGAACCTCCTGTAAATTTATCAACGGCAGAAACAATAACAAAGGCACTATTATTTCTAAAATGGTCATCAAGTACTCCCGTCTTCTAACTACAATGTGCTTCCACATTAACACTGTGAATGTTATCATCGTAATTTAATTTATTATAATTCAGTTTGAATTATTTTAAACAGTATTTTTGTGACTCCGAAATTCATGACACTTTTCTTGTGTAGTGTAAAGACCATAACGTCATTTGTGACAGGTGCAGATTATCTAAATACTTTTTGGCTGGCAGTGTCTCAGCTGGCATTTCAGGAAAAACCTTTTTCAGATTTGACGGCGACCTTCAGATTCTTAGCTATATAGTCCTGTCATTTAAGCTTAAATTAGGTAAGAATCTCGGAATTCGAGTTACCCAGCTGTAAATCTGTAAATACTTGTATATTGACATCCTAAAAGTTGTCTCAAAATCTACATATGGTAGGGTATAAGCAACTATTAAATTTCAAGGTCAAAGGTCACGTGAGATATTTACAAAAAAAAGAGCGAAAAACCGATTTTTCACAAGTATTTACAGACTTACAGCTGGGTATCTCGAATTCCTAGGTGAACTTACTATAATGACTGGACTTATATCCGTATTGAATTTATATTTAATGTAATGTAAACACTTATTCTTATACAGCATGTTTAAAGCAGTAGACCAAGTAACCGAAAGTCCTCAAGAGCATACCTTTTTGGAACTGCATCAATGACTAAGTGTTTTTAATAATGTGAAAATTTTTTGTTTGTAATTGATTGCTTATGGTTTTAATTTTATTCTAAAAAGTCACGCTGAGTTTCTTTCACAGGTTCGTCTCAGGTCAGAGGAGTGCTTTGCCGAAAAGAAGGTAGATTTTTGACAGTCAATAAGTGCGTAATCGCTCCTAAGTTAATTAAAGATATTTGAATTTTAATTTAAGTGGCATTCATTTTAGAAACAGGAAGCCGTTAATTCGAATCTTGCGAAGACTTAACAACTTTTCTTTGTTGTTTCTTAGCCGTGGGTTGATAGTCCATGCATTAGATGGGCATACAAAAACAGCCCTGCTAAACATATATTGTTATAATTTTTTTATCTTTATAATTAAAACTCGATTAATTAGTATATCCGTAAGTTATATTCGGGCTTAATATGGTTTCCATTTGCGTGTGTATAACAGTACAAGATCGATATTTGATCGTTACATATGAGAAAAAAATAGGTTATTATTAGCGGTTAGGAAATGAACATAAAATTCTTTTAAAATTAAATAAAGTGCTTCGTAATGTCAGTATTTATTGCTGTTCTTCTTCTGTCACTGGTTCTTCTTCGGCTTCCTTAAACATAAAATGAATAATTTAATATAATAAGTAAAAATAACTGCTCCCGTATCCCAGTGGTATGGGCGTGTGCTTTACAAACCTGAGGTCGTGGATTCGAATCCTGCGGGTACTTAACAAAGTTGGTTAAGGCAACTTGGGCCGATCACCTAATTGTCTGAAAAGTAAGATGATCCATGCGTCGGACGGGTATGTAAAAAGTCGGTCCACCCACCAACCCGCGTTGGACCAGCGAGGTGGGATACAGTCCAAAACCCCCTAATGGATAGGGGTGTATTAGGGGAGGCCTATCTCCAGCAGTGGACTATCAAAGGCTGATGATGATGATGTAAAAATGCTAATTTGAAAACTATTTCTGAATTTTTAGCCCTTAAAATATTTGACTTCAAATATAGTCTAAAACAATAAATTTTTAATACCTTTGTTTCCAGCTGCGGTTCCGTAATTATTTCCTTTAAAAAGACAAAAATACAATTTAAATATTTATGTTATCTTATAAATAAATATCATAAGTTTTGTTTAAACATTTATGTGAAACTTGCTATGTACTATATTTCAATTTGAACAAGTTCTAGTTCTTTAAAAGTTGAGATGATATTCTACAATTCCTTTTCCATACAAACAAAAATGTACGGAAATTGGTATAGAAATTCCTTTTTACTTATCTATCAGACTTATTATCTATGTACTATTATCCAAAAAAATAATCTTTTTTGCTGGTTCTGTATAAATATAGTAATATGTCCAACTCCATTTTGGACTTCACTACCTCCTCTTCACCGACACTGTCTTCTTCTATGTAGTCGTCACCGTAACCAACAGGAAACAGAGCAAGGCAGTCCCTCTCACCAGAGGTGGAATCGCTGCTTATATAGCACGGGTTCAATCCAGCTAGCGTTAGGAGAGCTATGCTACGCTTTCGTGACACCATAAGAGCTAGCCGATCTTTACTGTTAAAAAGTTAAAGTCAGTTCTTGTAAAATATTCTTTGAAAATCTTATGAAGCGACGGTAAGCAATAAAAACGCAACGTATAGAAGAAACCTCGAATAATAAATGCTTTTGTTTACGCGAATAATACACATTATTCAAGAAAACTTTTATACATATCCTCATATCTACTCCTCTATACTATCGTTGAACGAGTTCAGCTTTTCTTTCTTTAATAATGTGATTACACATAATTTACTGAATAAAATTAATCAATAGTAAATTTAACCACCGTAAGGGGCCTATAGTTTTCGCATGATCGTTCAATTGACAATTGTAATAGATTCTAAGTGTCGTACGCCATACATACATGATATTCGTTTCTTTATTTTTATAACACAGTTATTATTTTTTAAAAATAAAGTAAACTAATTTATCAACAAATAAAATATGAAACGAGATCGATTTGGCTCACTGCTTCCGCGTGCGTCCCATCTTGTCGTACTGTTTCACCGTGTACGCAACGTGTTCCGCGCCGAATGGACTGTCACCCATGAATATGCCAGACTGTAGAGTAAAAAGTATCACTTATGAATTGAGTTGAAGAGTTCAGTCTGTAAAATATTGTGAAACATCCTAAAATGAAACGTACTGTGGTATGAAAATACTGACAATCAACTTTGGTTGCGACACATGACTTGCTAATGATGACAACTCATTGATGACCTGTATCTAAAACACTTTTTTTTGTAGCTTTACGGTTAGTCGTTATTTAAATTCGAATAAGTAGAAGCTGCGAAAGTTGCTTTGTAAGATCTTGTTCTTTCTGTATTTGTTCTGTAATAGTCAACGTTAAGTAAACGTATCAGACAAATGCTTTTAGATTGAATCATTACAATCCACTCACTTGTAAGACGTCGTTTGGAAACTGCTGCATCGCCTCCCTCACTTCGTGTCTCTTGTCAATGTTGAACATCACGAGAACATGTGGCGGAAGGTGCTCAGACTCTAAAGTGGTTATGGATTCGACCACCTATAATATCACTATACTATATAAGAGCCAAATTATAATGGGAATTGGTGTAGGCATTGCAACCGATGGCAACAAAGTTATACATCTAGCTTATCGAATAATTACTGAATATCGCTTAATTCAGTCAGTGAGTAATCATCGTGTGGTCGACTAAGAACAACACCACACGTACAACGTTTATTTTGTTTACATTTATTACGTTTATTGAGCCAATTTGATTTAACTATAAATGTACAGAAAAATGTATAAAAAAATGCAAATAGTTTGCTAGTGTAGTGTTAAACAACATATTTTTTATTTCTTAGGTACACATTTGTTATAAAGGCCATTGCAGGTAGCATTAGAGAACTACAAAAGCGCATGTCAGACGCGTTCAACCTTTGGCAAGATCAAAACGAAACTTGCTAAACACAAGTTTTCTTATAAGCTCTTTGAACATTTTAAATTCTTTTGGTACCACACGCAGTAACATTACTTCGGTTTCCTGTAATAAAAAAGTTATTACGTTGTATATTATTAGAACATTAGCCTAAAAGAACATCCATTTTATCCATTTAACATCGCAACATCGCATATTAACAAAAGTCAATAATATCGTTAGAAATAATGTCGTTGTTGTTTAAGAAGAAACGAAAATTAAGACTCTCTCGATGGTAACAACTGATATGATACAACATTAATAAAAAAGACCTACTTTAGGAAAGAAGAAAGCCAGCCCATTTGCCTTAGCCAGGTCATTAGGTGGAGAATAGAGTCCCGGGACTAAAAGTCCACCGGGTGGGATGTAATCCTCGCCCTCCACTGAGACATCGGAGTGGAACTCTTCTTCCATGGCTTCGTCCACCTTTCCCAGATTATGGTCAAATTATTTTATCAATAAAACATGACAGTAAAGTTCACAATTGCTTTAATATGTTACGTTTCCTATATAATAAATGTTTTCCGCCTTAAAGTTAACTAAAGCAAAGCTTAAATTTAGCTTTTCTGAAACGTGCACGGGATATTTCAGGTTTATTATTAATTTACTTAGCTTTCTTATCAGATAACTTAAAAAAAATTAAGATAAGTACAGTTTGGTCAACACTGTGCCTTCCTTCTTTTCCTCATCTCCAATCTCCTCTTCAATGACCTTTTCATCTCCAGGTTCCTCTCCTTCATTTGAGTCTGGTTCTGGGTCTGCTGGTAACTAGAAACATAATCAAAGCAAAAAATGGCAACTCCATTTAAAAGTAAAAAAATCAAGTATCTAATATTTCGTTTCTGAACAATCGCTTTATATTTAATATAAAGTCGTATATTCCTGAGTATAATTAACGAGTTTCCACTTAGTGACTAAATAAATGTTATAGCAATATTTACAACGACGGTCTCAAAGGTTTTAAACTTCAAATGTACAGTTTCCAGCAATCGACCACAAAATCCAATTATATGAGGAAGTTATGTAGACTAAGCAAAGATGCACATATATTTAGTTTATTACTGCAACATTACTTAGAGATTGGCATGATGGCTTGTTTAAGAAACAAAGGTTTATAACTAATTTGCCAGGAACTCCTTAAGAAAAAAGCTCACCCCAGCTTGTATTCTCGCCATTCTTTCTTCTTCTTTGCGCTGTTTCTCTTTAAGCAGTCGCTCCTCTTCAGCCTCACGGGCCAATCTTGCCTGTTCAGCTGCCAGACGTTGGCGTTCCTCTTTTTCTTCTCGCTATATAACAATATTACTACGTTTTTTTAATTACTGAATTTACTCTTATAGGGTAGCAACATTAGAAACGGAACTAAAAAATTACTCAGAAAAAAACTGTGTTTATGATTGGTTCTTAGAGCTTGAGAAAGCTATTTGGGTAAATGTACACTGATCGTAAAATTGTGCTTTTTGGTTATTACATCAATGTGATTATGATTAGCACAATCACGCATAATCTGTGCGCTATCAGGTAAATAGCTGGTCGCAGTAAAAATTATCTTTGAATTCGTTATAGTACGACACTGTCTTTCCATATACTGATATATATAATTCATCAAACGGATGCACTTAATCGCTTAGACTCGCTTAGATGTCAGTTACCTGTTGCTCATTAATTTACCAACATCAACATTAAGCTTACCAACTTTTGCATCTTCGCTTCATAACGCTCCCTGCGCACTTCACGGGTGTTTTTACTGACTACCGCATACCGTTCATATGCTGGCACCAGGGGAACTTGCTTTTCTGGAGGCACGTCGTCCTTCGGTACGGGAATCTCTTCATATAAAGCGTGTCGCAACAATTCTACCAAAAAAGGTGTGTCAAATGAAACAATTCTGTCATCGTTCTGACGCTTTCCGATTTTTGTGGCGTCGAGCTTTAAACTGCATCGAGTACGTAACTTAAATAAAACTTATATATAATCGCATTTCGCAGAAACCAGTTTACCGGAGGTAGGTCCTCTTTTTACAGGAGAACGTCTGGGTGGGTACCACCGCGATACCTATTTCTGCCGCGAAGCAGTAGTGTGAAAACACTGCTGTGTTCCGGTTTCAAGGGCACCGTATCCAGCGTATTTACTGGGTAAACGAGACTTAACACCCTATGTCTCACGGTAGGCAGCGCGTTGGCTACAGCACTGGTATTGCCAATGTCTATGGGCGTCGGTGACCACTTCACATCAGGTGGCCCGACAGCTCGACTGCCTGCGTATGCCATAAAAAAAAAGTACAGTCTATCTAAAGAACCGGTAAAAATTTAACTTATAATGACTGTAATGTGAGCTATGGAGGGGGAACTGCAGTAAACTAGTTAATTTTCTATCTTTGTCATCTCACTCACTAACAAAATCCCGAGTGTCAGTGTCGTACATCTTGAACAGTACCACTAAAACCTCGCCGTCTAGCAAAGCGTGGATACAAGCCTCGTTTGGCTCAACATCACTCATGTATAACACCTCTTTTACATCCATCTCCGTCAGCTGAAGCGTCTCTTTAGCTCCAACTTGTATATCTGTATGAAAATTATTAATTTAATGTATACCGACAAATAAATACATTTCAAAAGAAAGTTTAAATAAAATTATTTCGCTTAAATCTGCTTTCAATATCATATCAATGCTCCTAGGTAACATAAAAATAAAGAAACGAAAAAAAAGTTGAATGATAAAGTTTGTTATGTGATTTTTAGTTTATGGAAAAGATTTTCACCCCCTGATCTATTTTTCGTTAGACTTTAATAAAAATTTCTTATAAAAAAAAAAACACATCTTCAAACATGATTTGCCCAACTTTAAATTTCTATTTGACAAGATCCTCAAACTTAATTATTTTCTATTCGAGCCGTTCAACATCTATACCTACAGATTTGGGAAGACTTACTCATCTCGTCCCACTTTTCGTAGAGGTCGTAGTGAGCCTGCTCGCATTGAGGCCAGTATAGAATGAAGTTCAACCGCGTCACATGTCTGGCTAAGCGCTCTGCCACTCGCTTCTTTCTTGCCGCCAGGGTCAGGACTTGGAGACGCTCCCTCGCCTCGCGCGCCTCTCTCTCCAGTTTCAAATCCAACTCTATCTTTGCCTGAATCAGTTTGACACCATTTTAAAGGTAAAAGACAATATGATCGCAGATATGTTTTGATTATTTCATAATATCTATTAACTGAATACGTAAAATAACAATACTAATCATCTTTACATCAAATGTTACTCAGGCCTGTCATCATATTGATATACGTTAGTTGTTTTCTAACCGCGCTGAACGCATAGCGTAGAAGGAAAACAACAACAGAGTCTCGTCTTAGTCCAAATTTCTTTTGATGGTTCAATTGCGGACAAAAATTCAAAACTGAACTATGAACTGGTATATATGGACTATATGGACGATTGAAACATGAGCCAAAGGGACATACAGCATAGCTTTAAATTTTAAATAATATTTTCATAATTGATTAATATAAATGAAATATTAATTAAAATCACCACTAAAATAAATTGCCAAATATTTGCTATTGTCAGTAAGGTAACAGTTGTAAAATTTAAATGAAATTACTATTAATTTATGCGATTAGTGCAAGAAAAAAATATATTAATAAGTATTCTGATTGTACACATTAATTGCATTGTTTTAATGCGTTATGTATTTTATATCTATTTTCCATCTTAATTATAGTTTTGATTTTGCATATTTTGATTGAGCTTTTTACAATATACGAATTGAACTGACCGATTCTTCTGGCAGAAGTTCGTCTATCTCTTGTTTCGGCCGCTCAACACCGGTGTCTACTTCCACTCGCAACATGTTAAGCTCTTCTTCAATGATTCGGCATAACTCAATGCCATTTGCACCAAACATTGCCCGTGTTAGTTTACCCTTCTGCGGAATGACGTCTAGAATATCTCAAAAAACTTCAGATTACGAATTGACCTTTTTTTTATTCTAGCTTAGGATCTAGCTTAGCTCTAGGATTTGACGACCCCACCGCCCACTAGACAGCGGATCTGTGTCACAGTGGGAGTAAGACAGATCCGCAGTACACGTGCAATTAATCAATTGCCAATCTGCCTGCCCAGCGTGGCAATCATGAGCAACTCTTTTTAATGGACCCCGTCTCGGCGTTCATTAAAAAGGCCTATGTCCAGCAGTGCACCGCTAAAGGCTTTTTATTATGATGACGATTTACCTTGACATTAACACAAAAAAATTCACTGACGATATAAGTATTTCGTGTCTTGGCGCGTCTAATCATCCTTGGTTTTAAAATGGACCATCCAAGCGTTTGATTGTAAAGGGCTCGTCATGATTTAAAACAATGATTTGTGTAAACCTTTGACTTGTAATATTATTTGCACATATAAACTGTGTTAGTATAAAAGTAATATTAATTAAAGCCTAACTTTTGAACGACTGCTGTTGTAGTTTGTCTTTTTACAAGACTGTCTTACTTGATATCATCGACGTGGAGCGTCTAACATTTAACCAGCACAATCTAAAGATATTAACCAAATCTAAGTTTTTTTGATAACGGTCGATTAAGGTTACAAAGTTAGAAACAGTAATAAAATAAGGAAATGTTCCCCTGTGTGTGATCCATACAACTTAACACTAAGGATGCAGATTTTTTTACTGATTAAGGCCGTAAGAAGAACATTTAGTGCTTACCGTTATAAAAAGAAACACTGGTTCACTTTTGCCTCTAAATCTCGATAGAGCATCTATATTGTCTGATTGTGCCTGGAAGAGTTAAATAACGGTAATTCATCAGGCTTTTAAAGCTTCAAAAGGCAAAACCTTTGTTGTAGAAAGGCCCTTGCGTGCATCCTGGCGTTTGAAAAGATAGATTATGTCGAACACGTATTCAGTAAAGTTGCCCTGTTATTTCATCCTGGTATCTATATGGTTGAGCGCTGGCAGCCGATTTAGCTTCCTCCTGATTCTAAGGCTAACACCAAATCAACTGCACCAGAAGTAGCACACCTTGCTGTCCGGGTGTGGTGGCACGAGCAATAGCAAACAAGCCCAAATATGGCAATGGTGGGTAGCCAGAGTGCTTTTGGTCACAAAGCTAAATAGCCCTTAAATTACTTAAGAAACTACTACAATGAACTTTGGGTTTGGATTCATCAATGTCATCCATTCTCAAGACCAAAATTTTCTACGCACCATGAGAATAAATTGCAACTCCCTGCAGTAATAAAACCGTACTTACTTATAAATGTACTCTTAGTTATCACATACCTCAAAGTTTTGAAAATATTTCCAAAAGATTTCTTTGGACTCAACTTTACTTCCACCCAATGAGAATAATAATTAAAATAAGAGTATTAAACTTTTTATACGTACTTTAACCATAGCGATAAGTTCGAGACCGATTTCCATTTTACCTTTTCTGATAGCATTACCCGTTGCCAAGCAATGCCCGCAATACTCTGAGTATACTTCCATACCTGAAAAAGATAATGCATTAACAAAGAGAAAATTGAAATAAATCATGAGATTGTAAGACAATACGCTTTTTAAAGAGTTTATTCAAGCGATGATAAAAACTTTAAATATTGATGTGTTAACGGTAGATTATGTTAGCGTTACCTTAATATCATGTATAGAATAAATCTTGGTTGTCTATAAAACTGATAAAGGTTTATGAACACTATTGTATAAATATCAAATCCACTAATTTCCATCATAGGGAATAAATATATTTAAGTAACGCGAAAAATCCGTAAATAAAAGAAATAACTATTGTATAAATTAACAAGAATTTGACGTTGATAGATTTCTACCGCAAAGCAGTAGCGTGAAAACACTAAACTGTGTTCCGGTTTAAAGGGCACCGTAGCAAGTTAAACAAGACTTAACATCCTATTTCTCACAGTAGGCAGCGCGTTGGTGATACGTGTATTGCCAATGTCTATGGGCGTCGGTGACCACTTTCCATGAGGTGACCCCGACTGCTCGTCTGCCTGCATATCCAATAAAAAAGAAAAAAAAATAAACCTATGGCTCGTTAAGCGCTAGCGAATGCTTTTTTATCAAAGCAAATTTAGATAGATCCGAAATATTTCTATTATGTTCAGAAAAGTTAGGATAGTTATCCAGCGGAAAACGAAAAAAAGGAGACTAAATCTTTTGTTTCTTACATATGAGTTGTTCATAATGATCTTTAAGATAGTTCTCGAACTCTTCGTTTGTCTCAACGTGATCTTGTATCGACACTTGACCTTTGCGAGCCATATTTTAATAAACGTCATATACTTCTTGATGAGTGAAACTTAATGTTGATTCTGTCAAAAAATCTGTCAAAATTCTACGTCTAGAACCGACCTGTAACAAGTTCAATATATAAATAATCATATTATTTACACCAGTCCGATAACATAAATTGGTTTTGTTTCATGAGAATGAAACGAATAATATCATATTTTATGAGTCCAAATGATAAATGAGATCCTGAAAATTGTTAATGAATGAAACCAGTTCGGATCTCATGATGCTATAGAACCAGAATTGAAAAAAGTAGTTTTTAACCACTCTAGATTATGTGCTTACCATATCACACCTTAACAATATTTGAATGCAGTTTTTTTTTCCGGCCTTTTGATACTGCCTGCTTAATCAGGATTTTTATAATCTATCAATGTGAATAATGTCAGAGCTGACACCACGTCAGTTTTGAAACACAGAGGAATTATGCCATACGCTCAAGCGTCATGTCATGAAAAGTTTGTTCTTCGCAAAAAAATAATACATTAAAGTGAAATTATATCACTTTCATAATGTCAAGCTTTGTAGCGTTGATGTGGAAACTTATGTTAGTGAGGAAACGGGAGTACATGATGACAATACTTGAGATAATAATACCAATATTACTGTTGCTACCGATGTTAGGTATAAAATACTTAGATCAGAAACCGTTCGAAGATTTTAGGCGTATTTCAGTAAGTAAAAAAAAATATTTGTTTAACATTTTTAAATGCCTACTTTCATAAAGCGTATTAAAAATAGTGTTCAAATTATTTAATTTGAACACTATTTTTCTAATACGCTTTATGAAAGTTCTATATTTTAATACGGCTAATCAATGTTGATTATCCGTATTAAAATAGACGTATAAACCAGATAACGCATGCATGCAATGAATTATCTTAAAAATTTTTCATAACACACCAAAAATAACAAATTTGTTTTGGTTTCAAACCTCTTTTCACTTATTTTACTTCCCTTTGCACAAAAGTGCAGTAACTCAAGCCGTTTTTCCTGGATACTAAAGCAGTTCGCCCGAAAAATGATAAAAACGATGGTGCTATATATTTATGGGTCTATATAAAAAAAAAGCTAAATATACATGGAATGGTAAGCGATCGCTAATGTCAACGTACGTTCTGAACATCAAGTTAGTGCCAAATGCTTAAGTCTTTTGAGGAAAAGTATCTTAAATTGGCGTCGCTAAACATCTATATAGTATATACCAGTAGTGGACACAGCTTGATGAAGATGATGATAAAACAGCTATATTGTCGGACAAAATGCTGCGACAGCATGGCAACATTTGTATAATCATTATTTTATTTTTATATTGCATTTCTTATAAGTCTCGACAAAACAAAAGTTTCACCTGACAGTAAGCGATACACTTCACCGACTTGGTGTAAGACGACACAAATCTTCTTATCACTAAAGGGTGACATAGAACGTTTTGTTTGACGCAACACAGAAGTGCTTATACACCAGTCGCAAATGAACAACGTGGCGTCATTTTTCCGTCGGATGCTGAACAAAAAACTTGTGATAATTATATCTAATATCTAACACAATGCTGAACTAATATTATCTCATTATAAACTTAGTTGAAAACGTCTCGGATTATGTACACGCCGGATACGAAGATGGCCAATGTTCTAATGGGTGAGGTGGGCAAGGTACTCTATCTCCCACGCTTCCAAACTTTGCCAAGTAAGTACAACGCCACTCACGTTCACATTTAGCTAATAAATTTGGTTTTAGTCAGAATTGTAAGTTCCTTTTTTATTGTTAACAACAAAGTGTTTATATCTATCTATGTATGTACGGCATTATTAAGAATTTTTATTCTGTATTTATATTTAAGATTTAACATATGAATGAACTTATTAATGTGCTTTGTGGGAAAGTTGATGCTCCTAGTTTTAGACTTAGGTTCGTATTTCTCTATAATTGGTTTGATTTCTGGTTTGGTTCCAATTTTTTTATAGCCTTGTTGTTAGCTTTAAAGAAGTTACATCTTTTATAATGCAATCATCAAACAGCTTTGATGACAATGGGCGACATGACATCGAGTTTAACGTCAAACTGGTGATTGTTGGTTGTGTTGATTGGATTTACCTTATGAATTACTTAAAATTGTATATGGTTTGATAAAATTTAATCTAGTATCCTGTTGTTTGTATTAAATATTTCTCTAAAAAATCGTTAAAATTGTATGCTATATCTGCAACTTGTAGAAGGGAGCAGATTTTTTGACATTGGAACCTCCAACCAAGATATACTAATGATATTAAAGTCACCCGCGATCATAATGCACTCTCTTTATTAATAACTTTGGAAGAATTCTCTAAGAATGCACTAAGCAAGATACTATTTATTGGTGGTGACGACGCAGATGGCAACATGGAATGGTTGACCTTCTAAAGTTGTATCGATTGTTATCAATAAATCGGAATCCTCTATTCTATTATCCTAAATTCAGATTTTAAAGCAATATAAAGGGTTATTATAATACTGTTGCAGAGTCTGATATATCCTAAATGGAACTCTTTCTTTTTGTCTTTCCGATTTTTGCAAAAATGTTAGGTATATTTTCAGCTCTAAATTCCGGAACGCCACATATCTCTAGGTTGCTCATTCTTGAACGCTGATCCATTATGCTCAAGCGGTTATTAAGGCTATGTATAAAATGGCGTACAACTATTATGTATAAAATAATAAAACACGCGCTACGGTATACACTATGGATAAAACAACAACAAAAAATTATTGATTTCCCACTTTTACAGAGAAATACGGTAGATCGTTCGCGTCGGCAAACCACACACAAGATAAAAGAGTCTTCAAACTTATGAATAGCTTGGATGCTGTTATCAGTTTTGAGGTAAGTACCTAAGTAGTAATTCCATTTCCAATCTTCTTGGGTGATTTAGAATTTTGGTCAACAACTACAAGTTATTAAATTTGGAACTCGCCTGCTATTTGAAACTTTGCTAAACCTTGATATAGCATAGTGTGGTTGTATCAGTACATAGTAAATATACTTTACCTTTTTTCTATCCCACTCAGTATCACCCGAATGATAGTTTTTATTGTGAGCAACTGAGATCTGTAAACGAGAACCCAAAGGCGTAATCTTCTATAATACAAAAATGAATCGCAAATTGTATTGGTAAGCGTATAACTCAAAAACGCTGGGGCCAATTCTTTTATTTAAATGTTTGTTGCAGACCACGAACGGGTATTACTGCAAGTAAAATACTAATGATTAAGGGCAAAAATAATTGGTACAGCCCTATTCTCTTTCCTATACAAACGTTTTTTAACTATAATCTAAATAGTTTGAAGGTCAGGTAGTTGTGTTACACATGCCAAAGGTGGTAGTGGTCGAAGTCACTGAGACCGACTATCAAACGCTCGGCTAAAGTAGTCCATATTCTTGACAACTAAAAAATAATGCCTACACATAGTTGTTACCACGCAAAATCAAATCCAAGGGAGGTTTGAAATCTAAGACTTCATCATCATCACTGTGTTAGTCGATTGCTGGACATAGCCCTCCCCGAATGCTGTTCCAATGCGAGCTAGTATCCACTACCTATCTTTTAACTTGCCCATCTGAACATGGGTCATCTTACTTATATCTTATTGAATAAAACGACTTTTAACGGATTTTGTTGCGTTTATCTATCCCTTGCCCACGGCCGTAGATAAGTGTTCGAAACTTCTGAAAGTAAAACTGTAAAATGAACGTGATAATATCCGTAAAAAGTGCTTTTATTCATAATGTGTAGTATAAGCGTAAACGAACGAATTAATTGTCTAAGACGTATTTTTTATATATTTGTTCTGTGTACTCATAATAAATAATTTATATGTATTTAAATATTTAACATTTCAATTTCAGAACCTCAACGGTGATTCCCTGCCACCGAAACTCAACTACACGGTACATTTGATGAATAAATCTCAAAAGAAATCTTTAATTAATAGTCCTTACGCGAATTCAGGTGATTGAGTTTTTGCACAATTTTTTTTATGCATTGATCTATACCAAATCAAATTTACTATAACAAATTCTTATGACAAACGCTTATGGCGCCTGAACGTTAAATGTTTTCTTTGGTAGATTGCAGCCATAGTCAATTAAGCATTAGCCTTTGATAGTCCACAGCTGGACATCACTCATCATCAGCCTGTGATAGTCCACTGCTGGACATAGGCCTCCCTAATACACCTCCATCCATTAGGGATTTTGGACCGTATCCCACCACGCTGGTCCAATGCGGGTTGGTGGGTGGACGATTTTACATGCCCATCCGACGCATGGATCATCTTACTTTTCAGACAATTGGGTGATCGGCCCAAATTGCCCTAACCAACTAGGAAACAACAATGAAAATTTGTTGAGTCCCGCAGGATTCGAACCCACGACCTCCAGTTTTAAGGCACACGCCTATACCACTAGGCTACGGAGGCAGTGCTGGACATAGGCCTTCTCTAATACAACCCTATCCATTAGGGGGTTTCGGACCGTATCCCACCACGTTGGTCCAATGCGGTTTGGTGGGTGGACCGACTTTTTAATTGGGTGATCGGCCCAAATTGGTCTAACCAACTAGGAAACAACAATGAAAATTTGTTGAGTCCCCGCAGGATTGGAACCTACGACCTCCGGTTTCTAAAGCACACGCCTATACGCCATGTTTAAATAGTTAGTTTTAGTAGTTTGACATTTGTCTTTATTCATGTCAATTCAATTAGCACCATTCATTCGGCTCAGGTAAAATGTGTACAGCCAAAGAGATTTATTTTAGTTTAACCGCTAATCTAACATGTTGTCTAGATATATTTGTTTTAATTTTTAATTAGTCTAATACTACATGATACTACGGGACTACCATAAAGAATATAGCAGCAATATATATCTTATTCGTATTGAATTATAACAGTCATGTTCTTCTTTTCAAAATGTTGACAATTGTTACAAGTATAACATGTCTGTAAAAAGTGCTACGAAAATTATATATAAAAATCAATTAAGATAGGAATGTACATTAATATTAACATATAGTTTTCACCTCTATAATTGGTCGAAGTTTTTACTTGGTTATTGTTGAAAGATTGAGATGATGATGTTAGTTGAAACTCCGGGAAACAATAATTCAATAATATTGGTTTAAAATTCTATTACAGCTTCATCATCATCAGTCTGTCTTAGTACTATGCCGAACATAGGTCTCCTCTAATGCACGCCTTCTCCATTAGTAGGGTTTTTTGAACCGTAACCCATCGCATTGGTCCGATACTTGTTGATGGATAGACCGAGTCGTTACATGCCCATCCGACGCATGGATCATCTTACTTTACAAACAGTTGGGTCATTGTCCATCCGACGCATGGATCATCTTACTTTTCAGACAATTGGGTGATCAGCCCAAAGTGCCCTAACTAATGAAAATTTGTTGAGTCCTTACATTAGACCCTTATCAATAGGCTACGGAGCACAGTTATCAGAATTAATGACCCTTATTAGACATAGTTATCAGAATTAAAGACTGTACTGATTTCAGATGACTTTGATGAATCGTTTCTGAGTCTACAGTGGGCCATCGATTCGAGTTTCATAAAGATGAAAGCAGGACCGGCTACCAAGTTGCAGGTATTGATCAATATAAGACATTAAGTAGTCATTGATTGAAGTCTAGTATACCAGTGGTCTATTTGAAAGAGACCTCCGATAGATCCGAAACTAGTCGGCACCAATACCGATTTCACGTGAGTTCAGCCGTTTTGTAGAATATATTTTCAGTGCACATAAGAATTAACTTATTAAATACCTTTATTAGGACAAAGATTTCGCATTTCTAGAGCCTATTTTTCTAGAGTTTACAAGTTGTAACCACGTGCACTCTGCTCCAACATTGATATTTAACAATAGGGAAACTATAGAAGTTATCCAACTCTCTTTAAATTTCTTATTAGATTAGAAAAAGTACCAAAACCTTATTAAAGTTAATTTTTGTAAGTATTGGCCATATGCTTATTTAACTTGCCGACACTCTTAACAGCTTCATAAATATTTCTTCCCTTTGTGTACATTGTTTTAAACGGTTCATTTCGTTTTATACCATACGTTTAGAGTACTAAAATCCAAACCACGAGATGAATGGCGAAATTTTTTTTCGGTCTAATGTTTGCTTTAGATAGTATCTATTTCAAACGACATTGTTAAAAACTATCATCTTTTATTCGTCAGCTTATTACTGCTATCTTCGCAGAAATAAAATAATTTCGTGTCCTTTCAGAAGCGAATCAAAAATGCTAAAAAGCTAAAGTGTTAGTCAATTTAATTTTCATAACAATTAAAAAAACAGACTCATAAATCGAGTTTCTTGACAAAACTAAGCATTTAAATATAAACACAAACTAAGACAATGTATTATTTTTACTACAACAAAGATGGACATTTAAAAAATAAAAAAGGCTTTCATTCGTATAGCATATCTTTCTTACAACGAAATCGACAACCATTTAGCTGCCAGATATTTAAAACTCCGAGTTACGTCCACTACCATCTGCATCGTGCACCTCGGAATCCCCTTTTTCTAAATGAATTAACTAAATAACACTGCCTCCGTAGTCTAATGGTATGGGCGTGCGCTTTAAAAACCGGAGGTCGTGGGTTAGAATCCTGCGGGTCTCCACAAATTTTCATTGTTGTTTCCTAGTTGGTTAGGGTAATTTGGGCTGAACCCCCTAATGGATAGGGGTGTGTTAGGGGAGGCCTATGTCCAGCTGTGGACTATTACAGGCTGATGATGTATGATGTAACAGTGATACAGAAGTCCAGCACGTAATTTTGCATTGTTGGCAGAGTTTCTTTACAACAATACAAACACAAATAAAACAGGGAAACAAGCGCTGTAGTCATTGAGTCTATATTTATATTTATTGTGTTAAAAGTTTGCGCTCCTCATCTCTCTAATAGTACTTTTGTTTATTTCTAGTTAATTTGATTATATGTTTCTAATGTTTGAATATATAATACTTATTATTTTTCCTATTTTTAACGCCAATCAACGGTGTGAAGGAGGCCATGTTATTACGTACTATATACCTGTTAGACATATATGCTCACTATGATGATGTTATGCTGTGTGGAAACCATTTTGGTGTATTAATATTTTGTATGCTTTTTTGTTTCTATTGGTAATTTTTAAACACTTATTATTGTTATTGATATGTACCAAATAAACATTTTTCCTGTCTTTCTTTCTATATATCGCATTTTAGACAATTAATATAAACTATTTCAGAATATAACTATAAAGGATTTTTTGCGTTGGAAAACGAATCCTAATGTTAAATCATTTGCTCTTAAATATGACGACTATATCTTCATAACGTACATAATTTTGTTTACCGCTACGTTCCACATACCTATGGTGTCATTCGTTTTCGTTATGTTACGCTTGGCTGAGGAAAAATCTTCTGGTATACTGGTTAGTAATAACTATACGTTCAATATCTGTAGCCTATCTTTATAAATCATGATTCAGATAATCTTGGAGCCCTACATTTTCGGGGCCTTGGGCTAAGTCAGATAGATACAAGCTTATTCCATGTTATCTTGAAAACGGGCTAGAAATAACATCCAAATACATAGATCTCTAACGGGATGTAATCTGTAATGACAATAATCTAATTCGAATATGCTATAGAAAACAATTAAAATCGCCGTTTGAAGTGCCAATTTATTTTTAATCGGGTAATTTATTTGTAATCACAACGTATATCGCAAACGGTCATATTGTCACTGGGAATCAAGTACGATGATCATTCATTACTCCAGTGATTTCAATTGTTCTTTGCAACTCTATCAACTCATAATGATTTATTTGTTTTATTAGGAATCCTAAAGAAAGATTGAAATCGATTAAACCGTTAGTTGTCTCAAAATAATACATGTATTTTTGTAATCATATATAATCACTATTTTTGTATTTGTTATACAATTATGGAAATAATAATAAAACTCCCTCGTTATCCAAAAAGTCTCCTCGAAAATTGAGTATATACAGATACCTCCCGAAATATTATTATCGTGTAGTTTTTGCCAGTACTCTTCTAAAAAAGTGCTGCCGCTTCATTGTTTTTCTGTATGACATGTATTATGAAATGAGCCTCGCTACAACGCTTAGTTTAAAACTTTTTGCGCCGACTGTTTTATTATTTTAAGAGAAGCAACGTTTCCCATTAACAACGAAATTACGATTTTCCAGGAACTGGTCAAAATGTACGGCGTCTCGCAGATGATGCTCGATGTGACATATTACTTGGATGCATTACTGCCGTGTCTAATCAACAGTGTGTTTGGCGCTATTATAATGTATTACACGCCAATCGGAGCTCATATCCTCATACTGTTCTTGGGATTGTTTCTCTACCAGGCCTCGCTGGTAACTTTGGCCTACTTTTGCAGTACCATAAATTGGAAAGGTAGGTTTGGATCTCAGAAGCTGCGAAAACATAATATAGTAAAGCAAAACGACCAAATACCTTTCTGGTCACATTGTGATAATTAATACATACATTCAAACTCGTATACAAGAACATATGTAAAGTAAAAACTTAATTTTAGGTCAGAACGTTGCGTCTGCCGCGCTCTTCATATACCTCGCTCTCTGTCTTCTTGGTTTGTTAGTAGGACCCTGTCACGAGGACCACACCGTGCTTGTGTTAAAAGGACTGATGCCACATGTGTCCCACTTTTGGTACTTATATCAGTTGATGTGTGTAGATTCCCATCGTAAGTGTTTTGGACTAAAGTCTCTTAACATTTATTCCTTCTACGGTTAATAATAACTCAGACAAAAGTGATCACATCAAATGAGATGAAATGTCTCCTTTTTATTGTTTACAATTGTTCGGCAAATATACAAAACGCACCCAACATTTGAACATTTGAAAGTACGTGACGTTTGTGATAACACATTGTATTAAAGATATAATTCCAAGAAATAATATTCGTATACATCACATGAAATATTTTCAAGTTTTGACAAAGTGAATTAGTTAAACAATCCCCAGATCTCTGATTTAAAATGAATAGAAGCGCTGTCTGTGACAATTTAAATATGGACTATGGTTTTACCATTTTCCTGGTCTGGCCTTTAAAATATGTGTGGATAAATAGGTTTTATATTATGACACAATTGGGATGTGCTCTCCCCAACCGTTCATGTTAATTGAACCATCTAAGGCATTCAGCGCCTATTACGCTTTGTAGTATACTAGAAAGTATTACGTTAGTAACTTTTAGTAAAAAAAAAAGGTTTTTGTAGTCAAAACGTGTCATGTTGCGCTCGATCATTCCTGTGCCAATGTCGTGTGTTCTAGCTTCAGCACGAACTTTATTCTTATTATTACTTTATTCTATTAATCCCTTCATTTTCTATTTTATTCAAAAATATTATACACGACAACATAATATTCAAATGTTACTTTTTAAAGAAAAAGAAAATAACGTGGTCATTAATTTGGATTGCAGCTGCATTTATGGATTTCGATAATTGGTCATTGATTATATATAAATATTTCGGGGTTAATCTTGAAGTAGGAAGCATCAAGATGTCAATCGAAATGCAGTTGGTTCAAATAGTCATTCTGTTACTGCTGTCATGTTACATGGGTGCAGTCATACCAAGAAAGTACGGCGTCACATTGCCTTGGAATTTCCCGTTTCGGGTAACAGCTTTTCATTACTAACTTTGTAACATACATATCAATGATGATCTATGATTTTACGCATCTTATTGTTCATCACTATTGAACATGTAGAGAAATTGCTATAATTGGTACATTCATTTTATTGAATAACCCATATTGTTTTTTGAAATAAATATCTTAAAATAAAGTCAAAATTTGTTCAGGGCAAAATTTGTTCAAATAATATGTACAGAAAATATCAGATTTGGCATTTTTGGGCGTTTCATAGTCACTATGAGTGTCTGAGCATTACGATTTTAACTCTTTCGTCTTTAGTGGCTCATTGTAAACAAATATTACGCCAGGGACAAAGAAATTTACATTGTAAAGCCTATTTTTGTTATTTTTTTTCAGTTTCAAAGCTAAAGTAGATTACAGTAGGTAGGTTTCTAAGTTTGAATTATGTTCCAAGGAAACTGTAGTATTACCTAGTACCAATAAGGGCCCGGCCATCTTAAGAGCCCTTAAGTTAGGTGGGTCTTTATACCCCCCGAACAGGTTCTCGTTTTGTCGTAGCCTTGGGGCTTAGTACCAGCGGCCCGCTCAGCTGCAGGGTAGCTAAGAAGAACCTGGCCGGCCGGCGGGCTTATTTAGGCTGCTCCAAGGGGTCTAAATAAGCCCGCTTTGGATGCGCCTTGGAGGATGCGAGGGACGGTTTGCAGGAAGTACATGTGCCGCCTTTCCTGTGCTTCGCAAGTTCTGTGTAGCAAGGAGTCGCGGGGAAGTGGATTGTCGGTAGTTCGTAGGCCGCTCTTCCTATCCTTCGTGATTCGTCGGGGCCGCATCGCTGATGCGGTGTCGATCTCTCCTCCTTCTACGGCCGAAATGGAGCTAGCGGCGGAGCTTAACGGCGGGGCCGCCGCTGGGGGCTGGGAATCTTGTTTCTGCGCGGGTTGGGATTTCCTGGCTCCCATGGTCCCTGAGAAACGGACTTGGGGTCTGTTACCTATGTATATGGACTGACACTAAAGGCGCGTTTGTTCCGACGTACCCAAAAGCAGGCAGATGGGTGTAAGACTGAGCTACTTTAGCGGCTAGCGCTGTTGGGGTCGCAGAAGACTTCCAAACAGTCCTGTGACCCCATCTCTTAGGCGCCAAGAAGGAACAACGTGGTGGTTTTAGTCAGTGCGAGTCCGACTTAACCTGTCTTTGCCCCCGCGAGGACGGGTATGCGTAGGCATTTATCCATGGCAAAAAAAATATAAGTTGGGCTTTTATAGGGACTTTACCCGCTATCAAAAATTACTTCTTTTTAATGAAAAGAATAACGAATATTAATGAGACTTACCGTCTCAAAAGCGCTCATTAATATAAGTAACAGTGTACTAAAAATAAAAAAGAAAATAGCTTATATTTAATGATATATTGCAAAGTTTCTTACTTTGAGATAACAAGTCGCACTTCATTTGCAATGTCATTCTTAGACTGTTTACTACTGCAAAGATGGGGCCTGCATTCCACTATTACGTGGGAAGCATAAAATTATTAACGTGGGCCGTCTTAGGCGGAGGTACCTTATTTCCTTATACGGAATTAATAACTTATAGTAATGATGATTCCAGGCAGACTTTTGGGTAAAAAACACTAATTATATACCAAAAAGCGGAAACTACCAAAATCATCAACCTACTTATGAGCGGTATTTTGAGGACCCCCCAGAAAATCTGGATGTGATTGTGGAAGTCGTGAATTTAAAAAAGGTACTGTTCTTTATCAATCATATAAATAACTCTCGATTGCCTAGGTTTTGTTTTTTGACTGCTGAGGGAAAGTGGATGTGCAGACGTGGATAGTATACATTTTTTTTTTATCCTTGAAGTTATGCTTCCAGACTCATGTCTTTTGTAAGCTTCATTTAACACAGAGTTCGCGAGAAGCTCCCGTCCCCACGAACTAGGTGGCTAACATTTTTTGCTAAAAATGAAGGCCTCACGTACAGAAGGTACGTGAGTTAGGCATTAGTTTATGTCTCCTAAGGATCGTCGACGATCGGTTTACGGACCGGGACGCCGACGGTCTGTCGACTATATTAATCGATTGCTGGGGGCGGTGAGAACCACCCTGGAACGCGGGTGTATCTAGTATACGCGGTAAGTGTGTGTCGCTGTGCTCATAAGCGAGGGCGTACTACAGGTGAGTGTGTGCTATCCCTACTCGTGTGGTGTGTAGGGTTTAAAGTCGGGACCCCCGTTGGGTCCGGAGTCTCGGCGACCCCTTCCTCGTCCGGGTCGAGGAGAACGTTTCGCGGTCTACGCTTTTGACTAGATGCGTTTGGATCGGTCGTATACGTTGCTGCTTTTACCAGCAGAGGGTTACTGTGGTTGACTACTTTATCTATGTCTTTGCGAGTTAACTTTTTAAAGTGCTCGCGGATGGGCAATTTGCAGTCGCTGTGTAAATCTACGTTTCGTTGGTACCACTGCGCCCCAGTGGCGCGGCGGATGAATTTGTTTTGAACTACTTGTAGTTGCTTTAGGAGTGTGGAGGATGCGTGAGCAAAAGTTTGGCATGCATAAGCCATGATTGGTCGTATGCATACCTTGTACAATAGAAGTTTATGTATGAGTGACATTTTACTGTGAGAATTCGTTAGGTGATAGAGTCTGGTCGAAACGAACAAAGCCTTTCTCCTAACGTCCTGTATTTGACTTTTGAACGACATGTTGCAGTCGAAGGTCACGCCTAGGTATTTGGCCTTCCTTTCCCATGGGATCGGTTGGCCGTACAGTTTTATTTGCCCTAGTGTCTGGTGTCAGCCAGTGCGTGGCCTTATCCTGACGGGTTGAGGACCGGGGTATCGTGCAATCACGACCTCGTGGTGCCCTCGACTCGATATCGAAAAGAGCGATTCGACAAGTAGGCTTGGCACTTTGACAATGTACAGCTTGTAAATCAAGCCGTTGTGCCAGACTTTGTCAAATGCCTTTGAGACATCAAAGAAGATGGCCCCTGTGATACGGGGTTTGGATTGATGAAGGCCATTAAGAATGAATTCCGTCAGGCGATAAATTTAGTCGGGACACGAGTGCTTTGGACGAAAACCGAATTGCTCGTCTGGGATGAGGTTATTGGAGAAGGCGTGGTCTTTCAACCGGAAGAGAATTATGCGTTCATATAGCTTGCCCAACCATGTGAACAAGCTAATTGGACGATAACTCGTAGGTAGGTTAGAGGGTTTGTTCGGCTTGGGAATACCGATGACGATGGCTTCTTTCCAGGCATCAGGAAAAGTACAAGTTGATAGTAAAATATTGAAAATGTTGACCAATACACAGACAATAGGGCCTGGCAAGTATTTTAGAGTTCTATTTGAGATTCGGTCTGGGCCAGGTACCGACCGGGGTTTAAGGCCCTTAATAATATCGCGAACCTCCTCCGGGGTCACTGGCTTTAAATTATCGCCCTTTGGTGGTAAGGCAGCCCTAAGTTCGACTAGACGGTCCACCTCCGATAGGTGGGCCGCGTCGGCGTGTGCGCGAGATGGCGTACATTGCTCTTCTAGCGTATCGGTTAAGCATTCGGCCTATTTGAAGTCATCGAAAGCTAACAAGCCCTCAGTTGGCTTTGATAATGGCGGCATGGCGTCGCGGGGATCCGATTTCATACGTCGCGCCAACTGCCAATTGGCAGTGTGCGATGGCACTAAGTCTTCCGTCAGACCTAACCTTGATCCTTTGCGGTGTATTCTATCCTGACTCTGACCTCTAACTGAAGTTTCCTCAAGTGAAATCGGTTTGACTCGGACGGATAGCGATAAAACGCCCGCTTAAATGTATTTTTCTCTCGTATCAGACATCGAATACTGAACGGCAAGCCAAAGTTGCGGTCACCCGAAACCTTGACTGTCCTTTCGGAGTCGTCGATGGCTGATGAGATATGCGGTGTGATACTGTCGATGGCAATATACGCTTTGTCTACACTATCAATACCCTTTGGTAGGTTAGAGCAACCTTGGGGGTCCAAAGCCTTGGATAGGATAGTATACATGGCTGTTCTATTTCTATAGTGCAATAGATGAGTTGTTGCCTCTTTTAATTTTGGAATAATCACATGAAATTTTATAGTTATATTATAAGCATTCCATTAAAGTACATCTCCTGTTTAACAATAGCCCTCTCTTACAAAATTATTATGGCTAGCGGTATCACAATACTCTGCCCAAATCTACACTTGCAGGCAAACTTTATTTTTGATACTACGTTAAAAAATAGGAAACTCTTTTTCCTTTTAATAGTTACTTGATGATTCTGGTAATAGACTACTATTAGTATTAAAAAAGAAAACTAAATGCGATCAATAACGTTCTTCACAGTTAAATTTAATATTTTAAAATTAATGTATTTTTTTGCAGTCGTATTCATCCAAGAGACATCCCGTTTTGAACAACATATCCCTTAAATTCTATCGCGGTGAAGTTACTGTGATTGTTGGACCTAATGGCGCAGGAAAATCAACATTGATATCTATTATAGCAGGTATGTGTTATGTGCCTTTTAGCGTTTCTTATATAAATTATTCAATCACGCCGCCAGCTTTTAGGTAATTACGATAGATCTATTGTGATTAGAACTACAGACGGTGATCAAACTAAAAAAGTAGTGATTTAATCAATGTCACAAAATATGTGTGAATGCAAGACATCGATCTTTCGTCATAGTTTAGCCAATTTAGAGAAAAGATTTACGAAAACCAATTCTATTGTCAAACTCTATTGGCCCCAAAAAGTCAGGCGCTATTTAGAAACATCGCGTAAGGATTAAAAAGGGCCACGCTTCACTAATAAGAGCATCATCATCATCAGCCTGTGTCAGTCCACAATAGTGAACGTAGACCTCCTGTAATGAATATCAAGAAAATGCGTTCATTTTTTTACTCGTTCGTTTATTTATTTACAATTATTTTAACCGACACATTGACGTTTCGGACTCTTTCCAGCATCAATGATCACAATGGCAGACTAAGTTGGTATATGTATGAATCTCAATTTGTTTGGAATAACCGTCAGGGATTTTTATTTGAAATTGAACACATAACTAAGGCGAAAAATTCGTAAAATAGTACATTTAATATATTTTATATTTTATGAATAATATTCATTTTTTCCAACACTAATAATGTTTTGTTATCACTGTCACTTCTGTTATATTTTAGGATGGTGCCGCAGACTTCGGGAAAAGTGTTCATAGACAGGTTGGATACTTCAACGCACCTGTCTCAGTTAAGAAGACATATCGTTTTTTGTCCCAAGAACAGTATTCTGTTCCCTAAATTGACAGTTCAAGAGCATTTGACATTTTTTTCGATGGTAAAGACCCTGTATAAAAATATTCTTAAAAATATTGTCGGTACATTTAATGTTATATTTTTACTATTGATCGCTTGAGATTTAAGTATAAGAAAATCTTTTAATCTTTAATAATGACAATATATTAAAGAATATATTGAATGCTTCCGTAGGCTAGTGATATGAGCGTGTGCTTTAGAAACCGGAGGTCATGGGTTCGAATCCTGCGGGGACTCAAGAAATTTTCATTGTTGTTTCCTAGTTGGGCCGATCACCCAATTGTCTGAAAAGTAAGATGATCCATGCTTCGGATGGGCATGTAAAAAGTAGGTCCACCCATCAATCCGCATTGAACCAGCGTGGTGGCCAAATTAGACCTATATTTGCCTACATAGAGACGCTTGTGGAACTTATTCAATAGGATTAATATCGTGATAAAAAGAGTAATAAATCATATGTTTGTAGATAACCAAGAAGAATATACATGAAGCGAAGAAGGCCGCAGAGCACATCATGACCCAGATGGAGTTAATAGGCATTGCTTCATCTACTCCAAGGCATCTTTCTGTAGGTATGCTGCGGCGGCTGCAGTTGGGTTGCACCTTATGCAGTGATGCCACCTTGTTGCTGTTAGATGCACCCACTGAAGGGCTTGACGTGGAAGCACGGAAGGACCTCTGGAAAACTATTTATGTATGTGATCTTCGAATAGCAACGGAGCACAGAACTTTGAAATTCAAAATAAGTTTCTATTTTTGTATCACTACGGTCCAGACTACCATTACGTGTTATTACTTGAATAACCAGGATTAGAGTCCAATGACTAAAACTGCCAACTAGATTTTTGATATTTTAAGTTACTTAGAGTCAAGATGCCATCGATTCAGCTTTCTGGTCGTGCCATTACTGTATACAAAACTTAGTTACTTTTTCTAACTTTCTTACTTAGTCCTTATTCCGCGTATAACTCTTCTTTAGCATAATATGTACTTATTAATACTAAGTAATTAAACAGCTAATCGTATAAATTGCAATTTATAGGCATTACGAGAAACTCATACCGTCATTATGACAACAAATTCAATGGAAGAGGCTGATTTGTTAGCGGATCGTGTTGTAGGATTGCAGTGGGGCAACCTTCGTTGCTGTGCTACACCTCTTTTTCTGAAGATGGCTGTAGGTAATGAATTTACACGTATCTTAATTTTAATTTAATTCAAATATCTTTATGCAATATAGAAGTGCTTAACTACCTGGTTGATTGACAAAAACGCTAGCAAGAATTTGAAACAGGACGCCTCTAACCATAAAAGAACTGTTAAAAGTAAGAAAGAAAGTTTTAAATAATCGGGCATAATATTATAATCATATATATTTAATAATTTAAAAAAACCTGTCGTGCATTACATTTAATTAAATCAATAAATATTTTAACGCACAAGCGTTCCTTGGCAATTTAATGGCAATGAACGAACATGCAAAATTCGTAATTTATGTTTAGAGTTAGTGCGATGAAAAATATAATCACAACGTATTACTTGAACATGGTTTGGTGATATTAATAATAATGCGAACGAACAGATTCATATATACGTCGCATATTATCATAGTACATGGAGGATACCAGCTAAGCGCTAAGGTGGCACCCCTTAGCTAGTACTTAGCTTATTTTTGCTGAGACAATTTTGCAATAAATAACGTTTGTAAACGCTTGTAACTTTTTCAGTTTTCATTTTTATTGTTTAATTTTTCTTATACTATATTTTGGAATAATACTGTTGTTGGCGTGTATAAGCTTTGTGCTATACTAAAAATAATGTTGTATGCATACATGGTAGATATGCTTTCTGTATTTTCCGTGGTACATTGCACGGTGGCTGAATATCTTGAGAATCGTCTGCAATTTAAAATTTGGCATAAACAACAAATAGAGAAATATTCTTTGATAAAGAATTGAACATAGTCGAACGAATCGTTGATATTAGTCGATTGTTGATTTAATAATTGATCGTATTCTGCTCTGCAGAAAATGCAGAGCATAAAAGTCAGTTTATATAAGGAAAATAGATATTGCACCTTTGTCTTTTTTACGTTGCCTTTAAGCTTTTCTATTTTCTATTATCAGGGTCTGGATTACGAATAGCGCTAACAACTTTCCAGTCTCCGGACTTAGGCATAATCACAAGGATGCTTCAAGGGACAGTTCCGGATACTACTCTGAACACAAGAATTGTTAGGACTCTATTGTTCGAAGTGCCCCATGGTTCCGATATGTCAGCACTTTTAAACGACATAGAAGCCCATAAGGCCACGTTAGATATCGAATCTCTTAGAGTTGGTTCGGTGTCACTTGAAGAAGCCATTCTGAAGTAAGCCTAATCAGATCTTGTTTTTACTTTTACACCTATCGCATATGGTCACTATGATTTTTACAAGCAATCTTTTAGTAGTGAAAAGATAGACATCGTTCAAGTAAACGTAAGTAGGTGGTACTTGCGACTTCGTCCGCGTGTAATAGTCAGGTGTATTGGAATAGAATGTATACTACAGTCATAAATTACGTACATATCTAAATTGTATTTGTCTATAATAAGACACAAATGTTTTAATATAAAACCAGCTTATGACTGCGACTTCGTCCGAGTAGTATCATGATAATGTACGCAATGATTCTTACATGATACTGCTCGGAAGAAGTCGTCATATATCAAAAAAAAATTAAACCTTTATTACTACCTATTATATCAGCTGTCTTTTAGAGATAATACCATAGGCTATTGCGGACTTTTTTCATAGATCTAGAAAATAAGAATATTTTCACCATAGGTACATTATTTTGATATATCTTATAGGGTGGGCAGCTTGGCAGCGTTTTCGTTGAAAACTCTCAGGCGGGCTTTTTTATTTGCGACGTCTCTGAAAATATTAATATATTTTACTTAAATATACACAGAAATTATACAAATAATATACCTAAACCTTCCGAAGAATCATTCTGTCGGTTAGTGGAAACCGTGTGACAATCTGTGATGTAGTATTTGAGTGTATCGCGAACAGACAGACATACAGACGCTGCCGGGGACTTTGTTTTATAATCATCATCATCATCATCATTATCATCATCATCATCATCATCATCAGCCTTTGTTAGTCCACTGCAGGGCATAGGCCTCCCCTGATACACGCCACCGCTTCCGACCTTCGGCTATTCTCATCCAGCCCACTTTGCGAATCTTCTTCTTAAACTTTGTTTTATAACATGTATAGATAATTACGTATTTCCATATAGACTTTCGTCCTCTTAGTGGTTAAGATAGCAAAGACAGACAGACAGACAAACAAACAAAGTTACTTTAGCATTTATAATGTTATAGTATGGACATAGGCGTTACCCTTGTTGATTGTTTGTCCACAACTTCTCCACCGAAGAAGAACCGGCAAAAAAAATTCAGAGAAACAATTTTTAGACATTACACATACATAATTGTAATATATTCTCCTAGGTTATGTGCAGACGAAGAAGTGGATGTATTCAAAGAGAGAGAACTGGCCCTAAAGGATCCTGGTAAATTGAACGAAAATATTGTAATGGTTACAAACACCTTTTTGTTTTTATTACGCAGAATAGTTTGAGTTTGTATTCATAATTAAACATTTCATAATTAAACTTAAAATAAAAAGTACATTTGGGACATTCTTTGTTGGCAAAATAGGTTATTTTTATGTAGCGTTTAAACATAAAAATAAGATTAATTGGTTTGCAATCTTTCACTTTCAACAAAGTTTTCAAGTCTATTTGGAAATTAAACATATACATTCTACATACAATGTTTCGTTTTTAGATGAATATACCTTTATTGGTGGGTGGCCACTCATAAAAAGTCAAATACTCGAGTTATTCAAGAGACAAATGGATTTCAGCTACTCAAAATTTTGGACATTTGTTATTTTCGTAAGTTGCGTATTATTAACGTATATTAAATGGTATAAGATATTAATTATAGTTTACATTTAAATTATACTGTGATAAAAACTAGTATTACAATATAACTTAGAAGACCTAACTATAAAATTACAAAGAGCAAACCGGTTTCAGCATCTTTTTGCTCCATTCATCCTGTCCAGTGCAACTACTTTACTTACGAACGAAAGATTTATAAGAACAACGTTTAACATGCATCAGTTGGTACGAGACGGCTCTACACCACTTGCTACGTACGATCTTAAGACCAATCTCTCCAGGAGAATGCAAATAGTGGAGAAACTGAAAGTTCTCTACCCGCAGTTGAAGCTGCACGAGGGACAAAAGAACCATCCAGAGTTTACTAAATGTATGTATTTTGCTCTTACTGCATACTTATAGTTTAACTAGATCTGATTCCCTACTGGGACTCGCAAAGACTTGCGGTATCCGCATAAACCTGTCATAATTTAGAAATTTAGACAAACATTGAATAGGTATATTCCAGAAACCGGCCTGGAAGTAGTCGTACAGGCTGCATTAAAAATAAATCCATCGTAAATGTCCGCGTGGTGCGGAATCTTCGTTGTCCTAACCCACAATTTTTATGTTCTCGTCTTAATGCTACGATATAAAAGTACCCACAACTATACGTACGAACATTCTAGCCGTCGCAACTTACTATTAAACAAAAGAAAACAAAGTAACAAACGTTGTGTCCAACAATCCAAGTAACTGGAACCTTATATATATTTGAATCCACAGACAGGTCTTGCAACTGTACGCAATGCAGCAACCGTCAAATCGAGGACTCAATGTCTAACAAAATCATCGAGATCTACGTGGACGATCACCGAGCAAACCTCAACTACGACCGGTCTTATAAGCGTTCCGCAAGTATAGGACTCAACATGCTCAGCAATATAATCGCCACTCAGCATCTCGAGAATGTTACAGAGAAGACAATAACAATGCAGCTGTCACAGGATCCACCAGAAAATATACCAGTGATTTATATCCCGAGGAATGGAATTACTCACGTAACCATTGCGGCCATTAATGTGATCAGTGAGTTGATTTTATTAAGCATGTTTGTATATTTAGGGTTTTGTTCACTTGTGAAAAATAATATTCTTTAGCTAACGTATCATTCTTACTTACCATTAATTAATTTGTGTACAAGTAAAACAAAGCATTTAAGGTGTATATAAAACCTTGAATGCCTTGTTTTACCTCCTACCCTCGGCATTTATAGACTTATACTAGACGTGGTTAAAAGCAGGGATCGCGTATCGGAGGACTTGATTTTTTTTTTTTTTTATCCTTGAAGTTATGCTTCCAGACTCATGTCTTTAGTAAGCTTCATCTAACAAAGAGTTCGCGAGAAGCACCCGTCCCCACGAACTAGGTGGCCCACATTTTTTGCTAAAAATGGAGGCCGCACGTACAGAAGGTACGTGAGTTAGGCATTAGTTTATGTCTCCTAAGGATCGTCGACGATCGGTTTACGGACCGGGACGCCGACGGTCTGGCGACTGTATTAATCGATTGCTGGGGCGATGAGAACCGCCCTGGAACGCGGGTGTATCTAGTATACGCGGTGTGTGTGTGTCGCTGTGCTCGTAAGCGAGGGCGAACTACAGGTGAGTGTGTGCTATCCCTACTCGTGTGGTGTGTAGGGTCTGATGTCGGGACCCACGTTGGGTCCGGAGTCTCAGCGACCCCTTACTCGTCCGGGTCGAGAAGAACGTTCCGCGGTCTACGCTTTTGGCTAGACGCGTTTGGATCGGCCGTATACGTTGCTGCTTTTACCAGCAGAGGGTTGCTGTGGTTGACTACTTTATCTATGTGTTTGCGAGTTAACTTTTTAAAGTGCTCGCGGAGTGTCGGCAATTTGCAGTCGCTGTGTAAGTCTACATTTCGTTGGTACCACTGCGCCCCAGTGGCGCGGCGGGTGAATTTGTTTTGAACTACTTGTAGTTGCTTTAGGAGTGTGGAGGATGCGTGAGCGAAAGTTTGGCATGCATAAGCCATGATTGGTCGTATGCATACCTTGTACAATAGAAGTTTATATTTGAGCGACATTTTACTGTTAGAATTCGTTAGGTGATAGAGTCTGGTCGAAACGAACAAAGCCTTTCTCCTAACGTCCTGAATATGACTTTTGAACGACATGTTGCAGTCGAAGGTCACGCCTAGGTATTTGGCCTTCCTTTCCATGGGATCGGTTGGCCGTAAAGTTTTAGTTGCCCTAGTTCTGGTGTCGGCCAGCGCGTGGCCTTATCCTGACGCCTGGATTGAGGACGGGGTATGAATCACGACGTATCTAGACCGATGAGATTACACTTTTATCGGATTGATCATTCTCCATTTATTAAACCATTCGCCTAAACGATTGATCGCGTTCTGGAGCTTTTTAAAGATATAGTTCGGTCTAAGCGACGAACAATAGAGAGCGGTGTCATCGGCGAAAAATGCCAGATTGACATCGTCGGGCTTTGGAATGTCGCTCGTGTAGAGCGCGAATAATAAAGGTGATAGGACCGATCCTTGAGGGACGCCCGCTTGGAGCGGACGCCTCGTGGACAGGGTGCCCTCGACTCGATATCGGAAAGAGCGATTTGACAAGTAGGCTTGTATGATGTGAACCAGCCTGTACGGCACTTTGAGAATGTACAGCTTGTAAATCAAGCCGTTGTGCCAGACTTTGTCAAATGCCTTTGCGACATCGAAGAAGACGGCCCCTGTGATACGGGGTTTGGGTTGGTGAAGGCCATTCAGAATGAATTCCGTCAGGCGATAAATTTGGTCGGGACACGAGTGCTTTGGACGAAAACCGAATTGCTCGTCTGGGATGAGGTTATTGGAGAAGGTGTGGTCTTTCAACCGGAAGAGAATTATGCGTTCATATAGCTTGCCCAAGCAATTGAGCAAGCTAATTGGACGATAACTCGTGGGTAGGTTAGAGGGTTTGTTCGGCTTGGGAATACCGATGACGATGGCTTCTTTCCAGGCATCAGGAAAAGTCAGTTGATAGTAAAATATTGAAAATGTTGACCAATACACAGACAATAGGGCCTGGCAAGTATTTTAGAGTTCTATTTGAGATACGGTCTGGGTCAGGTGCCGACCGGGGTTTAAGACCCTTAATAATATAGCGAACCTCCTCTGGGTCACTGGCTTTAAATTGTCGCCCTCTGGGTGGCAGCCCTAGTTCGACTAGACGGTCCACCTCCGATAGGTGGGCCGCGTCGGCGTGTGCGCGAGATGGCGTACATTGCCTTCTAGCGTATCGGCTAAGCATTCGGCCTTTTCGAAGTCATCGAAAGCCAACAAGCCCCGGTTGGCTTTGATAATGGCGGCATGGCGTCGCGGGATCCGACTTCAACGTCGAGCCAATTGCCAAAGGCAGTGTGCGATGGCTCAAGTCTTCCGTCAGACTTAACCACGATTCTTTGCGGTGTAATTCTATCCTGTCTCTGACCACTAACTGAAGTTTCCAAAGCGAAATCGGTTTGACTCGGACGGATAGCGATAAAACGCCCGCTTGAGTGTATTTTTCTCTTATCAGACATCGAATACTGAACGGCATGCCAAAGTTGCGGTCACCCGAAACCTTGACTGTCCTTTCGGAGTCGTCGATGGCTGATGAGATATGTCTGTATACTGTCGATGGCAATATACGCTTTGTCTACACTATCAATAACCTCCGGTAGGTTAGAGCAACTTTGGGTCCATAGCCTTGAGTTTGCGTTCAAGACAATGCCAATTGGTTACGGTTTTGGTCGAGGGACCGCACCGGCGCCTTGGCCCAATTTGAATAAGACCGGCAAGTGGTCAGAGTCTAACTCACAGAGTGCCTCTATCGATACGACATCGAGCGAGACGTCTCGAACTAATAGCAGGTCTATAGTGCTAGGAGCGCCTATGTCCGAGTCTGAGTATTTGGTTGGGGTCCCGGGAGCTATTATGTTTATGTTCAGTGGCTCCTCCAGTTCCAGCAATTTATTGCCATTTGTGTTTGGCGTAATGCAATTCCAGTCGGGATGTGTGCTATTTAAGTCGCCTGCGATAATGGTTGATGGACCTAGGCCGAAAAGCAGCTCTAGGTCGGATCTAAGTAACTTCTTACTTGGGGACAGGTACACGGAAACAAGTACAAGCGGCCTATGGCCGGTGAGTGCAATCTGACACGCTGTCCCCTCTAAGTTAGTTAGTGTAGGTATATCTAATGGTGCGATATGTAGTGACCTTTTATAGTATATCTTTTATAGTATAGCGGTCCTGACAACCTATCGTTTCTAATAATGTTATAGCCACTGATTCTAGGATTGGCTATTGACGCTTTTAAAAAGGTCTCTTGCACTAGAAATATGTCTATACTATAATCCTGCAAGTATTTGGCGATTTCGGATCGCTGCTTCTTAAGGCCGTTTGCGTTAAAATACGATACGACTAGAGAGCGCGGTTTTGCCCTACCTAAGTTGGTAGCCATCTTAAACGGTTACCTACTTGTTTGTGTCTGTTTCGGTTCTTATTTAAATTTACTTTGTGCGTCTAAAATTTCGGCGTGAGCGAGCAAGACGTTTATTTTTTCAACTGGGCTGATTGCCAGGTGCATTTTATGGTCCAAATCGTATAACTTAGACATGTTTACTTTCTGTGCGAATTCAAAGTATTTCGAGATTAAGTCAACGGGCGCCGGACGGACGTAATTACCGGGCCCTTTGTGTGACGTAATTTGCGCGGCGGGCGCAGGTGCGAGTTTATTGCTCGCTATTGTGGGACCCACCTGGTCGGTTCCCTTACTGATTATTGCCGCCGCAGCATTAAGGACGGCGACGGATTTTTTAATTACAACTGGCTTTGTCCATATACTAACTGCCGGTGCAGGTGCAGGGATAAAGTTAGGCTTCGTAACCGCGGAATTCACGGAGTTCGCGGAACGTGAGGCAGATGGCCGCGATTGTTTTTTGGGTGCTCTCGAGCAACCCCTGTAACTAGCCGGGTGACCTACGTTTTCGCAATCTGCGCACGCGGGCGGCTCGACCGAATCTTTTGGCCTTAGGCACTCCGGAGTGCTGTGATGGCCGGCACATTTCACACAACGTGCACGCGCGAAGCAGTTGCGCGTTGTGTGTCCGAAGTGTTGGCAGTTATGACACTGCGCGACTAGGCCGGTCTTGCGTGGAGTTTCAACCCGTAAACCGGTTAATTCACATATTGAATGTACATTTAATATTGATTTTCCCTCGGGGGAAAGATCAAGCTCGACCATGAGGTCCATTTGAAATTTATGGCGTGGGTGGTGCATGCGGCGCACCCTATGCACGGGGTATCCTTGGCGTTTGAGATCCGCATTGACCTCGTCTAATTCGAGTTCCTTCGGAACTCCCCTAATGACGACTCGAAGGAGTCGGTCTTCCGGCAGAGCGAAAGTGTGAAACGCGATTTTACCCTCGCGGAGTTATAGGGTTAACGCGCGGAAGTCATCTGAGGTCTCTACGTTGACCCGTATGCCTATACGTGTATTAGCGGAACGATACTTCGATATCTTCGCCTTTGATAGCTACGTAAGAACACGACTCCAGTGACCCTTGTCGTGAATCACGACCGGGGGTGGAGCCTTGGCCTTACGTTCAGCCATATATACGTCCGCAGTACTAGGCTTTGATTGCGGCTCGGCCGCGGGCTTTTTCGAGGGCGTCGCGGTCGGTGACGGGCGTGGGGAGCTAGGGCGGCTCTCAGAGTCGCTCTCTATGGCGGGGCGTTTTTTGCCCTTTTTCCGCGATCGCACGGTGGTAAAACCATCTGAGTCGGCTATGTTGGCGGCGTTTGTTGACACGGTCGTTGGTTCGAAGTCCATTTTCGAGGGCTGGGGTTCGTCTTCGGCGTCTGACTGCGCCGAAAGATAATGACGCGGGACAGGTGTAATTACTGGGCTACGGTCTCGGTTGGGTGTCGCAGACGGCGACGGCGTGGGCGATTTTTTGGGTGTAACGGGTATGGTGGTGGACGCGGTGGCTTTGCCTTCAAATACAAGGCGACGGTAACCAGCGTGGATTTTGGCCCAATATTCCGGGGCGGATTCGCGGAAATAGTCATCTATTACATCGCGGTGTTGTGCGGGGGATCGTAATCGTCCATTTTAGCCATTGGGGCGACCCCCGCCGGCACGTTGTAAGCTATTCTAACCCTCCCCACCTGCGTGAGGAGGTGTGTGCCTATTAAATAAGTGTAAGCGCTTTAGGAGCACTAGGTGTGTACCTAGCTGCCACCTAATGCATCAAGCACAAGTTAAATTAAAAGATAAATGCCACGTGGGCTTTTATGTGTATGTGTGTAACTACTTACAGTTAAGTCGGGAACCTGCCTGCGAGCACTTACTACACAAACGATACACAGCACTACTAACACGGCAGAACTGTGACACCAACTAACTTTGTACCGCGTATGCGAGAATAACGAACTCATGCGGGAACGCACGAGAGAGGTCCGTACTGGCCGGCGGCTCAGAACGGAATGAGGACTTGATTTATTCACCTTGTAGGAGAAGTGTGTTAGAAGAATCCATATACATTAATACGCTTTTATCTAACAAGCTATTACACGTACGTAACGGAATCTTTGAACATGACTTGGACCTCATTTAAAGCGTCCGATTACCTCGACATCAGACACACTTGTTTAGGACCGATGACAATTTAATATTTTGAACGGCTTCATCCGTTATACAGGGTGGCCCATAAGTCCTTTGATATAAAAAAAAAATATTAAAATAAAACTAATTACATTATGAATTAAATTTTTATTTACAAAAAAGCTTAAAAAACGGGAATTATTTTTTGAAAATAATATCTTCCAAATGTAATCCGTTGCGATCACGGCACTCCAGCAAACGACGTCTAAAATTGTCGATGACTGCGCGGCACGTCACTGCTGAAATGCTTGTCATTTCTCTGCGGATGTTTTCTTTTAGGGCCTCAATTGACCGCGGGTTTGTATCGTATACTTTAGCCTTAAGGTAGCCCCACAAAAAAATCCATCGGGGTCAGATCTGGACTACGAGGAGGCCAGGAAATGTCCCCTCTCTTAGAGATCACTTTGCCAGGAAAAAGTTGACGGATAACGGGCATAGCAGTGTTAGAGGTGTGAGAAGTGGTCCCATCCTGTTGAAACCACGTCCTGGTATTAAAGCCTGAAAAGTTTTGCAATCCTGGTATGAAAAACTCTTCGATCATAGCCACATATCGCTCCGACGTAACAGTAACTGCGCGCCCTCTGCCATCCTCAAAGAAGTAAGGCCCTATGATACCATGGGCTGACATAGCGGCCTAAACAATCACTTTCGGACTAAGTAAGGGCTTCTGATGCTTAAGTTTTGGATTGATGGGGCTCCAATAGCGGCAATTTTGTTTACTAACATGCCCGTTAAGATGGAAATGAGCCTTGTCAGAGAACATTATGTTATTGAAGGTAGTAAACCGATTCAATATTTCATTCGCATAATTTTGTCTTTGAATACCGTCAGTTTCCTTTAATTTTTGAACCAACTGAATTTTGTAAGGGTGCATTTGTAAATCTTTCTTCAAAATCCGTTGTAACGATGTCCTGGATACGTTTAATGCTCTGGCGCGCTTACGAGTTGAATGCTCGCGAATAGACTGTCACTGTGTCTATATTTTGTTCCGTACGTGACGTCCTTGGGCGACCCAACCGCGGTTTATCTAACGTCGAACCGGTCTCCTCGAACTTAGCAACCCAGTTCTTAATCGTTTGAAGAGTTGGAGTGTCGTCAAAGTTGTGTAAAACTGTGTTCTCGAAATTTACGCCGCGCAACGGTTGCCGAATTGTCGTTTTTATAAAACTCGCGCACACAAAACGCACGGTCCGCTCCGGTAAAACGCTCCATCGCGACTAAATTCCCAGAAACCGAAGTTACTCCCCCTGCTTCCCCTACACCGCTCACGCGCGCCCTGTTCGTTTTATTCAAATTTTACTTTTCAAAGGACTTATGGGCCACCCTGTACTTACTACGGTAATACATAATCAATGAATTAAAAATAAATAACAGTTTAAAAAACTAAAAAAAACTACGTTTGATAAAAATCCCGGAAAATAAAGTTAAAATAAATTTATTTAATTTGTATAAAAAATTGTTTAAATTATTTTATTTAAATAATACAGGGTTGTTTTCAGAATGTTAATATATATAAAAACGACCCTTCTACTCATATCTGTTCATAAAATATTTTCAACTGTTGATACCATGCCACCTACGCTATTACGAAATTATTTTTTTTCTTTGATTTTCTATAAAAGCGTATATTTATTTTTTTGATTTATTATTTAATTTCTTTGCTTAAGTAATAAGACATCGGTACCGATTTGAAACACTGTAAAAATATTGCACAGAAAACACAGTTTCTTGTTTATTTGATGGGTGGGTTTTTTTTTTGCGTTGATCACTTTTCGTTACTTCTGTAATAAGCTTCTGCTTATTGCTAACTTTACATGCATTCCAAATGCCAAATAAAAATTTTATACAAAACCTGTAACTAAAATGTTTAGAAAATTAAAACTTATTTTTTTTTACGTTTACGTCTCGTTTACCGAGTCTGTCTGTGTTTACGCTGTCTACAGTGCCTTTTCTTTCAACCGGAACACTAGTTCGTTCCCAATACTGCTTTGCGGCAGAAATAGATACCGTGGTTGCAACACCCCGTCTCAAAAATGTTTATTAAAAAACACATAATGCTGATATTATTAATATTTCAGTGATATGCGGTTTCGCATTGAACGACTTGGCGCTTACGCACGACGAACGCGTATCCAATACACGCTACCTACATTTTTTGGCCGGCTGTTCACCTGCATTATACTGGATGGTCACCCTCCTATACCATACAGCCTGTTACACGTTGATGCACTGTCTGGGGGTCGTCATCGCCGCAACAAGCTTTGATTACGACCTAATGTTCAACAATAGAATGGTAATAAGTAAGTATACATACAGGTTTTTTAATAGCATTTAGAGTAGTTGTTAGCAACTTTATCCAAACATGGGACACATAGTGCAAACACTTTTGCTTTGTAGACATCTACAATTTTTATCCATTTTAGGTGAGCACTATGAATTATATTAGGTTAGTACAGAGAAATTTATATCATTCTCATAATATTATTGATTAAATGAGCTATTATTATTATGATGTAGTATTTTTTAAAAGAATTTTCTCATCTGGCTGAGAGAAAATATTATTACAATAAATAAAATATTACGTATATACGAATAATAATACTATAAATATTTAGATACATCTCAGCCAGACGGAAGCCCTCGGAAGGAGAGACCAAATGATTTAAAAGGAGAGGAACCGGCGGATGATTATGATTATTATTATTAATATCGTACATATTACGTTATTATTTATTTTTCAAACACAAGGTTTTACGATAAATATTTAAAGAATTTGAAAACTAATTGATTAAAGAAAAGGCTACGTGTTGCTGACCGCAACATTCAATGAATCCGACTTCTTATCGTTTACCGTGGGGAAGTTCCTACGCATACCCTTCTTCGCGTGGGCAAGGATGGGTTATATCGGACTCGCACCGACTAAAACCACCACGTGTGTCCTGGCACCTTAGAGATGGGGGTCACAGGACCTCTTTTGTCCACTTCTACGACCCCACCAGCGCTGGGCCCCGAAGCCCGAAGGGCAGCCAGGTGTCTTTTGGCTTCCTTACATATACTGAGCCTGGCCACCGCTACCGGAGAAATTTGACTTTATGTTATCCGTAGCCAAGTGGCTTAGTTGCTTAAGAAGCATGAGCTCGTAATTCAACGATTTGTTAAAGAGATATGGACTATAATACAAGTTTTTGCAACATGTGATCCTAGTAAGGTCATATAACCACAGTCAGCTCATTAAGACATCGGGATATCTAATTGATCTCGTCATTGTAGTTGACACATTAAGAGTCGTAATGAACATACCTTATTAATAATTAAAACTTTCTTCAGACAGTTTTAGTTTGATTTCTCTATATTAGAAAAAATAATTACCCCGTATTTTACCAAAAATAGATTTATGTTGTGCAAGAAAGCCTTTCGTACTCAACAACTAAGTCGTAATGTTTGACGTATGACAACAATCCATTCACTCACAATAACTAGTGAATAAATTATTTTTACCTATAGTTCTCCTATTATATTCTCTCTATTTCAGTGGTCTTCATCGTAACTCTAGTTGTCTGCGGCATCGATTTATACGTATTTGCATATTTTCTAAGCCTATTCTTTAGTGAAAAGTACACATGTGCGATAATTGTAACGCTCCTTGTTTTTCCAGGTGAGTTACTCAATGAAACTGGTTCTGTATTACTAAACTTTAGTTTATTGCCACATAAGTAAATAATCAAATAACTCCTAGACTTTATATAAAACTAGCAAATACTCTGCCATGTTATCTTTACATTTTTTGGATAGTTTTTTTTTGGGGTAAAAATTAGCCAGTTTTACTCAAAGATAAGATTCTTGAACTGAAACAATATTTAAAATCGATTTTGTGATTACGGAGCCTATTTACCACAAGTTATTAGTATTAATAATTTACTGACAAACACTAATGGCGACAAAATGCAAATAGCTAATATTACTTTCCGCTGAATACATATTAGACATTAGAAGTAGTTTAATCATCAGCCTGTGTTAGTCTACTACTGGAGGCCTCCCCTAATTTACCCCTAATGAGTTTTGGACCGTATGCCGTTAGAAATAGTTTACTATACACGAATAGTAGATACTGTTTGCTATGGTAAAGAACATACATTTATGTTTACAGGTGCCTTCGCTCCTCTGTACGTGTATTTTACTAATTATGCCTTCGAGCCTGATGCAACACATTACTTTCTGGACAAGATTGGGATACTTGTACCGCTTCAAACCGTCATGGATGCTCTCATACGAATGGTGGTTACAGCAGCAAAAAATGCGTGGTGCTACATAATGCAAAAACACTGTTTACAACCAGGATTCGTAGCGTTTCAAGGTGGCACAGTTTGTTGCGGTAAGTTAAATATTTCTCGATTTTTGTATTAAAAAAAGGTACCTTTTGAGGACTTTCTTATGTTTAAAAGATATTTTAAATCAATGAATAAGAAAAAAAATATTAAATAAAATGGCTTTATGGATTTTATCGCGTTTATTTTACATTTTTAATTCCCGACGTTTCAAACACTTTCCGGCGGGTTCAGTCTACCCCGTGAACACGGCCGCTGGCAATATTCGCGCAAGCAATAGAAATGATTGTAGAAGAAAAATATGTCCAAATGTTTCATTACTCCTACATTGCACATTTGTTTCTATTCCTAAATAAATTATTTTATCCAGACAGGTCCAGAGTGGAAGGTGCGTGGATAAATTATTTCGCATTCACAGATTTCGGTATGGGATCAGCATATATCGCTATTTTCCTGCAAATAGTTTTCTTCTCAGTAAGCAAAACTTTCTTTATAGACTCATAATCCTAATTCAAATAAAATTTATGATTACAAACAAATTTTAAAGCCACACGAATAAATTATTTAATTTTTAGATGTTATTTGTTTATTTAGATAATAAAATAATTTATTTTCGGTACAAAAAAGTCCTCAGTAACTGCCTCCGTAGCCTAGTGGTATAGGCGTGTGCTTTAGAATCCGGAGGTCGTGGGTTTGAATCCTGCGGGGACTCAACAAATTTTCATTGTTGTTTCCTAGTTGGTTAGGGCAATTTGGGCCGATCACCCATTTGTCTGAAAAGTAAGATGATCCATGCGTCGGATGGGCATGTAAAAAGTCGGTCCACCCACCAACCCGCATTGGACCAGCGTGGTGGGATATGGTCCAAAAACCTCCTAATGGATAGGGGTGTGTTAGGGGAGGCCTATGTCCAGCAGTGGACTATCAAAGGCTGATGATGATGATGATGATGATGACAAAAAAGTCTTCCTCTCTTATTTTTTTTAAAGTTATTATGAGGTCGACTGATAACCCTAACATCTGATCTCCACAATCCAAAATGTGAACTGTACCTTAATAATCGTAACTTAGATCTAATCAATTCATTTAAGATTGATTAGATGTAAGCTAGAAGTAGACGTGGGTCGTTACAAAACTTTCAAGAAACGAAACGGAACCAGTTACGTGGACGGCGTAGCTTGTTTTAAAACTAGTTATTTTTATAACTAGCTACTTTCATCCATCTACTGTGCATACATAAGTTTCACAACTATGTGGTTACTTTCGTTTCTCGACTATTCGGTTACATACGAAACGAAAATCACGGTTTCGTGTTTGATACCCAATAGTTGAATCAATATATTTACTTTTCTGCATATTTTGCTCCGGTTTACCATTATGCAATGTTTTATTGATTGGTGTTTACTAAGAAACTATAATTTGAATAAAAATATTACTACTGGCGTACTTAAAATGAAATTTTATTGTTACAATGACGATGATTAATATTCACTGTTTATTTAAACTTTTCTCGTGTTTACACATTTGAACGATTTTATTATAACTATCTTTCTTATATACACCGTCTAATTACTTTGTTTGTTCAGCTATTTAACTAAAAATCTTTAATTGTTTAATTTTACTTTTGATTTTAATATATGCTGGTTTCCCGGAATCGCAAGACATTATTTACCAACAGGGGTCACTCGAATACGGTATCTATGTGTATTAGTCATACCTATGAAAACTAAATGTGTCACTTACAGCGAGTGACGCATTTAATCCGCTCTCGCTTACTCGGCAAGTCTCGATCTGCCATCTTTGTCGCTCGGCCCGTCGGTAGGCAAGATGCGAAAGAAATATAGCGCTTTACGCTCACTCAACTTACTAACGAAGACAACGAAGGCCGAGTTCGCCCGAATAACGTGATTACTAAAATAACTACTTTTAATTGGACACGAAACGGTTATTGCGTTTCATATCGCGCAACCAGTCATTGTAACTGATGACGTGAAATAACGCTCACGCCTAGTTAGAAGGCAATGACGTCACACCAGAACTGCCAAAGATTAACATGGTCATGGTTGTCTTGGTCATGACAATTCGGATAGGTTTTATACACTATATATGCCACCTCACTGGCTCCGTAGCCTAGTGGTAAGGGCCTGTGCTTTAGAAATCGGGGTCGTGGGTTCGAATCCTGCGGGGACTCAACAAATTTTCATTATTGTTTTCTAGTTGGTTTGGACAATTTGGGCTGATCACCAATTGGCTGAAAAGTAAGATGATCCATGCGTCGGATTAGCATGTAAAAAGTCGGTCCTGCGCCTTACTCTCTCCGGTCGTGATGGTTATCCGTCCCATTGAGCTTTGAGAGTAAAATTCTGCGTAGTTGGCTGATCTCTAAAATAGATCGGCCGCTGTAGTCGTAATCGACTGGAGAACATTATTTTTATTATTATTATATTATGCCACCTGTCTTCAGACGCCTGGATCATCCTACGTTTTTTGCAAGCCGTTGACCCCGGTTACCCGAATCAATCAGTAAACAGCAATTACCTAAGGATGCGTTCTCGCAGGTTCAAATACTCCTTAACGAAGTGAATAATGGAGAAAAAAACTTTGTATTCATTATATTACAATTGAAAAGTTTTTGTTTATTTTTCTGTCGCAATAAAGTACATTATTCGCAAAAGTAAAATCTGAGAATCAAGAGTAAATAATATTGAATCTTTGTCAGTTATGTTTGTGATTGTCCGAATATTGTAGTTACCGCAAGAAATTAACTGTTTTATTACTGGAAGAAAGACAACGCGGTCAAAAGACTATCAAAAAATTTTAACCAAAGAAGGTCTCAGTTTTTCCGGCTAAAGGATGTCTATGTAACTTTATGAGTGCACAAGACTAAACATCTCTTTCTCTCTAGCAATGACATAAGGCTTAGGGTTTTCAAAGGGGTATCTCAACTATGGCTGTCACCGTAAACACCCATAAGCAGTTGCTTATCCAAATTAATCTATCCATTAAAATGTGAAGCTTTTGATTACCGTGAAATGGAAAAAACGATAAAAAGTGCCATTATTTAGTCGAATTGCATCATTGTATAATTAAACTGCCCGTTGCCCCGGAAGTCCTTCCAATACCCTGTGCCCCAGGGGGTCTGATCTGAGGAAGTCTATTGCCCAGGAACACAGACCAAGACAAAGGCTGCGCTAGTTTCTACGAGCCCTGAGATGAAATGAACGCTGTTGGGGACACTAAAGACTGGGAAAAAATTCCTGCAACCACTACTTTTTTGAACAATGTGGTGGTTTTAACTATCCCAAGTCTATCCTCGCCTGGTTAGGCATTTCATCGCGAAATAAGAAAAAATCTACTATTTCATTATGGTGGTCAAGTGAATGTGATTAATTCACAGTGCTTGGGTTAGCAGGTTGTGTGTTTAATTCCAGCAGTAGCGACAAATTCTTTAGGGAAACTTCAGAGATCTACAATCTAAGTTTTATCTTGTACTGTGTGGGGCTTAAGGTTTAATCAAAGTGGAAGTGATACGTAAAGAAAGTCGGAAAAAAAAGGGGGAAAATTATTTTAAAAAGAAAATCTACACCAAAGGCTCCTGTTGCTGTTGATAATTGACGACTCGGACAGCGTTGCCGCAGCTTACACTGTCTTAGACAATCACCGTTAGTATTACCACCGTTGCTTGGCAAAATGATTTTTTGCCGAGTGGCCGTTATGTCGATAATTGTGACGTTCCACATATTTCATCTAAACGTGCAGTCACAACAATTACATCTCGTATGCTGATTGTATTTACGCGGGCTTTATGTTACCTATACTTTGTTTGGAAGTAAAAGACCCCTGTAGAAACTATATGTTTAATTCTCAAAGATGTATAACTTAATGCTAAATGTTAATAGAGAATTTGTTTTTAGGTCATGGTGATGTTCGTAGAGTACCGAGTGTTCAGCAGAATGTGGAACCATTCTAGAAGACGGTGGTCAATCAGAATGCCGAGAAGGAAATACGAGAGTGCTGATGTTGCGGCCGAGAAAGAATATATAACGCACACAATAATGCAACGTGCGTTTTCTTGTTTGTACTACAGTTACAGTTTTATAAAATCTGAGTGATTTAACTTTAAAATTACTATTATTATAATACATAACTGGCAGATAGATGTGACGACCCCTCTGCAACTCTTTTTAATGGACGCAAACAAGATCGACCGTCTTGGCGTTCGTTAAAAAGGCCTAAGTCCAGCAGTGGACTGCTAAAGACTGCTTATGATGATGAATTATTGTAATAAATTGGTTCATTGTTCGTAAAGATATATTCAATCATTTTATAGAGTCGATCACTCGATAAGGAATCCATTGGGTAACCTATTTCGATACAATTTCAAGCGCAAGCCTATATTAAAAAAATTACCATACCAATGTTAGTCTATTACTTCATTTAGCACAATCATTATCATCATCAACCTATATTGGTCCACTGCTGGGCATAGGCCTCCCATAATCCACGCCTTCTCCATTAGGTGGTTTTCGGACTGTATCCTAACCTTGGTCGAATGTAGGTCCCCTTTTTACAGGAGACCGTCTGGGTGGGTACCACCATGGTGCCTATTTCTGCCGCGAAGCAGTAGTGTGAAAACACTGCTGTGTTCCGGTTAGAAAGGCACCGTAGCCAGCGTATTTACTGAGTTAACGAAACTTAACACCCTATGTCTCACGTTAGCGTGTTGGCACTTACCACTGGTATTGCCGATGTCTATAGGCGTCGGTGACCACTTCCCATCAGGTCGCCCGACGGCTTGTCTGCCTGCGTATGCCATAAAAAACCTATTAGATGAAAAGTTTTTTGTACGCAATGTAAATCTGATTGCAGCGGTTTTAGCATTTCTTTTTGAATTTGACTCGACTCTTCCCTTTCATTTGCTGTAAACTTTTTGAATTACTTAATTATAAGTTAGAAATTTTTACTCTTTAAGTAAGTTTATAAAATATCACGAACTTATATAGTAGTTGTACGTTCATTAAGAAATAATAAAAAAAACATAAAAATGCCATTAATGCAGTATACAGCTTTCTCTTAGAAATCGATATTCATTGCGAAGACATATCAGCGGCCAGACTAGCGGTTAGATAACGGCATAATTGGCTATTTAAAGCACTAAAGGTACCTTATAAATACCTTTCTAAAATAAGAATAATATTGAGCTTTAAACCAGGAGTCCTACAAACTACAAGTAGAATCAAGTTATGTCTTATAAATATTGTATGTTTAACAATTAAAGCAAAGCTAAAGGCATAAACAAGTAAATATATTGTACTAGCGACCCGCTCCGGCTCCGCACGGGTGTAATACTGATATCTGTAAAATATATGAATTTATCAACGTTTCCAAACAATATTATACATGTAAACTTTCCTCTTTAATCATTATCTATTAAAAACAGCACCAATATACGTTGCGTAGTTTTAATGATTAAGGCATACATATGGATATAGGGACAGAGAAAGCGACTTTATTTTATACTATTAAGCCAAAGAGTATATAATTTCTAAAAGGATTGTTATTTCTATTTTACAGCTAAGGAAACTATAAAAGAGGCGATCCTAGTAAATCGCCTTTGGAAAATTTATTTCAACATATTTAAACCACAAAAGTTTGTCCTAAAAGATCTGAATTTCTCCGTGAGAAGAGGTAATAATTGACCGGAAATTCAATCATAAATATACGATTTCATCCGTACCTTTCTTTATTTTTTGTTTACATTATGCCCTGTGTTTCATATAATATACATCGCGTGCTAGGTAAAACTGACAGACACCCTATTTCTACATACATAATAAGGTCCTCTAGGCCTATATAATAATATAAATAAAGCGGTAGATCAATATAGGACATCAGCCATCTACGCAGGAGATATCATTGCGCACAAGTAGACGCTAAAACATAGGTGTACTATTTTTACTTCACGCCTACTGTTGTGCGTCGAATAACCGACACGACCAGAGATAATCAGGCGCTGAACTGGCGTTTCTCATGCCCATATAACGCATTGACGATCATGCGTCCATACTTTACTGTCAATCAGGTGACAAACCTGAATTGCCCTAACCATATATCTCTAGGGGGTAAGGGGTATTGCATACCCTTTACCCCTAGGCTACGGAGTCACTTGAATATGTACACCATTATAGAGTCATAGTAAATAATCGGATAGCTTTTGTTTCTCTTTCATATAACTTATTATCTCATTGCATTTAGGCGAATGCTTTGGCCTAGTGGGGATCAACGAATGTGGAAAGACTACCGCCTTCAAAGTGATAACAAACTTGGAACCCGCCACTAGAGGAACATTGTATACCGGTGGATACTTTGCACGTTATGACATGGATATGGTGAGATTGTTTGAATCCTGGTTTAACTTTGCAATTTTACCATAAAAAAAGTCTGTTGTATGTCCTAATTAATAGGCCAATTGAGACGTGTAATTGATGTTTACAATGTAGTGTTTAGTGTTGTTAGTTGGGTGACACTCGGATATTGACCTCTTGGTCACAATTAATTAATAAAAATACTATATGTTCAACGTAAATACCGGTGCAATTCGTATTCATCGAATCCACATGATTGTTTATTGGCACTTTTCATATACTTACATAACATTTCATATATTAATTGGTATGTAACAATTTTAATATATATAAATCTTGAAATATGTACATTTCATGCAAATGATTTAGAATATTCAATTACTTACAAACTTAGAAACATAATAAAAATAGTTTTTAAGTGAATCATTTAGCGTATAGGTGTGTTGAAATACTAATTCGAATTTTACATTAATATTACTAATCAAGCACTTATAATTCATTGCAATGACAATTATAGCGCTACTCTCCAACATTATTCCTTTTCGATCGTCAATATAATATCATGGGTAATATATAATTTTATATGTAACTAATGATGAATAATGACCCGCGAACGTTGTTTTGCCATGGAAATAATTTGATATGATAAATAATTCGATAGACGCATGACACACATGGACAAAATTATCAAATAATTAAAATTACTAATATCACTTAGGGGTTTTGTAAAGAGATAGCAAGTGATTCTTAGACTAATTGAATGTGGATAAAAAAAATCATAAGAATTGGCCAAGACATCTCGGACGAGTGTGGGAATGAACATTGTGACTCGAGAATTTTATGCATTAGATTGGCTTTTTTTATGCTTTATTGAATAATTTTCTAATCAATCAATGGTTTTTAGTATCTAAAAGCCTTCGGCTACGGACCACAAACTCTATCTATGGATAAATTTCGAACTGGGGGTGCTAATTTGAATACGCTAATGGTGTTACGAGGCATCGATCTCATACAGACCCGAATTGAGACAGCAGCCTGGCTTAGAACACTCGGTATGAATTCATATGTTTATTAAATTCCTATGTCAGTTAGTTAGTCTAGTCTTAGTTATAGGGTTATTATTTAATTAATCCCTTTACTAAAGAAGCCATGGGGACGAGAATCAATAAACTCTTTAAAGGCCTTTTGGATTGCCGCATTGGATTTTTTTTCCATGTAAGGAGATGACCAAATTCCGAAAAAATCTGTTGGAGTAAGGTCCGGGGAGTACGGTGAATGTATCAGGTTTTCCAATCGTAATTCATCTAACTTAAAGGTTGTTTGTGCAATGTGTGGTCTTGCTTTGTCATGAAACAGCAGTGGCCTAGAGCGATTGATCAATCTCGTTGGTTTAGCAGCTAGTTCTTCCTTCATGGTTTGCAGTAGCTGGCAATAGACATTTATTTTAGTCGAGTGCAAGTTCTGTTTGATCAATTTATGAGGTACTCATTGTTTAAATTCTTTTGTTACTTTCCCTTTTAGCTTCAAGTGAATTAATACAGTTTTCTCACTTACCCCGAAACCTTTAGCTATCTCTGAAGTGCCTTTGTTCTTCACTTTCCACTTTGTTCTCCGCATAATGAAAGTTGTTGAAAACAAAAACGTACCTTGATTTCTTTTGCTACACCAACCACAATTATTTCTAGTTGATTCTGCAGCACGAGTGCGACGGCAGAACTCATACTCGTAAATTTTCCGATATTTCATGTTTTTAATTGTACTGTAATAAGCGATGACAAAGAAAAAAATAACGAGGAAAAAACAAATTAATGGCCATTTTCAAATGTATCAGCTAAATGTTTAATACATTTAGCTGATCCATTTCAATTTGGATTTCTTAACCAAAAAGGAATTTCAGGTTTAAGTGGTCAATACGACAAAACGCTAGTTTCATGTACAAGGACCTAATATATTTAAAAAGGAATACATATTCATTTATCCGGATATTACATTACATTACATTATATTAAACGGATAAAAAATAAAATAAATTGTGCAAACATTATTTATTTAGGCTCGAAATGGACAACTTATAAGTTCAGAAACTAAATAACATTTTATCCTTAGTATTAGAATAAAAAAACTAGATGATTTTTTAGGGTTGGAACGGTTTGCACACGTCACGGTGGGTGAATATAGTAATGGTTTGTGGCGACGCTTGGGCGTCGGCGGAGCGTTGTGTGGGGGCAGGCGGTGCCCTCTGCTCGACGACCCCACCGCTGGTGTCGACGTAGCTGGACAACGTCAGCTATGGGAAACCTTGGAACAGGCTCTCACCAGTGGGCGCTCGTTGGTTCTAGCGTCGCACAAGTAAGGACAATACATTCTTAATTTAACTAAATTAGACTCTTGATATAGGTAAATAAAGAAACGGGCATGGTTTTCGTATCTATGGAGATGTTATTAGTCGATTGTCGCTGAGCGAATGTTATCTTTGTGATAATTCATTAATAAGAACGCTAGCTTTGTTGCTTTGGATTACAATGTAATCGCGAAACAATTATATCTTACAATACTAAAATTTATGTGATGTAAGTTCTTGTTCTGTTCTTGTAAGACTTATTGATCTTTTGTCTCACTTTTTGTAATGATATTATTCTGTAGCTCTTTTGGTGACTTTTACGTTAACATTTGGTAAAAAATATAGAATTACCAATGAACATATTTTTTATGTACACGCAGCGCATAAAATTTAAAAGAATTCTCATTCTCCTTGTCTTTTTGTCAGCATGACCGAGGTTGAGTACTTTTGCAACCAATTAACAATTCTGGACGCGGGAGAAATGGGTGCACTTGGCTCACCCATTAGCTTCAGGAAGACTTACGTGCCCGGTCACACAGTGGTCATCAAACTACGCGCCAACGCCGTTTCGACTCGTGAGTGGTATTAAAATATCACATGACGTCTTGTACGGCTCCATGAAATTTATAAACAAAGCATTTACGATAAATATTTATGTTTTAAAAAATAGCTATTCAAAACCATATCAAATTCACTTTTGTTCAAATTCTTCGCTTTAATTATATTCACATATTTATTCCCGACATTTTGGTGCCATCCATGCTTACGGCAGACTCTATAGTCTTCTCTTTTTTTAATATTCTGTCTATATTTAACGCGAAGAATCCGCAAAAAAGTGGATTCGGTATGTATAACAATCGCGTTAATAAAATAATATTTACAATTAAAAACTTTTTAATCGCCGCTAATTTTATAGTTTACTAAAAAAAGCATTTTGTAGGACTATCGATACGAATTGACTCACATTGTTGTTTACTCAAGTAGAGAAATATACTATATTTTTAGCTGCCGGTGGAGAAAAGCTGCAGGCGCTGAAAGATTACATGTCCCAAGAATTTAGGAGCAGTATACTAAAAGAGGAATACTTGGTAAATACTTAAATTTTATGCACAGCATAGCGTTAACAAATAACATCGTTTATATTTATTTGCAAAAAAAATATTCATATTTAACCTTATTCGCAAATCAGGTAAGTCCATGTTTTTTTAGAATTTTCTTCGATATTACATAATGCTAGGGCCGTTGAGCATCTTACTTTTAATAATTGAGGTTGAACTATTTATATGAAGATTTTTTCTTAAAACCTATAGAAGGAATAGATTATTTTATAAACATTTTATACATACATACCTGACCTAACCATATGTACCTGACAGCGAGTAATAAGCTAGGTGATATATGTAATATTTTTCGTTATAAATCATGTAATTTTTGCCATATTTTCTTAAAAAATATTTTATAACCACGACGAACTTTAGGTATTTAAGTATCCGAATGAATTAGTTCTATCCGAATTTTTCTAACGTTTTACCTTTTGTTTCGTCGAAGTGTATGACGACCTAACCGATAGGTATGCATTTGTTATAACGTTTAAGCTAAATTTAATTTTTTCAGGCCGCAATTCGCTTTTCTCTGATGGACCATTTTGGATATAATTCAATACACAACAAGCTTTCTCGTCTGATGACAGATTATAGTGAAATCGTGGAAGATTATTCTGCGTTCGATTCTAACTTTGAAGACGCCTTCACCCAATTCCTAAGTAACAGCCGGTTCTTCGTGAAACCGGAGCAGACGTGGTGACCCAACGATGTTGAAACAGAAACTTTTTTAATAAGGCCATGCTTATTAACATTACGAAATATCTTTGCTAAATAAAGTCAAAGCCTAGCTAGACAAGATTTCTTTTACAATCGATAAATCAAAGAGTTATTATATATGACGCTTGCTGTGGTTAGTTCCGTTCCTAAAAGTATTTCTCTATCTCTATGTGATTTGTGTTTTTCTTTTATTATTTTGAACGATTTTTTTGCATTAAATTCTTTATATTTTTTTTATGTTTTCTTCCTAAAAGTCGTGTTTTAATTTAGTTTATCGTCATCATCAGCCTGTTTTAGTCCACTGCTGGACATAGGCCTCCCCTAATGCACGCCTTCTCCATGGCACTCCACAGGTTGATGATGCATGTGTAATTGAAATCTACTTTAAGAATATTCTTACGTTATTACAAATTTAAAAACTTCAATTTTATGCTTTACGACAAAAATATAGGCCACCATAGTTATTTTGTATTGGTGGACAAAGTAATACAACTTTAAGTTTATGAACGAATTTATTTTATTAAAGGATCACAGTTCATCCTAATAATTGACGTTGAAATTTCGTTTAAAGCTCGTAAAATATCAATATAAATAATACAGTTGTACGGTTTTTTTTTATGTAAGCCGACGTTTCAGGCCCTTTCCTGCAGAGAGGAAGATATTGAGCGTCCTCCCGTGATCATAGATTCGACAAAATCCGCAAAACTGTATCATTTACGATGCATATTTTTAGTAGTATTAGAAAGTACTACGTTAACCTGTCATTTCTATATATTTGGCGTAGTCGAACAGTTGGTCTGGTACGCAACACGGGCGTGCGGGTAGAACGCACGATTGGTTGCAATGATACTCTGTCAGGAACTTGTTTATGTTACCCCCCTTACCGGAATAAACGAATTTTTTGCACGTACCCGTGTAGGTATCAAAATACCATCTGTAATGTAAAGGAATAACAATTAAAGATATGAAATAATTAAAAACAAATAACAAATGTTTTTAGACATTTTTTTACATTTAACGCGGATAACGGCTAATTTTATTTAAGATTTAATATTTTTTACATAAACAGCCAGTAGGATTTGGTTGAAAAAGAATATTTTTTACCAGACCGATAAATAAGTAGACAGCGAGTAATTTAATAATCACAATTTTATTATTTTAATTTATTGTAAAGTATGACATAACATTTTATCATAATTTTTTATCGTCTATGGTTTGCGGGATAGCTTATTCACGATTCGATTTAAAGCATAAATTATTATGTAATTAAATACCCTAGATACATCCTCAATATTATGTAGATTAATATGGACTAAAAATCCATGCTAAGCTACATAATGTTGAGCACGTAATTTTAAAGATTATTTCTAAACATAATACACAAATCAACATTAAATCTGTGTGAAGCTGGGGCGAATCACTAGTTATTTATTAATACTAAAGAAAAAATCAGGTCGAATTTGAGTTGGATAGCTAAATCGTTTTTAGTGCTACTTATGTACTGGTTGAAACCACGAATAAAGAATTACCCATGAATATATTTACTGGTTTCAAATTACTCAATTATTTTTATCGAAATCTTTTGCTGCGAATAGCAAAAACACGAATGAAGGAAGCTCTAGTAAGGAGCTTTTACTGTAATTATCACAGTTTGGTCTATTTATATAGACCAGGATAGACTAGAGCTGGGGTCCTAAACTCCGTTAAAGATACTGTACACCACGGAGCACCAGCCATTACATGCCACGACAACTAACGAACGCTGAAATTTATCTGGCAACCTAGTGGGAATTTTAAGGGACATTCTTCTTAACGTAAAATGTTCATCCTAGTTTGGATTTCATACTGAATACTTGCTCATTACCAGTGCTCTAACATAAGGTATTGAATCTTTTTAATGACATAAAATAAATGATTAAGATTATGATTTCGATTAACCCTATTGATTCGTTGTTTTTTTAACATCTATCCCGAGTCTAGTGTAACTAAACTATAAATTTAGTTTTATATATTTATATTTTTCCTTGTTGCCTTACCGTAAGTACCATTCGTCTCCGTTACCTTTGGAGGGACTTAACAGACAACCCGGGGATTGGCCGACGTAGTTCTTTACCTTAGACTTCGATGGGGGCTTGGCACCGGTGTCCGGAACACCAAGTCCTAGGCGGGAATAATAAATCAAAATCATATGTTCTTCTTCTCACCATCCGTTTTTGTAAATAACGCGGAATCGGTTTCTAATCCGTTCAACCGCAGGACAACCTAAATAACAGTTTGAGGCAGGTGGATTGACATCTTACCTCCGTAACCCAAAGAGATAAACTACAATTAATTAATGCATTAAATATGAGTAATTTAAAGGCACTGGCACACAATGGGACACCCTATTATCACAGCATAACAGCCGGGACTACGTGTATCTACACGCACATCTGTGTACCTGTAGAAATACGTAATTCATCGATTATCTTTCTTTTCAGGCATTTTGGTGATCGGTCCGTGGTGAAATTAACACAAAACTGTTGCCGGACACAATTAGTACCCGAACCGTTAGGGTATGGAGGTCAATTTATAATGTAAAAAAAATTCAGGCTTTATCGATTTTATCCAGTATATATTTTCCTAGTTTTGCATTAAAATTCAAGCAAAACAAGCAATAGAACTTAGGAAAACAACATCAGTGCTATTACTGGTTTACCATGACAAAGCAATAGAATATGGTGTCGGCCTATCAATAAGAACGCGTTGTTTTAACTCCACATAGCAAACACTATTGTTTGACATTATTTTGTTTACGTATACTAAATGCATTCTTTATCTCAAATCTAGAGTACAGTCTACTTCTGCGTTTAAATATGTACAATGACTTTATTTATATTCAGTGATAATCGAGACACTAGCATGGAAGAAAAAGTCGTTGCCGATGGAAGTCGTGTAAAATTTGTTGTTTAAGAAAGTCATACCCTGCCACGGAAACCCAGCTTCTGTCATCACATCATCGTATTTGACAGTAGTAGTTGGTTGTTCTTTTATCTTCTGCTCGACCTCTCTCGTCCCCAAAAGCTTTTCGAAGCCCCACCAACCCTCGTTGTCGGGTGCTATATTCCAATTGTCCCAGTTATATTCACCGCTTCTTCGTACCTGGATCCGAGTACTTGATAAGAAATTTAAGGCATACAAAGAAATAAACAACGTTACGAGCATTTTGTTCATCTTCCTTGTGAATAATTCTGAAGGGATGCGGATGCTGCTGTTATTTGATTGATTGAATGCAGATTCTCTTTAATTGAAACCGTTATCTCTTACGATTTCAATTAGTTTCACTTAATAGGTAATGTGTCTGTTGCAAATAGCGAAATGGCTTATTAATCGAAATGGTGACCAATTTTATCCCGCTATGTAATGCGATCAAACTAAATAATATATGATGCAATTTATTTGACTTAATATCGCTTCTTTTATTTTGAAGTAAAGTCGACTGAAGGAGAGATAACGAAGCTCTTTGTAGTAATTTAAAAATCACAGATCAACGTTATCGAAAATTTTGTTAAGTTGCACGAAATGAGTGAGAAATTTCTTTGACAGAAGAACTTCTAATGGCGTCCCAAGACATTGCCAATGAATTACCTCTACCATTGGGATGAAGTAAAATGTAGAGCTCTATATCGAAGAATTGTCATTTCTACAACTACAACTGCAACATAGAATGAATTTTATATTAACCTCCGTTGCGAAGTTATAATTGTTTGTTTCGTTTAATTTTCCTACAAATTCTTATTGACCGACTTCCCAAAATAAGAAGGTACTGGATTTGGAGCGCATATTTTTGTTTTTTTTTATATATATGTTGCCTCGTTGCTCCGCTCCTAATTCTCCGATTTTTATAATATATTTTTAAATGTTAGGCAGCAGCTGTCATGTGGTGCCCTTTTTAACAAAAATATAAAAATAAAAATACGCTGTCAAATATCCCAGCTTCTTGTGATATCAATTCCAAACGCTGGCTCAACCATAATAGATACGCCTTAACACGATATTTTACGTAATTGTTTAATTGGTTTATAATAATGTTTACGAGAACATATATCTATGTTTAAAAATACGTCGGTCATATATTGTTAAAAAGTAATTCGTTTTACCCACAAATTACACACTCAACTACATTATAAGTCTTATGGGCCTTTAATTTCAATTTTTCTTTATTGTCATCAGAGAAAAATCATAAGCCATATTCTTATATTATGTTAATTTCTTACGTATTTATTTTGCATATTACGTTTTTATAATAATTTCGACAGAGGTTACTCAACTGCTAACCAAATAAATAATATTCATTTTTTATTTTGCAGAAAAAAATACATTTCAGGATAGAAAACAGAAACATAATGAGGTTTTTAATAATTTTATATAAATTATTAGTAGATAATTAAGACAGAGGTTGAGGATTGACGGAGATTATTAAAGTTTATACATGTTGTTTGCTGAGTCGTAATGTAGAAGGTAGCGTTGAATATCTATTACATTAAATGGCCTAACAAAGTCTTTTAGTGGATAAATGTAATGTAAATATTTATTCGGATAGTATAAAGAAGGATCAGCCCTGTTCCTCTTTCCCTCTGTCTCTCTTTCACTTAAGAAGGCCAACTGTGCACGACGAAAGACGCATGTCGCTATTACTTTCCCTTATGCTCGCTTATGGGGAGCGTTACGTGAGGGGCGCTGTGACACAGTTTTCGAAGAGCCTCCTATCTTGATCCAATTGGGAATGAAATATGTAAGACGTTATCACGTCAAACATATTTTTTTTAAATTGCTTGTTGGCTGTGGTGACTAATTTTGTCAGTTACTGTTTTTCTGTTTTCTTCCGTCGATACACAATATTTGGGTTGTACAGTTGGTGGCTGTTAGACTACTTGCGGTGAGATGGCAGCACTGTCGCGAGTGTGTTACACACTCGCGAAACTCGAGACCTGCCCGTTCGAGGACGACGTATGTTTAATACAAATGATATCCGTTCGTCGCATTATGTATGTATAGCTGCCACTACAATATCTGTATCAAAGCCAAATGAAACATGGCTGATGTGATCAAATTGAATTATAAATCGCGCTCGAGTTTCATAGCGGTTCTTACTCAGGTCAGACTTCCATTCGAACGTGGTAGATTATCTGACAATCAACTAAAATGTATATGACTTCCATTTTGAATAACGATATTTGACTAAAGGACAAAGGACCGAGCAAAAGCGTTGTATTACAGATTCTGACGGAATGACATCCTGTGATAAACCTTTAAAAACTACATATGACGCCACATCTTTTCTACGGTCTTATTCGGCTGTGGTATAGGCAGTAAAGTTAAAACGTTTTATTAAATGAGTGGTTATTATTAAAAGTTTATAGTCGCTGATGTTCAATATTATATACACACACATCGTTATAAAAGGTAAACAGTTTTCATAACATCGTACCCGTTCAATGCAATATATTATATACATCGACGATCCATCAATGTACATGTGATATGTTGATATGACGATGCCTACCTAACTCCACGCAGGGCGATCGACTTTTAGCATATATCGGCGTTTTTTTTCGATGCTATGTATGCTTCCGTAGCCTAGTGAGGAGGTCGTGGGTCCGGATCCTGCGGGGAAACAACAAATTTTTATTGTTGTTTTCTAGTTGGTTAGGGAAATTTTGGCCGATCACCCAATTGTCTGAAAGGTAAGATGATCCATGCATCGAATGGGCATCTAAAAAGTCGGTCCACCCACCAACCCACATTGGAGCAGCGTGTTTAGATATGGTCCAATAACCCCCTAATGGAGAAGGCGCGCATTGCGAAAGGCCTATGTCCAGCAGTAGACTAACACAGGCTCATGATGATGATGATTATGTATCGAGTCTTTCTATCGATGGTTTTGACTTATATCGGTTACAAACATCGATTTTTTTCGTCGTCGAGTAATTTTGACGAAGTGAAAAAATATATGTAGATTATGTCTTCTTATGTGGTCAACTATAATGGTACTACAACTCTTAAATCAGAAGAAAAAATAAATACAAGTAAATCGTAAAGTAATTACATACTTATTTTAGTGTTAACAAATTTAAAAAAATATATATAAATTGATAATCGATTTTATGACAATACATCGATGCTTCCAATGATCAGTTCGATGAATCGTAATATGATCATCGAGTATTTTCGATGCAGTGATGTAAAATGAATAACCCAAATTCCTCCTAGTCTATGTGTTGCTGTCATGTATGTGTCACTGTCAGTGTTTAATTTGTGTTGCTCTCGCCAATACCATGGTAGTTTCTTGTTGTGTATTCTTTGAATTGTGAATCGATAAGAGTATCTTATAAAATTAAGCTTATTAAGAAAAATGTTGTGATATCATATGAGTAATATCTTACACATATTTCTGAGAGGAAGACTTTGGTGAAAACAGTGTTCAATTGTTTGTCACAAAAACGTATTTAATATGATATGTGATGTTTCTAAAAAACTTGGATTTAAAATGTAAAGAACTTCTTGTATTACATATATACATGTATACACAAGTCTTAGCTTCAGTTTACAAAGAGTAAAAGTGAAATCGTCGCAGCCATCTAAGCAAAATGAAAGAATCGCTCAAGGTTTTGATGATCAAGCACCTATTGGTGCGGATTCGAGGATTCATTCAAACCACCGTTGAGCTCGTCTCTCCCGTTATATTTATCGTGCTGCTATTCTCTTTCAAAGATTTCATACACCAACCAGTCTCCAAACGAATCTTGGAAGAGTCAAATGTTATTAGAACAGTAAGTTTTTGTATATTAGAAACTTAAATATGCCTAATGGATTATTATATACTAACGACTGCGGTAAAATATTTATAAAAGCGATAAATATTCAATCAGTATTTCCTTTTTTCAATAATATGTGCAGATTTTCAAATAGTTGTTCTATGGAATAACAAAAAAATGCTTATTTATTAATTGAAAACTCAAGCAACATTTACATGTTACTGATTTTCTCGGTAATAAAGAATCGTAATATTGATATATTGATCTAAATCCATATATTTGTGTAGATTTACTTAGGATATATTAAGGACCCAACAAAACTCAATTGCCATCAAACAGTTCTATTCTGTTGCTCTAATGCATTGTAACATTTTTGATGTAAATGCTAAATATTTGCTATGATGGGCAATAATTCTCTAATTTAAATACTAAATAATTGACAGACTAATTAAGTTTATATGTATAATTGTTAAACTCATTTTAGAGTGTACATGTACAATGTACATATCATATTTTTAACAAATTTTGTAATAATGCTAAAACTATCTCTCCATAAAAAATTTAACTTTTCTGGATTTGATCAAACAATTGCTTTTTAGTGTTATGAAAAAAATTGTCTGTTTTAGGAGCCAATGGCCTTGCGCTCCATCTCCGGACCGCAACTTGTGTTCTACACTCCAGATAATAATTTCACAAAGGAGCTAATGAAAGAAGTTGGCAATAAATTACGACTTGAACGCCTCAAGTATTTCCCCAGTAAGTGTTTCTATTCACATTTTCACCATATAAATGAAACAAAGCAAAATGATCATAATAAGATGTGTGAGCTATTAGTTGGAACAATTGAGTTTGTTACTTTGTTTTGCCGCATTATACAGCAGAAAGGGCCAAATGTTTGACACGGATGCAATTTAATTCCTATTTTTAATATGTAAGTCTGATCTTTTGGATAGGAATAAGGCAGAAGATAGTAAAATTCATACAACTTTAAGCAATCATTCAACTAAACACGCTTTATTGCAACATAAATTGTATTCCATTATTTGTATTACAATTTATAGCATATTTTTACTTTGTTAGCAACATGTTAAATAGGATGAATATTTTGATTTTAAATGTACTTTATTCTTAATAATTCATCATATAAAAATTAAAACTGATATTGCAGACCTTTGTTATAACTAACTATAGTGATGTTAGTCATTATACTACTGACTCTTTTATTTTACTACCTGCAGGTAATCTCCAGGTACGCGGCTACTACCCAATTGCTGATATGTCCGAGCTGAAGGGACACATTTTAACGATGGACGAGACGCAAGCTGTTGTTGTTTTTGACGTGAGTACCTAATCATCATCATGCTATGTTAGTCAACTGCTGGACATAGGCCTCCCCTGATACACACCTCCATTAGGGGATTTTTTGAACCGTATCCCACCTTGCTGGTCTATTGCGGTTTGGCGGGTGGAACGACGTTTTACATGCCCATCCGGGCATGGATCGTCTTACTTTTCGAACAATTGGGTGATTGGCCCAATTTGCCCTAACCACAACAACGATAAAACAAAGTTGTTTTCCCGCAGGATTCGAACCCATGACCTATAATAAAGCAAGGGCTAATGCCGCTAGACCACGGAGGCAGAGTACCTTATACAGAGCCAAATATGATCGTAAATTTTTTAAAATCAGCAAAACCTGACGTCATTGACGGAATAATACGTTTCGCGACGATTCAATAAAATCGTTTTAAACTAAATATTAGACATATACCAGGAGAAAATTTTATAAACATATTATCTCGTTAATAATATTTTACTAGCGGACCCGACAGACTTCGTTCCGTTAAAGTGATTTAGAATGTGGGAGTGTTTTGTTCCTACCAATTTGTAGTCGTAGAACATATTGAATATCAATTAAAAATGAGTTAAAGTTGACTGTACATTTTAATTAGAAAACTATTGTATAGGAAAAAAATTAAGAGTTTTTCCGGCAATTATCCGAATTTATAGAAAAATGTAAACCGTTTCGTAGAATACTATTTTATTCTTTCTTAAACTTTAGCCACAAAAGACTTTATGACCTAAATCCTGGTCATCTTAATTTAGCATAGATGCCGTATGGTATTGAGTCCTTAGTTTTTAAAAATATCACTCGACCAGACAATGTAGCGCTTAATATAGCAGAGATATACAACTATTACTACGTAGTGTTTATACACAAAAAATTTCGGCACTTATCGACCCGAGAGCGTACATCGTAGTCTCGTCTCGTCGCCAGCTCGTCTGGCGCCAAACCAAATGTACCCTTACATCGAAACGACGCGATTTCAGATTGCTTCCGGTTATGCAATCACGTTCATGCATTTAGCTAATATGGTCAAAATAATATTAATCTAGAATAAATATATTATAGCTACAAAGATGAAGGCATTGCTATGGGTTATATTGTGAACATGTATCATTTAGTTCCGTATCTTTTTTAACCTAGCAATTTTCCAACTTATCATAGGGTCGGCTTCTAATCCATCCAGATTTATCTAAATAACGGTTTTCAGAACACTGACCTCCGCAACCCAAAGGGTAATACTTGTCAGTAAATTTGCAGGCACTGACTTCCTGTAACGACTGCCAATGATGGTCTTGACAACCAGGAACAACTTTACATGCACATCCGACGCATGAATCATCATAATTTTCAGACAATCGGGTGATCAGTCCAATTTTCGTACCCTACCAGACAATAATGCCAACAACTATATTAGACATTTATTTAATAATTCAAACATTGTAACGTTGTTTCCTCGCGGGATACGATCTTAGGACCTCCAGATTATAAAACAAGGGCCAATACCGCTAGGCCATGGAGGCTAAAAAAAAAATCACAACATGTCTTCTGTCATTGTCAAAACATTTGATAAGCCAATTTTAAATCTTTACAATGAAAGGTCGTCACAAAACTTTGGTACGAGCCTGATATACATACACTACGGACCTGTTTGGCCTTACTGTTGGCAGTGAAAATACACACCATATATCCGATTTGATACATAAAAGTTCCTCGCATGACAACATTACTTCCTATAATGAAAGATTCATTAGGCTATTCAAAAAAACAAGCATCCCAATTTTTAAATTTAATAGCCAAGAACATGAGATGGATACGTAGGATTTTTTTTTTATAAATTGTCATGTTAAACTGTTTTGGCTGTAAAAAATAGGACGCTCTTATTGGTTTAGCGGTGCGTGGGATTCAAATGTGGCGGCCAATAAGAACGCAAAAAGTTTTAGTAACCATAGACTGTGATAAAACACAAACATAGTTATATAGATCGAAGTTATTAATAAAAATTGAGTAAGATTCGGGTCAAAGGTATGAAATTTGGATGTTGTGCGAATATTGTATCGCGTATGCGAAATACATATTTGATACGAGAACTATTTTCATCATCATAATCAACCCTATCAGTCCACTGCTGGACATAGGCCTTTTTCAATGAACGCCAAGACGGCCGATCCCCTGCTACTCGCTACCAACTTGAACCCGCTACTGCAGGGAGATCGCCATCCCACCTGGTCGGGTGTCGACCACAGTTTTCCTAAACGTGGCCTCCACTCTAGAACTATATGGGCCCATCGACCATCCGTTCTTCGGACAACGTGACCGGCCCACTGCCAATTTAACGAGCTAATTCTTTGGCCTTTAATTACTTAGCTAGTAAATATTGCAATTTAGGAGCCAATGGTCTTGCGGTCCATCTCCGGACCGCAACTATATAAGTCGATTGCTTACTTATTGACAATTCGTCAATAAAAACGCTAGATGTATTAAAATGTTTACGGTTCCGAGTCGAAATTGGGTATAAATGCAAAATTTATATATTTAATTTTTTTTGCCAAAATTTCAAAAATTGTTTGCCAAACGTAAGAGAATTTTAATTGATATGACAATACAATTGAATAAAGAAATCAGAGATCTTAATGTTGGATATCAATAAAATTAACTACTATCGCCTCCGTGGCCTAGCGGGACTTATTGGCTATTGCTTTATAAATTGGTCGGAGGTTCGAATCCCGATGGGAACTTGTTATCGTTGTTTTCTGGTTGCTTAAGAAAATATGGGCCGGTCAACTAATAGCCTGAAAAGAATGATGATCCATGTTTCAAAACCGTCTTTAGCAATCGTTATAGGATGTCGGATTCAGAGCTTATTGACAACATATTCATCCTTATAATTAATCTTCTTCATAAACATTCTAATGTAGTTTACCCTTTGGGATAGTTAGTGATGACCTCCACTCGCAAGTATGCCAGTAGCTCTGCGCAAAAACTGTGATTCAAATGAATCTGGTTGGATTATCAGCCCACCCCATGCCAATTTGGGAAAATGGCTAGGTTAAAAAAACAAAAAGTGACCTCGGTTTTTAAACTAGCAAATTTCTTGTTATTTACAAACCAAAACGGAATATTTTGTAACTGAAACAAATGACAACATAAATCACTGTCACCAGCGAAGCGCGTCCGGAAAACTATTCAATGCGGAACAATGAAACGATACGATCAAACTTTTGCGAATGCTTCAACGTGCGTATACACCACCGAGCTACGATTGTAATGTGTCGCTCGTCGAATGCTTGCTAATAATTGTATGTGATGCATGATGTGTACGCAACTTTAAGTGTATTTTTATTATTCCTTAGGCAAAGTCCGAGTGGATATCAACTGAAACTACTATTGAAGTAACACAAGTTAACTTAATTTTTGATTAATTAAAATTAATGTTGCCCAAATATATCATATTTTTATCTTGATTAGAGACCTCAGTTTTGTAATAAAATTCCTTTTATACACATAAATTTAATCGCCTAAACATGTATTTGTTTATTATGCAGTCTGAATATTTGCTATATTACTTTTTTACCTGGATATTTTATTTAATGAGGCTTACCAACATGTGTTTACAAACTTATCAGAATTTATGTGAAATTTGTTACAGTTCATGTACATATTTAAATTTAAGGAAAACAGAACATTTATTTATAACATATTTTCTTCAGAACAGAAACCAATCTAAGCAACGATACAGACGAATAAAACTTTCTATTTCTATCGGTTTTCTAATGGACATTAGTGATGGATATGGAAATCAATAACTTATGCATAAATAATGAATATACGTAGAAGGCCATAGAGTTGCAACTACCTATATGACATCGGATATTATAATTTGTGTAATTCGAATGCTGTTGGAAATTGAATCGTTTCTTCATAGTATCAAGTGTCACTTTACATTACTACCCTGATCACGTCCTGTTTATGCGAACGTCAAATTTCATAATAGTACGTCGGCCGTGTATGAAATAACAATTCTCCGAATGAACGAACTTGTATAGCGTTATGTGCCAAATCAAGCACATTTCCGGCGATAGAATACGTTTTTTTTGTGCCTATTTCTGTCGTAAATCATTCGCGAACACGCAGTACTGTGTTCTGGTTCACAGGACTGTATGGTAGTGTGCTATGTAGAGACGACACGTAGATGACAGTACTAAATAAGGCTATGGTTGCAGTTTTCATGTCTCAATGTAACAACCGTCAGAATGTATTACTTAGAAGCACTTATTTTACTCACACACATTTGTCAAGCTCAAACAGCTAGCTTGACGCTTCTATAAACAAGGGAAGTGTTAGCATCGTGTATTTTATTTTCATGGGCAGTAGTTTGCAGTACTGCTGAGTTCCGGCTTAAAGAGCGCCGCAGTTAGGTTAATCACTGAGTAAACGAGACTTAGCGCTCATTGTTTATACTAACTACAATATGTAGAGACAAAACCTGATGTCTCATGTTGCGATCTCATATATTATTAGACAAGGTAGCGACGATTCTTAGAAAGGATACGTTCGATATTAACAATATAACTCCGTGTGCAATTATCTTATCTCGTTACGAATAATTATGGTAATGAATGAGCATTGTGTGTGTAAACTTCGTGTCGCGTTACCGTGTTTTGAAACAGTCAGTTACTTGACAACTCACCTGCGTTCTATTATTGCGGAAGAAGTCTGTTGATAATGCTTTATATATAAAAGAGATTTCCACCTATATATTGACTCATCACGATATCTTTGGAACCATAAGGCGCAGCGACTTGAAATTTGGTAGGAATATTCCTTTCCGCCGAGAAGAGGAACGGATTTTACGAATTCCACCCACAAGGGGGGTTGGGGGTTGGTGGTTGCAACATCCCGCGGGGAAACAACTTTGTGATATGGTTGTTTTCTGGTTGGTTAGGACAATTTTGGCTGATTACCCAATTGTCTATCAAGTAAGATGATCCATGCGTCGGATGGGCATGTAAAAATTCGGTCCAAACCAAACCGCACTGCCACCAGCGTGGTGGGATATGGTCCAAAAACACCTTAACGGAGAAGGCGTACATTAGGGCTGATAATGATGATGACAAATAAAACAATTAACTAAAAAAGTTCGCTTAATTGAAAAACTGGAATGACACCAATAACAGTGGCAAAAGCAAGATAGATTAGAGACCATAGCCCTTTTAGAAAATGCGCTTACACGTCGTATAAACTAGAGTTGCCACGAATAGTGATTTGGCCGAATCCGGAATATTCGGCAACGCTGTCGGCCGAAGCGCCGAGCACACGGCCGCCTGACATTCGGCACAAAATGAATGGTTAGCGAGAACGTAAACAATAAAGGACACAAATCGCAACCAAGCATAGAATATATTTTCTTAATCTAATAAATTTTTTTGTGACCGTAAACTGCATTATCTTAAACTAGCGATCCGCCCGGGCTTCGCACGGGGTACAATAAAATCTATGGAAAATATTAATTTATCATCGTTTCTCTGCAATATTGTGTTTAGGATTATACATATAAAGCTTTCTCTTCAATCACTCTATCTATTAAAATAAACCGGATATAATAAAGCATCAAAATCTGTTGCGTAATTTTAAAGATTTAAACATAGAGTATACTTTTATGCTTACATTAAAATTCTTATTGTGCGTTGTGTTGTATATACTGGTTTAAAAACGTGTTGTATATAATTTGATTAAATGGATCAGAACCTGAACCTATATAATAATTAGGCAATATGGTCAGGATAAAAAATATTTAATAAGAAATGAGTGAAAATGCCATAAATTTTCCACAGACACCACTCAAGGATCTGCCGGAGCGCCTAGATTACACCATCAGGATTAAGGATGACTTTATGGTGCATATGTACAAATCGCTTGATGAAGACATGAGTCCGCATGCAAACTTCGGTAAGTGTATTACAAGACACGTCTTTACCTTTGTTAATTTATCTGTTATTTTGAGTCGGCATATTGACACTTTTGTACTATATTTTAGCCAATTTAGACTCGAAATCAATGTTAAAGTAAATAGTGGACTGACACTCGGTGATTGACATCTCATTAACAATATGAAATGGATAACGAAAGTGCGTCGCTAATGATTACTATGTTCACATTTGTGTGTTCCGAGTATAAATTGACTTAAAATCCTTATAATGACTTTATAGCTAACTATTTCGTATTAACTGCCTCCGTAGCCTAGTGGTATAGGCGTGTGCTTTAGAATCCGGAGGTCGTGGGTTCGAATCCTGCGGGGACTCAACAAATTTTCATTGTTGTTTCCTAGTTGGTTAGGGCAATTTGGGCTGATCACCCATTTGCTGAAAAGTAAGATGATCCATGCGTCGGATGGGCATGTAAAAAGTCGGTCCACCCACCAACCCGCATTGGACCAGCGTGGTGGGATACGGTCCAAAAACCCCCTAATGGATAGGGGTGTATTAGGGGAGGCCTATGTCCAGCAGTGGACTATCAAAGGCTGATGATGATTTCGTATTACGACATTCTTTTAGTGGCACTCTTCAATGATTGATCATAAACTGGAATTCTCGCTTGCTATGTTTACCTTTCCATACTTCTCCCTCTGTTCTTATTTGCTTCTTTAAGTTTTTTATGTTGCTCACGTACGTTGATTATTATTTCTTGATATTGTAATCATAAAACTATCTCGAAACATCGATTTACGCTGTCAATCTTTGCTGGCATCTAATTAGGTAATTGAATGCTGTTTGCTCTTTGTGTTCTGGAGGGCAGATGCCAGTCGCCCTGCGTATAAACTTCTTTTTTTATGGCTTACGCAGGCAGACGAGCAGTCAGGCCACCTGATGGGAAGTGGTCACCGACACCCATAGACATTAGCAATACCCGTGGTATCGCCAACGCGCTGCCTACCGTGAGACATAGGGTGTTAAGTCTTGTTTACCCAGTAAATACGCTGGCTACGGTGCCCTTCAACCGGAACGCAGCAGTGTTTCACACTACTGCTTGCGGCAGAAATAGGCACCGCGATGGTACCCACCCAGACGGTCCCCTGTTTATATACTATATACGGTATAAACTATACGGTATAAACTGTTATTAATGGTGATTTGCTGAAGTCAATAACCGCATGGAGATTTTAACGTTTTAATAGGACCACAACGTACAATATGTATCTTTTTCTTTTAATTATAGGCATCGTATACGAACCTTTCCTGCTACTTCAATGGGCGGTCGACACCAGTTATCTTCGGATGACAATGGGCTTAGATGTTAAACAGGTAAAAAAACTCAATGTAGTCTTTTAATATTTATTTTTGTTTCTAATAATTTTGTTGTGCATCTGAAGTGTGTTTAAGTTATCTTAAAAACGTATCGTATTTCCTACAGACTGGGGAAGTACCACCGCTGTGCTTATTTCTGTAGAAAAGAATTAGTAGCAACCAGGGTAATTACTACTAGGTAAACGTGACTTAACAACCCATATCTCATGGTTATTATTGGATTAGCCTTTTAAAGTTGTGTTTTTATGGGTAGGTCGTATTACTTGCCATCGAACAAAACATGCTCCTCTCGTTTCTTAGGTCATTAATAAAAACCTGCCTTCAAACAAATTTATATTATATTGTTTTGTGAATATTGTTTCTTGTCTTCCAAGAAAGTTACGATCTTTAGTCAAGTTAAAGTTCTCACAATATTTTCATTGCTATTAGAGATAAAGTGAAATTTAAATTGTTTACCCGCAGACGGTTTCCCTACAAGAGTTCCCATACGTGATGCCGAGGGATCAGAACCCAACTATTAGCCTGGTGGCAAATCTGCTGAAGTATCTTTGCTGGATCTCCCTCTTGCTGTCCTTCGTCTTCCTCGTGGCAAGACTGCTGGCCGAGCGAGTCAACGGTATTGAGGTGAGTCACTGGTCTTGAGAAGAACTATTTTTCTTTAGTAGCAAAGACTTTTACGTCAAGTTGTACTTTTGATTGCAATCTGCATAAAAGAACCTCGACCTTTATGTAAAGAAAGTGTCGTTTCACTAGTCCTCGACAATGTTTAGGTAAGAGGCTTACTGCTCTCTTTGACTCTCTCTCGCATTGAAAAAGAAGAAGATTTCCCATTCATTCTGTTTATGAAATTAAGGTGACAATCTGCCCCATTTTTTTCCCGGTATGTGTTTTAAATAAAATTGCTGACTATCATTTTGCCTTTGATAAACGGCATAGGCAACCGACGCTGTTTACCATAAATAGTTTGTAATCATGGTAAAGAATTATAGAAATATATAATTTTCTTATGCTGAATACTTGTAATTTATATTTTTTCAATACTTTCCGTATTAAACAACAACAAGAGGCTTTTAAGGCAATTTATATCGTCGATTTCAGAATAAACGTAATCGGATCTCTATTAAAATAATATGCTTACACACGATAATAAAAGCCTCATAGTAAACCAAACAAATATTATCACCAGGAGCTGATAAAGATGATGGGCGTATCCCCAAACACGCTAGCCTTCTCCCACATCCTGAACGTGGTGCCCACCGGCCTGGTGTACAGCATCGTGAACACTATCCTCATCACGTCCACCTCCAACCCCCTGGTTCCTGCCTCCAATCCCCTCATCATCGCCTTAGTCCTGGCGATGCACTTCATCAGCGTGGTCGCCATGGCCTTCGTCTGCAGCTACCTTATCACGAAAAGTAAGTAGTTTGATTTGACTTCTATGCTAATAATATGAAGGGGAAAGATTATTATGTGTGTATGTTTGTAATAAATGGACTCTGAAAATACTATGGCGATTTTGAATATTCATTCACTTTTAGAAGCTACATCCATCTTGAGTAAAATAATTATGAGTAACAGAGAGGTTACTTTTTATCCCACGAAAATCCAATTAAAAATCTAAAAATTACACGATTAGAAGCCGTAGACGGACTGCTAGTATATTATAAACTTTATAGCTTACGATAGGTCAATGTTTCCGTATATTTGCCAGTAAATGTGTTCCACAACTTATTGTAATGCTTCAAACTTCTTGCGTAGATAATTCTTTGTTTAGTTGTTATTAAACTTATATCAAATTGATCTATTATTTCAAATACCTCTGGTTTCTTTTTAAACTAGGTAAGTAACATTTAAATAATAATTTGCTCTACTATAATATCGTCATCTACAAGGCGTATTGTCCTATTGAATATCAGTAACCGTTTCGTTGCAATTTGCAGACCAGAAAAATATCCGTGTCGACTTCTTTATTTCCCTATACCTGGGCAAAAAGCCATATTAGTTTTCCTCAATTTTGTCTTTTCTTTAATACATACTTTAGATGGATTACACTACTTGGACCCTGTACAGTTCAGGTATTTTTCATGTTTCATTATTAAAAACGTTTTCCTTCCTTTCGCATATACTTTATGATTATAACCGATCCTTATTGGATTCGTTACATTTTAACTATTTCCCACAGCCCAGTACTCGGTGACGCTGGCGTCGTTTGCGTACATACTCCTGTGGCAGCCGGCGATCCTGCTCGAGAGGAGGGGAGTGCCCCAAGGGCTGATGGCGCTGTACTGCCTCCTGCCACACTCGCCTCTCATACTGTTTTGGAACGAGCTGGCGGCCGTCGAGAAGTTGGTGAGTGGTAAAACCCTGAAAAGATTGTTAGGAGTATTTGTGGATGTAGTTGCCAATTTTGTAACAACAATTTTATCATCATCGTCAGTCCACTGCTGCACATAGGCTCCTCCTAATGCACGCCACCGCTTCTTTTGCTTTTTACGTCCAACTCACATCGACCGCTTTGCGAATGTCGTCACTCCATCTTGCCGCAGAACCCACCCCGAAGTTTTCGACTCCGGAGGTTACCAGTTATGCGACTAATGTCACCGGCCACTGCCACTTGAGTTCACTAAACCGGTGGGCTATATCGGTGACTCTAGTTCTCTAATGGATCACATATATATCACCGTAGCTCGCCGAGCGACTTTAAATTTGTAGAACAGTCGAACCGTAAGTGTTCAAGTCTCGACGGTCAAGACGGACTGAACGAAGACTTTCGATTTGAGGCACTGTTGGGTAGGTGACGTAAAAAGAACTTGAGAGGTATCAATATGTGTATATTATAGGTGGTAGTTCCCCTTCTAACAGGGGGTCACCTGGGGCTGGGTATAATAAGTATCGTGTTTCGGATTACAGGGCCATACCATAGCCATCGAATTTACTCCGTAAAAGAGAAGTTACATGTCTCAAGGTAGACAGCGAGTTAGTGATAACCCTAGTATTGCCGATTCTCGAAAGGGTCGGTGACAACTTGTTTATATTCTTATTGGTGAAATGTCACTGAGATGTCATGGATTTCTTACAATATAATTACTCGGCAGTTTTTATGTTTATATATTAAATACTCATATACTTATTATTTACAGGCCAGGGCCTCGGGTTCTCCAATATGGCGATCTCTCACGCCTCACAGACGGTCTCCGTTTTGTCTTGCATCACGGCACTTGCGGTGCAAAGCGCCCTCTACTTCTTCATAGCTTGGTATTTGGCCCGTGTTAGACCCGGACCGTTTGGACGGAAGCTGCCTTGGAATTTCCTGTGTTCGGTAAACTTTGAATTTTATTTATTTTCAAGCCAAAAAAGGCCTTGAGTGTATATATACAATGCGCAATGTCAAGCTGTAATTACTAATATATTTGGTTTTAAACGTCAAACGTCTATTATTATGCGATAGCTTATATTTATACGCCATAACGTTACGTTAAACAATACATTTTGTTTTCTATAGTTCCGGATCTAGTATGCCTCTAGTACATAGGAAAAGCGTGGAACGCAAGTGCTGCCTCCTAGTGCCGCCGATCTAATATTTTTTCCTCTATTCATACTTAAGTACTCTGTATTAAGGTAAAGTTTGACTTGAGTACTTAAAATTAAAAAAAAACGCATAATCGTGATACGAAGTAGAAGTGGATAGAATTGAATAATGATATTCTGATAGCCCTACTAAGTTTGAATGCAATGAGTAATTTCTTCGTTTCAATTTTAGTCTCAATACTGGTGTGCTACCAAAGTAAGCCCCGACACGGAGATGGAACAGCTGGAGGAGGAGGTGATCGTCCAGGACCCACTCTACTTCGAGGAAGCCCCCAAGAGCCACGAGGTGGGCATCAGGGTTGCCAACGTGTCCAAAGTAAGTATTTGCTCATCATCAGGAAGCAAATCTGCTCGTATGAAAAGGACGGTGACGGAAAACCACCGATGAGAAAGTTTCGCTATTTAGTTTACACTAAAATGGCGTTTGTCATAAGCCTATCAAGGCCCGATTATAGTGCTTAATAGTTACTAAGTTCATCATCATCATTAGCCTGTGATAGTCCACTGCTGGACATAGGCCTCCCCTAATACACCATTAGAGGGTTTTGGACCGTAACCCACCACGCTGGTCCAGCGTGGGTTGGTGGGTGGACCGACTTTTTACATGCCCATCCGACGCATGGATCATCTTACTTTTCAGGCAATTGGGGTGTGATCGGCCCAAATTTCCCTAACCAACTAGGAAACAACAATGAAAATTTGTTGAGTCCCCGCAGGACACACACGCCTACACCACTAGGCTACGGGGGCAGTTGGTTACTAAGTTATTGACGTTAAATGAAAAACAACACATCTATTTCTTTTTCATTTATTTCTTTTTATTGATGATGTTAAATAAAATATATTACATTCACCTTGATTTCTTTGTTTGTACATACTTATTCTAAATCGATACGCGGTCTTAACACACACAACACATTATTCGCTACAAAGGACTTGCACATAATACACACCACCAAAAGCACTGCAGAATCTGAATTATAGAAACACTTGATTTTTATAGTAACTCGTCGTCGTAAATTATTGTTTTGTTATTTTAAGTTTTATATGCTTTCTGCGTCATCTATTTATAGCGCGATATAACGCTGAGTGGCAAACATTTTTGGTGCATAGAATGTTTTATTATGGTAATTGTTATGTGAATATTTCTTTTTATTGTCTATATGCTAAAATGTTTCCTTTATGTGCCAAATAAATGTATCTTTCTTTCTATTTGTTCGTCTTTTTGTAAATCGTTTTATAAAGTACGGTGCACTTTAAACCGGAGCTCTATATCGTTTTAAATATTGTTATTTGCACTGTAAATGAACAAAAAAACGATCTTCGTAATGTATACTATAACTCTCACTTTTTCCACAGATCTACAATAAAAACGGGGTGTTGTCGAACGTGTCCTTCGACATATACAAGGGGGAGATCACCGTGTTGCTGGGCCACAACGGCGCTGGCAAAACAACCCTGATGAACATCATCACAGGTAATGAAAGAAACGCCTTTTGCTTGTAAGTTGTTATGAAAATAAAAGTTGACCAACTTCAACAATCATCGCCCTTTGCTGAAAAACACTTTGTTCTATGCGTTTGTCAATTTAATGGCGCGAAAAATGAAAAGATTCTAGCTTGTTGAGCACTATGGTCCATTTTGTTAATAAATAAATAGAGTAAGTATTAATTTTATTTCTATTCATTTTTCTTCTATTTGGATACTTTTATGTGCTAATATTGATCAGCTGTTCTTTATTCTTTCTCCAATAAAAAAAAATTAAGTGTACGAGCGAAAGTTATACAAGACAATGTCTAACAGTGGTAGAATGATTGTAATGTGATATTCATTCGTATAGTAGGAATAAGGGTCAACTCTCTTTCTTTTTCTCTCTTTCACTTAAGCATGCAAACTACGCACGAGTAAGAGAGACGCGTGCCTCTTTACTTTCTCTTATGGTTGCTTATGGAGAGCGTTACATGAGCGGCGCTGTGACACAGTTTTCGAGAGTTCAAGATAAGAAGATAAGAAGTTGTCACGTTAAAATATGATTTGTAGGCAAAATTATTTTATTTTCTAAAGGAATGATCGGCGCGACGTCCGGCAACGTATACGTAGACGGCATGGACAGCGTGGAGCAAAGGAGCAAGGTTCAAAATCTGCTCGGTCTCTGTCCCCAGCACAACCTCTTCTTCCCCGACTTGACTGTGATGGAGCACGTCATGTTCTTCTCTATGGTTGGTGGTTTGAATATCGTTTTGTTATGCTTTTTTGTTTCCAATTAACAATTGCAAAGGATTTATTAAAGAAAATTTTAGATCAATAAAATGATAGGAAGATTTCATCATCATCATCATCATCAGCCTGTGATAGTCCACTGCTAGACATAGGCCTCCTCTAATACACCCCTATCCATTAGGTTTGACCGACCCAGCTGGTCAATGCGGTTTGGTGGACTGACTTTTACATGCCATCCGACGCATGGATCATCTTACTTTTCAGACAATTGGGTGATCAGCCCAAATCGTCCTAACCAACTAGGAAACAACAATGAAAATTTGTTCAGTCCCCGCAGGATTCGAACCCACGACCTCCGGTTTCTAAAGCACACGCCTATACTACTGGGCTACGGAGGCAGTTAGGAAGTTTTAATGTTAATAAATTCATGGAGCGAAGTTGTATAAAGAATACGTCAGTTCAGTGTTGGCTTAGCTATACCATCGTCTAATAATATGTATTATGAATAATTGAATAGAGTCATTAATAAGTTACTTTACGTTCTCGATCGCCAACCGTAAATCATTCACATCGAAGGCATTAACTTATAATAATTTACATTCATAACAATAAATGTTTATAATTGAACAAATCCATAACAATATTCAAAATAGTGATGTATAAGTTTAATGTATTGAAATTTTTAATTTTAAAAGAGAAGTTCGATGGAAAAAACAAAGTCGCTTTCACTGACCTTATATCACTATGCATACCTAAATCTTTCAAACTACGCAAATGATTTCGATGCAGTTTTTTTTAATAGATAGAGAGTTTGAAGAGGAAGGTTTATATGTATAACACATGTTTAATATTGTAGGTATATTTTCTATCACCATAGCTCCCGGGCGAAGTTGGGGCGGGTCGCTAGTATACTAATAAAGTACAATAAAATGTTGGCTTTATTATTGCTCTTCAATAAAATAGAATATAAAAATTACTCTAAATATATAAAAAGGGGCCTGAACTGTCTTTTTTTTTAATAAATAGATATGGTATATAGGTTGATTAATATAGTACTAATACAGTTCCTCCGCCACAGCTGAAAGGCGCCTCCTACAAGGAAGCCAAATCGGAATCCAGGTCGCTCCTAGAGAAGCTGGGCTTGTGGGCGAAGGCGGGCAGCAAGGCGGCGCAGCTCTCGGGCGGCATGAAGCGGAGGCTGCAGCTGGGCTGCGCCCTGGCGGGGAGGGCCTCGCTGCTCGTCCTGGACGAGCCCACCTCCGGCCTGGACGTGGAGACCAGGAGGGAGCTGTGGGACCTCTTGCTGGTAGATTGCATTACAAAATTAGATGTCATACTTTCTTGCCCCACCCTTTGCTATATGACACTGTAGCTTAACACCATATTAGATAGGAGCGTTGCTGGAGTTTCTTGCGCCACTTCTTCTCCCAGCGCCAACGCTTCAAGAAGTGGTAGTAAAATTTAGATACGAGTTCCTCTAGCTATTAACTTATCCTTAAGAATGCGTCTGAATCGGTCGAGGCGTCGGCCCCCTGGGCAGCCCTCAAATCAGCATGCTAACGGGTACCAAAAAGTGACTGCCCTAGCTGGGGCTCCACATCTGGGGGCCCTTGGTTCAGTTAAGTCACTCGGTGGGGAGAGAAGCCTGTGGCAGCGGGCCCCCCCCACGCCCGGTATTTTCTAATATGCTTATTCCACAGTGCACGAGATCCAGTCAAAAAGCGAACACTACACATGGTTCATAAAAAAGACTTCGGATCGATGACTGCCCTTGACGTGACCATGGTTCCTGTAGTGTCTGAAACGTCTAGAATTGTAAACTGAATCTAACGCGATAAAGTCCGAAGAGACATTTAGAAGTAGTTTTAATACCAAAACAGATAGAATTCACGTAAACAATGTAAGGCATGGCAACGAAGTGGCGTTTCTATTGATTGCTCCCTCAGCGAATGACATCGTAGATTGCTTTAGTCAATACGAACGTGAACAGCAATTTTATGTGTACTTCGACTCAGATCTAGGTCGTACCAATGTCAGATTACTATATGTGTAATAATACTTGAATTTAGTATAAACGCAACTATTTTTAAATTACAAGTAGCTAGAAACCGAACATTGTAATAAGTGTGTGAATTTTTTTCATACTGAACTTAAAATTTTTCGGTTTTTATAAAGTAATATAAATTATCGAATGTAACTAACGTCCTGGCAGCATTACAAATCATAATATGAAGCCATTTATTTACTCTAATATTGGTATCTATAATTTGTATGAACTTCCCTCGGTCATATGTTTTTATATTAGAATATTGCTAAGTTTACTATAAATAACTATATTCCCTTGTTTTACAGTCTCTACGTGGCGATAGAACGGTACTCATAACCACCCACTTCATGGAGGAGGCTGATGCCTTAGGTGACCGCGCGGCCGTACTGCACGGCGGCAAACTGCGGTGCCACGCCACACCAATGCACCTCAAACGAGCTCTCGGTACTATTAATACAATACAATCACGAAATTCGTACTATTATTATTGTGCGTTGAAACAATATCATCGTCATTATAATCAGCCTGTGTTAGTCCACTGCTGGACATAGGCCTCCCCTAATTGCCGCCTTCTGCATTGCTCGCTGGTCAAATGCGGGTTGGTGGGTGGACAGACTATATACATGCCCGTCAACGCATGGATCATCTCACTTTACCACGAGATCACTCACTCTGACAGTTGGGTAATCGGTCCAAATTGTACTAACCAACCAGAAAACAACGATAACACAAAGTTGTTTCACCGCGGGATTCGAACCCACGCACTCAAGTCTGTTACAGTGTAACATACTTCAAAAATTTCAAATACGTCCAGAAACAAAGTGTTCTGACTGTGCAATTGTATTTTAGTTACGCAATCGAATACTAATCAAATACAAATTAGTCAATTAGTCGTTTTTATGTTCTTGTATTGTAAAACTATAAATGATGATAATACTGGCCAATTCAACCTTGAGAATGCCAATGTCCAGCTGTGAGCTGTTAAAGGCCATTAATGATGATGACCATACCTCCACCTCCAGGCTCCGGCTACCGTCTGTCGTTCACCACCATCGGCGTGCCAAAGGAGGCCGCGATCACCTCCACCGTCAAGTCCAAGGTGCCCGACGCCTTCCTGAAGGAGGCCTCCCTGAACTCCATCTCGTACAACCTTCCCGCGAGGAGCAGCGCCAAGTTCCCTGAACTCTTCAGGACCCTGGAGTCCAAGAGGTCCGAGCTGGCCATCGACACCATCGGCGTGGGAGTAACGACTTTGGAGGAGGTGTTCTTGAAGTTAGTATAATTTTTATATTATGTAAAAAAAAGTGTGTCTTAGTGTCAAATTAGGTGTGAAGTTTTTGTTTGTCTTAAAGCGTATTTTATTTATTTTTTCAAGAGGTAATGTTTTTCCAATACGTTAATGGTAAATTCTCCTACATCATACATCATTAGCCTGTGATAGTCCACTGCTGGACATAGGCCTCCCTAATGCACCCTCCTCCAGTAGGGAGTTCTTGGACCATACCTCACCACGCTGATGATTTGTAACTATGTAACGGCTAATAGTAATATTGTTTACAGGCTGTGCAGTGACACGGACGTTACATTTGAAGATACCGTTGATGGTGAAGAACCAGTGGGTAAGTTAGCTTTTTGTTACCTAAAAATGCCGAATAAAATTCAATATAAAATAACCGTAAAACCACACTTTGAGACTTGATATTGCCACGTATTGTAAATTAAAAAAAATACAATTCAATAAATTATTAACTAACTTTAGACGATTTTTACCAGATAGAATAGATATAGAATCTAGGGTGAATCTTATCAAAATAATAATGTAGAAGGGGGCTAGGTAAAGTGCGAAGTAAATAGGTATTGTTTAATAATTAAATTAATTAAGTTATTATATCTAAATAAAATTATGTGAGTATCCGACCCACTGGAATTTTTCGAGGTAAAAATGTCATATTTCACCAGCTTTAGTCATGAATTTTGAACGTGGTCCTGTTTTAAAAGACAACAACTAGGGAATGGCCTTAGCAAGATATTTAGGGAAATAGGTGATCATAATATATCAACACATATTTTTATGTCCACGGATACCACATACAATGCGCTTATTCTTCAGTGTCCGAGACTTTAATGAAGTAAGACACAAACAAATATAAAAGGCGCCGAATCAGTATACTTCGTAGACCGCTTTTTCGTCGACTCAATATGTATATTAATTCATCATCATCAGCCTGTGGTAGTCCACTGCTGGACATAGGCCTCCCCTAATACACCCCTATCCATTAGGGGTTTGGACCGTATTCCACCACGCTGGTCCAATGATTTCTAATGACATCATCCGATGCTTGGATCATCTTATTTTTCAAACAATTGGGTGACCGGCCCAAATTGCCCTAACCAACTAGGAAACAACAATGAAAATTTGTTGAGTCCCCGCAGGAATCGAACCCACGACCTCCGGTTTCTAAAGCACACGCACATACCACTAGACTACGGAGGCAGCACAGGACGGAAGTATATATTGATTACTATATATTTGTCTACTGCCACCATAGTAAATACACATCCAATGATCAACCAATAGAGTGCCATATTTTCGGTGCCGATATAGTTTTGCACCAGACTTTACTTACGTTACTTCCTTTTTTTTACTCTATAATTATCTTACCCCTTGAAGCATACCATGTTTAAAAACATTATAAAAATGTTAATTACTTTGTACACTTTTCAGAACCGATTCACGAGAGTTAACGGGTTATCGCCTGTACTTGAGGCAGTTTTTCGTATTGATGTACAGACAAGCCATGTACATAAAGTCTATAAAGTGGGCATTCATAATCTTGGTATGTATAAAACTTCTAACTATGTATATAACTGCCTCCGTAGCCTAGTGGTTAAGGCGTGTGCTTTAGAAACCGCAGGTCGTGGGTTCGAATCCTGTTGGGACTCAACAAATTTTCAATGTTGTTTTCTAGTTGGTTAGGGCAATTTGGGCCGATCACCCAATTGTCTGAAAAGTAAGATGTTCGATGCATCGGATGGGAATGTAAAAAGTCGGTCCACCCACCAACCCGCATTGGACCAGCGTGGTGATATACGGTCTAAAAACCCCCTAATGGAGAAGGGAAGGCCTATGTCCAGCAGTGAACTAACACAGGCTGATGATGATTATGGAAACTATTAATTTGTCCGTGATACGTAAAGTCAAATATATTTTACTCCAACGTGGGCTTGGGCTGTTTTGTAAGACGATTTGTTGACTTGTACTTTTTCTTTCTATTTATATTTTGTATTCATGATCAAGTTACAAAATCATTATATAGAGCTAATCATATCGATTTTTTCGAAAAATCGCAAACAAATCCATTAAAATCTACTTAATTTAATAACGTGTAGTAATCGTGTAAATAAACGAATATTTATTAAGAATTGATGTCTTAAATACAACAACAAAAGTAGCGTCGGAATTCCATAACGCATTTGGCAATCGGAGGTCGTGGCTTCGAAACCCGCGTAGATCCGATCTCTAAAGCGTCCCGTCTCATCGGCCCCTGTGCACCCGTGTCAGCGCCAACACTTGTTCACTATATTATCTCATGCGTAATCTCTCTCTAAAATAGATTGATTATTATGTTCTACATTGACTTGCCCGATTATAATCCTTTATTGTTATTAATGCTATATTGTGAAGTGATAACGTCTTATAAATGGGTTAAAGACAGGAGCCACTTTCGTGTACTGTGTCACCGCACCGCTCACGTAACGCTCTACATAAGCAACCATAAGTTAAAGTAAGAGGCACGCGTCTCTCTTACTCGTGCGCCTGCTTAAGTCAAAGAGAAAGAGGGTTGATCTTTTTCCTTACTTCTCACTATACGAAGGAATATTCACGTTACAGTCATTCCACCAGTAAAAGACGTTGTCACGTATAACTTTCGCCCTTCTACCGATTTTACAGGCAACCAATTTTTTTTTCTAGGAAATTCTGCTGCCGCTTCTGTTAATAATCACATTGACTCGATACAGCGGAGACCAATCGGACCCCCCGCCTCAGATCAACGGCACGGCCTTAATGGATTTGAACCTGTACTCGGACATGCCCGACAAACGTGTTCTGATGAACACAAACGACACCTACGACGTTCTGAAGCACCTCTTGTCCAAATATGACGTTGTGCCCCAGAAGAGCGCTGATGTAGTGCAATGTAAGTAAATGTGTTGAACTACATGTTGCGCGCGACATCGTCTGCGTATATAAATAGACAACCTCTTTTTTATCTATAAGATAGTAGAATGAGTTAGTACTAGTTGCATTAGCTATCCTGTAGTGAAAGTTCCATCAGAATCGTACCAGGAATTCCGGAGATAAGCCAGAACCAACAGACAGACGAACAGACAAATTTAGAAAAATGATGTTTGGTTATATGTATCTGTTACATATCACTTTTTGCATTTAATACGCATGTTTGAATGTTACAAGCAGACAGTATAATTTTATTTATTTGTATAGATATGTATTTTTTAAGTACTATTTTAGCTCTTTGTCTATTCGTGTTAATGAGTTTAATTAATAAAATTAAGTGTAATTAATAAAATGACGAAATCGATGTGAACGATGAATCCATAGCAACGAAGTGGCTCTATTTATAGCTCTATTATATATAGCCAGTCTCTAAATTATTTTGACATGGAGTTTTTGCTAATAAATGCACGCAAACATGCGATACTTAAACGCAATTAATATAGGAGACAATTAATATTTAAATCGCCAATTCTAGTTATTTTTATATTATGCATTTGACATTTTGATTAATGTTTAATAAATATTTGAACATATTTTTTATTTTCAGCCCTTGTCGACTACGGGGAGAAAGATGTCATCGAATACAACAAGTACTTGATTGGGCTCGAATTGAATGATACAAAAGCTAAGGTGAGAAAAGGCTATTATTTGCAAGTTTGGAAGGCAATACCAGTGGTATTATCAACGCGCTGCCTACCTCAAGACGTAGGTGATCAGTCTCGTTTACCCAGTAAATACGCTATCTACGTTGCCCTTCACACCGGAGCACGAAAGTGTTTTCACGCTATTGCTTTCCAGTTGTTTCGGCGTTTCTATGAGTTTTATTGTGTATTTCTTATATGATTGCGAAAAAAACAAAATCAACAAACGAATTAAAAGGTATATGAAAAATTATCGCGTTTATTAATTACTATACGATTATTTTAAAAATTATACTCGGTACATAAATGACGTGTTAATTAATATGCTTATTATTATTTTCGCGTAAGCATAAGAAAGTGTTATATGGAAAAAAATATTTTTATAAACTTACAAGCTACAAGCAGTTCGTCAACCATGTAAATTATGGGCAAATTTAAAATAAAAACTTCTCCATGTAAGTGAATTTAGCCAAGACTTTTTAGGCTTTGGGCTTTTGCGGCTTTATTCGATACCGTCCTGACTATCGTTTAGGTCATTATTTGTCGCTGACAGACCAAGTGCAAAACTTAATGAGCTTACTTATTACTTAACTAGCCGTTGTCCGTGACTTCCTCTGCGTGGTAATTTATTAAAATAAGTTTTCCCAAAAAAATAGAAGCCCTCTCCCAGATACATCAGCTAACTTTCAGTAAAGTCACGTCGAAATCGTATAAATATTCCAGATATAAGCCAGAACAAACAGACAGACAAAAATTTTTAAAAAAATATATTATAATAAAGTAATTTAAAACGGTTATTTTGAAGTTACAAACACACTGCAATTTTATTTGTTTGTGTAGATTAACATTAAACACACAGGTATTATATCACGGTATAACTGCCTCCGTAGCCTAGTGGTGTGGGCTTGTGCTTTAGAAACCGGAAGATTTGGGTTCGAATCCTGAGGGAATTACTTTTCTTAGTCGGTTAGGGCAAATTGGGCCGATCACCCAATTGTCTGAAAAGTAACATGATCCATGCGTCGAATGGGCATGTAAAAAGTCGGTCCATCCGCCAACCCGCATTGCACTAAAGGAGAAGGTGCATAAGGGGAGGCCTATTTCGAGCTGTGAACTAACACGGGCTGATTATGATGATGATGATGTCACAGGTATTATACACGACGCGGTTCCGCCACGCGGCACCGGTCGCTCTGAACCTGCTCACCAACCTGCTGTCGCTCCGTGCCAAGGGCGCCTCCCCTAAAGCCCCCACCCTCAGGGTCTACAACCAGCCCCTGGACTCGGTCAGGCGGGTCCCGGTCATGGATAGCCTGAAGCATCCAAAGTCCATGCCTCCGCCTTCTTCTATGCAGATGTTCGTAGCTTACGGTGAGTGGACTGCTGTTGTTGCATACATATCTAGTGTGACCATACGATCTTTGTTGCTAAAATTATTTGTGTAATATAAAATTGTATAAGCAATTCTGTGTTTATAAATATGTTTCTTATTTAATAAAAATAGAAAAAACTCGGATTTTTATCCGAATACAATGATACCCTAATTGTCAATGAACGATCGCATTAAATGAGTGACATTTCATATCCATTAATATAGAAATTTATTGTTTAGTGTCGAATATATCATAATAAATAATAATGCTTTAGCAGACCTCAGTAAATCCGAACTTTTCCGATGAATTACAAAAATCTTTTCCCACTATATTTATAATGTAGCCTCATTTAGTGGTTTAATCGGACCAACGGCTGGTCATGGCTCTTGAGCTTCCATTTAGGCTTTTTGACATCCCACCGACGATGGATCAATCGTTGTAGACATTTTTTCAAAAATTGTGTGATCGTCCATAATTGTCTTTATCAACCAAAAAACAACAATAGCACAAAGCTGTTGCCCGAGGGATTCGAACCTACGACCTCCGGTTTACAAAGGACGGGCCAATACCGCCAGACCACGGAGACGGTCAAACAAGACAACGTGCTGTTTAGCAAGTTTAAATATGATCGCTTTAAGTGTTAATTGATTATTAAAAAAATACATCAGATTGAGACAAAATTGGCGGATTGTATTGAACAAATCAGAAAAGACTGGTGCTGCATAGCTAAAAAACCAAAATAACTTAAATTTCGTTTTGCTAATTGAAATTTCCCACTTCCACCGTGAAATGTGTACGAACGGTTTAATTACATTTAACTATATTATAGATGTAGTGAGAAATGGATGGAAAAATTCGGATCTTTATCGGAATACGATGAGACCCGACCCGTCAATGAATGATTGTATTAAATGAGTGTCTTCTCTCATCTATTAATAATGAACTTTATTATTCACTATCTAAGTGAATAAAGAAATTGTATAATATAGAGATGTATAGATGCTGAAGCTTTAGAGAGCGCGATAAGTTCTAACTTTTATGGAAGATAATCTTTTTTCACTATATCAATATCACGTTTATGTAGATTTTCACTCCTGACATTTCGAACACTACAGCGGCCATGAAATAAACGCGACAAAAATCCGTTAAATGTGCATTTCATTCAATAAATAGTGATAGCGTAAATAAAGGAATCAAGTATGGGTATTTCGTTACAGTATTGCTATCGTTGAGCTTGCACAACGTGTCGCTGCCTTGCCGCGAGCGTCGCTCCGGGGCGCGGCACCTCCACCTCCTGGCCGGTTGTCCCTCGCTGGTGCACTGGTCCGCCACGCTCGCCACGCACCTGCTGGTCACCGTGCTCACCTTCGTCGTACCGGTCATCGTCACGGCTGCTGTGCTGGAGCAGCAGGCGACCTTCTCGCAACCGGATTTCTTGGGTGAGACGCTACTTGTTGCAGGATTGTAAAAGCTCTGGTGGGGTTGCAGAAGAGTACAAGAACGTTCCCGTGACCCCATCTCTAAGGCGCCAGAAAAAATAACTTAGTGGTTTTAGTCGTTGAGAGTCCGATATAACTTGTCCTTACTCCCTCCCATGAGGGCGGGTTGCGTAAGCATATCCCCACATAAAAAAAGGATAATTAAATCCCTCAAAGGCCAGGGCGTGCTGGGTCAATGGAGATTGTCTACATGTACGGATTAACCCAAAAGGGAACTTAAAAATAGAAGAAGCCTTTACGGCCGGTAACCGGATGTATTTGTTACCTATATTTTGCGGCGGGGTCTGAGTAAAATTGTTGTTTCCAACGTCAAACAAAGGTCTAATTTCAACATTGTAGTAATTGTGTGGCTCAGTTAATACTAACCCACTCTATATAAGCCCCAAACTGTGCTTTGCTACCGAACAGTGGCGAACCCTTGGCCACTATACATCGCGGCAAATGCGATGTATAGTGGCAAGGGTATCTGTCTTCCTTGCGGGCCTGAACATCAAGAAAGAGACAGTCAATGGCTGTAAAGCCTGATTGGTACGAACCTTAAGAAAGACGAGTAGAGTGAAGTAGTAAGTAAAGAACATTCGTTTCGCTACAGGCTTTTCCTTGGGTATTGAGCTAAGGGACGACTCAATTTATAACCGCTCAACGTTCAACAACGTCGTTGCCAATGTTACCATTTTACGTGCATAAAAATATGCACCTTACCTTCTACTACAAGAAACACCTTTATATTGATTTACATAACAAATTCATTTGACCACTACACAAAACGATCTGTAATGCTTAACAAACTTGTATCACATCACACACATCATCAGCCTGTGTTGGTCCACTGCTGGACATAGGCCTTAAAGTTATATATATTTTTATATTTCAGGTGCCTTTTTCGTCATTCTGGTCCTGAGCAGCCTGGCATTTTTGACACTCATCTACCTAGTCAGCTTTTGTTTCGACGAGAAAGGCGCGGTGCTGTTCTGGTTGGATTTATTATTTTATTCGGTAAGTCGTTTTGTGTCCATATCAAATATATTTATTCAATATAGAAGTTTGGTCTTGCTTAGTGATTGTCAAACAGACCTGAGAAGAACCAGCAAAAAAAAAATAACTGGAACAGTTCTTTGTTATATTTTATTGAAAAAATTAAGCGATTTCTTTACCAGAGTAACCATTTTATTACCAGAATGTATACTTGACACACAAAAGTTCCTTGACAACTTTTTTAAAGTTAGTAATCATTAAATTTTTAAACGTCCCTTAAAGAATTACATACCCTTTGCAGTCAAGTTACTGGAGGAATTTCTGATTTATTGCTTCTTCACTTCTACATTATAACGGTGCTACCATCCTACATCAAAACTGAATTAAACCCGAAGTTGATATAAAAGTTGTAACCCATGGCAAAGAAGGGACGCCGGTCGTTCTTTTTTGTTTTTTCAATCGTCACAGATATGTTAATGGGTGATCATCATAATCATCATCAGCCTGTGATAGTGCACTGCTGGACATAGGCCTCCCCTAATGCACCCCTATCAATTAGGGGGTTTTAGGTGATACATACGACCAACAGCACCACCACACGTACGATGTTCTTTCGCTGCTATGGGCTACTTTATCCTTATCAACTTCGGGTGTAATCTAGGTCTTTTTTTAATAGTCTACACTAAAAAGGGTGGGCAAGACTTATAACCTAATAATATGCAACGCGCCCTGCCTATTAAAATTGCCAAATCGCAAATCATTAGTCTGTCATTACACTTCCCTAGACGGTCCCCTGTAGAAAGAAGATCAAATACCTTCAAAATGGCGCACACATCACCAAACAGCCCTTCGCTTGCAGGAATCCTCACCCCCGGCATCCAGACCTTGCAGGAGACCTTCCAAGGGGACCAGGCGAGGAGCAGCCTAGCCCACTTGGTGAGCAAGCTGTGCGACCTGCTGGCTACGCCCCATACCCTGGTGCTGGCTGCGGGGAAGGCGGTGAACGTGGCGCGTCTCAACGCGTACTGCACCCTCAACAGAGACAAGTGCCCCAACCTCCTCGTTTCTGAGAGCGGCTTCGACGCTGAAGCCTGCTGTGGTAAATATAGCGAGAGATTCATTAAACAACTTGTATTTTTACTTGGTCTTTTATTGTTATTCTATGGAATTTGTCAGAAATTTTACTTAGCCCGAATGTTTTTCCTAGCTTTTATCTTACATCTGTAACTTATCGGTGTTTAGTGTGTTAAGAAATGAGTTTAGTGATCGGATATTATCCTAATTTAATATTTTAATGTTGACTGAAACTTGTAAGTTTGCTAATTTACAGCCTTAATTGACGTTTAATTTGTCTATTAAAACTTTATGTATACAAATAAATGGTACAAAGTCGGACTTAACTGACAAAGGCATTGCCTGCCAGTCAACCTTTGTATTGATAAAAGAACATAAAGTAGGCGTACAATTTTGCAAAATTTGTAGACATTTAAGTTAGTAATAAGCAAAGTCAATAAATTTAATGAGACCTCTTTTTTATACTGTAACATTATCTGACTATACGGAATAATAACGTAAAAATTCTTTTAAAAATTGACAATCAATTAATTATCGTATACCGGTACTGGCAAAAGTAATACTTGACAACGTGTTTTGGTGGTAGAATGATTGCAATGTGAACGTTCATTCGTATAGTAGGAAGAAGGATCAACTCTCTTTCTCTCTCTCTGTGTCTCTTTCACTTAAGCAGGTCAACTGCCTACGAGTAAGCGAGACGCGTGCCTCTCACTCTCTCTTATGGTGCATATGGAGAGCGCTACGTTAGCGGCGCTATGACACAGTGCACGAGAGTGCCTCCGTATCTTGAACCAATTTATAAGACGTTGTCACGGCTGTGTAGTTTTAGAATGGACAAATACTTTCGCTTATTCGAATATTTTCTGACATGGATACACGGATATTGTTGGCAGTTTTGAAAACCAGCCCGAGATGTTACTTCTGCTTCGACTCCTACTCTCCTGGCGAATCGATGATGTACCTGATATTGCAGTTTGTCCTATACTCGGTAAGAAAACTTTTGATATTAAATTTACATAACGAAACAAACAGATCTAAACATATACACATTGACCGTAAGAACAAACTGCACTGCCCTGAGACACAACGATGTTTGCACACAACTACCGACATACGTATTAGGCTGTTGAATAGTGTTACGCTTTTGATAGACTTCGTAGTTTTACGATTTCTCTTATAAAAATCTTGTTGAACAAACTCGGGCAATCGGGTGATCAGCCCGCATTACCCTAACCAAGCAGGAAACAAAATTGAAAAGTTGTTGAGTCCCTGCAGGATTCGAGCCCACGCCCCCGGTTTCTAAAGCGCCAACCCATACCACTTACCTACGGAGGCAGATAATGATTTAATAATCATCATCGGCCTGTTATAGTCCACTGCTGGACATAGGCCTCCCCTAATACACCTCTATCCATAAGGGGGTCTAGGACCGTATCCCACCACGCTGGTCCAATGCGGGTTGATGAGTGATGATTTTTTTATATAATTTTGTTGCGAATATTTTCTTTTCAGACTTTAGTGCTATTGACGCAGAACGGCGTGTTCAAACGCCTAAGCCAGAGGGTCACCAGCAGGAACTACGTCCCCGCGAACGCCCCCAATGTCTCGGAGATGGTGCGAGCCGAAAACACCTATGTCAACAAGGCAATAACGTTGCGTAAGATTAATTCACTATTATCTATGTATATGTAAGAGATTCACTTTATATTGACTCATCACGATATCTCTGAACCATAAGGTCGCGACTTGAAATTTGGTAGAATATTCCTTTCGCCTAGTAGAGGTCAGCTAAAACGGATTTGACAATTCTACCCACGAGGTTGGGTTGTTAGTAATATTGATTATTCTCATAATTTGCTTATAGAATACTAGCGACCGCCTCTGAACGGAGCTATGCTGATAAAATATCCTTTAGTATTAAGCATTTAACAAAACTTATGGGCATGTAGAAAGTCGGTCCACCACCAACCGATTGGACCAGGTGGTGGATACGATCAAAATCTAATGGATGGAGGTGTATATAGGGAGGACTATGTCCACAGTGACTATCGACAGGCTGATGATGATGTTTTATACAACATATAAACTTTCCTTTTCAATCACTTTATCTATTAAAAAAACCGCATGGATTCCGTTTCGTAGAATAAGATGAAGAAGCGTTTAAGCATACATAGGGACATAAGGACAGAAAGCGACTTTGTTTAATACTATTTAGTGATAGTGTAAGGTTGGTTCTAGGTTAGTTCGAGGAACCTTAGTGTCACTAATAGACCCCTAAGTACTTTACTGTGTAGGTCCTGTTTACAGGAGACCGTCTGGTGTACACCGCGGTGCCTATTTCTGCCGCGAAGCAGTGTGAAAACCGCTGCGTTCCGTTGAAGCACGTAGCATATTACTGGGTAAACAAGACTTAAACCCTAGTCACAGGTAGGACAGCGGTCGACGATACCACTGGTATTGTCAACGTCATGGGTGTCGGTGACCACTTCCCATCAGGTGGCCCGACTGCTCAGTCTGTCCTAGTAGCCTAAAGTGGCCTAGTGGTACTTACCTTCTTTTACAAAGTCCAGGTCGTGGGTTTGAATTCAGCAGGGAGACAATTTAGCGATTTTGTTCTTTGTTTGTTGGTTCATGAATCAAAGTCGGTCTGTCAATGTCATAATGTATTTATTTAACATGATAGAGTTACATTCTCCTATTGTCATTTAGTCTAGCACCGGATCGTAAACGGAAACCTCTGACCTGAGAAGAACCGGAGTAAAAAATTTTGCGGGATTTTATTTCCTTTTATCAATAAATACTTTACTAAATAAATAAAAAACACATTACAATACATTTTGCTCAGACGGAAACAGTCTGAATTTTCTTATGTATTATATAAACTCCGCAGCACCCGACCAAATCCAGGAGGCGATGCTCGTCGAGGACCTGCACAAGAACTACGTGAACATCTGCAAGAAGTCGTGTAACGCGGTCAAAGGCGTCAGTTTCTCCGTTAAAAAGGGTGAGGACAACATATTTGTAATGATTCAATTAAAATGCAAATGTCTTATACATCATAAAAGTTTTAAGCTTGCTTATTGATTGCCAAATACGCTACCACTGACGCTAAGCTGCGTTTCAGAATAGACCAGGCGTCCTATCTGACCTGAGATGTACTGAAGAAAAAAACTAAGCGGGCAGTTCATTTTATCTCTTAAAATAACCGAATTAACTGATTTTTTGCCAATTTATAATATATAGTTACTTTCATGGTATAAAAGATATTAAAATTAAAATGGTCTGCATATTGAATAGTTATTTTAATATTACTATGGCGTTTATTCTTAATATAATGATTGAAAAGTTATCTTATAATTTAGTTTTTTATTAATAATTTAGTTAAAATTTATGTTTCTCATTATATATAGCTTTTTATTCGTTTTTAAATGCTAATAAACCTTTGTAAAATTTTGCTGGACCAAATTATACATCCATTTTAATTTTTAAATCGCCTAACATTTCACATTTATTTTTATGATTTTTGTCAATTCATAGCATATGTATAGAACGCTTTAGTTCTATCGCTAAGTAGACCGCCTATGTGACCTAGTGGCACTACGTAACGTTCTTTTACAAAACACGAGGTCGTGGGTTTGAATTCAGCAGGGAAACAATTTAGCGGTTGCGTTGTTTGTTAGTTGGTTCATAAATCAAAGTTGGTCTGTCAATGTCATAATGTGTTTAAATTAGATAACTCAACCAAACGGTTGCCTAATTTAATTAATTAAAGTTATCTAATTTTACCTACTAGTAGTATTACTAAACAGATAAATATATTTGCGATATTTTATAGGCGAATGTTTCGGCCTGCTCGGCGTGAACGGTGCTGGTAAATCGACCACCTTCAAGATGATCACCGCCGAGAGCTACCCCACGAGGGGTACCCTCTTCGCCGACGGTCACCACGCCGACAAGGAGAGGACTAAGGTAAATTTACTTTTATTCTACTGTCCTTGTAACCGGGGGAATTCAAATATCTTTATTCAACATGGGAGCGATACATACACTTATTGATTGTTAAAAATCTAAGGAAACGGAAAGGACGCCTCTGACCTAAGAAAAACCGGCCGTCTTCTTGTCTAATATAATTTAAACAATTAATAAACAAATTAAAACATAAAATTATGATATTATCGTTTTTACGATTTTTACGAAAGGTCTCTCTTTTGAGAGACCTTAACTATATAAACTTATATTCTACTGTTCTATTCATTGGAAAAGAACTAAAGAAAAATAATAATTCTTGTTTCGTAAAAATTTTTCACATAACGTAGGTTTATATATAATATGTTAAACGTCGAAATGTATTGTATTCTCGCATAATTTTACATGTGGATTCTCAACACTAGCCTTAGCGCGTAATTATTTGTTATCTGCTCATTATTAGGAGAAACATTAGCATAAGTTTGTGTTTTGTTATGTTACTTCAATTTCTTCTTTGAAAGCAACATATGTCTGTACATTAATCAAATTAAGATGTTACTTTGTGCCTTTTAGTACATGCACTCCTTGAGCTACTGCCCCCAATTCTCCGGCCTCGACGACTTTCTAACGGGCTACGACAATTTGCTCGTACTGTTAACCCTCCGTGGCTTAAACCGTGACGACGTCGAACATGAAATCAAGGCGTGGATCGAAACTGTTGGTAAGTGAATTTTTTTGTGTAACATGATTTGTAGAAAGTATTGTAATTAGTGTCCGACCGAACTTTCGGTTTCGGTTTCAGTTTCGGCCGAGTTTCGCCAAAAATCAAGTTTTTGCAGCTTTCGGTTTCGGCCAAATATTGGCTGAAGCATCTTTGCTAACTCGAAACTGTTTCAGAAGGTTTTCAACTTTCAAAATAGTAGCGAAAGTTAAACGTATCAGTTGCTCAATCGAGTTTAGATCATCGATTTAGTTGACAAACATTCAAGTTTGACCAAAAGAAATTGATGATTCTTCTAGAAAGACGAGGAGGGCAAATAGTAGTAAGAGAAAAATATGACCCTTGTAACAAAAATAAATACAAATAATACTGAAAGTGTGCTCGATATGTATGTTTAATAAAAATCTTCTATCTCTATTTTTCTGAATGTAGAATTTCTGCTTCTAATGTGGGCAAATGCTTCTCGAAAAAGAACCCAAGTAACCTGATCATAAAACCACTGTTATAAAAGTTAACAACGCAAGAGATTTCACGCAGGCTCAAACGGCACATGGAAGGCGCTGCTGTTATAATCAATTGTGCTAAGGGCCTTATTTCGAGTAGGGAGAACGACCGAAAGACGCAAATGGTTGCAGACGTCCATCGAACGGAGTAATGAACAGAAACATTAAGAATACTGCTGCCTATTCGAAAAACTGTTTTAGCGATTAAAGAATTACCATCTGATACCTAATCCACGAAACGAGCTTTAATGTGGAGGTATCCAACGCGTATTGACCAAATTTTGAATATGAAAAAGTCTCAAGCAAGATGGGTGCAGAATCGAATACAAAATCGACTTCGAAATATCGTCGGACAAGTTTTAAAAGATTCAAAAACTTTAAATCTAGTTTTGACAAGTGGTTATGCCGGCTGATAAGATATGCCTCAATATTTTGGACTCAGAGTATTGTTGTTTGATTACCTGGAGCATGAAACCATCATTACAGATTATGCAGCTTTAATACCGAGTTAAGAAATGCCGTCAATGATAAAGGAGGCAAACTTTGAACGGGCTAGCTGTTTCATATTGACAACGTACCGGCGCATAGGTTGGCATTAGCGATGGCCACCGTTCAGGATGCTAGCGTACAATTGGTTGAGCATCTCCTATTCACCAGATCTGGCGCCTAGCTATTTTTCATCTTCTCTCCAAATTGATACAATACTTAGAGGAAACATATTTTAAAACTATATATAACAAGTAAACGATGCCGTGGTGACCTTTTGCAGGACCAAGACAATCTTATTTTAAAGGAATTGAAGCATTGGAAACTTGGAACGCTGGACTTGGTGTGTGGTGGATCCGAATCACCTACACACAATCACGTTCCTTCGTTCTATCATATTCATAGTTATTATATTCTATGTCATTTTACTTTTTGATCCCGCCTCGGAACAACAAATACAAACCAAAGTATTAATTAGTAAGATTTCAATAAATACCAATACTTCGTCTTTAATGCAACAGTCACAATTATAAATTTATTTATTAATAGCTCATATTGCTATAAGAAATTTATTTAAAATAAAATTAATATATTTTAATATTTTGTTACATAAAAATATTATTAGCAACTGAAATAAACGATAACCACACTATATTACATGACTAAAATAAAGCAAAATAATAGACATAAAAGCTCCATATTTTAGTATTTTAAGAATTTTATACTTGATCACGTGAGTTTCGGTTTCGGTTTCGGTTTCGCTGAAACTGAAGCCACGCCAACTTTCGGTTTCGGTTTCGGTTTCGCCGGAAAATAGTTTCGGTCGGACTCTAATTGTAATTTTATAATAATTATATTATGAAAATATATGTAATTTTTTATGCAATCTTATTGTTTCGTTGCTTTATTCGTCATTGTTATGGACTATGCGGGGTTCGTCTTACGTTGCTTTTGTAATGAGCAGGGCGTATTACTTACTATCAGGTGAATGCCTTGCTTGTCGTTGCTCATTTGGTGATGATAATGTGATTACAATGATGATGTTTGCGGTGAAAATTATGGTGCCATATCCTCCCTAGGTCTTGAGGAGCTATAGCATTAGTCTGTGCTAGGCGTGCTATTGATGATGATGTTGAATAGTTGAAGATGATGACCACTCTTCCAGGTTTAAGGTATTACCAGCGCCCCCTGTTTTCGTTCACAGCGGTTGCCTATATGAATGTTAATGACGAAAATAATGTCATCGATGATGATAAGCACTCCCGCCGGCCTCGAGCAGCACCAGCGCCGGCCTTTTTCCGTTCACAGCGGTAGCATTTCGCGTCGTCTGTATAAACGTTAATGACGATGATGATGAGCATCCCTGCAGGCCTCTAGTAGCGCCAGCGCCGCCCCTTTTCCGTCCGCCGGCTAATGTTGATGGGCATCCTTGGGTCTCGAGCAGCAGCAGCGTCGGCCCGTGTCGGGCTACAGCGGCGGCATGTCGCGGCGCTGGCGGCGGGCGCGGCGCTGGGCTGCGCGGCGTCCGTGGCGCTGCTGGACGAGCCCACGGCGGGCGTGGACGTGCTCAATAATAAGATGTTATTCGTCAGTGTCGTAGTCTGCCAGAAAAATGCAATTTTAAGTACGTTTGATCAAGCACTGAACAATACTTGTTCGAAAGAATGACACAGCAGCAGTTTTCGCAGTCGTAGTTTAAGGATATTTCTAAGATTAATAATAACATTTGCTGTCTTTATAACAATGTATTAGTTAATAATAACTCAAGTATGCTTTGTATGAACTATTATACTTTTCTTTTGTATTGTTTGTTATTTTAAGTTATAGTTATTTTTTTTGTATTTTAATTGTAGTATTTCTGTTCTTGCTTTCATCTTTTCATAATGTTAAAGAAATTAAGATTTTGACATTCGATCGTGGAGCGATAATCTTTTAACGCTTGAACAAAATATAACTCTAAAAGTGTTAGAGTTAACACAACCAATTATCTTTAAAATCTTGTCGGATACCCCATATCATTTAAGTTATCTTTGTTTGAACTCCGAAACAACCACTGTTTATACATTGTTCCAGAAATAGTTATATACGTGACATGTATAGTGCTAAACATTAGGTGTATTTTTAATAGTTTAAACAGCATCTTTTGATTACGTACTGCTATCAAATATTCGTTTCATTTATTTGTTCATATTATTTCACGTCTAACAGTACTAATAACGATATTATTTACACGAAATCTACAAATCGTACCATGGACTTTTCAAATTTTTCTTGTAATAAAAATTATAGTAAAAAGGGAACGGACTTTCACAATTTACGCATACATATTTACTTTGATATATACAAATGTATGTATAGAATTGACATTAAAATTGCATTGTGAATGGACATCACAAAATAATACGAACTCTAAAATCGGCTTTTATACATATACACCAATTTTCTTAGTATATTATTAATTCTTGTTATTACAAACATAAAGTATCGCCGTATCTCGCCAATGTCTAACAATCTAGAATATAATTATAGCCTTGATAGAATATGTAATTATAGTCTAAACCCAATTAATGAGTGAAACAATTTTATCTATCTTTTACCAAAACTGTCGTGGATTAAGAACGAAACTAAACGTTCTATACATGAACATACTTTCTAATAATTACGATATTATTGTGCTTACTGAAACTTGCTGCAAGGAAACATATCTAATAGTGAATTCATAGACTCGAGATATAGCGTGTTTAGGTGTGACCGGGATTGTTCTAGTAGCGGTAAAAGTGACGGAGGGGGTGTGCTCATTGCGGTGAGACATGAACTGCATGCTTTGCCGTGCCATCTTACTGGGCTTGCACCACGTGTCATGCATCGAACAGACCTTCGTAGAGTTGCGTTCGCGAAACTATTGCTGCATAATAGGGCTTGTACATTCCACCTCATGTAAACTCGGAAACTTACTTAGCTCATTTTGACGCACTAACTGAACTGCTACAAGTAAGACATGCAGACAATTTTATTATAATAGGAGATTACAATTTACCGACTCTGCAGTGGCAAGATTGTTTTGCACATTTGAAACCAATTCTATATCCTGATACCTCACAATCGAATAAACACCTAATTAATTTTATTTCATATCATAACTGCTTTCAAATTAATAAATTCCGAAACATAAAAGACACAATACTAGATTTAATTATTACAGATATTAAAGACAACTGTACGTCTACAGGAGCAATGCCTTTAGTTCCACCGGATGCTTATCATCCGCCATTACTTACTCTATTGCCGCTTAATAAACTAACATACAAGCCACTAGATTTTAAATCTTTAACTCGTTTTAATTTTAGTAAAGCTGATTACTCCTTAATTAATACTGACATTGTAAATATCGATTGGGGTAATATTTTTTCAGATAAAAGTGCAGAAGAGGCTGTCACTGAGTTTTATGAAAATCTGTATTCGATTATAAAAAAACATGTCCCACGGATTCGTAATAAATCTTTAAAATATCCTGTCTGGTTTACGGCGGCTTTGGTTAAAATTTTTAAGAAGAAAAATAAATCGGGTAAAATGGAAAAATACCAGAATATTTCGGACATGAGAGCTACTCAGTATTTAGAACTCGTTTTCGGAATGAGTCGCTTATGCTATAAATCTTATATCACCAAGGTTGAAGATAGTATACACTTCAATATAAAGTTTTTCTGGGCTTATCTACATAATTTAAAAAGTAAAGCCAATAAAGAAACTATTCCAAACTACGTGTTTTATAAAAACATTTCGTCAAAGAATCCAGACGATATTGCCCACTTGTTTTCTACGTACTTTCAATCAGTATTTCAAACATCCCAAATTAAAAACGATTATGACGTAAAAAGCATTTCTGACAACAATTGCAATTCTGACACTTTTATTAGTAACGTAGAGCTTACTCCAAACAATGTATTGAAAGAATTACGCAAGTTGGATACGAGTAAAAGCTCCGGATTGGATAATATTCCTCCGATTTTCTTAAAATTGACTGCTGATAGTATCTATACCGCAATATATTTAATATTTAAAATATGTTTAAAACAAAGTGTCTTTCCCACTGTATGGAAGTCAGCGCGTATTACTCCGATCTTTAAAGGCGAAGGAAGTAGGTCAAACGTCGAAAATTATAGACCTATATCAATCTTACCTACTTTGTCAAAGATTTTTGAAAAATTAGTTCATAACGACATTTATCCGGTACTACATAATTTTATTTTAGAACAGCAACATGGATTCGTAAAACACCGTTCCACTACCACTAATCTTATGATTTACACATCAAACTTATTTGAAAACTTAGACGCCAACAAACAAACAGATAGCGTCTATACAGACTTTAAAAAAGCCTTTGACAAAGTGGACCACAAAATATTATTAGACAAACTTGCGTACAACGGCATAAGAGGAGATCTCTGAGGTGGTTTAAATATACGTTACAAACCGAACACAAAAGTAATTGTTAACGGTTATGAGTCGGAATTTGTAACTATAACATCTAGGGGTACCATAGGGATCCATTTAGGCCGTTCTTATTCATATTATATATTAATGATATAAACAATTGTTTTAAATATTGCAACTTTTGTTGTATGCAGATGATCTCAAAATGTATCACAGTATAAAAAACTTTAATGATCATTATAAGTTTCAGGAAGATCTTAACCGGTTATCATCATACTGTACGAAAATTAAGTTACATCTTAATACCACCAAATGTAAAACAATTACTTTTACAAAGAAAAAAAACATAAGCCTCTTTACATATAATCTGGTTGGAGAAAATTTAAACTCAGTCAACTTAATGCAAGATGTGACTCCGAGGTCACATTTGACAGTAAATTACATTTACATAGCCATGTAGACGGAATTATTAAAAAAGCATTCAAAATGTTTGGTTTTGTAATGCGGTCAAGCATAAAATTTTAAAACCCTCCTCATAACTTTATCTTTATAAATCCTTATTCCGTTCCCAACTTGAATATGCTGTATCCTTATGGAATCCTTATTATGATAAATATGTCGATGCTCTCGAGTCTGTTCAAAAAATTCTAAGAAACGTAAATTATAAGTGTTATGGCACTTACATGTGTCACAAACAATTATTGAAAAATTTAACCTTCTTAGCCTTAAACTAAGAAGAGCGCAGTTAAAGGAATGTTGCTTCATGATCTTCTTCTTTAATCTATTATATTGTAATATGTGGTAAACGGTGCTGATGACACATTGATTAACTCTATTGTCAAATAATACACTGTATCTTTTATTATGCTGTGTCATTGTTTGTTTATCCAAATAAAGAGAAAAAAAAAAAAAACACAAACCAAGTCCCATTTCCGCAGTGAAATAATGTAAGAACACAACTGTATTAAACATATGATCTTATTAAAAGGGACTTATCTACGTAAATAATTTATAGTCGGAATAGACATAAACTAATAACCCATAGTAAGTTAGCGACGTCGTAAGTACGACCTTGTTATAAAAGAAACTAGCAAAGAAGTGCGCATATGCGATGCGACACGTGACGGGTGCATCTGATTACTTTTAATTTTGTAATAAGTAGTTTAGTAGATATTTAAGAATTGAAGAAATTTACGGCGTCAATAAACACAACCTCGTACGATTAAATGCAAACGCTTGCTCAACGTTAAGAGATAGATTTAATTTATGTTCTACACAATCGTATTTCTTGAATCGGCGTACAATGAAGTCCGCGAAAGCATATATCTATGATTTAAGAATAATTTGCAATCAGCCATATCTAAAACTTGTTCGGGTGACTGGAAGTCGTCTAGTTTGGATGCCAAATTATTTAAGATTACTCTTGAGAATAAGACATAAATGCTGCTCAGAAGGGCCGATCCCTTCTCCATAGTTCATCAAGAGGCTTTTATCACCTTTCTTAAAGAACAACACCACCAAACTTCTGCTCCACGCTTCTGGCGTAATACCATTCTGTAGGACGAATTTAAAAAGCCCTTGTAAAAGTACTAATTCTCCAAACGCTTTCAGAAGCTCTGCTGTAATTTCCCCCCCTTATCCGGTGCTTTACAGTTCCAAGTTGGTCGAGAGCTATCCGTGTCTCGCTCGGACTGACGTCCGGGATATTTTCGGAGTTGTGTCGCATAAGCGTCCCTCTTGCGTCGTCGCCCGCTTCAGTTTAGCAGTATTTATGTTTGTAAAACAACGTTAAATCTCTGACACTCAGCATGGACGAGATGGAGGCGCTGTGCGGGCGCATCGGCATAATGGCGGGCGGGCGGATCCGCGCGCTCGGCTCGGCGGCCGCGCTGCGGGCGGCGCACGGCGCGGGCCACGCCGTGCAGCTCAAGCTGCGCCCCGAGGGGGCCGCGGACGCCGACGGTCAGATACTTAAAATAATGTAGCCTATATTAATACCGGTTACTTTTCAAATTCAAATTTCTTTATTCAACATAGAAGTGTAACACTCGCTTATTGATTGTCAAGGACTCTACCACCGGTTCGGAATAGGACGCCTCCGACCTGAGAAGAACGCGCAAAAGAAGCCTGAACAAACGGAAAGAAATATTTAAAAAAAAATGTCATATGTCCGGTACATATTGTATATCACAATTGATTATTTAAAAACGGTTATTTAAAAGTTACAAACGCTACAAATTTATTTATTTGTATATTTATAATGAAGCTGTGTGTGGAATTAATTATATCACATGGTGTAAATTACTAAAGCATTTTTAAATACAAATGTTTAGGTTTATATAAAGTCCGTAGCCTAAAGGTAAAGGCATGTGCTTTAGAAAACGGAGGTCGTGGGTTCGAATCCTGCGGGACTCAACAAATTTTCATTATTGTTTCCCACTTGGTTAGGGCAATTTGGACCGATGACCCAAATTGTATGTATGCGTCGAATGGGCATGTAAAAAGTTGGTCTACCCACCAACCCGTATTGGACCAGCGTGGTGGAATATGGTCCAAGAACCCCTCAAATGGAGAAGGCGTGCATTAGGGGAGGCTTATATTCAGCAGTGGACTTACACTGGCTGATGATAAAATGTTTATATTTAAAACAAAATGTATAGCTTAATTACATACACTTCTATATATATACGTACGCCTGTACCGTTTCTTGATACACAATACGTATACAGTAATACACCAAACTTATCTCTCCTTCTATCTACACCAATATATATCTCCCACTCAACGTCCTATTCCTTAGCCGAGTCGTAAACTTGTGATTCCCTTCTGTTCTTACTTCCTACGATAGAATGTACTTTACTTCAATTTTAGTGACCGACAGCAGTAAATCGGATGTCCTGAAGATAAAGAACGAGCTTCACCAGAAATTCAACTGCCAGCTCAAAGACGAACATAAGGTAACTATTTTTTAAAAGTAACTTTACTGAAAAATGTAAAATTAATAAATATGCCTTAACTAATAATTTTCTAACTGCCTCCGTAGCCTAGGTATAGGCGTGTGCTTTAGAATCCGGGTTCAAATCCTGCGGGGACTCTAATTTTCATTGCTGTTTCCTAGTTAGTTAGGGCAATGTAGGCTGATCACCCATTTGTCTGAAAAGTAAGATGATCCATGCGTCGGATGGGCACGTAAAAAGTCGGTCCACGCACCAACCCGCATTGGACCAGCGTGGTGGGATACGGTACAAAAACCCCCTAATGGATAGTGTGTATTAGGGAGCCTGGAGCTATGTCCAGCAGTGGCAGCAAAGGCTGATGATGAATAATTTTCTTAATAAATATTATATTACAATATACTTTATTTTTCTTTGCAAGTCTTTTATAACACCATGTAAATACCAGATTACGGAATAGCTAAACTCATGTTTAATTTCTTTCTCTTTGTAATTTTCAAATTAAATATGTTAAAGCTGTATAACACAAAATGACATAGTATACAAGAAAGAGCCTGTTGCTTTTTCAGGTCGTGTCGGTTATCCGTCCCATTGAACAAAAATAAGTGTTACAAAATATGCCCTCGTTTGTACACTAACAGTAGGTTGGCCATAATCACTATCAGCTACAATCATATTATTAATCCAGTTAGAATTTTTTTACGAAACAGACAAATTTATTTCATTTATTTTGTATTTGTACTAAAAATCGTTTAGGAGCAAATGCTCTTAGACATGTTTGTTGAAAATCAGTCGAGACATCGCGGCGACATTTTTCTAAATTTTACGTTGAACTAATTATAATGCTAATTGTCTTTCTATATTTATCGCAGACAATGCTGCACTACCACATCAGCGACACGATGCGCTACAGCGACCTGTTCACTGAGCTGGAGTCGCTCAAGTCCTCGAACCCCATCATCGAGGACTACTCCGTCACGGAGACCACGCTCGAGGAGGTGTTCCTCTCCTTCGCCAAAGAGGGGAATGAAGAAGTGAGAGAGGCTCCCATTACCCCGGTCTGAAGGTCTACTATCACTCTCTCTCTCTCTCTTATGTAGACTACAACTTGAGATATATTTATCTGGCTATCAGATTAACAAATTAAATTTAACTCCTATTTTGCTGACGACCTGTGACGGCAAGTAATAAACGGCAAACTTAATCCATACTGTTTATAAGTTACATCACAACTGCTTGATTGTTTAATGCACCAGGTGACGGTGATTTTTTTTAGTTCCTTAACTTTTTTATATATAATTTCACAATTTAAATACGATCGTAATGGAAAATTAACACTTATTTATTATTAATATTTATATGTAAGTAAACGATAATTTCTCGCATGAGACAATTGACTATTATTAATAAAAGGCATCAGTTCAAGAGGAGTTCCAGTAATTTGTGGTAAACGGTTGTAAAATGCGCCCGAGCACTACAGGAAACATTTAAACTTATAACTAAAAATATTATTACCACACACTATTGATATTATTGACGTGACAACGTCTCATAAAAATGGTGTCACAGCTCTGTTCACGTAACGCTCTCCATTAGCAACCATAAAAGAGAATGAGAGGCACGCGTCTCTCTTACTAGTGCACTTGGCCTGCTTAAGTAAGAGCGATAATGATGGTGGATCAATCTTTCTACTGTACGAGTGAATATTCACATTACAATCATTCTACCACTAAGAGACGTCGTAACGTATAACTTCTGCCCGTATACCGTTTAAGGGCAACCAATTTTTTTTTCTTGTGTGAAATGTGTTTGGATTATAATATATTGTATCTCAATTGAATATCCGTCCATTTGCGTTGCTATAAATTGTGTGCATGGATGCGTTCTAGCCAAAATTACTTTTAAATAGATGTCAACGTCGTAACCCATGGCAACGAGGTGACGTCATATCTAGATATATGACATCACCGTCCTTATTGATGCATTGTCACCGAAATGTCAATCACTGAGTGACAGTCGACTAATATCATATGTAAAACGTAGTTTTGTTGTTATTTGTTACTTTGTTTAAATTTAAACCGAGCCTTATTTGACTAAACTATTGTCTCTTTTGTGGATTAATATGGAATAATATTGATATATCTTTCTACTACAAAACAAATGTATAAGTCACTTTTGGTTATAAAAACTGTCATTTTTTATGCTGACACGTCTCATCTCGTGTTTTATTTCTCTATTTATTTATTGGGATGGGTTTGTGGTACAGTTATTTTTTTTTTCAGAATGATAATCAGACAAAATTTACGTCTTTTCAAAATTTACTCAATGTATAGTTTAGCTAAATTTAGATTTGCATTTAATTAAAACATCTCGTTGGCAATTTATCAATATTAACGTTAGATGTATAACACTATAAATAATAGTGATAGAAGATTTTTCTTCGAAATTTTTCGGAAAAGTTCGTATTTTTGACAATTGACACTAAACCACAAAGTTTTTAAAAGATGACATTTTGAAAGATATGAAAATGTTACTCGTTTATACGATCATTCATTGACAGTTCAGGTGTCATCGTGCTCCGATAAAGATCCTAGTTTAAAATATTTTCTCACTGCGTCTATGCTTTGTTTCCATCGGTTACAATGTTTAAATTTATTCCATGCCTAAATTAGCTACAGGATATATTGTCATGGCCTTTATTACTTTTGGCGTGTTAGCACACAAAGTCACAGTTCTTGTAATCTTTTAGTGACAATAAAAATGTAGCATTCCATAGAAATTTTACTATATTTTAATTGAGGATTCATTTATACCTGTGATAAATATAAAATATATGAGTGCATGAGCTTGACTTTTAATTTTTTATCATACATTCCGGTAACTTGAACTAGTTTTTACTACTACTGCTACTTGTTAGAATTTAAAAAATGTGAAAATATTAGTTATAAATTACTTAAAATTTCTTAATTGTTTTAAACACTAATTCTCACTTTCCTGTAAATTATTAATATTATATATTGATTGGTCAATTATTTTGTTCATACTATTGCAGTAGATTTAATTAATTGTTAATTGTACAATATAATAACATGCTTACCAATTAGCTTAAGGCATACACATTATATATAACATAAATCTTGCTTTATTAAATATATAAATTGTAATATTCCGTTGCTATTAAGGGTTACATAACATTTAATTAACTTCTACAATAAGATATTATATGTAATATAACCTGTAATGTGTCATCAATATAATTTACCTGTTAAAGAAGTAATAAGGAGAATCATATTTTTCTATTAATACAAATTAATAGAAAAATATGATTCTCCTTACATTAATTGCTACTCTGACTATATTAAAGGAATATATTTTATACTACTATGTAATTGATGGGGCCTTCTTGTATTAAACTTGTTGTAAACGGAATTTATAGGCTAACTTGTTCACTTAATAGTGAGACTATACTTCCTAAACTGCATACAGATACAAGTGTAAGGATTATTTACATGTATTTGTATCTATATAAAAGCTTAATGCTGCTTTTGTACAATAATATATGTGAATAGACAAAAAATATTGCAACAATAAATACTATCTGATTTAACATAAAATAAGACTTTAAAAAGTACTAATAACATGTTACAATCAAAAACTCAAAAAGTTTAATATCCTGTGGTAGTTTTTGTCTACTAAATTAGTGTCAAATGTAGCTTATACATCAAGGTTATTTTTCTAAAGCTTTATGCAGTGTTAACTTGCCTGTTGTTAAATATACAGCTTAGAGTGCAACTTGGTAACAATATTTACTACTTTTATTATAATAAACATTATTGGAAACGATTCATAGAAACTGATTTTGTAACTTTTATAAAACTGGTGTTTTGCAAAATGAACTAAGTAAATGATAATGTTTGCTGAGTAACTAAATGTAAATTTTAGTAATATCTTTTTTTTACATTAAAAATATAAATGATAGTCTTTTGTGAAAAACAACCTTAAAAATGGATTCTATTGTAGACTAGATTCATTGATTTTTACATTTTACTCCGAAATTTTGAAAAAATTTATGATCAATTTCTAATTATCTAAATTTCGTTGAGAATTTCTAAAGAGATTGAAATCGCTACAAAAAAAATATACCAATTTAAATTTGATTCGTAAAACCATATTTAGTTTTTTTATGTTTAATTAAGTTTACGTGTACTATATAAAACATGATACCACATCAATGTAAATTTACCAAAACATAAAGTTTTAGTTTTTATTTACAGAGAATTGACATTAAATTAGTCTAATTTATTTTTTATAATGTTATGTTACTATGGTAAGGCACCAAAGAATTGTAAAATTAAATTGTTCTATATTTTGCAGGAGATAAAATCTGAACTCGTCCTAACATCAAAATTAACTAACAATTTTTATTTTGGATGATATAGGGATTTGTTTTTATAAATATTTTGTTGTCAGTATATGAGTGTACATTTAATTACCGGCTACTTCAACATTTATAATTTTATGTACGCTTTAAATATGTTAATATTAGTATATAACACGTTATGTTATATTATATATGCCTGTTCGGAATTCGGGCTTTAATTTTCTTTTTAAAGACGGTATTTTTATGTTTATTCTACAACTGGTACTTTGTGATAAAATCGTACTTTAGATAATAATTTGTATATTATCTGATAAGGAACCTGCGTGTTTAACATATATCCATCCATGTAATCTTCATACTCACACTAATTATTTTTTTTTATAGAAAACTAATTTGACGGTATAATATCTACATTTTAGAAAAATGTTTAATCATATTGTAATCTATATATTGTGTTGGCTTTTTACATATTTGTACTGCTGAATTATTCATTAGAACATTTAATTATTAAATTGTATTCACTGTTCGTTAAATTATCAACAATTCGTTAAATTATTATTAGTTTAAGACATTATATTACATAAGTTATTGTATGAAGCACTGTATTCAATTATCTCTGTACTTATGAATTTGAATTATATAAATAAATATAAGACTGCATTTACTTTGCTTTAAATAAACGTGAGAAAGTGACTTTGTGTGTTTTTTTTGTATTTAAACATTGTGTATTGTGTAATAAAATCGCAAAACACGCTTATCTTATTGCCGTTGAAATAAATAAAACTAAACATTTAGTGACGTACCTACCAAGTCGATAAAGCTGTGATAGCTGAGCTAAAACACAAAGTCGTGTTTTAATAAATATGAAACAGAGAGAGTTGTGTATATTTTGATAATCTTAGCGACTCGTTATTTTAATGATTCAGCACTTTTTGTGTATACTATGTATATCAATAATTTCGGTAACAACTGATTTAGTAATTTTTTAATAAACATTTTTGATTATTGAATATATTTAGCGACACTAAGGACTATATTTATAACTCCGATTAATACAAAACGTAAAATATTTGTAAAAGAGTGATATATTTTATCTTTTTTTATGTTTGTTTCGCTTTGTTATGCATGCCGGGCGCAAGAAGTGACGATCACATTTTTTTTAATAAGTTCAAATTTTTTTTTGTTTCAATTCAAATTTACCGTGATTGTGTCTGTAGAAGATTTAAGAGAAAATTAAAAAAAAAATCATCTTAGTTCACACAAAGCATAATATGGCTTTTAATGACAGGTATCAAAGCGAGTACGAGTGTACTTGAAAGTAAAAAAATATACGCTGTCTAGCTATCTGTATTTTGGACTAGTAATAATAATATTATAATGGAAGAGATTTGCATTTTGCAGTGTCCTTCAAACCATGAGACTAATGTTAGCCAAATATTTAGTTTTATTCTTTTAACCAGTATTATAAACATGCAGCGTACCGGCGATGTAAATTTTAAATTGTGAATATGTTATAAGCTGATTAAAGCAATACAGCCGTATTATATTGAATACTTGTTTCCGTTACCTGTATATAACACCATGACTCGCGGTTTGATAACGCCTTTGTAATCATATACTTATTATGATTACTGTATACGTAATGATAAACAGGTAAGCGAAAAACGCTTATTCAATGGTAAATCTGATTGCATCACAATGATAAAATATGTTTAAGAGACTTATTAACCTATTGTTGTAATGGGGAGGCGTTAGACGTAGTTGAATCAACTGTATTTCTAGGAATAACTGTAGATACGAAACTACAATGGGGCCCCATATTAATAGGCTAAAGTAAACTAAGCTCTGCAGCTTACGCTGTGAAAGAATTAGATTATTAACCGATGTGGAGACAGCTCGTTTAGTATATTTTAGCTATTTTCATAGTATTATGTCTTATGGCATTCTACTGTGGGAAATGCGCAGATACTAATACGATCTTTGTCCTCCAAAAACGCGCAATTCAGTGCAGTCTATAACCTGGGCCTAAAGAATCATTAAGAAAGTTGTTCACTGAAATAAAAATAATGACCGTTAGTTCTCAATACATATTTGAAAATTTAATGTATGTGCAAAAAAATAGAAATGATTTCCTAAGACATTGTGATGCACATAACATAGATACAAGGAACAAACATAATTTAATTCTTCCAGCAACTAGACTGCGAAGAATAAGTAAGTCTTTTATGGGACAATGCATACGCTTTTACAACAAAATCCCAGTAAACGTTGTGAATTTAACTATTAATAAATTTAAAAAGGTAGTCAAGGAACGTTTATGTGTTAAAGGTTATTACGATATTAATGAATTTTAAATGATAACACAGCCTGGTAATGGAATGCTCGCTCCAGGTCCTGTTTCAAATTGCATAATATGTAATGTCCAATTATCAAAATGTTTGTTATTTTTAAAAGATGACATAAAAAATAGCCCGCTGAGTTTCTTTCGCCGGTTCTTCTCAGGTCTGTGGCGTCCTTTTCCGAACCGGTGGTAGTGTGTTTGACAATCAATAAGCAAGTGTAAACTTCTATATTGAATAAAGATATTTGAATTTGAATTGAATTTGAATTTATTATGACGCTACAAAATTTAACATTCTAAATTAGCCTTGCGAAAAGTTAAATTGAACCTTTGTTAATAATTTGTTTAATTACGAAATTTAGCGGGCAAATAATGAAATAATTGAATTATAGTGGAATAGTTTCTCTTGATTTTAAATTATTATGAAAATACTTTAGCATTCAAACTACATTTTAATTATCTTTTCACGCAACAACGTATTTGAGTAACAACTCATGCAGTCATTCTTTTCAATTGAATGTTTTACAATCTTACGTAGCAGTTTTCCTTCTTGATCTTCCAAGTTTACAAGCTAACTATAACCTTTATAACAATGAGTACCAACTAATCGCAATTACAGAAACCTTGCTTTTTAATTTCCATAAAGATACAAATAGAATTGCGATAAAGTAAAATCGATAGATCTGCCCTAGTGTCCTGTGGAAATTATTTATCATCGTCTTCATTATCAGCCTGTGTCAGTCCACTGCTGGACATATGCCTCTCCTAATGCACGCAACCGCTTTTGATCCTTGGCAATCCTCGCCCAGCCACTCGGGACACTTTGTGCGTGAAAAAAATATTAAATTATATCAATTATCTTTTTTATTTTTTCGTACTTAAGGAACGTCGTACAGCGTGTCTGACCTTTAAATGGTAATAACATTTCGTTGGCTTCTAATTCCAAGGTAGAAATCTTGAAGCGATACTTTACGCTTAATACTCTAAATTTAGTATTAAACGATACTTACGGTAATTTCTTTAACGTTTAAAAACCAATTGGGCCCAAATATTATACAGAAAAAAATTGGTAGATGTTTATGTTTTAAAAGACACATAAATTATCCCAAAAGATATGATACTATATAACGGAATAATATATAAAATAAATTTCATACTTTTATTAATGTTTTATGATGTTTATTTAGTGATTAAATTGAAACACATTTCCCTTACACTACTTGAAAATGATGAAAAGGTTCTGATATGTTTCATAATCAAAATTAACCTATATCAAATTTGTCAATAATATTCCAATTTCAAAATATAATGCGATTAACCAACATTGTAATAGACATTTTATACCGGAACATGTACAATTATTCACACATATATATATATAGCTCGTTTCTTTATAATTTTTTAAGTCACGACCGTGGGAACAACGAAAGCGATTGCAAACGTAATATACTAGTGGCGGTGAAGGTTGACTCAAGAACATTTCCGTGTGACCTTGTTCGGAGAAGATCGTCTTCTGAATTTTTTTTCCATCGCCCTCCACTCTTTCCGCCAAATCAAATTTAAAAGCATTTACGCACACGACCGACCTTGACTGATTGCCAATTGTTATATTCATTTAGGAACACTTTCTCCGATTCACTCATATTTGATAAAGTAGTATTTTCGGGTTCTATCGAATTCTATCATGTATCCATTATATGTCTCGTTTTATAAATCATGTCCCGGACATTGGTTTCAATATATTTTAAACCATCCATTGTCTTGTTTGATAAGAGAATATAGTTGTTGAGATTCATAACTATTTGTTTTCAAATATAATCCTATCAAGATCAATATTAGATATGCATAAGGCTGTAACCAAATAAAACTAGTTTTAAAATAAAATAAACACTATTAATTCACGTTGCGCACATACGAACATTATTGTACGAGCTATGTTGATGCATTTATGCAAGTTATTCGAATCAGAAACCGAGAGCAAAAAATATATGTACATCTAAGCATTCTTATTGATAAATTGTTATAACGATAACAACGTACGAATTATGTGACGTCGTTGTCATAGTTCGTTAAAATCAATTCTGTGAGTTATTTTGTCTAGGTGTATATGTATTAACATCCAAGAATAACTATTTAATATTGCTTTAATTCAACAAATACAATTTAAAAACATATTATTTACGAAGACTTTAGTAGCGCTGAATTCGGAATCGGCGAAGCGCGCCTAATTTATTTATATTTACACTGTTTCCCATTTAGGCTCCATTTCAGTCGTTACTATGATCAAAGATTTTTTCTAAACCGCTAAATGAAGTAATCTATGCAACATAGCATAAAATATGCAAACATCGTTCTTCGGGCCCTTTTTTGAATTGTGGAGTCTAAATTTTAAAACCAACCCTAACCGCTCGAGGTAAACTACTTTCAGCCGTTAAATGTAAAACTAATATTTAAAATCTCTATAACTGCTGTCTAGGGTTGTCCTAAATATCAGAACCTCCTTTTTAAACGCCAACCCGAACCCCACCCACAGTTAAGTGGAAAGTACTACTACATAATTGGGCTATAAACGACTCTTGCGTTTAGTTTCGCTATGTAGTATGTATTTAATACTAGCTGTCGTCCGCGTGGTGTTATATAAAACAAAATCTTTTATTTTTTTGCAAGACAAAGAAGTCTTAAGTTATTCCAGTTATATCAGCTATCGTTTAGAGAAAGTCCCGTCAAATTCGGACAAGCCATTCCAGAGATTAGCCGGAACAAACAAAAATTTTAAAAAAATTGTGTTCTGTTATAAGTATTGGTTAAATATCACAATGTTTTTTAAAATCGGTTATGTGTTATGTAGCCATAAGCGATCTACGCGTTCGGGCGGAATCACTGTGCACTTTTTTATCAACCTTTCCTGTTTATATCGTAAATCAACCATAATTTACAAATCATTTGAAAATTATTATTATACCATTTTATTTTATTTTTAGCAGTGCTCCGACACAGGCTGATGATGATGATTTTATTTTTGAGTGGATTTAGTGTCTGGAACATATTCAGTTTCGTCTCTATTATTAATAGACAACATATTTTTAGTTTTTTCAAAGTAGGGCACATTGATTCATAAGTATAAAGTCGCTTATTCCTTTTCGATTAAAAGTAACGATAACTTTTGACAATATATACTCTTCTTCAATTTGTGTTAACTGACTAATGTATGCAATAAAACGGCTTCAATACCATCTTGCTGATTAGTCATGAAAATGTGCTAGTATAATCGTTTGGCAGCTAAACCCAAAAGGGGAATTTAAGCTTTGACGCCTTTCGAGTTTAACATTATACTGGATTTGAAAATTGTTATCAACTCTGTTAGGTTTATTGTACTAGGAAGCGGCTTGTTAAAAATATCACTAGTTATTAGGTTATATACAGACGTAACCTGCAGATACGTATAAGCTAAAAAATAATGAGAGACACTAAAGTTTAAGGCAATTTTAAATCATTTTCAATCCTCGTCCCGACTTTTTGGCGCCAATTGAATTAGACATTAGGCTTTGCTCATAACTGTCAATCAGCCTATAAAATGTCGATGCATTTCGATCGATCGATCTTACCTCTCAATTGGTAAAACTATCAAACGCGCTGTAGAAAGATCTTTCTATTATATATATCGAATTTAAATAATAATACCACATGAATGCTAAGTGTTTTTTAGTGTAAATGTCAAACAACATCTATACAACAAAATAATAATACCAGTTTCTATTTATTATTTATTGCTGTTTTCATAGCTGCAAAAAGCTTTCTAGCTATTTGTAACAGTGTTATAAATAATAAGTATTTTATTATATTTGACTAATTGTTGATAGTCATTTGATGGACATAAAAATTATGCTAACAAATTTTAAGCATTTGGAGCAATTCTGTTAAATAGGTCAAAATTAATTGAATACTACTTTAACAAATTTATTAATATAGTTTTTATAAATCAGCTGTTATTTTGTACTTCTACATTTCATAGTTTATTTTTGATTGCACATTCTTTAAAAACCTTGAAACTAAATATTATTTATATATTACATATGTTAACTACAAAAATGCAACAGATTTAATTATTACAATTAATCTTAAACCCTATTGAAAAGGAAAACTTCTTTTGCAAATTAACATTTAATAACATGGCAATTTTTTTCACACTTACTTTGAAAAATGTTATGGCTCAATTATTAATTACCACCAAATGAATACAAAGAACTATTCGGACACAAGAATTTGGCAAATGGCAAATTTTAAGTATAGTGTAATAATAAAATTTTGTTATAAAATTTTATGAGCTGACAATTACTAGCATGAAAATTATGCAATAAATAACTGAAGATAGCCATGTCTAATAGGTAATATTTAAGAATAACATTCTGTTTTAATCCCATCCCATTATTATTAAAAACTGAAGTAAAATTTTACAATTTAAGAGAACATGTATACTATGAGTACAGGAATTAGAATAAACATAACTATATTTTTGGTTTTATAATCACTTCCTCAATAATAAAACAAGGCCATTAAAATTTTTGTAAAAAATACTAATAATGCTATTGGTAATAAATAAATTTCATGTCAACTCTATGAGTTGATACTCCTTACAATCATTGAGATTTGAACTATGGTTTCTTAAATTTATGGCTTACACAATATTTTTCACATTATTTTTCATTTAACATTTCTATAAATATCACAACACACAAACATACATTTGATACTATTTTATATGTGATTATGAATTAACTTGTTATATAGGTAAATATTTCCACAACACCTATTAAATGCCACTACTACTATAACTGCTATCAACATGGCCATGATTGTTTTGATTAAAAATTATGAGTTTGATTCAATTGCAAATAAATATTGACATAATATCACAAATGATAAGCTAAAGTGTGTAATTGTGTATTTTTCTCATAAGCAATAATGAACTAACATTATCCTTAATCTAATGCTATGTTATTTAAAGAAAGCCCAATTTGTCCTACGGACTATAATAGGAATTATGACACGGTCACACTGTATGGATTGAAATATCCTTATAATTAACACACTTCAATTAGCTAATTCCTAAGTCCAGCTGCATCGAACGCCGTTTTAACATCTTGGAACACCTCTTCGGGTAACACCTCTGCATTTATCCTCTTGACCAAGCCAAGCTTTTCATAATGTTCGATAATCGGCATTGTGTCATTCAAATAAGTATTGAAGCGTTTCTTCAAGCTCTCCAGGTTATCGTCGGAGCGCCCGCTTCCCGCCGCGCCCCGTCCCAAACATCTCGTTGTGCACAGATCACGCGAACATTCAAAGAACAGGACAAACAGCAGCTTGCTTTTATCTGACATGACTCGATTCCATCCGTCTAAGTTGTCCTTGTTACGTGGGAAGCCATCGATAAGGAAACGCGTTTTGCCAGACTTTTGCATGGCTTTATGGATAAGCGAACAGGTAACCTCTACGGGAACAATTTCCCCATTGCGTATTTTCTCTTCTATCATCTCACCATACTCAGAGCCAGGACGTTGCCTCTCTTCTCGCAGCAAGTCACCGGCAGATAAATGCACGAAATCATACTCTTTAGAAATATAGGAACACTGAGTTCCTTTTCCAGCACCGGGTGCGCCGAGTACGAATACAACTTCGGGTAACATTCTATGTAAGTAATCCGACAAAGGCCGGAGCGTACGCCTAAGCATAGATCGGTGTGACTACTGACTAATTAATTTAGCCAGACGTAACTTTTAAAAACATGCGCACACTCGTAACCTTGAGTGTTTCGATTTTGATGTAATGACAGTACAGAGTTGCCATTTATATAACTGAAACAATAAAGGTCGTTACTTGGCCAATTAAGTTTTTAACAACTTATCTGTTTTCAGTTAGAAATATACAAATCTTAATTGATTTGTTAAGTATATAACCATTTTAAATGTTGGTAGTATTGCAGATTCCGTATATATACTTTTTGCAAGGGACGGAAAAGCTAACAAATTGCGTAAAGCATTATAGCTAAAAGCGGCGTGCTAAATTTTAGATTTGCTGAATTGTCTGTTGAGAACGTATCTTCTATAATATTAATAATTAACAGAAGGTTTTATATATAACATAGACATGATATTATTGCTTTCCGCATTTAATCATCCATCCATCGGTACTTAAATCGGTAAGTAATACGATACAAAATATATTTAAGCTCTTATTAGGAACGAAATAAAAATCACTACGAATCTTTACCGAGTTACGCAGTACGGCTTTGTGAAAACTGTTTCGATTAATTTATCTTTGAAAAAATCTGTAAACCGCACGTGAATAAAATATAGACCGCATGCTAATTTCATTGCATGAAAACGAAACGAAAATAAAAACAGATTCCGTATTAATGAAATTTTTTAATATAAATTTGGCGAAATATTAAATAATTTGTAGTTTAAATTAGATTAACCTACCTATCCTAGAGTGGAAAATATGCCTTCAAATATAATGGTATTTAATTTTTAAACTATTGCCTTTCAATTACAGAATTAATAATTTTGTTTAGGCAATATGTTACAATGCAAGGCTCAAAACAATACTTCGGTACAGTAGACAAAACACAGCCTGATAAAACGAAGCTACTTGCCTATATTACGTTACGCTACAGAACTAGTGCTCATTATTTTCGATATTTTATACACTACAGTATATTTACATGCATGTATATTTTCGAGTTTCTAATTTTTCATCTCTTGTTTAGCATGATATCAGACTAAGCAGGCATAAATATCCTACATTTCTGCTTACTTCAATGCATATGACAAGGTGCGTTTTAATACGTTCGCGTTACCTTAAGTCACGCATTTTCAGAATGTAACACAATTTTGGAGAAAGTAATTTATATATATATATATAAGAGATTACCAACTATATATCGATTCATCACGCTATCTCTGGGACCATATGGTATAGCGACTTAAAATTTGGCAGGAATATTCCTTTCGCCGAGTAGTGGTCAGCTAAGAACGAATTTTAAAAATTCCACCCACAAGAGGGGTTGGTAGTGTTTAATAAAAATAAAAAAACAAGTGTCAAAATCATTTATTTCCATAAAACATTCATCATATAGAAAAGAATCGTAAGAAATTGATTCACATTTCGTCTTTCTTGATCTGCGGAACGATTTCCGAATGCTATTGTTGCTTACATTCAATAAAAATCCTGTTAGATCACAACTTAGGGAAATGTTAATTACAAAACACGATGTTATACAGCCATTCTGAAACATAAATACTTTAATTAAAAAACTGCCCTAACATATCAGTCATATTAAAGTAAACAATGAGTCTTGAATCAGTAATAATAATTGTAACCTCAATAAAATTCAGAACAGGTCTGTGAAATGATCATCATTTGGGTATAAATTTTATCTTGTAATTTTAACAACTAAAATAACATTTGTTTCAATTTATTTAAAATGTGCTTACCTCACAAATGCATTGTAATTTCTGGTTCCACATACCATATATAGTATTTTAATCTCAGTAGCCCATAATAGATAAAGCATCGTCATATCAAAATTAACCAGTTCTTATTCCTAAAAATAAAAACCATGGTTAGAAGAATGTAATTTTGCTTAAAAAAAAAATATTTTAAGTATTTAATTTCAGTCCTGTTGAGCTTGTAAATACCGTCATGGTGGCATCAGGGGGATTTTTATCATCATTAAAGTTTTCATTAATTTTTATAAAATTATGAAAACAAAGAAACTATTTCCTTTACTAATGCAATACATATTAAGTTTTGAAAAAGCTATACCAAAAACAGTTTTAATAATTATAATGACTGTTTTTTTTTGCTTTTTAAGTGTTTAATTCATACTGTTACTTATCTATGGTCAAAATTATGTCAGAAAAACAATCTTTAAAAGCAATATTTCTCATCAACGCTATTAAATATACATAAAAGCACTTTATGAAATAAAAAATCAAGAATTTACAAAACAATAATTACCTTGGCCCACTGTTTTTAACGGCTTAGTTGTAAATTTTATCACATGACAACTCTTCAAGAATATACATAGTCAAGTAATTATGCAGTTGTCGATCCGCTTTTTTCAATGTTATCTGTAATAAAAAACTTAGTTTAATAAAAAATAAGTATTATCATAACAAAAACTATTTAATTGTATATAATCAGGCCTGTTGAGCTTGTAAGAACCGTCATGGTGGCATAAGGTACAAGGTTATCATCAGAGTAAATATAAAAGGTTATTTTTTAAACGCTAATGTATTAAACATGAAATTTTCGTTAAAACTGTAACATTTGTACATGTTGGAGAAAACGTCTTTTATTATTTTATTTATATATTTATTCATGCCGAAATAATTTACCTGTTGTGAACAATAGCAACCGGCGATAACTATCTGGAAATAAAGAAATAAAATGTTAAAAAACTTGTTTGAATTGCCTAAAAAACCTTTTTATTTTATAAAATTCAGAAAAACGTAATAGTCCTCAATAATATCAGAACAGGTCTGTGTTAAGTTCATCAGAATGTAAAGAAATTTCATTATGACAAAAACAAAAACTAGAAATTAAATTGTTCAAGAAGTTGAGTGGAATCTCTTGGAATAAGATATTACTTCTAGTTTTGCTTACCCAGTAATTACGATAGCTAAGGTGAACTTCATACCGGAAGACAGTAGTGGTAAAAACACCAAAAACAAAATTAATAAACCTGTTCTTAAAGTATTTTTTAAAAACTATGTAAAGATTGTGAATTAAAAATAGATTTTCACCTTTTGAACTTCCTAAAGATTTGCTGCGCGATTTTCCGCAGATTCGATTCGATTCTATAAAAGTAAATATGCATTAAAACAAGAGTCACAAATAATTACATTAAATAAAAGATATGCTTGTATTGGCATAAGCTCAAGGATGTAAGTTAACTCACCTTTTGATAGTGATGTGTAAATCCTAGCGTATTTCAAAAAAATTAAACTACAATAGTTTACAATAAAAAAATTATAATTTAAAAATTAATTACAGTATAATTAAAGATGTCCAGGCTCCCGACTACATATGAAAACATATACTTATTGAGAAGGGATCGTAATAACGTTTTATAAACTGCAATACTACCTTTAAAGTCTAGTATCACATATTGTGGTAAATATTAACAACAATGCACATCTTCCATCTGATATTTTATTGAAATTTCTCAAGCACGGTCCCCGCGCCACTTACAAACTGAACGAGCGTACATATTTTCGCTTGGAATAAATGGAGAAACAATACAGTATGACAAAACAAATTGCGGTGCGTGAGGCGCTTGGTAATGTTACATATATTACAGTACAGATTGCGTTAGCTACGGCGTTTACAACTTGTCCAGATATTGGGTTAGATCGGGGAGACCCTCCTTCAGTCCTTTCCGTTTCCTTGTGTCCTGTTGGCGAAAGAATTTTGGTTAAACAGGAACCATAGCAGTAATGAACAATAAATATAAATTATTTTGTATATGAAGTTTCTTATATTTCGAAGTTTTATCAATGATTTATATGACTTTTGCTTAAATATTTTACGTTCATTTCGTATCTTATATTTAGGCAGTCTTACCTGGTACATTTTTATCAAAAACAATGACATATTCTATAGTTTGCCCAATTTAGATTCAGCGACTCTTGCTGTACATATTATAACCCATGGCAACAGTGTGTCCAACCAATCGTCAACGACGTCTCAATTACAAAGCAACTTAGGGCTAATAATAACTACGCAGCCTCATCATTGCTACAGGATATTTTTTAACTCAGACGCGATTATAATTAGGCTAAACCACAAATCGAACAAATTGGCATATAGTCAATATCTAAGTTATTATTTTAAATAAAACTAGTTTCTACTTCTCCTAACCATTCCACAACACAACAGAGTTGAATGTATCATCTCACCTGAACAACACCGTACGGTTTGCTGCCCTGCTCGCACGGGTCACCAGGCAGGACCTGCCAATGGTCGAAGACGCACTGCGGGAAGGCCTGACCACCGGTGTTGGAGCGCAGGTCGGCGGTGAAGCCGAACGACTCGTTTACGGGCAGGTACGCCTTAACCACGAACATGGGCGTTCCGGCAACCTGCGACTCCTCGAAGACGTGACCACGACGCCTGTTCAACACGCCGTAGATTCCACCGACGGCCACTTCAGGGCACTGTTGGTTACACACAATTGAACAGATTTTTTACAACTTATATTTTGTTAGATACCGGATTTGGATAAATTATCGACACATTTTATTTAGCACGGAATACATATCGTCGTCTATATTAATTATGTTTACTCTTCAAACTATTTTATGGTGAACATTAAATTAAAATGAGAAATAAACATAGAATTAAGTTTTCACGCAAACATTCAAGTATTGATTTTATTAAAATCCGTAGATTTTGCGAAATATCTGGGGATGCTGCATTGCAACTGTTATCACATACTTTCATTCTAACATATTGAGGTAAGAAAATGGAAACTTATTTCAAACATTTCAGTATGAAAAAGGATATGCCAATAATCTGGGTGTGTTAATAAATTTTCTTGACTGTTAGTTCCCCTATTCAGGCAAGGCGTATGCGTTTTGACAATGCCAAAACAAAGAACTGTTGCTCTGCCACGTGTCGGAAAGGCGGACTAGCGAATGTGTGCCGGGCCGCTCAGGATACAACGTGGGATCAGAATATCATAAACTAATGCCTGTTTCATAGAGCCTTGCTTAATTAAAAGAATTCTTACCTGAATCTCGCAAAGATAGACTGGCTCCATGATTCTGGGCTTGGCGGTCAACAGACACGCGTACAGACATCTCCTGGTCGTTGGAATGATTTGACCACCACCTCTGTCAAAGTGAAAAACAGAATAAATATTAACGACACAAGAAACATTATAATAATTTATCAAACTTTCCGGTCTAAATATCACATTCACGTATTTTTTTTCCTCTAAACATAATAGTAGGGTTAAAACTTAACAATTACTTAACAATAGCTTCGGTAAAACCGATTAATATGTCTTCTCAATAAAAAGACTTATCATCATATACAAACAACAGTCAATTCCATTAATACTGAAAACAAATACGTAACAAACCTGTGGATGGCGTCAGTGTGGAGGGTTACATCATAGATGTTGAAGCGTACACCTCTCAAGTTCTCCTCGGCCATAACTCCCTCCTTGGTGGCCCATTGGAATCCGGCGACCACAGAGTCCTTGATTTCGTTCAGGTACTGAACTCCCTTGGAGCAGTCCACCAAGATGTTGGGGCCGGAGTCCTCGGGACCGAAGCACCAGATCTTACGGGCCTCTGTCACGTCGTATTGGTACTTCTCGCCGAGGTAACGAGCACGGGTCTTGAAGTCGTCACGTGGGTTCACGCGGCCCTAACAAGTTTTACATCGATTTAAGAAACTGTTTAATGTTACATTAATATTTTTAGCATATATATGCTAACCAGTGCTATTTCGTTAAAGACGAAATAACTTAACTAATCTTCGGATTATTAAATATTGTTTTGACAATCGTTACTATTTCTAGCTCCCAGGTAGTAATCTTTTTAGATTAACTTCTCCTCCTTCCTTCAGTCTCAGATGTACTAAATAAGTAATAAGGTAGAAATATGTGTTTATTGTAGAAACAGTGAGTTCCCGTAATAATTTAAAAAAATGTATTGCAGACGCCGTAGCATACGATCTCAGGACATAAGGATAGAGGTCCTACGCAGCGTTTAGACGAACGCAAGTTTACTCTGCTTCCCCTTAAGCCGACACCGTCAAGGTGAGACGACGCAAAACATCGGACGCACTAAGGCGCGGCACGTTAATGGGGAAGCCACGATTTTACACGAAGTTGTTATCTCCAATAACATGAATGAAGGGGCTTTAAATATACAAATAGAAATAGACTTGAAAATATAGAAATAAAATCTGATCGGAAGATACAACCAATATAGATTAAATAAAAGATTTGTACAAAGGGATAGTTAGATAGGGCAACCAGTTATGTCAAATGTAACACAAACATTCGTATTGGTGGACCGTCGCGCAATAACGAAGCAGTCGCTCCGTTAATAACGAACGAAAACGCAGTTTCCTGTTACTAAAATTAATTTGTACACGAACCCAATATGATATTTCACAGAAGTAACCTTGCTGATTTCTTTTGTCTATGTATCTATGTATATTTAGTAACGAAAAAAAATCATAGTACTGTCTGCAAACTCAACATCTTCCAATAAAATTTATTTTAACAGAAAACCTAGGTTATTAGCGAATCATTTATTAACCAACCTCATCAATGTCCTCGGAAGACCGTCGGGCATGGGCTGGGCCTTCATGAACAGACGGTTGTGCTTGTTGGGAGACTTGGAGAGACACATCTGGTCAGACTCCTCGTTGACAGTCTCACGGTATGATACCACAGGGTCGGACTTCTTAATGGGAATGCAGGCGTGGTCTTCTTCCAAGTCCTGGTTTACAATACCATTGAATTAATATAATGCTCTATTTGTAAACAAGTCTTACCATGAGAATTTCAACATACATCTCAAATAATCTTTATATTACTAAACTAACTTTTGTGGAATTTTTTTTATTAATACTCAAGTATATTTGTTTAAAGACAATATAGATGATATAAGACTTTATAGAATGAAGTAAAAAAAATTGCATCAAAATTCCATCATACATGTAGCTTATTTATAAATAGCCACCAAGATGTGTATCGCCGATTTCACACGTACGCTACGCCGCAGGGGCTACTTCATCTTTATAAACTTTTAATTCGAATTAGGTAAACTATTTACATTAACGTCACTACTGCGAAAGGTAAATATGAGGTAAACATCACAATTTAATCCGCTCACCTTGAGACAAATCTCAAGATGCAACTCTCCGGCGCCGGCGACGATGTACTCGCCAGACTCCTCGCTGATGCACTGCACCATGGGGTCGGACTTGGCCAGACGCTTCAAACCCTCCACCAGCTTGGGCAGGTCGGCGGGGTTCTTGGGCTCGACGGCGACGCGCACCACGGGCGATACACTGAACTTCATGACCTAAACAGACAAAATTCTAGTTATTAAATTATCAGCAAATATTTGTATTGAGATTGTCAACTTTTAAGTTTTCAACGTAAATGTAGCGTTTAGTATTAGGCTAATGTTTTCTTTACCAAATAATGTCATAATTTTTTTACAATTGGAATGGTAGTTCTACCATTACAATTTTATAATTTTATTGTGTTTCATAGAAATTTTACGCAGCTATCGTAATACTAGTGTATTAAAAAGGTCCATTCGGTAGCATTGCTTAAAATCTATTGATTTGGATGTGGAAATGTTGCACTTGTTTATTAACAAGTGCAACATTTCCACATCTTACAAAGATTTGCATTTGATTAATTCAAATATCTTTATGCCATACCTGATACCACATCAAATGTTGTACTTTATCTAAAAAAAAGGAAAATATAACCTAACAAGCCTTACCTTCATGTTGTGCGCGTTCTTGAAGGTGGTGATGGTACCAGTCTTTACCAAGAACTGGTCAACTCCGACCAGACCGCAAATGTTACCGCATGGCACATCCTCGATGGCCTCCACGTAACGTCCCATCATGAGGATTGTACGCTGGATGGTCTTCTCATACAGATCCTACGTAAACAGAACAACACAAATTATATCATGGAACACTAACTTTACACAACAGTAACATGAATGAGATATAAGTGGTATGACACAGATCAAAAGTTTTGACATTGCTTAAGTGCAACGGTCTACTAACTTGTTGCTTTGTAAATTTTATTTACGTTTGACAAAGAAGCCAGCCTTTTTGTCTTCTAACTAATCTTAACAGTTTTTCGGAAAGGCATTGGAAACTGACCACTTACTTAAAGAGTGCTTTTGATAAATAGAAAACGATATAATTGTTTAACAGAAGCAAATAAAGATGTTAAAAACTATGCACTGCCAAAGAAAGCATTTAATTGTATCAACGAAATTGATTTATTAAGTATTTTTGTATCGCAGACGCCGTAGCATGCAGTCCTGGGACATAAGGATAGAGGTCCTATGCAGCGTTTGGACGCCCGCGTGCAATTCATCTACTTCCCCATAAGCCGAGGCCTTCATGGTGCGCGGCGCAATGCACCGGACGCACTAAGGCGCGGCACGGTATTGGGGAAGGGAAATAGAGACAGAGATCTCATAAGTAATATTGGACCTAATTATCAATTTTAAACAGTAAACCTGTTTAATAGGTTATGTCTTTATATTGATGTAAATAATTAATGCATATTTCTAGTGTTGTTTTAAACAACTATTATCGGTCGATAAATAACACGTTGTAGATACAGTGAGAAACGATTTCCGTCTAATATTTCGTAAAATGTTCTTTTTTAACATGCTCTCAAGTAAAAATTCGGGTGTCATCATATTCGAATCAGATTTTTCCTGAAAGAACTAATTTTTCACTACATCTATATGCACGTTAAAATTGCAACTAGTTGAAAAATCCGAGCATTGTTCACATCCACTCGCGTCTAAACAGGCTAAATTATAGAAGCGAATATAATATGAACAAAAAAAATAATTAGAGTAATGATGTCTATAAATTACCTCCTTCTTGCCGGGCTGGTAGTTGGGTCCCATGATGCGGCCCTTCTGGCCAGTGACGACCTTGCCGGAGAACACACGGCCGAAGGCGTAGAAACGACCCTTGTCGGAGGTCGGCACCATCTTGCTCACGTACATCATCAATGGCGCTTCGGGATCACAGTTCTGTTGTACAAGTAAACAATATTAAATTCAAAGCGAGGGTCAGCTATACTTTATTTGCAACGAAATGTTTCATTCACTGTAAGCCTTCCTTTATCTGATATTTCAATTTCAAATTTTTCACCTTTCATTTTATGACTCGTATGTATAACAATAAAACCCACCTTAATACCAACGGCAGCCTCATCGTCTTGGGGTCCCTCGTACAACATCTCCATACGGTACTTCTGGGCCACCACAGGCGACGGCAGATGGATGGCAATCATCTGAAGTAGGGCTTCACCGGCAGGCAACCAACTCCTCATAACAACCTGAACAAATGCAACAGGTTACATAATAATCTCATTAAATATATAAAATATTATAAAATCTATCAAAGAAAATTTAAATGTTTCTTCCATTTATGGGGTCACAAACAATATAAGCCTACAACCAATTCCAGAAAGAAATACTGTAAGTCCACTTTGACACCCAGAAACAAATCATTATTAGTAACTGGCAACACTTGGGACTAGAACAAGTCTTTATATCATGTTAAAAATAAAAAACGAACCTTCAACAAGGCTTTGCCGTCTTTGTCAGAATCTTCATGCTTGAGGGTGACACCGAGTTTCTTGAGGAGACCGTCGATCTCCTCCTTGCGGAAGTTCATGATGGCGTCGAACACCTTGTAAATTGGGTCCAACACATACATGCAGAAGGAACGCTTGTTGTCATTGTCCTTCTGTTTGGACCACTTCTTGGTCTTGGCGTTGAAGAAGTTCTCTCCCCATAACCTGTAGAACAGTATTCAGAGTTATAGTAAATTATATATAGGAATAAAAGAGCAGCTTTTCAATTTACTTGTAACATTGTTACAGAAAGTAAGCAAATAAACTATTAACCATACATCATCAAAAATCCGACCCAAAACAGACTTCTCGTTAACATGTAACCTGATTTTCGATTTCAACAAATTTTTACTATATAACAATATCATTGAAGTGATACCTGATTGAAATAAAATGTATCAATAGTTAAGCAAGCAAAATTATTGCAATGCTGTAAATACAGATGACAATCCTTATAGAAATAATAATACATTGCCAATTTATGCATCATCCAGGTCAAAGGTTTAATTATAAATGTATTCAACTGTTTACAATTGCTTTAAAGCTCTCGATACGACACATATGAAAGATGACAATTCTTACAACATAAGAGTGTTATAAAATCGTTGTGCCTGTAACGTAACTTCCCAGTTTGTTCGTACTTAAACTCGTTAGTATTAGCCAATCATCTAATAATTTAATTTGGTCCTCCATCATATAAGCTATACAAGAGTATGTTAGTATTCCGTATAATAGTATTTCAAAGGAGTATGATATTGTTATATACTATTAAAACAGCAACAGTATTCATGTCTTTAAATGTTATGCAACAATACCGTTATTTGTATCTCGACGTTGTTGTGAAATGCCCCCTACAGAGAGCATTCCACCAATCCACCTCGAGAAGATAATTTCTGTCCTTTCTGCCACCGGTGTATAGTATATCAACATTACCCAGTATCAATGGGACAACAAAGGTTGTTATCGTAATGTACTAAAAATCTGTTATCATCTTAATTATTTACACTTGTAACAAAGTCTTGTACTAACATGATTTAAATTTTTACTAAGATATCAAATTGTTATGTCATTGTAAGACTTGATGCATATTTTATCCCACGATGGACAATTTCGCTAAACTTTTTTTTGACTACTACTAGTAATTTATTTTCAAAAAAATATTTAAAATTAATAATAAAGCCAATAGATAAATTAAGCAGAATAACCACAGGAAATACTTGTTTTTATAGAAAAAAATAATACTGACATTACCATATTTGTTGCAAGACAAACTTTTTTAATCGTTTTACCTTGCATCAAGCTATAACGACATCTTTAAATAAAACAAAAAATAACGTCTCACCTGTTCATAAGCTTGACGAGGTCGATCTTGAACTTGTCGGCGTACATTTCGGAGAACTGTTTGAGGGTGAATGCCCAGCCGTGGAGACCGGAACCGAAACCCACGGAACCCTTGCTGGGGTCGACACGGACCTCACCTGGATAACGAATCAAAATATATTATGGCCGATTTGTTGCTAATATTTTTAAAAAGTTATCTTTTAGTTTACGTGTTAATTAATTATTTTGTATCTAATTATTAAAACATCCACCCTTAGCACTTTTTAATACTTACCTAGCAACTAAAAGATTGATCTTCTGTTAAAAATGTAACAGACGTTCGAGCTCATAATAAAACTTTAGGGACGTAAACTATATAAAAAAAGAAAAACTATTAATTTAAAACTGTCATCTTCTTTACGGTTTAGTCGTTATTAATTACAACTTAAACACTAACTTCGTAAATAAAGACATTTAATATTAGTCGACTTTGACGCCAAAAGCTCAGGGGGTGTCGACATATTTAAAATTTGTATACCAATATTTAATCTTAATTACTCTTTTCATTGTAATATTAAATAAAATAATAATAAAAAAAAATATGTCGCGGTTGCCTATTTTCAAAGCCTAATATCGCCGCTTTCTTCGCGCGTGTATCGATTTGCCACGTTGCTGCAGTCGGCCATTGCACCAGTTTTAGCGAGGCAATAAATTAATAGTCTTTTTCTATTAACAGAACCCTAAAGTAGTTAAAAAATACCATAGAATCCTTTGAAATACTATAAAAATATGAATGGTCTTTTCTTATATATCTATTCACGAACGCGTCATGAAAAAAAGAAATTGCATGACATGGTCGGTGATCTCCGATAAATTCTCAGATTGATTTACAGAGTGATTGTAACGTCAAAATAACCGTTTTTAAATGATTAAATTGTGATATATAAGTAATACGTGTAACAAAAACATTTTTGAAAAATTTTTATCAGTCTTTATTCTGGCTAATCCCTAGAACGGCTGATCCTATTTTAACGGGACTTTCAATGACAGATAAGTGAAAGTAATTTAGGCTAAGTTTTTAACAATAAAACTAGCTTAATTTTGCCACGCGGATGAAACAGCGAACATCAGCTAATCTATAATATAGTGCTCGAAATATTCGATTTAGTTGATGCATATAGCACATCGTCCGACCTCATTCTAGGCATTGCACTGCGTGCATTTAATGCGCATGACCTCAGCGGCATGTTTCGATTCGAAAAGCGTGCACTGCACGTGTCCACGTCTAAAGAACACGTGGAAGCATTACACTATCAGCTTTTGTCACTAACAGCCTTGTTGACAATCACGCGAATTGCTGATAACGATCGACTTGAAATAATGCCAGTTGATTATTCGTAAGCATTATCGTTTTTTATACAAGCCGCATCAAAAGAAATATGTTTTAGGTATTTTATAATTTAATGATAAATTGACGGCAACTGTAATTTTTAACATAATATTGATTACAGTGATTCAGCGTTTCGATACCGTGAGACGCTAATATTTTTGACCAACGATATTTCAAGAAGCTTTACTTTTTACTTGCAACTTTATTCCGTTTACAATTAACACTTATTTTATTTACGAAATTTTCTCGACAAACTTTACCGTATTTCATATCTCTGTCATTCAGTGCCTCTGCAGTTAATGGAGGTTGCAAGACAAACTCCGAAATTCATTTAAGACTTAATTCCTGTCTACTCTTGGATATTCTTCAGCCATGAAGTTATGGTTTCAAGTTACACAACTGCTACCTTATAATAATTCAGTTTAGCATGTAACAGGCAGCATAAGTTGTATTATTAATACTGCACATAAACCGCTAAAAATAACAAAATACGAAACAAAAATTCACATTTCAACAATCATATGATTTAATAATAAACATAACTCACCCATGGGGCCACCGTCGTCATTGTAAGTAGCGATGATGACGTTCACGTTCTCAACGATACGCTGGAATGTCTGGTACAGCTCCTCAGACTCGAGCTGCAGCTCGAGCAGGGCTCGGTCCATCTTGTTCATGAAAGGATGGGCTTGATGCGCTCGGCGATGGCCTGGCGGAGCACGGTCTCGGTTTGCACGCACACACCTAAGGTTGAATTAACTCTTATAATACAAGAAGAAGAAAAGAGTTGAGATGTATATAACGATGACAAGAAATTGAAAAAGATTATAATAAATTTGTTAGCTCATAATTTTTGAAAGTTTTACGAGTATAGATTAGCAATATAAAAAAATAAAAGTGAAGGATTTCGTGTAGTTTTAAATATGCGGGCGTAATTCTAGGCAATTGAGATTTATTATAAGAAACTATCAAAAGTTATTGAATAATACTTAGTGTCGCAATATAATTTCTGATTGAAATATTTGTTGTGTCACAATTCATAATATTGTGCAACAACGAATATTAAAATTCATAAATGCATATTATGAATTTTTTATAGCAATTTATAAGTACACATTTTTTATGTAGTGCCACATCATCTTTGTACTTTCACTGAGATGCAAACTTGTATGAAAAAAAAGTGACCGTACAACTATTGAAAAGCACGTCATATGAATATCTATAAAGAAATCGGTAAAAGTTAGGTCATATAAACACCATATTTTTTAGGCTCTTAGGCTTGAAATATTAAATAGTTTAGCATATTATTTATTCCCTTTTTTCATACTAAGAGTATGACTATAATTACAACATTAAAATGTTTCACGACTATTTAATAAAAAAAATATCTGCTTGTTCGGTCAGTTTTACTTTAACAATGTAATAGTGATAAAATAAACAAAAATACATAACGTAAAGTAACTTACCCGAAACACAGTCGACCACGACCAGGGCGCCATCAGTTACACGGAGGGCGGCCGTAACTTCGGAAGAGAAGTCGACGTGTCCAGGTGAGTCGATCAGGTTAATCAAGAAACCCTTCTCGTTCTTCTCACGCTGGTCAGCGTTCGTGATGAACACCAAGTCCTTCTCCTCAAGTTCAAAGAACATAGAGATGGCACTGAAAGAAAGTTTCTACAGTTAATAACGAGTTTAATACATAAAATAAGCATTATTTGATGTGTAAAAATCAGATGGCCGTTCTGAAATTCGTCAATGAATATCGGTATTATAATGGTAAGAACAATCATCACATAATGGAAAAACTATGTTTTTTAACGGATTGCATACTGATCTAAAGGTGAAAGACCTAGCAGCCTTTAAAAGAGGCTTAGTTTCAAGTAAGATGTGCAACTTAAACTTGAGAGGTTAAGGTGAAGGTTAATTGCATTACCATATGGGATGTGTAAACTTACTTTTGCAGTAAGACAATAACAAATTGTACTCACGTGGACTTAATGGTGATGCATCGTGTCGGTGATACGTGTCTCGCCGGCCTGGCGTTGGCGATGATACCGGCTTTGGAGACGAGAGAGTCGGTCAACGTGGATTTGCCGTGATCTACGTGGGCGATGACGGACATGTTGCGGATGTTCCGCTTCTTGTCCATCATCGTCCTGATCTCGTCTACCGTGAAATTCACCTGCAGAAACGAGCAGAGCACTTAACATCTTGTTAACCGACACAGTATAATAAAATGTTCTTTCGATGGACAAAACACGCACGTTTTACGCTTATTAATACTTGAGCCATGCTATATACAATAAATATTAAAACGATATGGATTGTAAGTTTCCACACAACACTCCCGACGTATCACCTCACTTAAAAAACGTCATCCGATACAAAGACTACCATCGCGACGTAACTAAGTTTCATTTGGTATTTAATCACTGAATTCGTAAAAATAACAGCTTAAAACGAAGCTATACTAATACAGCTAAACGTTTCTAAGCATTATTGCCAAAATACATACTCACCATATTGGATGGTTTTTGATTTTCTTTCAATAAAATATACTACCATACGCCAGCGATGGCGTACGCTTGAAAAAGGGCCCTATAATCTTCCGTGGCCCGGATGTACCTGCCAGACGTCAGACGACGTACCACCCATAGACAACTAAGGCTGCCAGGTGCAAAAATAATAAAGGAAGAGAACAAGCTACGGAATAAAATTTATGTTTATCGTTCAGAGGAAATAAAATGTAGAGATTTAAAAATTATGAATATAAAAATAAAAACCCTCTTTATTATATAAAACTACGATATTATATTGACTTTAATAGATGGCGCTTTCGTATACTAACAGTTTGAATTTTACTTATGTTCACAGTCTTAAGTATGTTATTTTTTATTTAGATGTCGTTGATTTAATTTCCTTGATATAATTTATACAGTATATACATTTACCAACATAAATTTGCCAACAGTAAATGACATAGGCCTCCCCCAAACGTTTATAATAGTACTTGTACTTGTAAGTAATAGGCAAAAAATTTGTATGTTCTGTTAATTTTGGAAATTGTAATTTAACACAATCTCTAAAATGGGACACCTTTAAAAAAGTAAAAGCTTCTATATCACCTTACAATATTATTTAACTTAGACTATTTAAACTTCTTTCACCAGTGAAGGTTAATGATTGGACATTTTTATAATCGGAGCAACACCGGATATGTTTCGATTTCGATTAGCGTAATTTTACGCGTTGGAATTGCGTGTCGTGCCGGCGGGAGGCAAATTTTGGCGGGCTTATCGGCTGTTGGCGGGCGAATGCTTTTTCCAAGAAATCGTGGTGCAAGGGTGACTATTCCCACTAGAATTTTTTCTTGGCAGTACTTCGCAACATTTCGATTGCACGACCTAAATTTATTTTAGGGAAGCATTGAATTATTATCATACAATCATGTGAATACACTTTCGTCATAGCTGTATTTTATAGTTATTTTAGCTCTACTCTTAGAGAATGGTTTAGTTTTTCTGGACTACTTCGAGGGCAAGATTTTAATTTCTTTATTATATTAATACTGACCGGTGTGGTCTGGATGACAATAGCCGAAGATCGGAAGCGGTGGAGTACATTAGCCTATGTCCAGCAGTGGCCTGACACAGCTGATGATATATAGCAAATGTGGATATAATATCGTCACAAATGTATGATACTATATCAAAACACGAACTAGTTGGAGCTATCAATATAATTGAGATTACGCGATCCAATTAAAAGTCCTATATCATTTTCTACTAGCCTTCATAAAAGTACCATAATTATGCTTGTATTTGACTATAGAACCTACCCTAATGTAAAACTCATCATCGATTCAGGTTGGACTGTATCCCACCGACACTGGCTCCAATGAACACCTATCCATGGGTTGACGTCCCACCCGGTCCAATGGGTTGGTGGTGGACCGACTTTACATGCCCATCCGACGCATGGATCATCTTACTTTCAGACAATTGGGTATCGGCCCAAATTGCCTAACCAACTAGGAAACAACAATTAAAATTTGTGAGTCCCTGCAGGATTCGAACCACGACCTGCCGGTTTTTAAGCACACGCACTATACCACTAGGCTAAGTAAACTAAGATAATAAATACTTAAACGCATCCTATTGACCTGATCTCGGCATCTGCCACATTGAATTCTACGTAATGTTGACCAATAAAGCTTTGCATAGTGCGAAAGATTCACTATTATATTGCTTCATTGTTAGTAGATATTTTATCGATAAAAAACCATTAAATAAATCGTTTTTGTCATTTGACGTCATGAAAGAAATTATGTAATACTTAATAAAAATCTAAGATAATAGTTCCATTAAAGCATCATATGACTAAGACGTTAACATGGGTATCTAGACCGTCGTGACTCTACGTGCTGTATGACCATCAAGCCTTCGATGCACTAGTAGCAAACAATTACACTACTGTCTATACTTGACTTCATTTGATTAGTGCATACTTTCCGGAGACATAAAATAATCAACATAAGATCGAGTTTTTTGTTTTCAGAGCGTCGGTGAAAGAATTATGCTTATATCCGCTTCAAAATATAAGTTGCTAGCATTGGTTCCAATTAAAGCGACATAGACTAAAACTTACCACACCGTCGGTGTTCGGTCCGTACACCGATCGCCGACGATCCTTAGGAGACATAAAAAATGCCTAACTCACGAACCTTCTGTACGTCTGGTCTTCACATTTAGCAAAAGTGCTGGCCATCCACTTCCTGGGACAGTAGCTTCCTGCGGACTCTGTGTTAGATGAAGCTTACCAAAGATATAAGTCTGAAGCATAACGTCAAGGATAAAAATAATAACTGTGTGCTTCTGTTGTAAACATTTACTAGTTCAGCCAATTAAGATATATAATCTAAGAAACATAATCTAATAACAAGCGCAATTGGCGCGAAAAAATCTTGCGCTCTTATTGGTAAAATATTGCACGGCGATTAAAAATGGCCGCGTTTCACCAATAAGAACGCGTTCGCTTTAGTGCTATTAGTGTTTGACATAAAATTTGTTTATATTTATTTATCATCATCAGCAGCCTACGTTAGACTAATGCTTGACGTAGGCCTCCCTAATGCCCGCCTTCTCCACTAGGGGGTTTTGGACCGTATCCCACCACGCTGGTCCAATGCGGTTTGGTGGGTGACTTTTTACATGCCCATCCGACGCATGGGTCATCTTACTTTTCAGACAATTGGGTCATCGGTCCAAATTTTCCTAACCAACCAGAAAACAACGACCATTCAGTTATTTTCCCTGCGGGATTCAAATCCACAGAGCCACACACAAAGCAAGGGCCATTACCGCTAGACCACGGAGGCGGTAACATTTATTCCAACTCCCAAATTGGCTAAACCAATTCATGTTTGACAGCAGAAATAGTTAAACTATGTTATGTCTGCTGTCAAACAGGAAATTTGTACAAAAATGAATTTCTATTAAATCAATTATTGGTGTCAACTACAAGCAATATCGCAATGAGTCACCGTTTTAAGACGAACCATAAACAGTTCATGGTCATATGGCCAATTTGCACTAGTCCTGACAGTTTGCCAACGATACGCGGAATAAAGACATTTTTTATTGAATGAACGGCAACTGTATTAAAAGACGCTTCGAGAGGAAAGAGTACACTATCTAAATCGCTTTAAAATAATTTATGTAACTTAGAACAGCATATTTTGCTGTTCGGTTAGTGCAGAATGTAACGACAAATAGTTAAAGGTAATAAAAGAATTAAATACATTATAGCCTATGCGTAAAATTATGGGGCCTATTTCGTCATACTTGTATAGATTTAAAAGAAAACATTATTTAAAACATTGAGTTATGTAAGAAATTTATTAAAAAAATATATTTTAACTTTAATATGTTTCATATCAATATTGTGGCTTATACTTATTACAGGCAATAAAAAAGTATTATCAATTACCAACAATATTAAAACACTATATCTTAATTAAAACTTTTAAATTAGGTAATGTACATAACTCGGCCAAGTATAATGGGTAAACTAAGACATTTGGACACTTATGTAAGAGGTGTTAAAATGTTACAAAAAAGGACAGATTTCTTCAAAATTGTTATGAATATATTCTGTATATAAAGTAAAACAACCCTAACACGACTTGTTAAGTTATTTATTAACAATAATAATCTATAAGGGATACACCATTAGAATCTGTGGTGATGGACGGAAATATACTTATTGTGACGAAATTACAGTTGTGGATTCATATAATCTTGAAACTATGACCGTCACTGGCATCCTGCCAACATACATCGAGGATTGCATCAAGTTATACCAATATCTGGCGACATTTCACTCTTTACGTGGAAATTGGAGTTTCCGTTGGAAAAATACATTCAGTTGCCAACTCGATACTGTTGATTCACGAATCAATGGAGCTATCTATTGATAAAATCTATGTGTAGGCGTATAACTATTTCAATATATATATTGTATAATTATTTGCCGTCTTGATCCGGGGGTTTTGGATCGTAGAAGCTAGTCCTGTGTGGGCTGGTGGGTGGTTCGCCAGAGCCTTGTTCGTTATTCAGCAGAGTGTACCGCGTGCACGTAAGGTTGGCTGGGGTTCCGAACGGAACGCCCTGCGGCAAGATATAGTGACGACATTCGCAGATAGACTGGTGTGGGCTGGATGAGAATATCCGAAGATTGGAAGCGGTGGTGTGCGTTAGGAGAGGCCTATATCCAGCAGTTGACTATCACTGGCTGATAATGATGATGATGTTGATTGTATAATTACGATTTCCCTGGAAACATAAGGCATTTAAATAAGACGTAAATTTTGGCAGAAATATTTTTTGAGTTGCGTGAAGATTAGCTATGAATGGATCCTACAAAGTTTTACACGTTAGAAGTGTTGCGGGGGCGTTTGACCACCCAAAGCGCGTGGGGAATAACTAGTTATATAACCTAGGTGTATAGTTTTCAGGTAAACAATCTTGGTGTGGATTATTCCATAGCTAGTAGTCATGTCTCTTAGGAATTAGTTACCTACTTTATTTAGAATCAGACGTTGACTAGTTGAAGGTTTTTAACAATGGGCCATTCATAATCTGTATCAAGTATAGTATCTTTGTCTTTGCCTGATGTTACAAAGCATATTACTAGACTTTTTCAGCTAGCTACCTTCAGAGATGGTAATGACAAACAAGTTCGATTATTGTATGCCATATACTGCATGACTTATTCTGTTTACACAAAAAGGCGATCTTTTCTATACCTTAAAGTATTACTAGGACTTTTAGTAATACCCCAATTTGAAACCACGATCTCCGGTTTTTAAAACGTGCACGTGTGCGTCGAGGCATTTCATAAATTGATTACAGTTTACTCGCAATTATTTATAAAATCGTGAATTCGCTAAAATCATTCGTTCACTTTTTATAATACAGTGAATGGTTTTAACGAGCGATGAATGAATTGATGAACGATTACCGACCAGCGAGTGCTTCAATTAAATATTTTTATGCAATTGTAGTCCTTATCGTAATTTAAATTGTCAAGCTGTTATAGTCTTTATATTAGTGTGATAAAGATTATAATTACTTGCTGTCGCACCTCGAAAGTGTCTACGATTGGGACAGCTGCCAGAAGTTCTCAAAGCAGATAGATGCAGAAGTAAATATTGTGATGACGCAAGACCCTATTTTCCACTGAAACAATATATTTTTGTGTTTTGCAATAAATGATAATAATTTTCGTTGAAAAACGCAACAGCACATTGAAATTGTTTTCAAATAAATTAGTCTAAAAAATTAAACGCTTCAGATGATGAAGTTTGTGAGGGTGTTTTTCGCTTTGGGATAAATGTAAATGTATGTTTGGGATAATATACATATGTTAAATATATTTGTTTAAAATATAGGTCGTAGTTTTAAAGTTACATAGTAATTTAGGGCTCATATTTAAGTAGCAGCAACATTCGTATATAAGCACATAATACCTAAGATCAACGGATAACCGTAGAGTCATTCTGTATTCATACGCTAGTTCATTGCAATTGAGTGTTAATCACTACATAATAAAACAAAGTCGATTTCTCTGTCCCTATGTTCCTATGTGTGCTTAAATCTTCGACGGATTTTGATGCGCTTTTTTAATAGATAGAGTGATTAAAGAGGAAGGTTGGTATGTATAACACAATTATATTGTAGGTATAGTTTATATCAGCGTAGCTCCCGTGCGAAGCTGGGGCGAAGATGTTGAGTTAGTTCTTATTCCTACAGTTCCAAAATAATTTTTTTATTGCATACGCAGACAGACGAGCAGTCGGGGCAACCTGATGGAAAGTGGTCACCGACGCCCATATATATTGGCAATACAGGTATCACCAACGTTGGATGTTAAGTCTCGTTTACCTAGCAAATACGCTGGCTGCGGTGCCCTTCACTGGAACACAGTAGTGTTTTCACACTACTGCTTTGCGGTAGAAACAGACACCGCGGTGGTACCCACCCAGACGGTCCCCTGTAAAAAGAGGACCTACCACAATATTCGTTTAAAAGCTTGCTCTGCTGATCTTTATAACCAAATTTAAGTTTTTTTGTATGATAATCGGTAAAACGGTCACTTATTTACATTTTCATAGAAGATATAATTTTCATATTTTAAAGTTACCCTTCACTTTGTACAATCGATACTAGATGGCGTTGCATGTACAAAAGTAATTTTAAATAATGAGATTATTAAATTTTTTGTTATTGAAACAATTTCAACTTACTAAGCATATAGAAAATCATTAATTGATTGTATATAAATCAATATTTAATGTCTTTTAAGTAATTTAATTTTAGTTTAAATAAAATCAAAGTATAAGCAACACTTCTTTGAATTTAAAATATACGTAGGTGCCATGTGCTAAATGAGGATAACTAATAAAGATCTAAACAGAAACTAATAGATATTTTAATTATATCAGAAAATAGGACAACTTAATTAATTTTAAAATAGTTGTTTTGCGATTAACTACCCTTCCCTTCCCTTGGTGTACATATCCTATTTTCAGACTCAAATATTAACGTTACACACTGTTGTTTTGATGGAAGATTTAGTAAATGAAAAAAGAAACAAAAAAGAGGTAGGAACGTTTGTGTTATTTATTACTTACAGTTTGGAGTATTAAGATCGTATATTATCAACTGTTTTAAATTTAGTATCGCATTAGCAATACAAGCTCCGTTGGAAAAAAAGAAATAGACTCTTAAAATAATTAGGTCGCAGGTGTGCATGGAAATATATAAAGAACACTTAAATAAAAACAAACCTTGTGCCTGGTAACAGTGATATTTTTTTAGCGCAATAAATGTTTGGAGGAGACAATTTTAATAGGGGTTTTTTTTTAATTCCCCTTTTCTTGACTGAATATATGTGTAATTGCCATAATATTTATTAAATTGTTTGCATAAAAATATATAAATCAAAGTAAATATTACATTATTGTTATTAGTATTTGATTTCATCTCATAAATTAACCATTAAATGCCTATGGAGACATTTTGTGTATTTGTAAAGATGGATGTATGATAACGGAATTGTATATCCATCTTTGCGAATACATAAAATTTGCGAGTCCGTTTAAAACATTGAAATAAAAGTTTTAGATACATAATAGTTCATATAGCTAAATCTTAAAAAAAATATCTGTTTGTTTTGGCTAATCTTGAATGGATAATTCGAAGGAAGAAGGAAGGAAGAAAGAAGGAAGGAATTTCTCTAGAAGATAGCCGACGTTTCAGACACTTTTCAGGATCCATGTTGGTGGCCGGATAAAAACCTTTGACAGACTGGGGTGTTGCTTACCTCAGTCTGCCCGTGACCATGGATCCTGTAGTCATGAAACGTCGGGAAAATTGAAAACAAAATTAAACACGATAAAAACCGTAAAGCCTTTTATTAATTCTTTATGTTACATTATTTGATTTGGAATGTTCTATATGTTTATATGATGATGCAGGAGAAAAATCATTTCATAAGAATGTTTTAGTAATTTTAAATCAACAATTGCGTGAAACGAAACAATTTAATTAGTAAATAAATTAAAAGCAATAAAATAATCGTAAATACAAGAGATCTTTATGGAAACATACTTAATTAAGTAAACAATCACGTACGTTGCGCAAGGTGAAAAAAATCTATTCCGATTGCAATCGGTCGTAAAGCGAGCGTACGGAGTGAAGTGGCCGATGCTTCGGTCCACGAATGGCTCAGTGGGTTGGCACAAACGGGCAGTTTATGAACGCTGTTTAAATTTATTTTGTAAAAACAATAATATTGCTGCTTATCAGACTTTTAGAGACTTTTTAATTTTAGACTTTTAATTGTGTAATTTACCTGTTATTTACAATAATATTACATTTAAAAAACGTAATTTTTAATATTTAAAAATTTAAAAATAAAATGAAGCTTTTTATATTTGTCTTGTTATATATAATAAAATCGTATCAACGTTTTTTGTATTTATTACCAATAGGTTGCAATTTTGCAAAAACGTTTGACATTTCAATAATTTTATTATTTTTCAGATACTACTGAAATGAAAATAGAAAAATAACAGCGTTCACTCAGTAGGGCATTAACATTTCGTTGGGTTAATGTTCATTAAAATTGTTAATTTTTTCATTAGTAGGAATTAGTAGTAAAATAAATATATAAATTTGTCAAAATATAGCAATTATTTTTTCTATGCCCCCATCGCAAACAGGACTGTTCTCAATAATAATCTTACAACAAGGCATATAAATAATATAATCCAATTTAACGATAAATAATAATTGAAAGATTAATTGAGATACAGTTTGCCGGACCGTTAGGTTAGGTGCAACATGAGTTGATACTTGACGGGTTTTTTATCGTATGCTTTATTCTTAGACTACGCACGAGGGTCCTCGAGTACTACAGAGCTTAGAAACTACTTAGACCTGTTAGTATTTAATTGAATATAAATAAATAATATTTCAACTTTAAATTGTCCATATAAAATATTTAATCTGTGAACTAAATGACAACTAAAAGAAAAGCGCGGGAATATTCGAGATATTTTGTAATCTGCAATGTTTTTTGTGTTTTTAATACTGAGTTTCAGAGGATATTAGGATGATGACTAAAGTGCTTTAAAATAGATATTAGATCAGCGTTGCCTTAGTGTGAATGAGTCGAAGTGAACGGTCTTGCCAACCCTTTCATTTGATGATTGCAGGAGACGAGGCGGCCGCGACATTTTCGCTGCTGATGAAATTATTTCACTCACGTTTAATAATAGTATTTGAATACTTTAATAGTGATTATAAAAACTTTACTCAATATTTTGTAATAAAACAACAACATCTTTTTTTTTCCCTTAAATGCACTCTTGTGCGGTATTAAAAATTCTGTCAACTCAATCATAGGCAATTAATTTTGATTTTTGCGACATAGTAGCCGACGCATCAGCTAATGTATAATTTTTGTAATACAAGAATATACTTTTCAAAAATGTTTAAAGCGAAAATAACAGTATACTTATCTTTTATTAATAATTAATCCTAATAATGCAGCCGTTAATGACATTAAAATAAGAAATAAGCACCAACGGTCCTGTACAAATTCGCGTAGGCATAACCAAGAAGCGGCCGCCATAAATCGCGCGGCGCCACCGTCGCGTGACTCATGCCGCCGTACGATTTTTCAGCTCATTTCGTTCTATTTAAAGCGTTCGGATAATAATTGCTAACCAACAAGCAACAAGTCAGAGGATGAGTATTATAAATTGGGTTTACACACGTGTTACTTACGCACAGTAATAACACAAATATAACCATTATGCTTACGAAGCAAAGAAATTAATAGTTATTACAGCTAAAACTCAACTTTTGTGCGGCTGACATATAGGATACCATTAAGGTTTTGCCTTTTTTATATTATCTTAGCCCCTCAAGTTATTTTAAGATTTACAGAGATTCAAAATATCACATTAACATGCTAATTGCTAAACACGTAATTTTCAAAGAACTAACTGGCCAGAGAAGCAAAAAATTAACGTCTCAGAAAGATGTCCACATCACATTCATCACAGAATATAAAAGAACCGGACATACGAATCGGAATGAGGTACCTACCTACATGCTTGATGTTTTATCTTTGTTTACACTTAACATACTGTTTTAGATATATTGATTATATTAAAATTTTCGTTTAAATTAAATTACATGTATCTTACTTAAAACTCTGTAAAACTGATTTCGGCCGAGTTTACTCGTAATTTATATGTTTTGGTCACAATATTGCTAATGGAGTTATAAAATAAAATCTATATCTTCATATATTTTCAACACTATAGAGGTCGAAAACATTTCATCATCATTAGCCTGTGATAGTACACTGCTAGACATAGACAAACCCCCCCCTCCCCAGTACACCCCTATCTATTAGGGGTTGGTGAGTCCAAGGCGAATGCATTTAATCTTTTAAATAGAAATAATTCAGTTATAAGAATAAGGTAGATTGCTAGTTAGGTAATTAAAAATAAAAGTTAATAACAGACAACAGTTAATTCCTAAATTTATTAATTACGACATTAAAATAATATGAAAGCTAATCAAACTAATTTAATGTTTATCACACTGCATATTGATTTGTAACTTTATTTTTGTTATTGGATTTACATTATGATTTCCTCTCAAAAATTGAGACTGCCGTTATACAAAACCCAATTTTCTTCCCTTTCTTGTTTCATGTCTGTATTTTCTTAACTAAAAAATAAAAATACAGGACGGAAGTCGTAAATAACGTAACAAATGTTAAAATATGTTAAAATGGTTTTTAGGATTACGGTCGTCATATGTACAATAAATATTTATAGGTACTGAAGGTGACAAATTGTAAAGGTTGCATTGATACGTATTTTTTATGGCTGGCAATTATTTAATAAATTATTCTTACGCAAAGTTGTCACTTTATGAGTGTATATACTTTATTATATTAAATTATTAAAATTCGTACATATTATTTAAACATCGCCAAAAAGAAAAAAATGATTATTTTAATTGTTAGTTTTATTAAAGCTATGAAGCTGCTTTTTTTTAAATAACTATGGCGCTTTATCTGCTCTAGCATACGACAATAAATATATAAGCTATATTTTATTTTTTATTGTCGTTTTTTGTTAATAAAACAAAATAGGTACGTATTTATATTTTAAAATGGAAGTAACAAATGTAATAAAAAAACACTGGTGAAATCTCGTCTTAAGCAATTGATGCCGAAATCATTTCACCGTCGGAAAACCCCGTCTGCGCGATGGCGGATGCGGCCGGCCTCAATTCGAAGCACGCATCGGCCATATTGAAACATCTGAATTAACATACGCCGTGACAAGGCGAAGGAAAACGGAAAGGTGTCGGAAAAATATGTCTGGCGGCAATATATTTATTCGGTGTTATTGTTCCTCTGTGCTTTTTATTCACTAATCTGTTATAATAATTTCATCTAAATTCTTGTGGGTGCTAAGAGTTTTGTACAAAAACATCTGAAATATGTACATATTATACTATATCATAAACATTAGTTATCAATGCGTTACCTGCGCCTCTACAGCACTACTACGTGTGTTCTAAATATTTTTTCTTTTTATGGCTTACGCAGAGCAGACGAGCAGTCAGGCCACCTGATGGAAAGTGGTCACCGACGCCCATGACATTGGCAATATCAGTGGTATCACCAACGCGCTGCCTACCGTGAGATATAGGGTGTTAAGTCTCGTTTACCCAATAAATACGCTGGCTACGGTGCCCTACATACCGAAACACAGCAGTGTTTTCGCACTATTGCTTCGCGGCAGAAATAGGCACCGCGGTGGTACCCACCCAGACGGTCTCCTGTAAAAAGGGACCTACCACCGGTAGATAAATATGTAAATATTACAGACAGAATTTTAAAATATAACTATATAGGTTTATAAATATACTTTAATAAATATTCTAGAGTCTGTTTAATACAAAGATGATATGTTCGGTACGATCGCAACTATCGCAATAAAAATGTATTTTATAACAAAATATTCGGCCGCTATAATAACCTATTCTTCTATATAATATAATAATAATATTATTTCAAACCATATTCACATGTAGAAAGACAAACAGTAATACAAAGCTAGGCGCATTAAGATTGTAGCTATACCAGCTAAGTAAAACCTGAAATCGCCATAAAGATTTTGATATTTGAAGTTCAATATAAAATCGCTTCCAAAACAATACTTTATATAGATTCTGGCAGACCACTTTATCAAAGATTCAAAAAGTTATTACCTCTGATATTCTTTCAGAAAACGCCTATAATAATAGCGACCATGAGAACGTTGTTATATAATGATATTTTGTAAAAAATGGCTTTTGACCTCGTTTGACCCATTTGTTTAGCGTAACAGGTCCATCGCACAAGCGGCCGGTACGACCCCAGCCCATCCAACTCCATAATTAAAATATTGCCATATTATAGGGTTGGTCGCCCCTACCACGAAATCGAAATATAATCAACGAAAACGTTAAAATATACATTTAATATTATTATATATCGAGTTAATTAAGTTTTATAATAATTTTGCTACCATGGTATTGATAAAATTTAAAAATAAAAATCAAGAAAACATAGAATTTGTTTTTTTGTTTTGTATCTCATCTCGATTTTATTTAAGTTTGTTTTGTAATAAGTTTCTTAGTGATGTTGAAACCTTTCGATGTTTTTTTTAAAGCGTTAGGTTTGGAGGCTGTTATTTTATTATTAACATGAGTTATAAATTAGAGGTAATGAAGTAATCTTCTGAAAAATCACACTTTAGATAATTAGTTAAATAGATTTTCACCAAGATCAATACATAAGATGGTATTCGTCGGCACTAAAGTAAGCTTATGTCTCTTTAGTGTTTTAATTAATTTATATTATCAGCACTATTTGTACAGTGTTAGTTTTATTAAAAAAGATTTGAAAATTAGTGTCACACAACGTCATATATACAATCACTTTTTGTGTCAATAGAATACTCTCCTTCAGTCAGTTAAACTTTTTATCGTTCACATTTGTAGGTAATGGATATATAATTTTCTGTATTTGTTGAATTTCTTTAGACCCCATTAGAAATTGTTCCAAAGTGGGAATCAAACCTATTGCTTGACACTATAGTCACTGTCAGGGACCACTACGCTCATTACGTCTAAATGATAACTTATAATCTATGTTTCAGTTTATTCTGTCATCAATGTAAGCCATATTTTTCAAATTAAACACAAAAATTCCAAACAATACCAATTTGAGTGTTATTACGTAAGATGTCTATAAACGTTACTCGATAGATGCCTTTCTGTTTGGAAAACAAATAGTTCTAATTACATTTTTTATTGAACGGCAGCCATGTTTGTTAAACAAAACACAAAGGCTACTGTGCGGTGCCTTTAATCGAATGAGGTCAATTATAAAGTGCGTCCATTGTATGCAGCCTGCGGTTTACATTGTCCGACGACCCGTATTTGCAAAATTTTGTGATTAATGTTTTATTTTAGTTAAAATATCAGTATACAAGTTGTAACCGAATTTATAAAAAGGCACGTTATTTGCTAATTAGAAAAGATTTCGCCTCAGATATACAAAATATCAAAACAAGTATTGTGTTCGCATTCCTAAGCCTTAGTTAACCTAACTACTAAATACTTACTAACGTCTTACATTTGAACTTTGTTTATAATTATTCATAAGTTAACAGCGATATATAAATATATGGTTATTATCAAGACGCTTAGTGACGCTAATACTTCATGACAAAGTAGCTTCTGATGCACATTACCATGCCTTTTAAAAATTTGATCTAAAAAATCTATCTCTGCTTTAAGAAAGTCGTATGTTATAAGTTATTCATGGGTATATATAAACATTTTAACGCGTTTAACATTATACTTGTACTTAATAATAGGAAAAGAGAAATATTCGATTTTTATTTATGTACATAGAAAGTTCCGTTCGACTTTCAACAGTAGGGTGGACCCTCGTGGGGCGGAGGCGCCGAGACGTCGCGACCGTCCGTCGGGCGCCGGCCGCCTCTAATGCGGCGGAAGAACTAGACACCTCCGCCGCGTACGGGAACAATTCCGTATTTATAACGCACGCCCTAATTGGCGCCAATAACTCTTTCGCAGTGACAGTTTTAATTTTTAATTTATGGACACAGATCGTAAAGTTTTCAGCCAGCGTGTGAATTTAATTGGAAAGTTTTTCTTTAATTTTTTTTTCTAGCCGAAAACTACATTAAGTGGCTAAGCCATGCAAAATTTCGCGGTGATAACTGATATCAATATTTATAATTTTATATAAAAGTCATCACGTAGGAGTTGTAAATTTATGTTAGGGATAGGAATTAATAGAAAAATCAAAAAGATCTTAACTCTTTTGGAGCTATTCTAAATCAGAAAAAAAATATTTCTTTTTAGATATTAAAATCTGAAGAGTAATAAATGGACTTTTCATTGGCGGATAAATAGATTTAAATGTTAAAATGAAAAGAATAGTAAAATTTATCTTCGCTAATAAAAGAACTAAGTAACCCAACACCAGGAGCAAATGATGAGATGTGCTTTTTTCTGCTACATACTGCATACTGCTTGTATGTGCAAATGTTGTAATCGGTTTGCTATCTTTTTATCCATTGGAACTATTTTAGCTTTAAATTCTCTAAAATTAATAAACTACTGTAGTGACAGATTAATAGGCAAGCGAGGCCCTATACCTTTAAAATACTGTGATTCAAATTTTACGAAATTCAATCCAAAAAACTATGTTTTTATAACTTGTGGTTCTGCTCTTTACGGTAAATATTTATATTTTTTCATATTAGATTATAGCTTAGCCTAAGCTAGAATAATATTATATTTTGTTCAAGTTGATCTTCTATACAAAAAATACTTCTTGTCTTTCAAGTTGCCACCTGAACACAGTGATGCTATACCAGAAAAAAACACTAAAAAAAATTTTCTTTTTATGCATTTCAAATTCGCTTTACAAAACTCACTCCGCTAGATGGCGCACTTGGATATTAAAATTTGCTAGTCAATTATGTCCTGGGGTCTCTCAGTTTTAATTTATTGTTTTAAAGTTTATCAAGGTCACCGTGTCCAGCGTAATTTATTGCGAATAAGAATGTCTTACAATGCATTTTATTTGGATTGACGGTAAAATTTGCTATCTGGTGAACATCTTGTACGTATCGTGGCTACATTTAATACAATTAATGCAGAAGTAAAAGCAGAGTAATAATATTATAGTAAAGGATTCTCCTTTCGGATCAAATAACGAAAGGAGATCTAAAACTGCAGAGCCTTTGTTTGTTATTGAAGCCAATTTCTTTGGTATTTATGGTTTGGCTTATACCCAGTATAGCTGTATTAACAATTTTCACATAGCGATTAGAAGGTAAGGGCGTGTGCATTAGAAACGTGCGATGGGGGTCGTAGGTTCGAATCCTGTGGGGACTCAACAATTTTCGTTATTGTTTCCTAGTGGGTTAGGGCAATTTGGGTCGATCACTCAATTGTCTGAAAAGTTAGATGATCTATGCGTCGAATGGACATTAAAAAAGTCGGTCCACTCACCAACCTGCATTGGACCAGCGTGGTGGGATACGGTCCAAAAAAAATCCCTAAATTGAGGAGGCGTTAGTTAGGGAAGGCCTATGGTTCCAGCAGTGGACTAACACAGGTTGATGATGTGATTAGAACCAATGATGGGTAGAGTTTATACCTATGTTAACTTTTAGGGCAATGGATCAATAGTTTCAGTTTTAATAGAGAGTGTAGAGGTTGTGTGAAGACAGATTGTATAATAAAATTTTACAAATTTAGCATTTTAAATAAGACCTTTGCAATTGATTGACCTGAATTATAATGATTTAAATCCATTATAATTGTGTTAATGATTTTATGAACAGCCGATGACTTTATTGCACGCTACTGTGATAGTTTTGCCATGATGCCTTCAAAAAGTTTATTGTATAAATAAAAATAATTAACGATTGTAAAAACACTCCTTAATTCGGCAATATTGTCGCTTACGGCATTGCTCTGAGTACGAAATATTTAATTTTGACTCTCACCAACCTGCTTTGGACCAGCATGGTGGGATACGGTCCATAAACCCCCTAATAAAGGATAGGCCTATGTCCAGTAGTGGACATATTCATATTATTTGCATATTCTAATTGCTATTACATCGTGTTTACGTTGTGTTTTAACCCCCTTTGCTCATTTGCCACGACACTGGCTTCATAGGGTGTCTGGTTGATTCCCATCGGGGGAAAATATTGTGTTAAAACTATAATTTAGCGAAATCATGTTTAAAATACTCTGAATGAAAGTCAGTAGTTGCGTTAAAGAGTATGTGATTTTTAATGAAAATGTACAAATATTTTCTACGTATTTTCTACGTAAGTAAACATTTTAATAGAATACTATCAACTTACAAAGATATGAACTATATGAAATCTATTCTGCGTATAGTTAAGCCAACTTAGATGTTAACAAAGCAACCCATAGCTAAAAGAGACATTTCTTGAACTATACCAGTACATCATCATTTTAGATGTTTATGAGATAGGATCTCCTAAATTATGTCACTAGAATCTATCTTCTGGCACTTACAACGGCTAGGATTATATGTTTGTGTTAGTATGTCATATCTTTTGAAAGCAGACTACTTTCTTCTGCGCACAAAAAAATAATACATAGAATCGGTATCGTGTCCTTATTGCTTGACCGCCTGCGAAGCTTCAGTCCCTATGCTTTACTAATGTTCACTTCACTGGAAATACAAAAGTAACCTGTGGCAATGAACAGGCGTCATATATTTAGCGTTCTTATTGATAGATTTCTACTAAGTGACAATCGACTAATAACCGCACGTACGTCGCGGCTTCGTTGCTGTGGACGGGCTTACTATACTGAAAAAATACTAGAAAAAATCACGTTGTCCACCAAATAGGTATTGTTTAACAAACACAGTGTGTTTTCATCTCGAAACACCATCACGCACCACAAACACGGACTGTCACTGCATATATTCATAATGGGATCATTCGAGAAGGCAATAAATGCCGATGGCGGTAATAAAGCGCGGTTTAACTGCCGGCCATAAACCGTGCCGATGTAAACGCCAATGCTCGTTACAGACAATACGTTTATAACGGCTCACGTGCGCTTAAAACAAAGGACTTTGTTAGTTATATCGAGTTGTAGATAATTAAGGATTGACGAGTAAGGTAGGTCAAGGGGTCTAAGAAGTGTCCAGATGTAGAAGAATGCCAAAGCGTCCATGTGACCCTAAAGTCGTCAGACCGCCGCTGGCGGTTGGGAGATTCGTCCTGCCAGGGTTGAGCTGCTGGGTGGCAGATTCAAGGGAGTCTGCTGTCTACATGTAGAATCAAGACGGAGGGCGCGTGAATGTGTAGTTGGCCGTAGGGCCGAGATGGGGCTGCTTCGGTGGTCAGCACTGGTTAGGTGACAGAGGTCGGGCAAAGAGTTCTGTAAACCCATTAGTAAGTTGTCAGGAAGGAACAACGTGGTGGTTTCAGTCGGTGCTAGCTAACACAATTTGCCCTCGCGAAGACGGGATAGCGTAGGCATTCCCCACGTTAAAAAGGAGTCTAAGGAGTGCAGTCACGGTGCCCATCTTTGTCACAAAGCTGTAGTGTCAAATGACGCCAGTATTCCGGCTGGAACGGCACCTCCGGCATATTATAGAGTCTTACATGGAATTTTTATGGACAGGGCGTGTCATTCACCATCAGGTGTATGCCCTGCTTGTTTCGTCGCTTAGTTAATTAAAAAGATATTATATAGGAACAAACACTGACCCTGTTACATCGTCATTACCTTGAGTCCTAAACAAATCAAAATGATATATAACAAAAAAAAATTAATAATGGAAATTACTTCTCTAAACAAGTTGACCATTAACAATTAAAATTGTATATAATTGTAATATAGATTTATAATTGTAATTTTGCCAAATTTACAAACATCAGGGCCACGAAAATGGCGTCATTTACACTTAGATAACTGTACCTATTTAAGAAGTTATTAGAAATCCTACAACCTCGGCCTTGTATCGCTTTATCTATTGGATCATTATAATCTAAGTATCTCTGTACTTAACCTTACTTGATTAATCAAGAAATCTATCTAAGGTAAATAAACAAACAAACCTTCAAATCATTTATTTACGTCACGTCGCGTGTTTAAGTAAAATAGCCATTAAACGCGTTTGAATTTTCAGTTGCAATACCTTACCTTAGTACTCCGAAACTTTTAATGAACATAATTTATATATTGAAAACACTTTTCTCAACAAACAGGAAAGAAATTCTATATTTAATAAAAAAACAGAAAATTATGAAAAAATGGAGCAATATATTTCCAAAGCGTCATTTACTTATTTTATATTTTTTTTCTTTAACTAATTTTTAATAAAATAACGCGATATTGTGATCGTATTTGGCTACACAAGAGGACGCAATCAAAAAAGTTTGCCATTTATAAAAGTATTTTCGAATAGTTTCTTTTTAAAACCATATCAATAAAACAGCCAGTCCTTGCTTTGAATTTGCAAAACAAATAACTATTATTTTATTCCGTTATTTCCGTTGGCCACCATAACGTGTGACCTCCATCTAAGATCAAGTGCGCAGCGTCGTACGTGACAGAGGGTCTTACGGTTTGCATTAAAATGCATCGCAATATACAATTCTAATCTCAAATCTTTCGTTTCGTTTATAAATAAAACAGTAATTCAAATGTGTGCCCGGCATGAACGATGTCTGGAAAGGTGTAATAACTTACGCCAAAGATATTGAAATCGACTTTTATACCAGCTAAGATTGTCTATTGAAATTCAAAATGGCTGAAACCTTTACTTAGATCTCCTTTCTAGCAGGTTCTTTGAATATAATGGCAGATTTGTCGACATCTTATTAATAAGAATATTTAAGCAAGCTGTACTCTGTAATACTTTCTGTTGTTAGTGTTGCTTACACGAATAATAATAAATAATAATTTTTACGGATTTTATCGCGTTTAATTACTTTACATGTCACAGGGACCGACTGTGGCCGTCTACTTGAGAGGTGTCACAGACAAGATTGGTTTCATCTTGAAAAAAGCCTGCATAAAAACATATTACAAGCCACCCAGAAAGATAAGTCACTTTTGAACATCACCAAGTGCAATATCCCTCTGCAAGACCCTGAAGTTTACAAGCTGGATTGTGAATGTAGTAGCCTATGCAAGATAGGCCAGACAAAGAGTTGAAGAAGTCTGCAGTTTTTAATCATATTTTAGACCAGCCTAACCATTACATAAGATTTGACAAGCCACAAATCCTCGTAAAAGAACACTTTTTTCATTAGATCTCTTGTCTGTGGAGTAAACCTATTAGAAAATACCGGATGTGGGGGGCCCGTTACCACAGGTGCGTTTCCCCACCGAGTGACTTAACGGCATCAAAGGCTCCCAGATGGGGAGCCTCGACTCGGGCCGTCACTTTCTGGTTCACGTTAACATGCTGAATCGAGGGCTGCCCAGGTGGGCCGACACCTCGGCTTTCTGAGGGATAATTTAATAGCTAGAAGAGCTCTCTTAAAGCGTTGACGCTGGGAGAAGAAGTGGCGCAAGAAATTTCAGCAACGCTTCTATCTAATTTGGTGTTAAGCTACGTGTCATATAGCAAAGGCTATGTGACTGTAAATGTGTAATTTCGACCTCACCGGTGCGGCTGATGTCGTGATTGTGTGTGTTTGTCCTACACTTTAAGTGTAGGGTGTGTTTGGCTACTGTAATAGGTTGCGTAAACCAAACACGCAACCTATTATGCATGTAAAAGAACACCAATTCCTACCAAGAATGATTCGCGAGGCTATTCAAAAGAGAATCTGCTTGGGATCCAAAGGTTAAAATAATAAAACCAAGCACTTGCTGCAAGACCGTCAGGTATGATTTTAAATAATGGTTGAGTAATTAACCGCGATAAAATCCATAGAAATTGCATTATTTATCAAACTATACTCTGGTTTATAGCAAATAACATATAACATAAATATATAGTTGTGATTCATGCAATGAGTTATGAAAGTCAAGCTTTATTAATGAAATAACCCATAAAAAATAACAATAACGTCTTATCGTCCTCCATGTTAGGCTTCACCTAATTTTACTTACTATAGCTTGAAGAGGAAAATTTTATGCACCAGATTATTCTGGCTTCCTTTTGATTATGTAGCAACACAGAAATATGTTTTATATTGTTTAAGACATAAATATATTTTATGACATATTTAACAGTACTGTTTATATAGTACACGATTCTCATATATTTTCATTTTTGTAATGTGTATCTAAAGCTATCAAACCGTAATAAAGCAAAGCACATAACATCGTACTATCAACTTAAGGGTACCAACCAACCAAATTGTATTGTAAATATTGAATTAGGCACGCGTAGGTAAGACCAAACATGTATGCTCATTGTTACTTCGCCGGGGTAAAACCAACGATGCTAAATTGACCATTTATTAATGAAACACCGCTTCCTTTAAATCACTAACAATTAGATAGTGTTGCGTGAATGGCGGAGATCACATTTCGCTGGTCGCATGTCTCGATCGTCGAGCGTCCGTGGCGTAATTGAGTGAAAGTGCTTCACTGATGTTGACATTGGCGGGCCTCGGCGTTCGGTTTTCCCGCCTTTTTATAAGACAAGTGCAAAAGTAGTGTATTTTTAAAATAGGTTATAAACTATAATCCTTCTAGTTTTTACCAAGTTTGAAAATAAGGAGGAAAACTTTATAGTGAATTAAGTTTCACAAGAAATCAAAGCTGAATACATATGCTTTTATGAATATAGATATAACAAACTTTACTATTATGTTGAAAATAAATGTTATTATAATTACTCAACTATAGATAAAACGCATTGCACCAGCGTGGTGGGAAACGGTCCAAAAAGCCCCTAACGGAGAAGGCGTGCATTAGGGAAGGCTTATGTCCAGCTGTGGACTAATTCAGGCTGCTGATGATGACGGTGGGTATCATGATATCAGAAGTGGATGCTAACTTTTATTATTAATAAATTAATTAATTATGTATTGTATTATACAATACATTATTTACAGTACACACATCATAAAGGAGCGCAAGCGTAAAGCAGAACTAAATTTGCAATGGTTTAAAATTGGTCGATCATCGCCATCCACATTACAGTCTAGCATTAAACCCTATCTAACCTCTATGTGTTTTGGCTTCAATTTAGTTAATATAAAACATTGGCAAGGTTAACTCTCACCACATATTTTGTTCGGATATGGTGTTGGGCATTGTCGCCCATTGAAGCGTAGTAATTGTTAGATAAAGTATATATCCGTAGGACAGCATTATTTCATAAAGAGGCTATGTCTGAATTGAATATTAAAATTTTACGACCGCCTTAAAATCCGTGAGTTGATGTAGTGTTTCATTAAGACCAACAACGATAAAACATGTATTGTAACCTTTTAGGGTTATTAATTGATTTTGTTCTTCCCGCGTCTATTTTAATGTCTATTACCATGCTTATAATAGCAAAATTACTGCACAGCTGCAGTTATGCATCGAATTCGTGCATGTCATTACCAATTTCGTACATAGTGATGCAATTGCGGTAGTGAGCCCTAGGTCTATTTACGCAAGGTTTGGTTCTCAGTATTTAATTGATTAACGTTTTATTCGATCCACGTTTACGAGGACCGCTGCATTCATGCAATGCATTAAACATAAAACAATTGACACTTGCGTCAAAGACGCCGCTGAGTGCTTAAGGATTTCAAAATGGCCGATGTCAAGCTTTCATTGTTAACGAATACAGTGGATGGAATGAGTGACAGATACAAATACATGAAGACAGATACAAATAGTTTAACAGTGTATTAAGATGTTGATAACCACCATATGTTTTTTGTGATTAAAATTGATCATCCAAACTTTTTTTCTTCTAGATTATTCTGACCTACACGATTTGAGTTCTGGAATCTTCAGGAGTTTGATGTCATTAGAGCCACGACCAGACTTTGTGATATTGGTAGACCGTGAATAGAAGCAGCGTCTTGTAGCGATGATAAATTAAATGAATTTTGTTGACTTTCTTGGCAAAAATTTGTATTGTAAGCCTTCTAGCGAGTCGTCTTTATTACTGTCGTATTGGCAAAATGTTATACATTTTTATCGACATCTTAGTTATACTGTTATGTCATTCAATTTTATTCGTGTATTTTAAACATGATTGAATAGTTACTTTTCAATAATTGAATCAACACACTATAATCCAATAAGTTATTATATAAGTTATATAAGTTCCAAAAGATTAAAGCTAGATAATAGATTTTTTTTATAAAAAAGGCAAACATTTTGTTGCGACCGGATTCTCGTGAGCATTGAAGAACCCGGTTAACTTTGGAGCGATGTAACAGCGTTGTAAAATAATGAAATAAAAAATTAAAGGGAAAAAATTTTCTCAAAAGATGATCTGCAGAATTGGTCGAAAGTTTTTTTTTTGTTAAATGTATCAAAAAAGTTACAGAGACAAAAGAAAATGTTCTTAGTCCTTCACTAGTTGGCATATGATAATAGTATTCGGTCTATGCGGGACAAACCGCCAGAAACGAAATAAATTGAACAACGAATGTTCATGAATTAGGTGTCCGTTTGTCAAGTAACACTTAACATACTTTTAAATGATCTTGGTATTGTGGACCGACCTTTTCCATGCTCATCTAACGCAAGGATCATGTTATTCAAATCAAACAAAGATCGTCAAATCCTTGATTAAAAGAAAGCGGTAATTGCCTCTTACAACCCTCTTTCACTAGTAAAACTATTTTATAAAGTGTACTACTAGAAACTAAAAGTTGTCTATAAAAAAACACAAGAAAATAAAAATTCTGTAATTATCATAAATATTTCAAAGTTTAAATTCTTCTGCCAGTCTAATCGATACGTACAAGCTGTCAAAAGTGTTTAATGTGACAGCAGCGGTGAGTTATTTTTTTTAATACAGCGATGTTTACATTAAGCCATTACCAAAGAACGTTAGAAGCCCACCTTGACCCGATCAACATGTCGTTCGAATTTAACCTTAACGCTTTGAGGTTGTCTCGTTCACGCCTCTCGGCCCACCAATAAGTTTTAATATCCGTCGGGAAGGTTTACCTACTTCGCTTGGCAACACTGACATGTACCCGCGACTTTTATAGTCTGTTGGTACAATGATAAAAGTTTACGGTGAACTAGTACGTTGTGTGTTGCTCCCACACGTATTTAATAGGTGGGGTGGGTGGATATGCATACACTTTAAATGGACCCCTTTACTATTAGGTCACACTCATCGCTTAAATCCAATGTTAGTTTTGCTTAAGTTATCGCTTTTTATAAAAAAATTATTATGATTTATGTTATGAAGCCACTATATTTCTTTCTATAGGAAAGCATATTAATTATTGTAAAGATTTAGAGGTTTTCAATAATTTTTAAAATAAAATTTTTCCTAACTTTTACACTTTTACGGTATAATATTTCTTCTATTAGTTTGCTTCATCGCAGCGCGCAATTTGTAGGACAGTTATATCTAAATTATATTTTTTATATTAATTTCACATATAAAAGTTATCTGGCGATGTATAATTTGAGTATATGATGATCATTCAGAGCGGTTTTAAATTCTACGAGAAATCATAATTATGCTGTTATTATAGGTTTAGACAACGTCGAGCTTAACATCCTATCGACAATTTTTTTCGACTGTCTAAAATGCTTTTTAGAAGACAGCCTTAGCCTTTTTTATTCTGACATTTAGTCCAGCAACGATTGCAATTTAATTTAAATTATTTCCATTATATATAGGTAATGGAAATAATTTAAATTAAATTTCTAGCACTGAATGCGCCAAAAGTAATTGTGTTTTCATTGATGTACCTACCGTTACCATATTTGCTGTTCAAGATGCTTAACCAATAATAGTAGTCGAATTTCTTGTCGCCTTGGACAAGAAGTGTGTAGAATAAGTAATAAAATAGAAAAGGTGCAATACATGTTCTAAAGTTAGCCTTAAACAGCATTTAAACGTTACAAAACATTAAAAACGACTGCAGACGATTTATAAATTAACGCTTAACAAGTTCCACTTTAAATGATTTGACCCGTACCCCAAATTGAGTAACCGCGCATTCCATCAAGTTTTTGTAGAGTTTCTCTCAACGAGGCATGCTTTATCGTAAACCTTTTTACATTTTTAACGCAGGAATTTTATTTCAAAGATGGTGGCATTCAACAAAATGTCAAATTTGATGGGATTATGTGTAGGGTAAATAAAAAAACTTCGTTTTTGTTACAATGGGATCAGATTGGACGAGGGACACATATTTATTCATTTCATAATAGGACGGGACGAACACAATAGCAGTATGTGTGGTTGTGACTTATCTACCAACGAATCTGAAGCGAAGGTGTGCTAGCGTGTAATCAATCAAATTTAAATTTTGCTTAAGGCCTTGAGACTATACATTTAACTAAGCTGATACTAAATTTAACTAAAGTTTATTAAGACCTGAAAATATATACAACAAACGGCTGAACTCACGCTCCCGTCTTGCACTGCGGAAGGGGCCGTGAATTTATCAATTCGTCCTGATGAAGGATCTCCGATAGGTCCGAAACTAATCGGCACTAATACCGATTTCACGTGAGTTCAGCCGTTTTTAGTACATATCCTAAGTGCAATATTTAACGATAGTTTTAATAATTTAATGCCTGAAATTTATTCAGTGTTAGTCAAACTAGAATGAGCTTTAATTGTTTAATGCCGTGAAACGCTAAAAACTATGCGATATTGGACTAATATGAAAAACTCACGTTTTGGCGCTAATTTACCTTTAGATCGTTTTTACACAAATTCCTTATCTTTTTGCCTCCGTTACTAAGTAATATTTATTTATAAAAGGAGAAACAGAGGTAAAATGGCGACACTATACACGTGTTTTACAATAAACTGCAAATTCTCAATAAGGAAAAACACATTTCAATTTTCCATTTTCGAGTATGAATCCTATAGATTTTCCTTAACTAAGATCCAATACACATTTTTATTAGCTTATAAGGCTAAAAACTAGACTCGACAGAACTTTACCCAGTGTTTATCGCTGTATACCATTTACCTCAATTCGTGTGACTGGCATTACAACGTTGCATACTTAGTTAATTCGTCCAATTTTCTATGATTATGCTTTATTAAAAACGTAAACATGCGCATATTTGTTCTATAAGGAGCTTGTACTAAGATTTTTTGCTTCCTTAGTTCCCACGTAAAGAATTTTCTTTCGCAACAAATGAAAAGATTTCAATATACACATACCCTCAGTATTGTCGATCACATATTTCTATATCGTTCTCAATTAATGATTCATTGTAGTGATGCATTAGCTATTTATAGTATAACACGTTTTTTGCAATGCTCACAGACCACGTGGTATGCAACGCGACTTATTCGCTTATTTCATACTGCAACAATACCTATGTTACCCCTACAAGTGCAGTATGTCCGTCCTAGAATACAATTTTATTTAATGTTTTTGCAATATGCTAATGTAATCATCTTGACAGCATAATGACGGCTGCGTTGGAAATATATTATCTGAAGTGCAATCATATAAGAGGAAATAAATGAAGGAAGCTAAGGACGTATAGTGTAGAGTGAAATATAATGGTAAATAATATAACAGATGTTAAAAGTAATGACAATGGCATAAAACAATAAGAATTGAGTATCTGGCGTGGCGAATGAGAAAACTTTGAAAATGAAGAAGTAGAATTAAGAAATATACCGTAATCAATCTACTAATACTAGAATGAAAAATAACTTTTAACATATTCAAGGATGGATGACTATGAAAATAAAAGAAAGAAGTTGGATGTTGCGTAATTAAAAGGCGAGTTTTACATTGCTTAAGGACGAACGTAGAAGGACAGACCTGCAGTAAATACTTCTACAGTATAGGCTTAGTACCTCATTCATGGTAATTTTAAAAATATTGATAAAAAGTGAAGGCCTGAGAAATAAAGAAATACTCAAGAGAAAATTACTTTAAAAAGTATTTTACTCTTTATTTCCCAACGTGACAAGGCCGTTGATATAGTTAGGATAAGTTAGGACAACCTAAAGATAAGTTTTGCTACGGTTCCCCTGATAGATTCTAAATTTGTTATTGTGTTAGAAGCATCTGTATCATCAGCATATGCATCAGCATCTGTGGTTTGTGGAAGTCGCGCAAAAGAGGAAGGGCATTCATTGATTCGATTGCAAGCCGAGTACGATGCAATGCGCTTTGTTTGCACCGAACATTACAGATGTGTTAATTTCCTTCCTCTTCCAAATAACTGACAATATGTAAATATACAAGATGTTATTATTTTTCCTCCTTTACAAATACGAGCAAAACCTCTGACGCAAGGATAATTACCACGAACAACAATGTTACTACAACTTGATTAACGGATTTGTTATTACGCAGATTTATATATATTTTATGATATATCTCAGTAAAATATTTTAATTTAAACATATTCAATACCTAAATCGTTCTTTACGCAACTATAAAGAAGATAAATATTTTATTTTAAAGAAAACTTGAGAAATAAAGCATATAAAATTCTCACCGAAGTAGAGGCGGAATAAATTAGTACTTAGAACTCGAGAAAATGTTAATTCAGTTAACCATTAACGTGTTTTTCACGCACGTCTGGTTGCGGTTTATAATTACTTCTAATACCTACCATTTATTATTGTTTTTTGCGCGGTGAGAATTGCATACTGCAATCACCTTGTGCGCGACCTTCCTACGTCCAGACAACTCGTTTGTTTTAAAAGCGAAAATAAAAAAATAAATACGATGCGCAACTTTTAGTTTGATTTTTAAATGATATTTTGGAACAAACTTTTGTTTATATGTAAATATTTAGAACTATTTCCGAAAGAAAAGGTTACATATAATACGTGTATTTGAAAATTATAAAATTTGAAGCTTAAAATCAATAATCTTTTCGTGGTATATCAAAGATTAACGCTAGATGTCGCTAGAATTAATTTGACTTTATTTCATCTTTGTTGTATAATTCAGAATTGAGACCGGTTAAGTAAAAAATCAACTAGACCATTGCAGGTAATAAAAGAAATGTAGGTATATCCTTTAATGTTTAAACCTTTAGAAATATTCCGTGTCTAATATTTAAACATAATGATAAAACATTAAAATGAATGCGCGGGCACACTTTTAGAAAGTTTTTAATTTTTTTTTTACGAGCGCGAGATCAGAATACATACTACCGTGTTTTAAGAATGGTATTATTCGGATAATACTTAGCTTTAAGCTCGTGCGCAGTATATCTACCTCAGTTTTAATATTTTATTTTTAAGACAAAGTATTTTACGTAATTTACCGTACATTATACATTTAAGAGTTTAAATAATTAAATAACACGACTATAGCGTTGCAAGGAGGTAGGCACCTTGTGCTTCATAATGCAATTTTTACGACTCGAAACTTATTTCTATATATGTTTATGTTTAAGTCATCCAACAACCTAATTATTATTATTATGTAGAATGTACATAAACAAAGTTTAGTGAAAATCTGTCGTTCTCGAATTTGGTTTTAAATTAAAAATTATCTTTTATTAACTTTATCCTTTTGTAGGATAATATTTGTTTTTCTAATAAACCACCGATGTTCCTAATTTGAGTATAAAGCCTTCAATAAACATCGTTATAAGGAAGTCAATGTTTGTTCTATTCATCGGCATAGTGTTTTCGAGGTTACACAATATCTGTGTTGCCAGAACTACGTTAATTAATCAAAATGGTTCCGTTTCACGAACACAACCAATTAAAAATTGTAAAAATATTTTGTCGTTATCAAAATTCATTAGAGCGATTGAAAATTAGCTGTACCGATTACTGAATGAGCTTTAACATTTTTTATTTACCTATAATTGCAGGAGGCCAAGGGCAAGTTGAGCTGGACTTTAATTATAATTTTTTATAGCCGTTGGCTTTTTACTGATTGTAATTTAACAACCTTAATTAATACTAGTTTATTTATGTTATACTTAATTTATAGGACTGATTAAACTTGAACTCATTCAAAGACTAACATGCTGTTCCTAAATGGACTTTAAAGACGAAAACAAGAGCTGCATTATATACGTTATCTGTGGCAGATTGACCTTGAGACCAATGTCAAACGTTTCCTACATTCCAACCACTTTGTGTCAATACTTTTTTTTACGCCTAAAACAGCATTTTTAACATCGTCACACTTTTTTAGTAATAAAATAGATAAGACGGTGACAGAACATTAAAAAGTTTTAATACGCAAAAACTAGATTGGAAACAAATATTTTAGAATGGGTTTAACGATTCCAAATCAAGAAGTCGCTATATTTTCGATCGATTCGTTAGCATATGTAAATTTTGTTATGAGATTTACGACGTATGGCCAAACAATAAGTAAATATTTTCGACGCAAAAAAACAACGAGATGAGAAGACCTTGAATGTTAAACGCGAGGCTGGCACCCACACACGGAGTTTACTTCCGCGCTAATACGCTTAGGGTTGACACTTGAGACGATTACCATTTAACCATATTCAAGCGAAGAAATGTTTGTAAACAATGTAACCTTTAATGTAATACCATTGAGAGCAGTATATTACATTACTTATTACTAACAGGTAAGCACCCGTCACTAAAACCTGGGACGAACAAAAACATCAATGGTTAAAATAATTACGTAATTTTCCACTATAATTCTTAGGGATGTAGGACTAGACAATATGCAGCATTTTACCAATTGTCCTATCCAATTTGGATTCGTCGATTTATCTGTAAGTTGAAACTAGACTTGCTAAACATCCAATGTAAGGGACATTGATAACGTCTGACGAATGAAGCCTTCAACGAATGTATGTTGCCGGTTTCGATTTGCAGTTCTAAGAAGTGGCGCTTCACTTCAGGCCGTATGTTGAAGCTACAAGGCACTCGGCAAGCTTTGAAGCAGGCTATGTTTGTTAGAGTGCGTGATGCAATCATACGCAGCAGAACACTAACGAGCAACACTGGTCGCAGCATTAGCCAGCTAGGGCGACAATGGGTCAGCTACATAGCCCGTAGTACCGACAACCCTTGGGAAAAAAAGTTCTTAAGTGGTAACCTCATACATGTCGGATGATAAGATGTGACGACTTGAGCAAATGTGCAGGAAGTCGTGATGCTGAGTGGCATCGTACCTTCTGGCAGCTTATAAAGTAGGCCTATGTTCAGCAGTTGACTGTAAAAGACTGACTTGATGATGGTGACGTTAAGAAACCCTGTATATTTGCCCGGCTTTTAAGAACGTAGAAGGCAACAACAGAGAGAACAGACCTGCAGTAAATACTTCTACAGTACAGGCTTAGTACCTCATTCATGGTAATTTTAAAAATATTGATAAAAAATGAAGGCCTGAGATATAAAGAAATACTCAAGAGTAAATTACTTTAAAAAGTATTTCACCCTTTATTATTTCTCAATGTGACAAGGCTGTTGATATAGTTAGGTACAACCTAAAGTTAAGTTTTGCTACGGTTCCCCTGATAGATTCTAAATTTGTCATTGTGTTAGAAGCATCTGTATCATCAGCATATGCATCAGCATCTGTGGTCTGTGGAAGTCGCGCAAAAGAGGAAGGGCATCCATTGATTCGACTGCAAGCCGAGTGCGATCCAATGCGCTTTGTTTGCACCAAACATTACAGATGTGTTAATTTCCTTCCTCTTCCAAATAACTGACAATATGTAAATATACAAGATGTTATTATTTTTCCTCCTTTACAAATACGAGCAAAACCTCTGACGCAAGGATAATTACCACGAACAACAATGTTACTACAACTTGACTAACGGATTTGTTATTACGCAGATTTATATATATTAAATACCTAAATCGTTCTTTACGCAACAATAAAGAAGATAAATGTTATATTTTAAAGAAAACTTCAGAAATAAAGCATATAAAATTCTCACCGAAGTAGCAGCAGAATAAATTAGTACTTAGAACTCGAGAAAATGTTAATTCAGTTAACCATTAACGTGTTGTTCACGCACGTCTGGTTGCGGTTTATAATTACTTCTAATACCTACCATTTATTATTGTTTTTTGCGCGGTGAGAATTGCATACTGCAATCACCTTGTGCACGACCTTCCTACGTCCAGACAACTCGTCTGTTTTAAAAGCGAAAATAAAAAAAATAAATACGATGCGCAACTTTTAGTTTGTTTTTTAAATGATATTTTGGAACAAACTTTTGTTTATATGTAAATATTTAGAACTATTTCCGAAAGAAAAGGTTACATATAATACGTGTATTTGAAAATTATAAAATTTTAAGCTTAAAATCAAATATATTTGTGCTATATGAAGTATTAACGCTAGATGTCGCTAGAATTAAAATGACTTTATTTCATCTTTGTTTTATAATTAAGAATTGAGACCGGTTAAGTAAAAAATCAGCTAGACCATTGCAGGTAATAAAAGAAATGTAGGTATATCCTTTAATGTTTAAACCTTTAGAAATATTCCGTGTCTAATATTTAAACATAATGATAAAATATTAAAATGAATTGCGGCACACTTTTTAAAATTTTTAATTTATTTTTACGAGCGAGATCAGAATGCATACTACCGTGTTTGAAGAATGCTATTATTCGAATAATACTTAGCTTTGAGCTCGTACGCAGTATATCTACCTCAGTTTTAATATTTTATTTTTAAGCAAAGTATTTTACGTAATTTACCGTACGTTGTACATTTAAGAGTTTAAATAATTAAATAACACGACGATAGCGTTGCAAGGAGGTAGGCACCTTGTGCTTCATAATGCAATTTTTACGACTTGAAACTTATTTCTATATATGTTTATGTTAAAGTCATCCAACAACCTAATTATTATTATTATGTAGAATGTGCATAAACAAAGTTTAGTGAAAATCTGTCGTTCTCGAATTTGGTTTTAAATTAAAAATTATCCTTTATTGACTTTATCCTTTTGTACGATAATATTTGTTTTTCTAATAAATCACCGATGTTCCTAATTTGAGTATAAAGCCTTCAATAAACATCGTTATAAGGAAGTCAATGTTTGTTCTATTCATCGGCATAGTGTTTTCGAGGTTACACAATATCTGTGTTGCCAGAACTACGTTAATTAATCAAAATGGTTCCGTTTCACGAACACAACGAATTAAAAATTGTAAAATATTTTGTCGTTATCAAAATTCATTAGAGCGATTGAAAATTAGCTGTACCGATTACTGAATGAGCTTTAACATTTTTTTATTTACCTATAATTGCAGTAGGCCAAGGGCAAGTTGAGCTGGACTTTAATTATAATTTTTATAGCCGTTGGCTTTTTACTGATTGTAATTTAAACTAACCTTAATTAATACTAGTTTTATTTATGTATAGCACCTTAATTTATAGGACTGATTAAACTTGAACTCATTCAAAGACAAACATGCTGTTCCTAAATGGAGTTAAAGACGAAAACAAGAGCTGCATTATATACGTTACCTGGTGCAGATTGACCTTGAGACCAATGTCAAACGTTTCCAACATTCCAACCACTTTGTGACAATACTTTTTTTACGCCTAAAGCAGCATTTTTAACATCGTCACACTTTTTTTGTAATAAAATAGATAAAACGGCGACAGAACATTAAAAAGTTTTAATACGCAAAAACTAGATTGGAAACAAATATTTTAGAACGGGTTTAACGATTCCAAATCAAGAAGTCGCTATATTTTCGATCGATTCGTTAGCATATGTAAATTTTGTTATGAGATTTACGACGTATGGCGAAACAATAAGTAAATATTTTCGACGCAAAAAAACAACGAGATGAGAAGACCTTGAATGTTAAACGCGAGGCTGGCACCCACACACGGAGTTTACTTCCGCGCTAATACGCTTAGGGTTGACACTTGAGACGATTACCATTTAACCATATTCAAGCGAAGAAATGTTTGTAAACAATGTAACCTTTAATGTAATACCCATGGAGAGGCAGTATATTACATACTTATTATTACTAACAGGTAAGCACCCGTGACTAAAACCCGGGACGAACAAAAACATCAATGGTTATAATTATTACGTAATTTTCCACTATAATTCTTAGGGATGTAGGACTAGACAATATGCAGCATTTTACCAATTGTCCTATCCAATTTGGATTCGTCGATTTATCTGTAAGTTGAAACTAGACTTGCTAAATAGGACTACTTGCCTAACATCCAATGTAAGGGACATTGATAACGTCTGACGAATGAAGTCTTCAAGTAATGTATGTTGCCGGTTTTGATTTGCAGTTCTAAGAAGTGGCGCTTCACTGCAGACCGTATATTGAAGCTACAAGGCACTCGGCCGGCTTTGAAGCAGGCTATGGTTGTTAGAGTGCGTGATGCAATAATACGCAGCAGAACAATAACGAGCAACACTGGTCGCAGCATTAGCCAGCTAGGGCGACAATGGGTCAGCTACATAGCCCGTAGTACCGACAACCGTTGGGAAAAAAAGTTCTTAAGTGGTAACCTCATACATGTCGGATGATATGATGTGACGACTTGAGCAAATGTGCGGGAAGTCGTGATGCTGAGTGGCTTGGGATCGTACCTTCTGGCAGCTTATAAAGTAGGCCTATGTTCAGCAGTTGACTGTAAAGACTGACTTGATGATGGTGATGATAAGAAACCTTGTATATTTTGCCCGGCTTTTAAGAATGTTAGAAGGAAGTAAAGGTTTCTATACAAGCTCTTACGACATTTAAATTAAGTAATACAGCGATGTTACGAGAAACATGTTAAATGATACCTGTCTACTTAAAATGCAAAGTACATCGCTACAAATTCGATCGCTTCACGAGACTTAGGATATTACGTCTCGTTAACACAGTATTTACGCCGCTTCGATCCCTTTAAACCAGAAGATGCTAATGTTTATACCTTATAATGCTTTGTAGTAGAAAAAGGCAACGGTTGATTCTTCTTCTAACGATTCCGTGTAATATGAAGACTTGTCACTTGCAAAACATACCAGACCAATTAAAGCTCTTGTATTATTATATATTATATATACCTAGATAGATAAAAGATAAATGGATCCTTTAATGGCTCCATTGAACGGTCGATCTGTTATTGGAACTTTTGTGATACCTTATGCACTTAGGAACTCTAGACCTATAGCACTATGTCGTTGCTATGAGTAACATTAGATATATATATATATACTATATTATTAGCTATACATTTCCGTGTAGTAGCCGGTTCAAGTTGGCAGCGAGTAGCAGGGGATCGGCCGTCTTGGCGTTCATTTAAAGAGGCCTATGTCCAGCTGTGGACTGATAAAGGCTGATTATGATAATGATGATTATATGACACAGCCCCTTAGGCATAAGTATTAAAGTTAACTATTTGTAATAACACTCAAGACTAATAAAACTGACATTTTACGATCTTTTTAATTTAATCATGATAAAATACGATATTTCGTTCGGTTTAGCACAACCCTAGGCGTCATACGAATCGTTATCTATTAAAATAGCACTTCATAGCTTGCACTGGAAATGTACTCGCACGAAAATAACTTAGCTGATATGTGGGTACCATCATGACAATGTTTTGAATGGTGAGGTTGAATAGGCGTTGTACCGCTTCTTACCTTGAGCGAATATGTTGGCTGTATAAGGTCAAGCTGTGTTTGATTTATTGATTTAAAAATAATGTGTTTGTTTACTTCATCGTTTATAATCGTTAATTCATTTGTTAAACGTTTAAGTATATATCCTTTACTATATATGAAAATGACGAATATTAGCCGCATTCATCATCATCGTCATCAGCCTTTGATAATCCACTGCTGGACATAGGCCTCCCCTAATACACCCCTATCCGTTAGGGGGTTTTTGGACCGTATCCCACCACGCTGGTCCAATGCGGATTGGTGGGTGGACCGAGTTTTTACATGCCCATCCGACGCATGGATCATCTTACTTTTCAGACAAATGGGTGATCGGCCCAAATTTCCCTTACCAACTAGGAAACAACAATGAAAATTGGTTGAGTCCCCGCAGGAAACCCACGAACCCACGACCTCCGGATTCTAAAGCACACGCCTATACCACTAGGCTACGGAGGTAGTTTAGCCGCATTGGATGTTATTTTTAAATGTTGCCCTTTACTTAAATATTACTAGTATTTATAAGTAAATACGTGAACAGACTTGTGTCTTATATTCATGCACTTTACTCGCTACGCGCTAAGTAAAAGTTGATTCTAATAATAGTTTATAAATAAGTTTTAATCTTAAGCGACACAAGGTTAACTTTTAGACATATTTACTTCACTATAAGTGTGTAAAGTTATAAAACATCATTAAAGAATCGTAAAACGTTTATGAGCTTTTAATTTGCGGTGACGACTGTCAGATTGTGTTAGTACTAACAATGGCAACTATACTTCTATACTGCAACTGTATAATTTGTTAAACTGGACAACACGCGCTGCCTTTGTGAGAGCGTTTAATGTATATACTGAATACACATATCAAATGTATACATGTATTATCATATTTATATCACATCAATATAATACAGAACTTATTATTTTTTGTTATTTATTAACTTAATTTTCCTCATTAATCAACTTATAAATTTTTGTTACTACACCGAAGTCGGTAAAACAGTTATTGATAGACACCGCCCATCACGGAACTTTTTAACACCAAAGATTAATTAATTATAAAGATTCCATGTGTTTATTGGTATCTTATTAATTGATTTCTTTGCGAATACTGAACACAATACAGATTATTAAATAAAAGGAGTTTTATCTGGTTTATTTACGTTTTAACGCCCGACAATTTATAGTTGTTAACTTTGTTTTAAAAATCGTAGTTAAATATAAATGAATGAAAGGCAATAAAACCCGTTTGATTCAATTATAACTATTCCTGTTGTAATAATAAATAATAACTATCGATATTGGGACTGCAAAACGCATAATATCTCAAAGAAAGTTATAAACAACAATCATATACAAGTTATAAACAAATTTTAACCACCATGTCGTTTTTTAAAAATACGTCACGTCGTAATGGTTTTTTTGGTATTTTGTCACACTAAATATAGAAAAACAACTCACTTACCAAACGAGTTTCGAACCCACTATATACCCACGTGTATCCGAATCACCTGACATTGAAAATCATTGAACTATAAGAGGGTGAGCTGATATGTTGATTGTGAGTTTTGTTATAGCCTAGGGTTGTCCCAAAGCGGGTTTCACGAGACCTTAGGGTTCCGTATAATACCCATAAGGTTTCGCTACAATTATTTATTTTTGTTTAGTTACTTAAATATTAATTATTTTTAAGATAGCATTGTATTAAAACAATTTTTAGTATAGTTTTGTCGTCATTTGCTCAGGGGTAAAATTTTATTTAAATGCAGTATTGTTAAATAAAATTTCTTTTTACGGATTTTATCGCGTTTATTTTACATATTTAAATTCCCGACGTTTTTAACACTTTCCAGCGGCCGTGGTAAAAATGCATATTCTATTGGGATGGTATTTTCCTTTAAATTCTTAACAGCGTCACAGTGAGCGAGTGAAGGCAGCCACAGTGGAGCGAGTACCTGCTGTTCTACCCTTTGTAGGAGGCGTAACTGACAAGATTGGCTACATTTTGAGGCGGGTTTCAATCAAAACTTATTTCAAGCGGCTGAAGAAGATTGGTCAATTCCTACCACCTGTCAAGTGCAATATTCCTCTACAAGATCCAGGAGTGTACAAGCTAGATTGTGCTGCAGCCTCTCTTATATTGGACAAACAAAGCGAGCAATAAGAACCCGAGTGACTGACATTAAACATAAAAGACCCAACAATTCAGCAACCTTACTTTCAATCACCCAAACCATTACATCAGATTTGATCTGCCACAAATCCTCGCTAAAGAATACCGATTTCTACCAAGGATCCGTGCGGCTATTGAGATTAGAAAACATCCAAATTTCAATAGAGAAGAAGGTTGGGTTCTACCACTTGCTTGGGACCCCATAATTAATAAATTAAAATTTAAACCCAAGCACAATACCGCTGCTGGCTCTAATGATAAAACCAGTTCGTATTGCATTGGTCGACGTACAGACAAAATATAATTAATTACAACTAAGATCTGGAAACGAAGGTGTTCGAAACATCGGGAATTTAAAATGTAAAATAAACGCAATAAAATCCGTAAAGTCATTTTATTTAATAATGTATAGTATTCGCGTAAACAAAAGAAATAATTAGAGATGAAGCATATCAAATTTTACCCCAGAGCAAATGACGACAAAACTACAAGAATAATAGAATAGAATACATGTAAAGTACAAGGATTCCATAAAGTTTCATAAAGCAATTAGTTTATGTAAACAAATATAATTTTAATCTATTAAGCAGTCAAAAGCCGTCATATTGCTAATTTTCAAGTGTTTGTTGAGATTTGGCGAAGGTAACTAATTAGAGCTCTTATCGCTTATCGTTTCGGCGTTACTAGTATTTCACAGTAGACTTTCTTAAAAAAATCTACAAAAAAGTTATGGCCTTATTGTTTCTTAGTGAAATCCTAATAAGAATCAATCTCCGGTAAAATCCATCATTACTCGAATCACACATATCTATAAATATGTGCACGCATCTTAAATACAATTTTTAATACGATGGGGCTAGGCGCACTTAGATAGAAGAAAGACCTGCTTCTATGTAAGCTAGCCCCATCTCTACGCTGATAGTTTTACTTTCAAGGGATCCTAGGCATTTCAAACGTAAAACACAAACATAGCCGTGGGGTGCCTATTATCGTGAGGGTACTTGAAGCTAGATCGAGAAAGGCAGAAGATAAATATGAATGTGAGTGCTAACATAATCATTATTTCTTTTATTTACGCTGTAGTATTCATAATAAATTTTTTCACGGGGTTTTCCCGTTTTTGCGTTTATTCCTGACCTTTCGGACTATCCAGTATCCATAATCACGAGCAGTTTAAGATAGGATCTTAGATCCCATTGGATTTAATATGCTTACATAATTTTGACAGGTTTAACAATGTATTAATGATAGCAGGATCAACGTTTATTTTAGTTGTTTACACAATAAAAAGATATTAGTATAGCAGTAATGAGTAAACACAACTAGGACATCTTAATGTTTTAAGGGGATCATTCCTATTACTTGGATACGTAACTTCATCGTCGTAGTAATTATTTAAGTCTGTTTAAGATTACTTGTGAACATTAAAACTCAAGGAGGGGGGAACCAGGAGGTACGGCCCTAAGAGACCTGCGTCCATCGACTTCACTTCATCAAGAGTTTCCCGGCACCACGATGAACAACGTATCTATAGCCACCATATTTATGGCATAATACAATGTATTTTTATAATATCGCTTACCATCAAATGACCGTCACGCTTCTATTTTCTCTTCACTTAATAATAAAGCTTATACATAATATACCTTTATCATTTACCAATGATTTGTCCAATCTCTTACTAATTTATGAAGCAGTAGACCGATTTAACTTACATAATGATTGAATTTCGCCGGCGTTTGCATAATGCAATTAATTACAATGCGCCCAATCGATAGTTACTTCACGTTTCGCTGGCTACCCTCGTATGAAGGGGACATACCCTCAAAATACGCCCTCCATGTTACGCGAAATGTTTCACGAATAGCACGCGACATGTCTGTTGCGTCTTTTATTATGTCTAAAAGCATGCAAAAGTTGTATCATGAATATTACGAAATGCGATTTTGATACACGTAGAAACTATATTCATGCCTTGTAAATATACTAATTTAAATAATAAAGAATACTTATTACGCAAAAGCGAAATCGTGATGTATCTTGGATATGATAATAAATAATTATATAAAATTATTGAATTGTCGGATAAGCGGAGTTGTTACGATTTATTGTGTTATATGGTTACAGTAGGGATATGGCCTACACGGGGAAATAATAATAAATAAGATGATTATTTATTTCACTGTAACAATTACATTAAACAAACAGACGTATATTAAATAAAATATTGATTGATTAAAAGGCGACTTCTGACTACATGATAAATCACATTAAGTTAGGTTCTCAAGTTTTTCTTTCACTTATAAGTTTGTACCTTTAGCCACATTTAAAGAATATTTTTACACAAGCAGCAAAAGAACTTACAAGAAAAAAATCTTTTGACACGATACTTTAACTATTTTAAAATCATTTTTCAAATAACATTTATAGTTTCTTCGTTACCATTTCTATATTATCTGCGACTTAAAACTTGCATTAAACAGGCAGCCTGTTTAATGAAACAATGGAAAGAGAAACCTATGTTAGCGACACGTGTGCAGCAAGCACAAGGAAATGTAAATAACAGTCGGCCATATTTAAAAGTTGCCGCGCGGCGTGCCATAGACAAATGATAATGCTCTCCTTAGATGGAGCCAGTGCCCGGATGAATGGAATACGCAGGTGTGTACCGAGATTGTCTCTGGGAAACGTTGCCATTGTGTGATAAATAAAAATTATCATTACATGTTTTACATTTGACATTTCGAAGCGATTTACTGAGCCCGTTTGTTACAAAGTTTGCAATTTATAGCCAGTTACATGACGGTGAAACAAAGAGGGCATTGTATAATGTTCCATTACGTTGTTTTTAAATGCAAAATTTATCGACATATACAATATAAGCAAAGCTTGTTATATAGTGAAAGGATAGACAGTAATTAAAATAAATATGTAGTAAATTTTAGGTACAATTGCGCTTTTCTTTTAAAAGGAATTAATAGTTTTTTGGTTGATAAGACTGTTACCAAAATCACAAAATAGATACCAATAAGATAGCAGAGAAACCTACTTCATAATAATCGCAAAAATTATAAAGTGCGCTCTTGTAACTTGCGAAATAAAAAAATACTACACATGTTTAAATTTACGCCGGATACAATAAAAGCAACATTCCACGTAATCAACCGTGCAATATTATCCACGTTAAGTCTCTTTAAACATTACTCTTCAATAATGTAACCTTTCATAGTTTCTACGTATCTCAATACTAAAAACTATTGTTGAACGTATTCAAATTACCACAGATAACTTCGGCGAACTGATATCCTTTCCTAAAAACGAACTAAACGGGTCGCGTCCCATTCTCGAAGAGACCGTATTGTTAATGACAACAATAAAGTTCGATAAAGCCTAGATACGAACTCTTTACCCACATAGATAAGGTGGATTGGTCTATTCGTGGAAGTGCACTGATAATATTAAAAAGCACTTCGGCGTAGGCGATTGTTTTACTGTTAAGTACTACGTCACGTGTTTGGATGACCCTTTTAAAGAATGTCGTAAATAAAGAACAACTTTTTCGGTCGGTCTTGCACTTGATCTCTCTCCGTTCGCGTCGGTTATCCGTCCCATCACGGGGGAAGAGATTCATGAGCACCTGGATTTACGCGTACACTTGTGAACTATAATATATCCTGCCCAGTTGGCTGAACTCTAATATAGATCGGCCGCCGTAATCGGAATCGACTAGGAGGACATTAAATAAAGAAATGTTGTTCCCGTATTTTGTTCCCCATTATTGAAAATGAAAACGTATTGTGTTGTTAACAAATAGGTTTACTAGATTTCAGTATACACAGATTTGACTCACCTAGGATATACGAAGTTCAGACTAGTAATTAATACTTATAATTACTCAATAATTACACTGGATACGGTGCCTTTGAAACTAGAACAAAATAGTATTTTCACACTAATCGTTTTTGGAGGCTTCGAAAAGCACCACCGACTTCTTCAGTCGGTCGTATTAAAAAAAGGACCTATGATACTATGACATTTGTGTAACCAATGTTTTGAAGTACATTACTTGTAGTTATTTTATTTCTATTTATTTATTGTTTAGGTAAGCAACAAACAACTGCCACCGTAGCCTAGTGGTAAGGGCGTGTGCTTTAGAAACCGGAGGTCGTTGGTTCGAATCCTGCGGGGACTCAACAAGTTTTTATTGTTGTTACCTAGTTAGTTAGGGTAATTTGGGCCGATCGGGTAATCGTTTGTCTGAAAGATGATCCAAGCGTCGGATGGGCATGTAAAAGACGGTCCGCGCATTAACCCGCATTAAACCAGCGTGGTGAGATACGGTCCAAAAACCCCCTGATGAAGGAGGAATGCATTTGGACTAACATAGGCTGGTGGTGGTAAGCAAAAGAATTTAAGAAAATTTGACACATAAGATACATATATAATAGTTAAGCCAATAATAGATTACCTCAAATTTATGAAAACAAAAGTTTCACTCGATTACATATTCCTAAGATAGATATAGAAGTAGAAAAATAATTTACAGTTCAGTTCAGCTCCTTAAGGAGTTGGGTTATATATTTTTTTCATATACTCTTTATAAAATTGAAAGGTTACAAAAGTGCATGGTATACAATTTATATAGTTAAGGGTCTCGTCTCTTCCATAATTAGTTCTATGCACAGAAGTGTATAACTGTCCTAGTTTACTATTGTGTAATATCCTAGGTTTATTCATCATCATCATCATCATTATCAGCTTGTGATAGTCCACTGCTGGACATAGGCCTCCCCTAAAACACCCCTATCCATTAAGGGGGTTTCGGACCGTATCCCACCACGCTGGTCCAATGCGGGTTGGTGGGTAGACCGACGTTTTACATGCCCATCCGACGCATGGATCATCTTACTTTTCAGACAATTGGGTGATGGGCCCAAATTGCCCTAACCAACTAGGAAACAACAATGAATATTTATTGAGTCCCCGCAGGATTCGAACCCACGACCTCCGGTTTCTAAAGCACATGCCCATACCACTAGGCTACGGAGGCAGTCTACACACAGGTTTATTACTAGTTTCAAATTAGTTCATAAAGTGTCATCGAAGGCTTGACAGACTATGGAATCTCCAAACGGGCTGATAAGATATCAGCAATATCAACACGACCGGCTAATGATTAGTCAGTACCTGTGGAAAAATTTACCTGATAACGTTATTAAAATATGTAACATTAAATAGCAATAGCAATAGCAAGCAATATAACACAAGTCATATATAAACACTCAAAGCCAAATCAAATGAAATAAATGGTAGATAGCGTTATTGTGTTCATTTATTTAGGTTTATTTATAGCTTCAACTAAAACTTACATGCGGTTGCCTTTACCTTATAATAGGAAAAGAAACAAACATAATATATTATTATATATACAGTCCATAAAGCAATTAAAAAAAGTTTATTTTCGTTATAAAAGAATATTCTTAAAAGCCCAACAAGGCACAGACTATGCCTGGTACATGGAAGCTTAGAAATAGAACTCTTAAATAATCAGAATTTTTGAATACATATCAAAACTAGCAAAACAACTAGTACGAGCATTGAAGCAAAAAACATGTCAAATCTTTGTAAACCATATTACACGTAGCAACAAGAAAGCTTGATAAAAATTTTGTAATTAAATACTTTAATAAAAAACGGTCTAACGTTTTAATGGCGCCAAAACTCGTGCTTCGGTTATCGCCGCCATCTTTCAAAAATGGGGACTTCCCATTTTTTTACATATTTAACCAAAATGATAGCCATTATTGGTTGGTTTAATATCCATCATATAAATAACCATCATCAATGTTTTGCAAAAAACTTTGTTTTGATATTGTTCGGATTTCATTTGATCGTACACATGAGTATTTATTTCCTCTAACATCACATTTGGCAAGCAGCCCGATGAAGCGGGTTCGTCGAACGTCAATCTGGCTTTCCTAATTTTTCCCGGTATTACTTCCATTATAAACTATATCGAGATTGTCGGGGCTTTGCCTTTACCTCAGCATTGAGCCTTAACCAAATATTTTTCCTCGCTTATTCAGAATATTTATTTACTTTACGAATCAACCTGGTTTGCGGCATATCAAGGAAAAACAACCTATTTTTGGAAACATTTTACTGCCCAGTTTTTACAAATTGTAGTATGAAAAAAAAAAAATATATAGTACAAAAGTAATAAAAAGTCGTACTCTTAACTACGGTCTGTAAAAATAAATCGATAATCAACCGATGTGAGATAAACTATATTTTCATATTATATTTAGCTATTAGTATATTTATTTCGAAGTTTTTTACAGTAATTTATGGTCTAGCTTAGACTGACACTTGTATATATTAAATAAAATATTGCATATATATAAATTACACAAGTTGAATGTATAACAAACAATACGTATATAAATACATCCAAGCCAGACCGAAGCCCTCGGCAGGGGACACCAAACGGCCGAGGGTTAGGTTGAAAGGAGACTTTTTTTTTTTTTTTTTTTATCCTTGAAGTTATGCTTCCAGACTCATGTCTTTAGTAAGCTTCATCTAACACAGAGTTCGAGAAGCTCCGTCCCACGAACTAGGTGGCCCATTTTTGCTAAAATGGAGCCACACGTACAGAAGTACGTCAGTTAGGTATAGTTTATGTCTCCTAAGGATCGTCGACGATCGGTTAACGGACCGGGACGCCGACGGTCTGGCGACTGTATTAATCGATTGCTGGGGCGGTGAGAACCGCCCTGGAACGCGGTGTATCTAGTATACGCGGTGTGTGTGTGTCGCTGCGCTCGTAAGCGAGGCGAACTACAGGTGATGTGTGCATCCCTACTCGTGTGGTGTGTAAGGTTGGATGTCGGGACCCCGTTGGGTCCGAGTCTCAACGACCCTTCCTCGTCCGGGTCGGAGGAACGTTTCGTGGTCGACGCTTTTGGCTAGACGCGTTTGGATCGGCCGTATACGTTGCTGCTTTTACCAGCAGAGGGTTGCTGTGGTTGACTACTTTATCCATGTGTTTGCGAGTTAACTTTTAAAGTCTCGCGGGTGTCGGCATTTGCGGTCGCTGTGTGAAGTCTACATTTCGTTGGTACCACTGCGCCCCAGTGGCGCGGCAGGATATTATTTTGAACTACTTGTAGTTGATTTAGGAGTGTGGAGGATCGTGAGCGAAGTTTGGCATAAGCCGCATTGGTCTATGCACCTGTACCAATAAAGTTTATATTTTAGCGACATTTTACTGTTAGAATTCGTTGGGTGAGTCTGGTCGAAACGACAAACCTTTCTCTAACGTCCTGAATCTGACTTTTGAACGACATGTTGCGTCAGAAGGTCACCTAGGTATTTGGCCTTCCTTTCCATGGGATCAGGTTGGCGTAAAGTTTTAGTTGCCCTAGTGTCTGGTGTCGAGGCGCTGGCCTTATCCTGACGCTGGGTTGAGGACCGGGGTATCGTGTAATCACGACGTAATCAGACCGATGAAAGTGTGTTGCTCACTTTTATCGGGATTGACATCGATTCTCCATTACGAAACCATTCGCCTAAACGATTGATCGCGTTCTGGAGCTTTTATGAGATATAGTTCGGTCTAAGCGACGACAATATAGAGCGGTGTCATCGGCGAAAAGTGCCAATTGACATCGTCGGGCTTTGGAATGTCGCTCGTGTAGAGCGCGAATAATAAAGGTGATAGGACCGATCTTTGAGGACGCCCGCTTGAGCGGACGGCTCGTGGACAGGGTGCCCTCGACTCGGTATCGGAAGAGCGATTTGACAAGTGAGCGGATGATGTGAACCAGCCTGTCCGGCACTTTGAGAATGTACGAGCTTATAAATCAAGCCGTTGTGCAGACTTTGTCAAATGCCTTTGCGACATCGAAGACGGCCCCTGTGATACGAGGTTTGGGTTGAGTGAGGCCATTCAGAATGAATTCCGTCAGGCGATAAATTTGGTCGGGACACAGTGCTTCGGACGAAACGAATTGCTCGTCTGGGATGAGGTTATTGGAGAAGGTGTGGTCTTTCAACCGGAGAGGATTATGCGTTCCTAAACTGCCCAGGCAATTGGGCAAGCTAATTGGACGATAACTCGTGGGTAGGTTAGAGGGTTTGTTCGGCTTGGGAATACCATGACGATGGCTTCTTTCAGGCATCAGGAAAGTACAAGTTGATAGTAAAATATTAGATATGTTGATAATACACAGACAATAGGGCCTGCAAGTATTTTGAGAGTTCTATTTGAGGATACGGTCTGGGCCAGGTGCCGACCGGGTTTAAGACCTAATAATATCGCAGACCTCCTCAGGGTCACTGGCTTAAGTGTCGCCCTCTGGTGGTAAGGCAGCCCTAAGTTCGACTGACAGGTCCACCTCCGATGGGTGGGCCGCGTCGGCGTAATGCGCGAGATGGCGTACATTGCTCTTCCAGCGTATCGGCTAAGCATTCGGCCTTTTCGAAGTCATCGAAAGCTAACAAGCCCCGGTTGGCTTTGATAATGGCGGCATGGCGTCGCGGGGATCGACTTCATACGTCAGGCAATTGCCAATGGCGGTGTCGATGGCTCTAGAGATCTTCCGTCGAACAACCACGATTCTTTGCGGTGTAATTCTATCCTGTCTCTGACCTCTAACAAGTTTCCTAAAGCGAAATCGTTTGACCGGACGGATAGCGATAAAACGCCCGCTTGAGTGTATTTTTCTCTCTTATCAGACATCGAATACTGAACGGCAAAGCCAAAGTTGCGGTCACGAAACCTTGACTGTCCTTTCAGGTCGTCGATGGCTGATGAGATGCTCGTTATACTGTCGATGCAATACGCTTTGTCTACACTATCAATAACCTCCGGTAAGTTAGAGCAACTTTGGGGTCCATAGCCTTGAGTTTGCGTTCAAGACAATGCCAATTTGTTCGGTTTTGGTCGTAGGGACCGACCGCGCCTTGCCCAATTTGAATAAGACCGCAAGTGGTCCGAGTCCTAACTCACAGAGTGCCTCTATCGATACGACATCAGGCGAGACGTCTCCAACTAATAGCAGGTCTATAGTGCTAGGGCGCCTATACTGGTCTGAGTATCTAGTTGGGGTCCCAGGAGCTATTATGTTTATGTTGGTGGCTCCTCCAGTTCCAGCAATTTTTGCCATTTGTGTTTACGTAATGCAATTCCAGTCAGGATGTTTGCTATTTGTCGCCTGCGATAATGGTTGATGGGCCTAGGCCGAAGCAGCTCTAGGTCGGATCTAAGTAACTTCTTCGAGGGACAGATACACGGAAACAAGTACAAGCGGTCTGTGGCCGGTGAGGTGCAATCTGACACACTGTCCCTCTAAGTTAGATGTGGTATATCTATGGTGCGATATGTGGTGACCTTTATGGTATATCGGTGTCCACCTAGCGGTCCTGACAACCTATCGTTTCTAATAATGTTATACCACTGATTCTAGGATTGGCTATTGACGGTTTTAAAAGGTCTCTTGCACTAGAAATATGTCTATACTATAATCCTGCAAGTATTTGGCGATTTCGGATCGCTGCTTCTTAAGCCGTTTGCGTTAAAATACGATACGACTAGAGAGCGCGGTTTTGCCCTACCTAAGTTGGTAGCCATCTTAAACAGTTAACCTACTTGTTTGTGTCTGTTTCAGTTCTTATTTAAATTTATTAAGTGCGTCTAAAATTTCGGCGTGAGCGAACAAGACGTTTATTTTTCAACTGGGCTGATTGCCAGGTGCATTTTATGGTCCAAATCATATAACTTAGACATGTTTACTTTTGTGCGAATTCAAGTATTTCGAGATTAAGTCAACGGTGGCGGACGGACGTAATTACCGGGCCCTTTGGGACGTGATTTGCGCGAGGCGCAGGTGCGGTTGTGCTCGCTGTGGGACCACCTGGTCGGTTCCCTTGATTGTTGCCGCCGCAGCATTAGGGACGGCGACAGTTTTTTAATTACAACTGGCTTTGTCCTGCTACCTAACTGCCGGTGCGGGTGCGAGGGACAAGCTCACTTCTAACACCGCAGATTCGCGGGTTCGCGGAACGTGAGGCAGATGGCCGCGATTGTTTTTGGTTGCTCTCGAGCAGCCCTGCCAACTAACCGGGTGACCTACGTTTCGCAATTTGCGCACGCGGGCAGCTCGACCGAATCTTTTGGCCTTGGGCACTCGGGTGCTGTGATGGCCGGCATTTCCGCAACGTGCACGCGCGAAGCAGTTGCGCGTTGTGTGTCCAAGTGTTGGAGTTATGACACTGCGCGACTAGGCCGGTCTTGCGTGGAGTTTCAACCCGTAAACCGGTTAATTTACATATTGAATGTACGTTAAATATTGATTTTCCCTCGGGGAAAGATCAAGCTCGACCATGAGTAGGTCCATTTGAAATTTATGCGTGGGTGGTGCATGCGGCGCACCCTATGCAGGTATCCTGCCGTTTGAGATCGCAGTGACCTCGTCTAATTCGAGTTCCTTCGGAACTCCCTAATGACGACTCGAAGGTCGGTCTTCCAGCAGAGCAAAGTGTGAAACGCGATTTACCCTCGCGGAGGTTTGGGTTAACGGCGGAAGTCATCTAGGTCTCTACGTTGCCCGTATGACCTATTCGTGTATTAGCGGACGAAACTCGATATTTTCGCCTTTGATAGCCGTGAGAACGACTCAGTGACCTTGTCGTGAATCACGACCGGGGTGAGCGCACAGCCTACGTTCGCCATATATCGTCCCAGTGCTGGCTTGGGTGCGGCTCGGCCGACAGGCTTTCGGCGTCGCGGTCGTGACGAGGCGTGGGGAGCTGGGCGCTCTCAGAGTCGCACTCTCTATGCAGGCGTTTTGCCCTTTTCGCGATCTACGGTGGTAAACCATCTGGTCGCTATGTTGGCAGCGTTTGTTGACACGGTCGTGGGTTCAGTCCATTTTCGAGGCCGGGTTCGTCTTCTCTGACTGCGCCGAAGATATGACACAGGACAGGTGTAATTACTGGGCTACGGTCCCGGTTGGGTGTCGCAGACGGCGAGGGCGTGGGCGATTTTTCGTGTAGCAGGTATGGTTGGCGGACGCGGCGGCTTTGCCTTCAAATACAAGGCGACGGTAACCAGCGTGGATTTTGGCCCAATATTCCGGGGCGGACTCGCGGAAATGTCATCTATTGCCTCGCGGTGTTGTGCGGGATCGTAATCGTCCATTTTAGCCATTGGGGCGCCCCGCCGGCACGGTGTAGCTATTACGCTCCTCCACCTGCGTGAGGAGGTGTGTGCCTATTGAATAAGTGTAAGCGCTTTAGGGAGCACTAGGTGTGTACCTGCTGCCACCTAATGCAGCAACACAAGTTAAATTTAAAGATAAATGCCTCGTGGGCTTTTTGTTATATGTGTAACTACTTACAGTTAAGTCAGGGAACCTGCCTGCGACACTCACTACCAACAGGACACAGCACTACTAACACGGCAGCACTGTGACACCAAGCTAACTTTGTAACGCGTGGCGAGATAACGAACTCATGCAGGGAACGCACGAGAGAGTCCGTCACTCGGCGGCTCAGAACGGAATGGCTCAGAACGGAATGAAAGGAGAGACCAAGCGGACGATGCCAGCGGTGTCCAAAAGCACCGCTTTCTGCATTTGAGCTAGAAGCGGTTCCACGGAGTCCCAGCCGCCTCGGGTGTTGTGGAAAGCTAACTGGGATTAACCCATTTGCAGAAACGGCTATCGGGACGATTTCCGTCGGCACCCGACCCTACATGTCAGTCACCTCGTGAGCCAGATCCAGATATATTCGTTTAGTATATTATTAAAAAGTGTCGAAGTTTAAAAACAACGGACTTAGTCATTATAAGAGATGTTATTATCAATGTCGGATAAAGCCAATATGGAAGTATCAATTGCCTAAGGGAAGTGTCATTTATGCATCGAAAAAGCATATTAAAAGTTAATCCCAGTTCTCGAAAATACCTTTAAGTCGTTGTAGGACTTCAGCGCTTTCAAATATTCTGCTAATCAATAATTCTTCCCCCAAGAGTATTATATTTTATGGGGTTGCAAAGGTCAAATGCCAGTCGCTGTTAGTGAAAACTGTTATTTCGATAATACCTAATTGGCCGACCGCATTAATATAAAGGCACAATTAAAATTCGCATGCTAAAAAAGAAGCATTATAAGAACAGGTAAAGCGCTCCATGCTATTTGATTTTTATCATTATATACAAGTAGTATTAAATAAGCATTTTATATCTTGTTATAAAATATAATTATGTTATTGATAACAAATCTAGAAATAATGGACAGGCTACAAAATTATCGTATTAGGGAAATCCAATCAAGATATGAATATATATCAAAATTTTATCGTCCGCACCTCGTGTATTTACGATGTGCTTTAATTAATTACTACGTTAACGGTTTGTTCTTCCTTCAGCAAAAAAATTATCTATATGTTTGTCTCATTATTGTGTTTTAGTTTTAGCACTGACTATATTTTCTAATAATAAAAAAATACTCAGTATAAAGCGTATTTTCTTTCATCATGTCACATTAATATATTTACTACTAGTAGACCTTCCTACTACCTGAATCGATAATTATAAAATCTATACTTTTGTATAGGTTAATCAATATCCATATAAAAAATCTTCATAGATAGTTAACAACTGTTATAAATATACGCACTGTAGTTTATTTTTCACCTCTTGAGAACAAATCATCATTATCATCATCAGCCTTTGATAGTCCACTGCTGGACATAGGCCTTTCCTAATACACCCCTATCCATCAGGGGGTTTTGGACCGTATCCCACCACGCTGGTCCAATGCGGGTTGGTGGGTGGACCGCCTTTTTACATGCCCATTCGACGCATGGATCATCTTCATCTTTATCATCTGAGAACAAATATTTAGTTAGAAAGATATAATTTATTTTTGATCAATACCGATAATTTTTATATTTATCTGCCTCTTAAACCTTCCCTGGACTTCCACAAATGATTGAAGACCAAAGTTAGCCAATTCGGTTTAGCCGTACTCGAGTTTTAGCGAGACTAACGAACAGCAGTTGATTTTTATATATATAGATTTTACGTATTGTATCTACCTGATTTGTTAAGCGACCTTACTACGGGAAGTCGAGCGGATGTTTGCGGAGAGCGAATTCTTGCCAGCGTTTCTCGGAAACACTGAGTCATCGCGCGTACGATGCGTTGTTAAGGGACACGGATCTAGAACTGTTTTTAGTTTAAATTCTACAATGCAGTGTCAGTCAGCAGTCTTTGAAAATTTTATGTTTGTGCAAAAAAATAGGCATGATTTCCTAAGACATTGTGATGCACATGACATAGATACATGGAACAAACATAACTTAATTCTTCCAGCAACTAGACTGCGAAGAATAAGTAAGTCTATCAATGTATACGTTTTTACAACAAAATCCCAGTAAACGTCAGAATTTAACTATTAATAAATTTAAAAAGGTAGTCAAGGAACTTTTATGTGTTAAAGTTTATTATCATACTAATGAATTTTTAATAAAAGATAGCACAGCCTGGTAATGGAATGCCCGCTCCACGTCTTGTTTCAAAATTGCATTATATGTTATGCCTTCAAATCGTTTGTTATTTTTAAAAGATGTCACAAAAAATAGCCCGCTGAGTTTCTTTCGCCGGTTCTTCTCAGGTTTGAGGCGTCCTTTTCCGAACCGGTGGTAGTGTGTTTAACAATCAATAAGCAAATGTAAAGTTCTATATTGAATAAAGATATTTAAATTAGAATTTTGAATTAATTTTTTTAATATAACCTTAAATATTAGTTATGGTTATAGTATGCCTATTCATTTGTTCAATTTTATTACCATTTTAACATTTATATTAAGTTTCCAGCAAGAAATCATATCCGAATAATTTAAACATCAATTTTAAATAATGTTAAACTAATCCATCTAGTATCTAGAGAAAAACAGTATTCTTACTGCATGACGGCCATCTGACCTCTTAAAACCGTAGGAAATAACTAAATAAACTCATATCAGTATGTTGTTTGAGTAATCGCAGTTTCGTTCCATAATTTTTACTCTTTGATATAAGACATCACTTATCACCTACGTATAATCTTACTTGCTGCGTCGTTATATTCAAAGTACGAAGGTTGTAAATTTGATTTAATTTTTTTCACGGCTATAAAAGATATTATTTTAACTTTTAATGTAATAAAAACCTTTTAAGACACCAAAAAAATATGAAACAATAACATATAAAAAGTAAGCATATAAAAAAAAAAAACAAAAATGTAATGAGCTAAAGTCTACAGTAGCCAATTAGGTATGGTGTTGTCACATTAGGGAATATATATAAATATTCTTATTTAATCTTTTAAAAAAAAAATGTTAAATTATTATATTATTATTAGTTAATTTTAGTAATGGTAATAATAAAAAAATATTTAGATACGGTACTAAAATTTTATTATTACCGTTACTAAAATTAAATAATGTTAGGGCGTTTAATTATAAATTGAACAATAAATGGTGTTTTTCATTCCACGAGAACAATTTTTCGTAATGTATTTATTTTCTATGAGAGTAAATCTTATAGGTCTATAAGGTGGCACAATGAAATCAGTACAGTCAATTTTTCATACACAACTTCTTATGTGTTACCTATTGCAGATTATCATTATGTACTCACTAATGTAATCAAAAAGAAAAATGATCCTATTAACAACGTCCACTGCTAGACATAGGCCTCCTCCATGAGCCGCCAAGAAGTATGATCATAAAATAAAAATAGGTACGTAAAAGTAATTCCAATTGTGTGATTTTATAAAAAAAACTTAAAATATATTCTTAGCCATCATCTTACATAATACCTAACCAAATTATATATTACAAATGAATTACAATGCATATTTATAATTGCAACGTAGGGACGCCACAAAACAAACATGGCGTATGGAACGTTCGAGAAATCTCGAAAATATCGATTGTGGCCGCGTGCGTTATTGATACAGCGCCGAGTCAACAGTGGTTCCGACCTTCGCGCCAAATTGCCGCGGCTTTTGGTAACGCCCGCTAATTCGTCCGAGCTCTGAGAACTTGTAAACAAAACGCGAAGTAATAAAAGCGAAATTACCGATGTTTGTAAAACGTGATAATAATTTTAAACTAATGTGTAGAAGTATCCCTTTTAAACTTTAGTAAAAGCGAAGTAAATATGTTTTATTTTGTCTTTCCTTTTATACCTGAGACACTAAATATGTAAAGAATGTCATAAAAGTAGTTTGACGTCTTCTACCAATAGAATCGCTATAAATTATATGTTCATCATCATCATCATCAGCCCACAGCTGGACATAGACCTCCCCTACTGCACGGTTTCTCCACTACGGGGTTTTGGATCGTATCCCAACACGCTGATCCAATTATATGTTACATTATTGCTATTTTTGCAAAGATTCCAAACGTATCAGACGTAGTTATGTTTAGTCTTGTATTAAATTTAATAATAACCTCGGTTGGCAATTATTATTTTTCTATCGAATACTTGATCAAATTAAAGTTTTATTGTATTAATGTACAAATTTCATTGTAGAAATCAGCTGAAATTATTAATAAACCTTACAAAAATCATTCAGAATGGGTTATTGAAACTGTGAAGCAAAAAAATATTATTAAAACAATGCAACATGTTTATCCGGTTTTTTCTTTATAACTTATGAAATAACAAAGAAGAAAAAGTGATAAAAGTAATTTCACGCGAAGCAAGTAATGAAATCATGCAAATATTTACACTATCCAGTTATCGTGGAGCTATGTTTTGCATTACAATTAGCGAAGCAAGGGACGCAACCCGCTAATGCCGCGTTTAAATTCGAAACGAAAATGTGTGCACTAAATGTTACTCCAGCCGTCGTAATTTGGAAAATTGTGAAAATATCGAAGAGTACAGGTACTGCTGCAAAGTTTCAAAAAGAATAATATTATAATATTCTTCCGGAAGATTAACACAACATCATCTAGTTGCAAAATAAACAAAGCATGTACTATGAAAACCAGATGACTGATAAATGCATACGACTTACTTTTCTCTCGTAAATAAATACATATCTATTATTATATATAAATAATAGAGATTCCCACCTATATATTGGCTCATCACGATATCTGTGGAACCATAAGGCGTAGCGACTTGAAATTTGGTAGGAATATTCCTTTCGCCGAGTAGAGGTCAGCAAAGGACATATTTTACGAAATTCCATCCACAAGGGGGTTGGGGGGTTGTTACTTATATAGATATAAAACCAAGACACGAGAAAAACACAATGTTCAATATTTTTCCTGATGTAGGAATCAAACCCGGTGTGGGTTCGATTGTCTCTGGTGTAACAGTCAGGGTCACTGACCACGACAAGCGGGTCGTCGTTACGCGGTTTAGCGATAAATTTCAATAACTGCCGAAAAGTATTAAGAGATATTAAGATATTTATGAAGAAACGTAGCAAATGCCATGCACTCCAACGCCAAGATGCTATACTTTTTCACCCGGCCAAATAATGTATGAAAATAAAAATTAATAATTAAAATAAATGTAATGTCCAATTGTAAAGTCGTAAACCCTTGTTACAGACAGGTCTTATTTACTGTAATATCCACTTGTTTCAATGATTTGTGATAAAAGGTGCTGTGTTTTTCCATGGCGCCTTAAGCTCTGTCCTAAGTTTTATAATTTTATGATCCAAAATGAGTAAACATCTACATGTTCAGCAATATATGTTTATAAAAAGAAAGAAAATGTACTTAGATCATTAATTACATTTTTAATAACGTAGATATAAAAATACTTTTCGCGGGAGCTTGACTCGCGCTCAGTCATATTATTTTTGTTTTTTTTTTTAGCTTATTATTATTTTTTCTTTGCATTACACTATTTTACTCGAATAGATACCTGCTTAACGCCTTTACTGCTTAACGATCGAAACGTTTTCTCTGAAGGAATTTTTCATCTTTGATTGTTGCTCTTCTGGCGTAATTATTATTAGTATTTCATGGAAGACTCTATGAAAACATAGATAATGTTCTCCGAGCCGATTTCATCTTCAGCAGCCGATTTGTATGAGAGATAAGCTAATATATCCTGTGTATTTACAGGATATATCATAGTGCCCAGGTGTAGACGCAAACACAGTCGCACTCCCTATTTCTTTTACCGTCATAGTCGAAGGACGGAAAACCGACATGATTGGAGGAGACAGGGCGCAGAACCGACTATAAGGTGGCCCATCCGATGCATAGGGCATTTACTCTAGAGGCAATCGGGTGATCAGTCCACATTGCCTTTACCAATTGCCGCTTGAAAGCTATAAGTAAATTCTTTTTTATATGTTGATATGACTTAATACGAAATTTTAAATACGAACATGAAGGAATACTTATTCATTCGTAATAGACATTTTTTCTCACAGTAGCGATGTTAAACACATACCTTTTTATAGACACGCTAAGTTATACGAACAACACGATTATTACATAATTTTCGCCTTGTGATTTCTTTGTCTTAACAGTTATTACCTCCTTTAACTACATCTCGGATAATTACACTATTATGCAGTCTATTAAAGCTCGCTTATGGAGGAGCGTATGTGAAAATTAAAATTAATTGCGTAAAGCCAACCTTCTACGTAAAAGACCGCAATCATGTGTGCTTAACGCGTTATGTTGAGGAAAATTGTTTTCTTATGCACATTTTTTTTTACCTTGGTAAGCATACAAATTGTATATCTTCAAGTTTATTTGGATTACTGGCATGCAAATTACTAGGTACTATATTCATAGAAGGAGTAATCTTCGTTACATTAAAAATCATTGCTTGTTACATTAAACATGGTCTCTACTGTTTCTGAGCATAGAAACAATTTTAAATATGGCAATAATTTCTTCTGACAACAGGACAAGCTGATCTCACCAACAAAGGGTACAAAGTATAAATCAAAGTCTGTTCTTATTTCGCTATGTATGGCGAAATCTCAAAAACTACGCCACGGGTTTTAATGCGGTTTTTTAATAGATAGAGAGATTGAAGATGAAGGTTTATATGTATAATTTATGCATAATATTGTAGAGAAACACTGATATTTTTAATAATTATTCTCCCGTGCGGAGCCGGGGCGGGTTACTAGTGTATGGTATAGCAATGATTATAAATTATCTGTCCTAAAAAAAGTATTTTTTTACCGTTTTTATACAAGAAATTCCTTCGTCATTATCATCATCATCATGGAAACCAATGCAACTATACTTCTCTGCATCTACTAAGTACATTAAAGTCCTCTTGAAATTTTCTTAAAAAATTGTCTACTTGCAAGGCACCATCGACAAATAAATTTTAATATTTTTTTTTCGATTTCACATTGCCAGTAAAATAAATATGTTGATTTTTTACTTTTTAGCGTTGTTTTGTTAAATCATTGCCTTTACAAATGAATAGGCTAAGGCCAGAAGCAATTAAAAAGGACCTTCGAACGGACAATATAAATAATGCTACCACACTTCGATTAATGAATGCGAGATTATCAGGAAATGCACGCATCGTGGCGTAAAAATAATTAACTTTGTAAAACACACGACTGCACAGATAAAGCAAAACCGGTTTTTCTAAAAGTGATTTGTAATTCTGATATCAGAACATTGTAGTTATTGTAATAAGTAGCCATGGGAGTTTTTAAAAGGTCATCTAAAGAAAAAGGAATGTAAAAGATGTTTTCAAGTTAAATAATTACACTAAAAGCTTTAATCTGGGAAACACAGGTAGCCTTAATAAAACATGAATTTTAAATCAATATTAAAATTACATCAAAAAGTTGTCAGTCAAAAAAAAAAGTTATGTTATTATTTTTAAAATCTTGCCGAAACGGCATTGTTTTATTTATGGTTTTTGTTGGTATGGAAAATAATAAGTTATATCTTACAAGTATATTTATTTCTTTTATTTACACGATTATTATGCATATCAAATCCACTAATTTACGGATTTTTCGCGTTAGGAATTCCAAAACATTGAGATACAGACATATACCAACTTAGTCTGCCCGTGATCATGGATGCTGGAAAGAATCAGAAACGTCGGCAATAAATAAATATAACTAACGCGAAAAATCCATAAATTAGTGGATTTGATATCTCACAAGTATATTCTCAACTTTACTTAGTCACTATTTAATAATATATTTCTAAATAAGGCTTGCGCGCGAAATAAGTTCTTCAACACTAACGGAAAAATTTCCGCATTACAACGCGCTGTCACCTCCGTTTATAAAATAAATGAAACATTTTTAGCGACGTGTAAAATAGTATAGGGTGTGTTTCTAATTAATTATAATAAATTCAGTGGACATTACGCTGTGCCGGCTGTCACGGCACGCCATTTGGGTCAAACGATACAAATTACAATTTATAGATAGCGCAACTGTGTTATACAGTTGATTTCTAATTAACAAAAGAAATATATCCCTTAATGCCGGGGAACAAGAGAGATTATTAAAATGTTTTGGCATTTTAACGGCAGATGTAAAGTTGTTCTGGCGTTGCGTGAGTCACAATAATTTGCGGCCTGTAGGCTCATTGGCGCGAGCCCCGGTGTATCTTCTATAGTTCAGACTTCGATTAGGAAGTGTTCAATTAGAATATGGATTTTAAAACGTTATGGCTTATTATTATTATCGGGTAAGGATAATATGAAAAATGATGGACGATAATTAATGTCTTAGACTTAAATTTGTACTTTTAGCTAGACGAAAGTTGATCGTAGATACGCTTTACACTAAGTCAGATAAGCTTGGAAAAATTTATCTACCGGTATACTATTATGACTTCTTAGTACTGTAAAATAAATAATTAGAGTCATCATCATCATCATCGGCGTGTGATAGTCCACTGCTGGACATAGGCCTCCCCTAATACAACCCTATCCATTAGGCGGTTTTGGACCGTATCCCACCGCGCTAGTCCAATGCGAGTTGGTTGGTTTGACGTTGGTTGGACGCAAGGATCACCTTTTTTTTTTTTTTAACCAGGGAAACTCGTGGATACCTTCGCTCCTACGGGAAGGGATTCAGGTTATGTGAGACTCTTACTCACTAAAACCCCTGGGAACTCCATTCCCGTTCGTTATTTGATGTAGTGTGGGATCATATTATTTCACCAGCACCACATCACGAGTGTTTACATTTGCGAACTCACCACAAGTCTTTTAGACCCTTAAACAGCTTCGAGGCGTGCTGGGGGCACCCCATCCGTCACGAGGACCCGTGCGTTCGGGTAGTGGAGGTCCCCGTATCCACTACCCCGGGCCCTCATCAAGGGGGCAGGCGGCGGTCATGCGCCAGGCGCCTACGCCCCACTCTCCGGCGGCGCATCGGTTGCGAGGTAGGGTCGTCCTCCCTCTCTCGTTCCGCCGCCTCTTTCTGAGGCATTACTGCTGCACAGAAAGACTCCAACGCCTTCCATGCTCTTTTTCTCCCGACAATGGTTTTCACCACAGTCGGAAGTGAAAGGTCGGTGCCTAAGACCGCCGTGAGGCGGGATCGTGGCTCATCCCAGGCTGGGCATTCTGCGAGTGTGTGATCAGCAGTGTCCTCAGCCGCTCCACATTGGTGGCACATCATTGTTGGCTCCCTCCTCGCCACCATACACAGATACCGTCCGAAGCAGCCGTGCCCCGAAAGTATCTGTGTAAGATGGTAGGTCAGTATGCCATGTTTACGCTCGACCCACTTCTTAAGGACGGGGCGAACAGCTTCCACCGTCCTTTGTCCAGAGTTAGGATTCTGCAGTCTGGAGCGCCATTGCATAAACAACTGGGCGCGTATCTCCCCCCGCCAATCTATAATCTCATTCGGAGCCGGTTGAACCTCCCTTGTCTGAATCTCGACTCTCCACCAATACACAACGGAGAGAACCTTCGCATCGAGGTCCCAGGGAGGAGTTCCGGCTAGAATACAGGACACCTCAAACGAAATCGTCCTGTATCCTCTAGCTGCACGAATGGCAATGGCCCTCTGAGGCTTTCTTAGGAGGGCCCTGTTGCAGTCATTCAATGAGTCCGCCCAAATGGGTGCTCCATAGAGAGCCATTGAGCGAACTACGCCTATAAAGAGCCGTCTAACCCTCTCGTTCGGCCCGTTAAGATTTGGAAGTAAACATCCCAGCGCTCCTGCAGTGCCCATCAATTTCGGGGTGAGCTGGTGGAAATGCTGCTCGAAGTTCCACCGGCTATCAAGGACGACACCTAGGTAACGCATCGTCGACTTAATAGGTATGGAGACTCCTCCCACGGTCAGCTGTGCCCCAGCTGGTGGTGATTTACGAGGCCCGTGGAAGCATATAGCCTGCGATTTAGTCAGCTCTACTTCCAGACCGAGGCGACGAATGCGCGCTACTACATGTGCAACACTCGCTGTGGCTAGTATGCCAGCCCGGCGGAAGTCTGGGGCACGCGCAGTGACCAGAGTATCGTCGGCGTAACAAGTTACGTTGACCCCTGTGAGATTCGTACCGCGCAATATCCAATCATAACCGATGTTCCACAGGACTGGGCCTAGGACCGACCCCTGTGGTACACCGCACGTCATCGCCCATGTCCTCTGACCTTCCTGCGTCGGAAATACTACGACTCTATCGGAAAGATAGTCGTGGATAACGCGACACAAATATTGGGGTATCTTATGATACGTTAGCGCCGCCTTTATTGTCTCCCATGGGAGGGCGTTAAAGGCATTCTTGATATCCAACGATACCGCCAACATTACTTCACCCAAGGATACTGCCTCCTCGGACAGAGCCTTGATTTTGGAAATCGCATCAATGGTTGAACGGCGATTTCGAAAGCCATATTGATTCGGACTTAGATCAGGGCCGACTCCTTCCAAGTGCTTAATAAGGCGAGCAGCGATTATACGCTCTAGTAATTTCCCCAACTCATCAAGGAGAACAATCGGACGGTAGGCAGAGGGAGAGTCAGGTGTTCGACCCTCCTTCTGCAGAAGGACCAGCTTTCCTTTTTTCCACCTCCGTGGAAAGATGCCCTGTTCGAGGCAACCAGAATACAACCTTCGGACACGTGGCTCAAGCTCTTGAAGAGCAATGCCCCAGACTTTGCCGGGAACGCCATCCGGTCCAGGAGCCACATTTCGCGACTTCATTCGCTCCACTGCTACCCTGAACTCTACTTGAGAGACTTCCGGAACTTCAGCAGGAACTGGATCAGTGGGTGCATCGGGCGACACCATAGGTGGCGGCTGATGTGCCTCCCTGTGGGGAAGAGGCCTGTGACAATCTCACTGACGAAACTAGGTTGGAGACACTGACTTAATGGAGGGCCCCAGGGGCGGAGTTTTCGCCTCACCATCCTGTACGGCCGACCCCATGGGTCATTATTAAGAGACTCTAACATTTCATCATGCGCCTGAGCTTTAGCCGCGGCAATGGCTGACATGAGAGTCACAGCGCGATCTCTGTAGGTTGTGTGCAGGGCATTTTCCTCCTCAGGAAGCCGAGATGTCAGCGGTCTTCGTCGATATCTTGTGTACCGGCGTCTTGCAATCATTACCTCCTCGCGGAGTTGAGAGATTTCCGCAGACCACCAGTACACTTGTCGCTTAGGTGGAACAGATCCTGCTCTTGGCATTGCGGCATCGCATGCATGCGTAATCGCTTCGCAAAGCCATTCCACTTCAGCCTCAACATCGACAGGGCCTTCCGGTTGAGGCAGCCAAGCTTGCAGCATGGCTGCTTCTTCCAGGAGCTCCCGGTTTAAGCGTTTTAACGCCCATCGCGGTCCGCTTCCTTGTGGAAGACGACTTGGATCAATTGGATTGAGAGAGGACGTGCGAAAATCAAATCGGATATACCGATGATCAGACAAGGTTTCTACGTCCTCTACGACCTTCCAATTCGCGACACAGCGTGCCAGGGAGGGATTAGCGAACGTTAAGTCGACAATCGACGATCCCTGTGCTCGCACGCAAGTGTGCACTGCACCACGGTTGAGCAAGGTTAGTCCAGTGGAAACTGCCCACTCTTCCAAAAGCTCACCCCGTGGACAAGTCGCCGGAGATCCCCACAACGTAGACTTTGCATTAAAATCTCCAGCGACCAACAGAGGACCCCGAAGACTTCCTCCAATTAGTCTCCTCACTTCCTCTAGAGACGTTTCAAAGTCAGCAAGGGATATACGTGGAGAGAAATAAACCGCCACCACCGTTATACCCCCAAGAAGGGCAGAAACGTATCCACAGCCTTTTTGCACGCTTTCGAGGCGAGGGGAGCCGGCATCTGTCTGAGTTACTATTGCTACCCGGTCGCTACTGTCACCCGCCCAGTTGTCGCGGTGTGGACAGAATAGGGCTCCGCCATTATAGTTTACTGAATCAACCATTGCGCCATGGTCTGGACAAGAAGATCCTGAGCTCTGGCGCAGTGGTTGATGTTCGCTTGCAGTAACCGAGAGGCCATATTAATCTACGGCCATACTGGGTCCATCCTCATCCCGAATTATGGCATTGTTGCTGCCAGATTGTCGGACTGCCTTAGATGGAGAATTCGGGCCTCCACTGGGTCTGCCTCTGCTTCTGCGAACTGTAGTGCAGGATTTAGTGCCAACTCGATGATTCGCCGGCTTCTTGGCGGCATCACATACGACGCAGTGCGGTTCCGCAGCAGTACACTCTCTTGCTATATGACCGGGTTGGCTGCAGCGGTAACAAAGTTTAGCACGGTCTACGCTGGCTGTGCACTGCGCTTGGACGTGCCCAGACTCGAAGCAACGGTAACAATGCATAGGCCTCGGGTCAAGCAGTGTGACCCTTGCTGCGACCCAGCCCACCAGAAGTCGTCCCTTTTCTGCCACTTTTTTAGCAGCAGCAACTGGACACCTCAGCCATACTGTACCGAGGCTGGATGCAGTTTGCCGAATTTCACCGACCCTGACATCCCCAATACAGCAGCCTCCATCGCGCGATATTGCTGATGCCACCTCCTCCTTTGAAACGGAGTCGTCGAGGTCCGAAATGCGCATGTCAACGCATTTCGTTGGTCGTGTTACCCGGACCACATCTTCCCCGAGTACCTCTCTCAGCTTTTGTGCGAGAGAGTCCGCTTTCGCCTCTCTATCCTCACCCGGAATCTCCCAAACGCGGGCTCCTGTTACTGCGTCCCGGCATCGTAAAGGAGTCGTTATACCAAGGGGTGCGAGTTGTATCTCCCTTCGTGCTTTGGAAATGACGTCCTTATACGTCAATCCCTTCTCAGTGGCTTCTGGTCGCAGCGTTACCACAACAGCAGCCCTGCTTGGAGGTCGCAGTTTCTTCTGCCGAGGTTTGGCTGCCTTCTTAAATGGAGCATTTCTCGAGGTGGCATTCATAGGCTTCGCTCGACCCATTCTACCTACGACCATCCAACCATCGCTCTTAGGTTGAGGCCCCAGCTGTGATGCATGCATAGGAGCCACGGATAAGGCAGGAGCAGCCTGACCCTTTGATTTCCTACCCCTTCTTCCATTCTGACCCCTTTTCGACTTAGAAGCCACAGTATTTCCGACCACATCCGCAAAACTTGTTTGAAGTGGAGCCGTTTGTGGCTCCGTCTGCCTCCTATCCCCTACAAGAGGTGGCCGCGTTCTTTTCGCAGGGAGAAGCCTGTCCTCGATGCCTGCAATTCGTGCATCAACGATATTTATTATCCTCTCTGTGAACGGGCGCATTATCGACTCTATTTGAGTTACCATCTCAGAGCTAGGCATAGTAGCCCCGGTATCACGTGTGCGTTGTGGCGCTGATGATCGCTTCTCTTTATTTCCAGTTGAGTGCGGCAGGATTGGGGATGCTAGAACAACCTCCACACTCTTATCAGCTTGACGCACCGGCGAATATGTGGGTGGTGACCGCTCTCTAAAAGTCTCAACCCTGTCCCGCTGTCGCAACTGAGTGCGAAGCTCTTGCAGTTCAGACTGGAGTTGATCCACCTTCTTTTGAAGTCGTAGAGTCTCTGAGTCCGTGGATCGGGCTACGACCTTTTCAAAGTGCTCGCGTATTATGGCGCTGGCTTCCTTTAGGCACTTAACAAAAGGTCCTTTCAGGTTGCGAGACTTCTTTGCCACCATTTCAATAGCGGAGCAGCTCTTCTCAATATCCACTGCCCAGTCTACTTCCTCCTCGTTTGGTTCGGTGTAGATCCTCCGGTAGAGCAGCTCGCCTAGCTCTAATAGAACTAGCGATTTCATCTGCTTCTTCCTCCGCCTCCATTTGCATGCGCTCACGTTCAGTGGCGCTGATTTTTCCTTTGGACTTGGAAAGACCAAGATGATGCCCAGTGGTCAATGGACGACCACGTCCTCGCTTAGCCACCCCTTTTAGTGTTTCTGTCATTGGCGTCATCTCTGGGGCAGAGTCACCCGAGTTGGAGCTGCCGGATGACTTTTTTCTTTTTTTCCGTCTTCTTGCAGAAAGTCGGGATTGGGAGGAGTCTCCTTCCTCCGACAAGCTTATATCACTGCATAAGCTAACTTTGTCCGTCTCAGTGCCGGTGTTCGCACCGGACGCGGAGCGAGATGGGCGCTCCCGCGGTTTGTTCCGCGTAACAGGGGTCAAAGACCCCGAGGCAGAGGGTGCCCCCACCAGATACATGGGGCTGACTGGCTCGGTTTCCACCAAGCCAGCAAGGGATTCTCCGACTGTTGAGCAGCCGGTACCCTCCTGGTGACCAACGATGTTTTGCCTTTCTGCCATTGTGTTGTTGTGCAGCATTTTAATTCCCTCCCAGACCCAAACAGCCCACGCCAAACGCTACCAAAACGTAAGCAGTATATGGAACTGTTTTGATGCAGCGAAACATGACCGCCGAACATCAAAGCAGGATGAACTATTCCCGGCAGCGGTAGGAAGAAAAACCTTCGCTTCACCTGTCATGACAGAATCCGCCAACCCGTCTCACACTTGCTCCATCCCCTGTGTGTTTTGCATAACAAAGAACACGGAGAGGTACCAACCCCCTCGCCAGATTGTCGGCGAATATACATTGCCATCTCGCACTCGCAGGAAACTTCCCGCGCTTCTCGGGTTCCGCTTAGTCTGACCACTCACTTCAAACCTGTCCGGCATGGTTGAACCTATCCGGCATAGCCCTGAAGATCATTGTGGTAAGCAAGCCACATTCCCCACCACGACAAGGTGGGAACCCACGGGGACGCAAGGATCACCTTAGTTGTCAGACAATTAGGTTATTGGCCTAAATTGCACTAACCAACTAGGACACAACAATGAAAATTTGCTGAGCCGCCACAGGATTCGAACCCACGACCTCCGGCTTCTAAAGCACACGCCCATACCACTAGGCTATGAATGCAGTATTAAGGGTCCAGAGGCAGTTAATTAAAATAACTAGAGTCATCATCATCATCAGCCTGTGATAGTCCACTGCTGGACATAGGCCTCCCTAATACACCCCTATCCATTAGAGGGTTTATGGACCGTATCCCACCACGCTGGTCCAATGCGGGTTGGTGGGCGGACCGACTTTTACATGCCCATCCGACGCATGGATCATCTTATTTTCAGACAATTGGGTGATCGGCCCAAATTGCCTAACTCAACTAGGAAACAACAATGAAATTTGTTGAGTCCCTGCAGGATTCGAACCCACGACCTCCGGTTTCTAAGCCACACGCCCATACCACTAGGCTAGGAGGAGTTAACTAGAGTAGTAATATTTATTTTAAAATACTTTTTTCCCAATCTTTTAAGTAGTAAAATTACTGTAATGAACATTACCTCTACAACCAATGAAATACTATAATTTAGCCAATTTATATATATATTTATAAATATATATATTCGGCATAATGTCAACAAAGTAACCAACTAAACAGCGACGAAGCGGCCTCGTATGTATGGTGTTGTTATTGTCTGGCTGTCACCCTGAGACTGTTATTCCAATCACCGTTTTTCATTTACAACGCTAGATGAATAACGTCACTAGCTTGCCAAAGATTATTTGGTTTAACTCTATTCTGAATGTATAATAATAATAATAATGTTCTCAAGTCGATTACGACTACGGCGGCCGATCTTTATTAGAGATCAGCCAACTGCTCAGGAGATATTATAGTGCACAAGTGTACGCGCAAACACAGGCGCACCCGCTGTTCCTTTATACTTTCAAAACCGATGGTACGGTTAACTGACACGACCGGAGAGAGTAAGGCGCAGGACCGACTTTTTACATGTCCATGCGACGCATGGACTACCTTACTTTTCAGACAATTGGGTGAACAGCCAAAATTGCCCTAACCAACTAGGAAACAACAATGAAAATTTGTTGAGGCCCTCCGGTTTCTAAAGCACACGCCCTTACCACTAGGAGAGGCAGTTATTCTGTATGTATATTAGTTAAACTATAGAACAAAAGTCCAGTACTTTTGTTCTAGTAGTACTCTTTCTCCTTTTCAACTTGACCTCTTTCGTATTTTTACTTAAATCAAACAAATCATCTCTCGAATCTACTCTGTATCTGTGATAATTGCAATGCGTGGGTTACGATCTTAACCAACGGCCTCGAATGTTTTTAAGTTCTAAAAATTTGCTTCCACTCACAGACACTTTTAGATTTTGAAGTATTAAGCAAACATTTTTAAAATTAGCGGGGCGGCTCAAATACCGTCGTGTGGCAATTTTGTTGTGTCCCGGTTTGAAGGGATCTAGATGTTTTTACCGCGAAAGTAAGTAACACGTTTGTAAAGGTGGTAGCTATCAGGTTTAAGCACTACTGTCTTCCGTGTTGAAGGGCACCGTAGCCGAAGTAATTTTCTATTATTGCTTACGAAGACAGACAAGCAGTCGTGCCACCTGGTGGAATTTGATCACAGACGCCCATAGACATTAGAAATACCAGGGCATCACCAACGCGCTGCCTACCGTGGGACATAAAGATGTAGCGTCTCGTTTATCCAGTAAATACGGTGGCTACGGTTCACTTCAAACTGGAACACAGTAGTATTTTCACACTACTGGCGTGCGGCAGAAATAGGCACCGTGGTGGTGCAGCCCCAGAGGGCCCCCTGTAAAAAGGGGACCCATCACCTCCAATTAATGGGTAAAATAGACATATCATCACATGTCTGTTTTACCATATTTTTGTATGATGGGCGGAGAGCGGAGTTGTCTAGCGCAGTGTTTCTTATGGGTAGGGCATACACTTTCCATTACATGAACGACTTCATCTTATCAATGAATTTAAAAAATAACTATAAATGGCATAGGATATTTTTGTTATACGTTGCGCTTTTGCACAGCAAACGGTATTTCCTTGAATAATAATAAGACAGAAAGATTTTACTCGATATTCATCGTTTAAACTGTAAAACAATAACGTTCAGACCGCAGTAAGTGTTACTATTTATTGTGCATTAAAATCGGCACTTCTTCCATATCAGCTTTATAACCTTTATGCGGTAAACACTTATTCGCAGTTTTGTAATACTGGTATTGTCATCCGTTAACATTATGACTTGAACCTTTATCAAAGTGTTCCTCTGAATAGTTTACTAAAGTCTTTAAAATACTCGAGAGGTAATTTCTTGTGAAGGTTATTCTTTATTTGATTGGATTGAAGTGTTGAGGATAAGCAAATAAATAGTATTTATAAATAAACTATTACTTAAGGTTTCAGGCCTTATTTTACTTTAAACTTTTCAAAAATATACAGGGATCGTTGTAACGATGCCGATATAACTTAGATAGTCCGAGACGTAATAATAAACGCAATAATAACCTTAAATAATTATTATTTAATCATATCTAGTATTACGGCAAAATATTGAAAGTTCTGGAGTGGAAACCGAGGCTCAAGAAGGAGGCCAACGTAGTGTAGGACACCCAAGATGCCGGTGTGGGCTGGATGAGAATAGCCGAAGATCGGAAGCGGTGGCGTGTATTAGGGGAGGCCTGTGTCCAGCAGTGGACTGAAACAGGCTGTTGATGATCATGATGAATATTGAAAAGTATTAATATGCAAATAAAGCCAAGGACAAAAACTCTTTAGAGACTTAGATTATTTTCAGTTATAATTAAATAACGAACAAAGTCATTTAAACTTTACGACTACTAGAATATTTTTAGCAATATAATTTTAAACATACGACCACATCTATTTCCTCAATATTTTTTCGAATTCGTTATTCTAATAATTCCAGAAATAACTCTGCACGGAAATCTACGTATAGGAACTTATTTACCCAAGATACATAATTAATTGTCTATTCCAGCTATCTTTCGATGTTGTTTTAGTGCCACTGAAAAAGGAAAAGCTGTCATGAGGCCAAGTTATATGGGTCCGGAAATACTGATTGCGATAGCTGATGCAAAAAGTAATCGTGCATAACCTTCGATGTAAGATCGAGTCACGGATTGTCTTATAAAATGATTGTCTTTAGAAATTATTTTAATGCAATAAATAAACTTAGTTTAAAGTAGTGAACGCGTATTTCGGTTCCTTGTAGCCTTGCATTAGCTAAGTTTTTAACTAGACTTCATTTCACAGAAGTTACAGCTGTTAAAAAATAAATAAAAATATAAATATCAATATTCTGATTAACTTTTTAAAACAATAAACTTTTAACTCTGGCAGTCAATTGTCAAATCATTACGTTGAATTTAAAAATATATATTTATTGAAAGTAAAAATATGCTAGAATATGTTCTGATAACTATGTTACAAACTGAAAATCATGAATCACTGCGCGATAAGTAATGTTTAATTCAAAATACAACAAAAACACGTTCACATCTGTTGACCCAGAGAGATAAGAACAGATAGCAATTCATACATGCCCTTAAAAGTATATTCATAATAAAAGCACGAACCTAACTGATTTAGTATAAGTTGATAAGTTTTATTTAAAAAAATTGCGAACGCAAAAAGCAATATGGCTGCCTGTCAGCAATTCCAATATGGCGCCAGACTACGGGCCTGACGCGCCTTGACCCAGTTGCCGACAGAAAGGACAATGTCACTGTTCAATTTAAATGTCCACCGTATGGTCGCCGCCTAGCCTGTATTGCGAATAAGTCGAAATAAATAATTATTAAACAACTGCCGCTTAATATTATAAAAAATATCAAATACGTTGCATAATTCAATATTACCCTTTTTAGTCGAATGGGCTTTAATTTTTTTTCAATCTTCCTTTTTTTAATAAGGTAATCGTCAACACAAAGTTATTTACCAGGCCATAAAGGCCTGAAATAACTTTGTGTTGCCAATTGAAAACTAAACCACCTTTTAAATTTATTAATATAAAAACGGATATATTTTGAAATAAATTCTTATTGGATATTTTAGGTAGTGAAGATAACACTAGATGGAATTAATGAATACAACCTAAAAAATGGAAGTAATTGACATCTGTGTAACATTTTATCAGTGTATTAGAACACAAATGAATGACGCCACTTTTATTGCCATGAGTTACGTTTACAATTCCATGTTTTACTTTACTATGGGTTGTTTACTTTATTTGTCGAAAATCAAATCTCAGTGTCGTTATAAATTAAAAGTAGAAAATATATTTATTTTTGAAATAAAGTTGTACAGTTCATACTACAACTGTTTTCATGGCTTAAATGATTTGAAGTTTTTTAACTTTCTACGCCAGAATATGAAGCTTATAATGTCACATGTTCTGTTCTCAGTTGATATATGAATTTTTGTGAAAATCCACCTTATTTAGGCGTAATAAAATTATTACTATTATTACCTGTAAGTTTGCGTAATAGGATAGACAAACAACATAAATATGTAATTAAAAAGCAAAAATAAAATAATCGTTTACATACATTACATTTAAGGATATATGTAGTCTAGTGGTATGGACGTGTGCTTTAGAAACCGGAGGTCGTGGGTTCGAATCCTGCGGGGACACAACAAATTTTCATTGTTGTTTCCTAGTTGGTTAGGGCAATTTGGGCCGATCACCCAATTGTCTGAAAAGTAAGATGATCCATGCTTCGGATGGGCATGTAAAAAGTCGGTCCACCCACCAACCCGCATTGGACCAGCGTGGTGGGATACGGTCCAAGCCCCCCAATGGAAAGGGGTGTATTAGGGGAGGCCTATGTCCAGCAGTGGATTATCAAAGGCTGATGATGCATGATGCATGATGCATGCATGAAGCAAGGTGGTTAGATATACTTTCACCTTAATTATTTTAATATAAAGCATTAGGGTGATCGTCGTTTTTACGATATATTTCAATAACAGATTTACAAGCCAGATTAGATTTATTATGAATTCAGTACTTAAGTTAGGCAACTGTGTCTAATATTATGCCTGTGTAGACAAATTGAAGCGTAACAACGGGTTTGCATTATCTTATGTGCCTTGTTCCTTAGCCTGTGTATATTGTATATTAAATCTTATTACATTGTAATAAAGTTCAAATTGCAAAATTAAATTATTGCAGAAACCGGCTGCGTTAGGAAATGGCCCCAATCTGCACGGTTTTGCAATCTCTTGTTCTCGCACCCGCCTTACTGTAACTCAATTTCTGACCCCCGTGATAACTTATCATATTTGGCTCAGGTAACAAACAAACTTACGGGTAAGTTAGGATAGTTTTATGATTTACCTGAGCCAAATATGATAAATAGCATTTGAATACCTAAACGACTAAATGCCGTCAATGCAAATAATATCTAAAGATAGAGTTTTTACGCCCCTGATTTACGAGATCCTTAAAGAAAACAATGTGGATGGATTTTAGATCGGAGTGTTGGAAAGCGTAAGAGATTTTTGTATTTTTTAGGTAACTTGACAAAAAGAATCTGCCTTTGACCTTAGTTAATTTGCATGTATTAACCAAATTATATTTCATTAACAGTATTTGCATTTAATTATATCATAGTTTGTAAGAATTGTTCATTTTGCTCTTTTTTGTTCGACAAGTTTAAAAATAATGGTATACACCTTTTTGCGCCAACCCAACACGCTTTTAGATGGTTTTTATTTTTTTGAATCAGATAATGCATTAAATAATAAAAATAGCTAATGCGTTAACTATAGGTATATTCAGTATAGATTTTAACATAAAAAGATGGTCTTATTTAGCAGCTAAATTGTTGCTTAGGTCTGTAGCCCACAATTACTTCAAAACATCGATGATATAGCAAAAACACAAAATGATACAAACCTAGGGTTAAGCGAATCCGTGCCTCCACATAAAAAGCAGAGCTTAAACACCTCCAATATTTTGAACGAAATTAATAAATAATAACATATTTGCTTGCTTACATATTTTATCATAAGGTAATATTTAATAATAAACAAGGTAAGGAAAATTAAAAAAAATATTATTACCAACAGGAAAGATAATAGCATCATTATAACATTTCAAGTTATAATGATGCTAGTTTTATTATTTTGAAATGCCTCGACTGATTACAATAAAATTTATAGAATACTGGATATTATTTTGCTACTTTTTTTATTTAATTTCTACAAATTTGTATCAATTAGGTGGTGCTATTTTAATACCCATTCAAAGTTCATAGAAAATTGTTAAAAAATTGTTTTATCTATGAATAATTCAAATACAGTTTAAGCTTTTCTTAACAATTATTTAAATTTTGGCTATTTAAAAAGTGTATAAACGCCACATTTTGTAGGACATATGTAAATAAAATGACATAAATAAGTCCATTATAAAATTACTAACTCCACTTTCATTCTTCATATTTACAAACTAGTATCAACTCGTGAAACATTAACAAGGAATGTTTTTAAAAACACAGGTGGCCGGACTTAGTCCCCATTGCTTATTTCTGCTCACAAATCAAATGCAACATGTCAACCGTTAGATATCTGAAATATAGAACGAAATTTAATACACTGTCATAATAGTAAGTTATTTTATACTTGCTTATGTGGCACCGTTCGAAAACATTTACATAGTTGCACGTAGTACAAATGATATATTATATACTTTTATCAGAATAGAGGTTAATAATTCATAGTTCAATGCAGTCTTGATCTTTTAGTTATTGTTTTTAAATAAGTTAAGTTTTTTTGTATTATGTTTTGATAGTCAGTTTTTATTACAATTTTTTCATGATGTTCTTTCCAACTTTGGCTTGTCCGCTAAAAGACGACTGAGATTAAAGTAGGTATCTCGAACAGATAAAAACAGATCGAAACTCTTTATGCAATAAGCACTTTGTATTAAAAATAAACCAATAACGCTTCATGTATTTTAATAACAAAACTCAAAGGGTAATTTGTTTTACGCCATTAAAATCATAAAATAGCAGGAAAATAATTGATAAAATCATAAAAAGAAATCCCGCGTCCACACTCAATATCAAAATGCAAAACGCCAAAGATCATTCCGATATTTTCAAAAGGTTAATCGGTTGTCCTAACGACCGCACGACATTTACAATTCCCTCCATTTTTATCGCGACAAAAAACTCGAAGGGATTCCACTTAATCGATACACTATCAACGTCGATATATAAAGATATCGACATAAAATTAATTTCAAAGAAGCTGACACAACTAAATGTTTATTTCCACGTAATGTGCGTACAATAAGGAAATATTGTAACAACTAATACAAGGAAAAGTTTGTATTGTACTTAGTTTTAGTCGTCGTCTAATATTTTTGAAACCTTATAACTGGGAAAGATTGTTTGCCAATTTTGCGCAGGAAATTGGTGTATAATCAATAATAATAATTAGGTTTATGGTGTATTATATATTTTTAACATTAAATTTAATGTCTCACATAAATCCGAGTTGATTTAATTGCGCGTTCTTTTCTTTCAAACCTGGGTGTAGTGAATAATTTTCTTAGGTGCAAAATTATTACAATTATAAATATTAAGGCTAAGTTTTATTTATAGATTCCTATTAAATTAAAATATTGTTGCCAGTGCTGAAGCGGGATTGCCAGATCTTAATTGTAATGATTTTTTTTAGTCTGTACTGCAGTTAGGACCTTTCTAAATTAACTTTTTTTATCATTACGACCAGCAGTGGTATTACGCTTGGGTATAAATTGTAATTTATTCATTATGGGATCCCAAGCATGTGTAAAAGCCCAACCATCTTCTCTATCGAAATTTGGATGTAATCTAATCTCGAATCGGCCGGTATTTATGGTTGAACAAAGCTGATGAAATGATTTAGGTGATTTGGTTGAACAAAGCTGATGAAATGATTTAGGTGATTTAAGTGTGGTCACACACTGCCGACTTGTTGGGTCTTTTATGGTTTTGATGTCAGCTATATGATCCTTCACGGCGGCTCTTATTCATCATCATCAGCCTGTTTTGGTTCACAGCGGGACATAAGCCTCCCCATAGCAGGCCTTCTCCATTAAGGGATTTTTGGTCCAATGCGGGTTGGTGGATAGACCTACTTTTTGCTTGCCCTTCCGACGCATGGGTCATCTTACTTTTCAGACAGTTGAGTGATCGGCCCAAATTGCCCTAACCAACTAGAAAACAACGATAACCCAAATTTGTTTCTCCGCGGGATTTCAACCCACGACCACCGGTTTATAAGCAAGGGTTAATACCGCTAGACCACGTAGGTGGCAGGTTCTTTTGTTTATTGCTCGCCTAATATAAGAAGATTGGTCAATTCCTAAGTTGAGTGCAATATTCCTCTACAAGATCCAGGAGAGATCACCCTATTCTTAATATATGCGGCCAATGTAAGTAGAAAAGAAGGGAAGAGATAGTGAAAAGATGTATGAATATAAGAGGAAAAGCAAGAGGGAATCATGTATGGCCTCATCGATCTCTTCTCCCTCCTTGGTCGATATGTGATTAGCGATGGACGAATAATGATAGATGAATAATCCTTATACGTATACGTTAACTTATATTCTTACTCTTGCAAATATAAAATATACTTACGTACGTTACTCTTGCAAACATTTTTCTTGCTTCTTTCCCATGATTGGAACAGAATGTTAGGGAAAGGCGCGCCAGTTTATAAGGAATAAGGATTGAGTGGGCTGAGAAAACTTGAAGGAAATAGCCAATGAATGTGACAGAAGAGTGCAATTGCGAACCTACAACCCGATTAAGCGTTAGGATGATACTATATAACTTTTTTAGTCGGTTACGAAAACCCGTTCTTGGCCACGCTAAAGGGGTTTTTTGCCGATGTATGCGTAGGTGTTTTCCTTTGTAGAAATGAGTTTTAATAATGTGTCATTTAAATTATATCACTTACTTCAAACGCCTTAAATACATTTATAATCGCACCTCGCATATATTTACTACAAGATATTCTGCGTTAAAACAGTCGAGATTTGTTTTAATTAGAATTGCGAAACTTAAACTTTCAAATTATTTCAGTTATGTTTTGTAAGGTTTTAAAGATATACACGCAGATACTCGTATCATCTATGTGTATACTTGCTTGTAAATATAAAGGCGTGCCTTCAATGTATAATTACATCGGAATTTCCGACCGATACATCAATTACTTCTAGGAATCACGTAACGACAGACTGCGCGGCGCGTACATGGCTTACGTCACGTATCGCGAGTGATTCAAAAACGCCCTTTCGGTGTAAAATTACAGATTTCAATGCATAAATCATGTGTTGTTTGTAATACTGACATATTTAAAGGTTTATGTTAAATAGATTGCGAAAGCTGACGGTTCATATTTGATTATAAACATTGATTAATAATTTTGTCATAATTAAGAATACGAATTAGTATAACTTGATTGAAATAACAAATCTCGCAAGTTGTTCAAATTTAATTGTTAGTGTAATGTCGTAACTATAGCCCTTTGAGAATACGCAAATTAGTCAACCCCATGTCGTAGTATTCAGCGGCATGTTGTAATAAAAGTGATATTTTTATACCAAACACAGGAAAATTATTGTGAAATGATTATTATTGATCGGATATTTTTGTTAATTTAATATTTATATGGTTAATAAGTAATATAAATGTTCCTATTATTCATCTATATAAGACGTCATCATGTAAAAAATTAAATTTGAGGAAAGAGAGGTAGGTCCCCTTTTTACAGGGGGCCATCTGGGGTGTTACCACCGCGGTCCTGATTGTGCCTCAAAGCAGTAGTGTAAAAACACTTCTGTGTTCCGGTTTGAAGGGCACCGTAGCCAGCGTATTTACTTGGTAAACGATATACGAGACTTAACATCTTATGTCTCACGGTAGACACCGCGTAGATGATAACCCTGGTATCACCGATATGTACGGGCGTTGGTGACCACTATCCATCAGGTGGCCCGACGGCTCGTCTGCCTGCGTAGCCAATTAAAAAAAAGAGCGTGTGTATGACCGTGCTGAAATATAATTTTTTTAACATTTAACACGTTCGAAAAGGAAATATTCAAACTGTATATGTAATAAATCTTCCCGTTTAATGTCCTGTCAAGCTTTAAAATATACAACGTCAAAACTATCCGCACGTTTCCTGCACAAGAGAGAAAGCAACTCGCGTCGGTTCAAGTTTCCTTCCGCGGATCACCCACGCGTCCACACAATAGCCGCTTAAGGATTCCCGTTTAATAAGTTCCTTGTGAAATCGTTTACGAAAGAACGGTATTGTGACAAGACAAGAAACAGCAAAATGAGCATCAAAAGATTATAGAAGATACGATCAATTTTTAAATTCATATTAAATCCATTTTTAGGTACTTTTTTTCCTTGTTCACGGACAGACTGCAGTAATAGCGAAATCTGTAAAAATTTATTTAATATTCTACATATATGCTTTAAGTAATGCTTTAAAATAAATGAAAATGATTTATGAACTTTCAATGTTTAATGTGTCATATATCACACACGATGTTTATTCATTTGCTTTAAAATTGCAAAACTTATGTCTCGTACGTAATTGTTCTCTGGCAAAACAAATACATAATGCACATGTAGACGTTCGTTAAAATTTTCCTTATATCAATAAAATTTTCCTTGAATTCATTCCCGCCAAAATTTCCTTAACGACCCATAAAATTTACATAAAATGACCCTTGATATATATTTACGTTTATTAATACCCACGCACGATAATACAATTTATTTCGTACGTTATTACAAGGAAATATTTGTCCGTTTTGTAAACGATTTTATATTACAGATAATAATGGCTCCTTTTATAGTGAGTTAATTTCTTATTGCCATCCGTTGAGCGAAACGACAGACCAGTCCTAAAGGGGCAGCTTCAAAATATTTAATTGCCGGAAAGAATCGATTTATGTTGACCGCTTGAGTTAAATGGTTTTTAAATTTAAAACGTTTTGTTGTTATGTCTGGTTACATTTTTTAATCAAGATTACAAATTGATAGTAATGTGTGAATCAATTAAAGCAAAGGAATTGAAATGAAAAGTTAATTGAACGTAGGCCTAAGCTAATATTTTTTTTGTGTTTAAATAAATCGTAAAATGAACTTGTTTTTAATTTCTTTGTTAGTTTAGGAATATACAGGCTTGAATTTCGAATCGGTGGTCGTGGGTAACGATTAAACGGGTTTCGATCTCTGTTTCATCGTCGTGTGTTAGTCCACTGCAAAACATAGGCCTCCCATACTGCACGCCCTCACCATTATGGGGTCTTTGGACCGTATCCCACCACGCTGGTCCAAATGGTTTGTTTAGTTATGGCAATATTGGCCGAGTATGAAATTATTGCATATTGGTCATAGTGGTTGGTCCTGATTGTAAACAGCATTTATGTAGTCACTTTGGGACTTCGGTGTCTCCGAAAAGTCATAGAATTTAAGTAAAAAAATAAATTATGTGTTCTTTCTGGTGTAAAACCTGAAGAGTTTGACATCAGGTTGTCTACGTTAATGTTATGTCGTATTTAGTTCGAAACATATTATAAAAAAATAGTTTTTATTTAGTTATTATTATTCACAATAAATCTTTAACTTTAATCAAATCAAAACATAAATATATACTTTGAAAAAGAATAATTAATCAAACTCGCTCTTAATCTACATGAAACGATACAACGAAACATGTCAGACCATTGCATTGTCTTAATGAATTGATAGTTCGTTTGACAATGAAAAATTCGTGCTCCAAGGTTTTTGCCACTTTGTTTCACAAAGCCACCATTAGCTGTAATGGATTTCCGCCATTCAACAACTTCAACGTGCACTAATGACTTTAAAATTGTAAGGAAACTGAACTTAAAGGATTTTATCGCTTTTTGCCTCTAAAACAGAGTCGTAAGATGTTAAAAATATTTTTTCTTTATGTTAAAACCTTCTAAATGAATAAAATATACAACAGATATCTCACAGTTGCACGCAAATGCACTTGTTTTAGGACAAAAAAGTTAAAAATCCGATAAAACTCCATTGTATTGCTGAACAATACTGCACAACATTTATGCAAATAAAATATAACACGTCAATTCCATAAGCAATTATTGGTCGTACGTAGTTAGATTTAGGCGCCACGACATTAATTTTTATAATTCCATAGATAATCACTTCATAGTATAAAGCAAAGTCGCTTTCTCTGTGCCTATATCTATGCTTAAATCTTTCAAACTACGCAACGGCTTTCCATACGGTTTTTATATAGACAGAGTAATTGAAGAGGAAGATTTATATGTATAACACATGCTTAATATTGTAGGTACGCTCTCTATAGCTCCCATGCCAGGGGCGGGTCGCTAGTTTTAAATAAATACAGCAAAACAATATGCAAAGGATATATAAAACAGTATACGACAAAAGAGGGATTCTCAATTTTTTACCACCTGCTTTCTTTAAAACCTTAATTAGAAGCTAAGAGAAGAAATCCGATAGCGAATTGTTGTGTAGTTAGTTCATTAACAATCTACAATTTAGGTGTATGCATAATATATAATGTCAATTATTATTGTAATAATCTAATCTCGGCAATCTGTGGACATCGACGCTCGGGTCAATGTCCTGAACTTTGCAAAAAAACGCCTACACGCATATGTGTCGTTCGATTTGCGCGCCAATACGAGCGTTGTGTAGGTTTTTAGGTTATCGCCCCTCCGCCATAAAAGTCGCCTTTGCAAAGACAAAGAAATTACCATCAAAACATTCCTTTGTCTAAATCAGAGTCATTTTTACTAACTATACAAAGAATTTAAAGTAGTAATGGCATATTAGATTTAGTAAGTTAAGTTATTAAACGCTATGTTACAGCTTAATTAAGTAAATATTGTTAACATATACAACGCTTGTATCGGTCAACTATTTAGAATCATCTATTAACAGGAAAGTTATTGATTAAATCCACTTTTTATGGATGTTTAATATAATAAACTTCGGTTATTCGAAGTACATTAAGATGCAGCCATACTCCATCATAGTCTACCCTGTGATTATAGACGCAGGTAAGAATCCGCAACAAATCCGTAAAAGGTGGATTTAATCTGTATAGTAATGGCGTAAATATAAGACATACTCATAAGAAAAAACATTTTTTTCAATATATATTCTGTAACAATTCTTACAGAATATAATAATATTCTACTAATCTTTTTTATTTAATGGCGTAAAATATTTGCGGTCTCATGTAGTCGTTCAACATATAAACATTTTCGGAAGCCCAAATGATGATATTAGCTACAAATTCTTTCGGGATTTCGCCTAGCAAAACCTCGAAACACATTTCATGACAAAAATCAGTGTCACGTTTGTAATATACATAATATGTAGATACGAATTTACATATAAAAATATAAGACTTACATTATTACAGTATTACAATAAATTTTTCAAGACGACAACGTGTTAAAAATTCGGTTCTATTTTAAATAAATTTATTCCACATTTGTCAATTACACAAAGTTACTATATAAATCTGATGTAAGCCTTAAAACTATAAAAAAATAACATCCAAAATAAATTATATATACATAACCTTAAAACACAACGTCAAATTTTCACATTACCAATATAATTTGAAAATCATGCGTTCTATAAAAAAACGTAAGCAACTTTTGTTTGTTGATATTTGCCCGCACATAACCTTTCCGCTTCACGTATCATTAACGAAGTGAATGGCTGATTATTCTCGCGCTATCGCCTCTTAACGGTTTGATTTACAAAAAATGTTTTACAAATCCTTGTATTTAAAATTACATAAAAAGATTGTAATACATTTACATCGGTGTTGAAGGCTAGAATTTCAGATTTTTAATAGTTTCATCATCATCAGCTTATGTTAGTCCACTGCTGGACATAGGCCTCCCCTAATGCACGCTTCTCTATTTAGGGGGTTTTTGGACCGTATCCCACCACGCTGGTCCAATGCGGGTTGGTGGTTGGACCGACTTTTTACATGCCCATCCGACGCATGGATCATCTTACTTTTCAGACAATATCACCCAGATCGGACCAAATTGCCCAACCAACTAGGAAACAACAATGAATATTTGTTGAGTCCCCGAAGGATTCGAACCCACGACCTCCAGTTTCTAAGGCACACGCCTATACCACTAGGCTACGGAGGCAGTCTAGATATCTACGTGATGTAATAGGATGAATATAATATTGTGGTTGACCATACTTCTTAAAGATTTTACTTACAAAAATTACTGGTAGGTGCTAGGCTTAAAATAGTCATTTGTACCTTTACTATAAACGTTATTATTGAATAATATATGAATAAAAGTCTAATGCATGACTGCAAGAGTCAAACATGATATGAAATCTATACAGTTAGAAATGTATTTTATAGCCAACAAATGATCGTATGTTGAGCGTTCTTAATGTCACCAAGTTGCCAAATACTAACAGACATTCCACAAGTAACGACGCAATACGATCAACGCCATTTTGTTTTGACTTTAAAAAAAATGGTGGACAATATAAACGAAATCCTTAGTAGTATAAAATTCTGAACCTTGTTTGTATTTAATTATAATAACATTTGCCCTGTCTGCAATATTTTATAATATGAAATTTGATTTAATCTTAGGTATCGTGTTTCGTTAACATTTGTTATAATATACAATTGACAACCGGCACAGAGTAGGACGATAGTTATTGAAAAAAAATATATCGTGTTTCACGAGTCTTTCAAATAGCTTGACGTAAATATTATAAACCATTCAAGTATATTATAAAATTGGGGTAAAATAATACTTCTAAAATGCAAATCTGTAGGCTAATCATTTGTAATGAATAATAAACAATGATAATAAAAAAAAACAAAATACGTTTCGGCTTATGCTATAGTATAGTGCTACACATTCAGGCGAAAAATAAAGTTCTATTCCTTAGTTAAAATAGTAATATTTTAATAGCTACCTGTATCATTAAGAGACAGACACATATTATTATAGATATATAAACTATTTATTATGTTTTGTCTTTATGTTTACCGATATTATTACTTCTATTTTATACATTACCATCTTCATAATTCTATAAAAGAATTTATTGTTCGTGACGCTTAATAATTAGACCGGTGTCCTGAAGGCCTTGTGTCCGTTTACTTTTCCGACATGCACAAATTTACACACTCGATAAGATAAGATAGTGTGCAACTTGGCGGAGACAAACAAAGGTTTTACCGTGTAATCTCTTCAAGGACCCCTTTTGTAAGAAGTTAATCGCTTTCTGTGAAAAGACTCGAGTGGTCTGTACTAGCGACGGAACTGATAATAAAACAATAATTACAAATGGAGTATTACATCCAGGCATTAAACATTTCTGAATCATCTCCATGGACTTAGAAGCCGGCGATTGTGGGTTCGTATACTATGCGGGGAATCAACCTGTGATATCGTTTTCTGATCGGTTAGGATAATATGGACCGACCGAAAAACGTCTTAAAAGTAAGATGGATGATGATGGATGCTCAAGTTCATGCCATGGTTTTGACAACCATGACATGAACTTGACCAGAAAGACTTAGAGACGTTATCAAGCATGCTGAATCACTACTGCCAGAATTTTGATTCGGTACTAGAGACGTGACCATGCTGAATTAGTTGGACACTAAATTAAAAAGTACGTTATATCGAATTACATAAAAAACAGAATTTAGAAAATTGATTTATGTTCGAAACGTTAAGCGTTTAAAATGGTAGACCACTGTTAAAGAAAAATTCAATATGTTTTAACAAAATAACACGGCAAATATAGGCATATTCTTTAGCGCTGTTCATTTAGCGACAATTTCAGATCCCATTACGCATATACTATTAAGAATGTAAACAAATTCAAATTCAAATATCTTTATTCAACATGAAACCATTACTCATACTTATTGATTGTGAAACATACTAACACTGGTTCAGAAAATGAGCCTCTCACCAGACAAGAACCGCCAATAAGAAAAGAAACTCAGCAGAAGAATTTTCTTGTCACCTTTTACAATGAGATTAATGCAATTAACAAAAAAATTAAGTATACAAATGTTAAATTATTGAAGAAACCTGAAGAGACCATAGCATTACCAGATTGTGTTATTATTTAAACCTAATTTAGTGTCGAAAACTTATAGCCCCAAAGCTTGCCGACTCAAAAAAGCAAATATTGTGTAATGCTTATGGCAAAAACCAATTGCCGTTAACTTATATTATATAATCAAGTAAAATTATGACAAAAAATATGATCGACTTTAAACAGTACCGATACAACCATTTTGCGCAATATCAGCGGGTGACAATGTGCCCTCTGTAAGAAACTACCCCTTGATTTCTTCTCGATTACTTCATTTTAAATCGTCCTACCTTCCGGAAAAAGGTCAATTAGCTCCGTTGTTTGAGTTAAAAGTATTTTAAATTAATCAGATCAATCAATTATGTACTACAATGTTTTCGATTATAAAAATTCGGCGAAATACATTTATCATAATCGTCATTTGAATTGTTAAGCGGCCTTGAATGTATCTGACAGTGACAGATTATGCACGGGTTTTGATAACATATGACATATTATCACAGTATTTTTAAATCAAAAATAATAATAACATCTCGGCAGCATACGATAATGTCCAACTTCCAGTTCTCAGGCAGAAAATGCTTAATCTGAGTATCCCTGTGAGGTTGGTTAACATTATCTTTAGCTCTCTTTTATGCCGTTCTATTTCGGTCCGTCATAATGGCTCTCTCCTTCCTTCCTAAAAGGTCTCCCTCAAGGGTCAGTCCTAAGCCCCCTACTTTATAACCTGTATACCGCTGACCTTGACTCTACAGTCACCAGTTTTTGCAAAATACTTCAATATGACTTAGTACTGTATACACCCTGCTCCGCTTTGCCTGATGGCTGTACTCTTCTCCAATCCGCTTTAAACTACTTACATATTTGGCTCTCAGATCATGGTCTTAGTCTGTCTATCCCTAAATGTCATGCTGTTACCTTTACCCGTAAACGCGTATCCTCTTAGACCTCTCCTTAGACGGAGAACCAATCGCCTTCAAGGATCATATCAAATTTTTGGGCGTCATCCTGGACTCCAAGATGTCTGGAACCCTCCACTTAGAGTATGTATACACTAAGTGCGAGAAAAGTATTAACATATTTAGAGCCCTGTCGGGTGTTCACTGGGGTTCTCATCCTTTTTCCCAAAAAATCCTATACAATGCAATCATACGCAGTCACTTGGATTATGGCAGTTTTGTTCTTGAGCCATGCAGTAAGCAGGCTCTGAATAAACTTGACAGAATACACAGGTGCCTGCGTATGATTACAGGAGCTATGAAATCTTCTCCAATTAATGCACTACAAGTGGAATGTGTGGACCCTTCTCTTTTCCTCCTCAGATAATTTCTCGCTGACAGATATTTCTCCAATGCTGTTCAGTTTCCCTGTCATCCTATTCTAAAAACCCTTTCCCACCTATCTCGGTCTATTAACACATCTCTCTATTGGTCCAATAAATCCCACCCTCTGCTGGTTAAAAGTTTTGAAAAACATAAATTGTCTTTATTCCCTGTCCTCCCCTTAAACAATTTCCCTCTTTAGATTCCAAATTTCGACTCCTGATATTCCATCCTAAAATCATACTTAACCTTGGCATAGATGAGTCCACTGTAAATGCTAACCAAAAATTTTATGAAATAGTAAATAATGATTGGGCTAGTTGGGTTTTGGTTTTACAGATGCTTCAAAATGGATGGTTCCCATGTTAGGGGCATCTGTATTTATTCTGAAATACCAGGTTGTGTTAAGTTTTAGATGTCCGGTATGTTCCAGTTTCATGGGCGAATCTATTGCTCTACTTGAAGCAGTCAAGTATATAGATGCAAACAGATCCCACTTCCTAATTCTCTTATCCTAAGGACTCAAAAATTGCCTGATTTGCAGAAACTCCCATTCCACTCCAAAACCTTTCCTCAATTACCCTCACCACCAAAGATCTTTTATCCCATCTGGAAAAAGCTGGCATTAACATCTTCTTAGCATGGATCCCAGGCCATTCTGGTATAATAGGAAATGAAATGGCTGACTATTATGCCAAACAAGCTACTGTTTTGGTGACACTTGCCACTCCTTCATCCCTCCGAGACCTACGCTCTATGGCCAAACAACTATTAATGGAATCATGGGACAATTTGTGGCAGAAAAGTAATAAAATCTATTTTAATCCGTTCATTAATTCCTTCTAACATTTAATAAACCATACCAAATTAAAACCCTCTGTAAATTTATTCATGTAAATAATATAAAACTTTAAATTTTTCCCCCACTTCACTCTCCCCATTTGTTTGTCTGTATCAATGTTCGTTCTGTACCAAATATATGTTTAAACATGTTGTCTGTAGTTCTATACTTATTAACTCATTGGCTTGTGTTTGTCCCAGGTATCTCAACCGATTAAGAGCCTTTTTACTGTAAAATATCATCTTTGATTCGTTTCAACCAAATACTTTGTGTTACCCTCAACCTTGACATTGGCAGAATCACCGAAACATCCTCGGTGGAGCCATTATAAATAAAAGAAGAAAAAGAAAGAAGAAGAATCAAAAAATAATAATTGAAATAAAATTAATTTTTAAAAATGATAAACCGAATCCGTACAAATTTTATAAAGCTAAATGATACATTTTTCATAGATTTGCGAAATTTAAAACAATTCTGTACTAAACAAATGCACGAATGAAGTGTTTTTGTATTTAATCGACGAATCAAAAAATAAACATTGTAAAAAAATAGCTGCTTAAGATAAAACAACGATATAAAAACTGTTACCACATAAGAAACCATTTTGTGATTTTTTTTGTAATAAATTAAGTCGAGATTTAAAATTTGTCCTAATAAATGGCCTAATATCACTGCGTAACAAGGTTAACCAACGAAAATGTTATTTTATACCGAAAAAAAATTAAATAGTTTCATCACTATTTATTTATTTTATATTTTATATAATTTATTAATTTCATCATTATGTTAAACCGCCTGTCGCCTAGTAATATGGATTTGCGCTTTAGAAACCGGAGGTCGGAGGTGGGTTCAAATCTTACGGATATTCAACTAATCAACGTTAACCACTGAATCTCTTATTTGCTTTATCTATTTAATATTATGTTGATATGATATATATAACGTTAACATCGTATATATGATATATATGATGATGTCAATCCATTTGAATTCATCAAAGTCAATACAATTGAAATTTTCGGTAAATGTCAATTGTTAATTGACAGATTGAAACGACCTTTTTAATTATGAGACGTCCCGCATGCAGATAACAACATGCCTGTAATAACATTTTCCTTTTAAATGTGCTTATATTTGTCATGTCTGCTATACACTACGTAATACTGAATAATATTGTAAATATATAATAATATTAGCAAGTTTCATTGAACAATAACACCTTTTTAACGTAAACTGTTACTGTGCCTCGCTTCACTATAAGCTTACCTGTTTTTAAAAACATAGGAGCGTAAAACAATCTATTATTCGAATAGCTGCGTCTCATAAATTCATATAGAATACCCTCGAAATGCCTCCAAAAACGGAACACAAGAACGTTTTCATAACGGTTCTTGGCACACGAGGTGGTGGAGGAGGACTTTCGTAAGGTCATAAAGCTTTTGCCGGGTTTTTCGGTACGCCTCGTTTAATATTTTGTATTTTTGTTGTTTTTTTTGACGTTCATAAGTTCTCAGTAGAGCCTAAACTGAATAAATAATTGACTATGACTTGACTTTAATAAATAAAAGTAGTATGAACAGTGTCTTCCGTGACGTGATACATTTACTTGTAAGTAAATTAATGCCAAACATGACGTGAAAGCTCTTTCTTATCTATCTTTATATATATATATTAGAGATTCCCACCTATATTGACTCATAACGATATCTCTGGAACCATAAGGCGTAGCGACTTGAAATTTGGTAGCAATATTCCTTTGCGAGTAGAGGTCGGCTTTTCGAAATTCCACCCACAAGGGGTTGCTAGTAGCAATATATAACCCAATTATCTTAAGGATTGTCCAGTGAAGTACGAAAAGGACTGTCACCGTCCACTGTCCGAATTAGCGGCGATTAAGCCGTGTAGGGTGTTTCGGGTAATGAACCCAGGTCATCAGCCGCACAAAGACGGGGCATATATATACGCGACATATGCCCACAATTGCGCTTGCGTTTATTTGGAATAAGAGGCCAACTTGTCACGTATTTTTGTTGTTAAATATTTTGATTGCAAATGCGACTAGTCTGTGTTGACTAATACAAAATGTTATAATATTTATAAGAAAGGTGTAACTTTCTGATAAGTGACAAGTTTCGGAACACGGTTTACTTAAAGCCACTTAAGAGTAGATTTCTGTTTTAAAATCTGGCTTAGTTATAGACTATATTAGGATCATAAACATAAATATGGTCTAAAAACTAAAATAAATCTTTGGACAAGGCATACGTACCCACTTTTACAGTCATTGGGTTTTAGGTCATATTTTGGCAAACTATTGAAATGGTGCAATAGTAGTTAAAATCGTCATGTCCAAGTGATTACTTAAACACATATATTTTTCCTTACTAGAATAATAAGCTCACACATCACATCATCAGCCTTTGTTAGTCCACTGCTGGACATAGGCCTCCCTAATACACCCTATCCATCAGGGGTTTTGGACCGTATCCACCACGCTGGTCCAATGCAGGTTGGTGGGTGACCGACTTTTACATGCCCATCCGACGCATGGATCATCTTACTTTTCAGACAATTGGGATCGCTTCCAAATTGCCCTAACAACTAGGACACAACAATGAAAATTTGTTGCGTCCCGCAGGATTCGAACCCACGACCTCCGGTTTCTAAAGCACACGCCCATACCCACTAGGCTATGGAGGCAGTTAAGCACACGCCCATACCACTAGGCTACTGGAGGCAGTTAAGTTATAGTTACAATAACATACTAATAAGCGTCTTTCAGCAGTTAAGTTCCAAAAACACGAACACATTCAGTTAAATAGACGCTAATCCCATGATAAGTAAGGGATTTTGGCTACGAAAAAACAACGTTAATAAGCTAACCTCTGAATTTGTGATACAAAAAAATAAGAATATTTTTTTTTTTGATTTTTTTTTGTGCTCACATATCATGAATATTCTTATTTCTACGGTTGAAGCTACTTTAATATCGTAAATTGTTACAAATTTGTAAAATGATTTTCGAGTAATAAGTTACTAAAAACATGTTATTTTGCTGTAATTTGTTCATAATAATTATTATCTGCGGTGTATTCAAGCCTTGTTTGATACGCGTCTTTTAAAATAGGTATTCCAATAAACAAACACTTATGTATAGATATCAATTTTAATTAAATATAAAGGGTTAATTTATACATCATCATAATGCGCATGTGTTAGTCCGTTGTTGGACATAGGGCTCCGCTGATGCACGCCTTCTCCATTAGGGGGTTTTTGAACCTTATCCCACTACGATGGTCTAATGCAGGTTGGTGGCTATAATTTGTGCAGTTAATTAAAATTATAATATCAAGTTTAATTATTTTGCCACAACCCCGACCTTCAAAGTAAGAAACACTGCAAATAGTATAAAAATTTTAAAAATTACTAAGACGTAACAAGAAAAACTAATTTATACTTATTGCATATTTAAACCAAACGAATTATTATCGCAGCCTCAAGGAAACACAGAAATTTAGATTATTATAGATTAAAATACATATTGCAACTTTTTTCGAATTAAAGTAAAAGCGTTTTTTACCTTTTGTTAATAAGTTGACGTTAAGACGAAGATCCAGATCATTGTTTTAGTTAACTATGAAGTTATGCTTCCAGATTTTTGTCTATGGTAAGCTTAATCTAACACGGAGTTCGCGGGAATCTACCATTTCACCTATTCTCCAGGTGACCTTTTTGCTAACACTTTTTGCTAAAAGTGTAGACCACTCGTACAGAAAGTACGTGAGTTAGGCATTCTTTTGGGTCTCCTAAGGATTGTCGACGATCGGTTTGTCAACCGTCGACGATCTGGCGACTGTTTTAATCGTTTGCTGGGGGCGGTGAGAACCGCTCTAGAACGCGGGAGCATCTAGTGTACCGGGTGTGTGTTTCGCTGTGCTTGTAAGCGAGGGCGAACTATAGATGTGTGTGCTGCTTATCCTACTTGTGTTGTTTGTAAAGTCGGTTGGCGGGACCCCCGTTGGGTCCGAAGTCTCGGTGACCCCTTCCTCATCCGGATCGTGAAGTACGTTTCGCGTTCTACTCTTTTGACAAGAAGCGTTTCGATCGGCTATATACTTTGATGCTTTTACCATCAGAGGGTTACTAAGATTAATGACGTTGTCGCTGTGTTTACAAGTTATTTTTATTAAAATGGTCGCGGATCGTCGGCAACTTGCAGTCGCTATGCAAGTCCACATTGCGTGGATACCACCGCGCCCCAGCGAATAAATTTATTTTGCACTACCTATAATTTGTTAAGTAGTGCGGAGGATCCAGATCATAATACAACAAACTCTATTGAACGGAGTGACTGTAGTAGGTCTAGACTGTATCAATTATGAAATATAATTCCAATAGCACTACAAATTTCAATTTTCTTTTAAACAAAATTATTATAAATTATTCTTTGAAATTTTATCTTTTTTTTTAGCCTAAAAAGTATTTTATATGCGTCGTTTTAAATCGCGTAACGGACAAAGGAACAATAGATTTTACGCGGGAAACTATCTGCGTTTTATTTATTTAGAGCGCGTTGGCTCTATCGTGTCTGTCCGCTGCCTCATTAGGCGACGTCAACGATGCCGCGGAGTTCTTTGTGATTTGTGTGTGTTATTTTTATGGCTAACACTGCTCGTCGACATTAAGCTATCGCAACCGTTGGGGAGATTACAATTTATTTGTTTTATTCAGATTTATTAGTGAGTTTTGGTTTATTATGTGGTTGAGAATAAGTTTAAGAAGGTCCAATTCTATTATGCGACAGAGTAATGTAAATTGTGATCAACAAAGCACAGAAGCTGGACTATAGAACTACCAAAAATGCTGTCTTTTTGACTTTTGCTTTTTCTCACTCAGCAGTCGAAAATGCACATAATCCAGCGACATAGTAACACTAAATACGATATAATTATAGTAAAAAGAGATTTTCATTCGTAATTATTCGGAAAAGTTCGTATTTATCGTGCTCTCTCAAATAGCTTCAGCACCCATACATTTCTATATTATACAATGACATTATTCAGTTTAACTTTTGACACTACACAATATAGTTTTATATTAATGGATATTAAAATGTCACTCGTTCAATACGATCATTTATTGACGGTTTAGGTGTCAATGTGTTCCGATAAAGATTCCTATTTTCCCGAAAGATAATAATTTCTCACTACATCTATACTACTAAATTAAATAAATAAAAGCCACTTTGATGATTTTTTAGTCATTTCGGCTTCGACTTTTTCGTGTACGCGAGCTTGGTTTTTTAGTAATAATGAGTACGTGGCGCGAGCCATACATGTGACGACTGATCGTTGCTATGAGATACAGTTTTAACACGATTTCCATGCCCTATTTGGCTTTGAGATCAAAAACGTTATTGCAGAAAATATGTTTTTTTTTTAAACTACCGACCCGACGCTGTGCAACACAGATTTCTATATAATATATGAAAAATATGCAAATTTACAGCGTTTCCATACAGTATCATGCATGAATTATACATATAAACAATCCTCTTCAATCATTCTATCTATTAAAAATAACGGCATCAAAATCCGTTGCGTAGTTTTTAATATATATAAGCATACATAGGGACATAGGGACAGAAAAAACGACTTTGCTTCATACTATGTAGCGATATAAAAGTGACTTAGCGATATCGATGCACAAATGGGAATGTTTTATACTAACTATTAAAAAAGAAAAATTTCTTTAAAGTTCCACTTTTTGCAAACTAAATCATATACAGTATTAAGTATGAAATAGGCTTAACTAAGTTGACCATCGTAAGCTAAAACGTGTACTGAAAAAAGGCTAATAAAATACATACATATATCCATTTGTAAAATCGCTAGATTTTCCTGTTTACCGTATTTTTTTCTCCGAATGGATTTAAAATTCCGGCCAATGATAAGCATGTATAAATACTATACTATTTTGAATGGTACGTAATATATACAAAGAAATAAAATTGTAGTGTCTGTATATAACATCCAAATAAATGTTTTTAAATGATTACATTGTGATTTATAACCTGTAAAATACATGTAACAATTTTTTCTGGATTGGCTAGTCTGATTTTGAGGGACTTTACTGGAAGATAGCTGATGCAACTGGGAGTAACTCAGAATACTTTTCTCTTACAAAAAATCTAACAGATTTTTTTATATTACCACGCGGATAAACATATAAATGTTAGTTAGAAAACTATTATAGTTTGGAGTATTACATCGATAAAATTATATTAATTTTAATAATGATTTTTTAACAACGTGACGAGACGACTATGACGCCTTTGAAGTAAAATGAGATATCTAGAGATATTTAATATTATTTGGAGATATATATCGAATATAGTGTCGAACAGTACGTTCACCTGATGCTAAATAACACGCACTGCCGATAGGAAACCCAGCATGAAACGTCTTTACCCAGCAGCTCTGAGATCTAATGCTAAGCTGTCCTTCAAACCAGAAAGCAGTACTATGTTAACACTAATGGTATGCCACAAATATGAGCACCGCATTGGCACTCGATCGATCTTGGTCTGTAAAACTACGAAATTTTGCACAAAATTTAAAAGTGGAGCAAAAAATTCATTATATGTTAAAAATACATAATTTTATGTTTCCACTAGTTTTTTCATCGATTTCACTTACATGGTAATCTTGGTTAAAAACACAAAAAAAATATTTTAATAATAACAAGACTTTTATCTATTATCTAGCGACCATCCCTGCTTCGCACGGGAGCTATGCTGATAGAATATATACCTACAATATTAATCATGTGTTATACATATAAACTTTCCTTTTCAATCACTTTATCTATTGAAAAAAACGCATTGAAGTCCGTTGCGTCGTCCTACTTTAAAAGATTTAAGCATGCATAGGGAAATAGGGACAGAGAAAGGGACTTTGTATTATATTATGTAGTGATGTTCGATGTCATTTTGCTCTTCATCTGATAAGCTGGGAGCTATATTTGAGAAAAAAAAAATATGATTTTGACTAAGCATTGACTGTTACTCAATTATTGACGTGTCGGTGACAATTTGTCCCATGGGTTTCACACCAACGAACTAAAATTATATAAAAACAGCCGTAACCACTAAGCAACAGTGTTTGTTTGTATGCCCCGCGTAGAAAAAGTAATCTACAAAATTTTACTTCCTTTTTTTAAAACAGATGGAAAGATGGCGTTAATTTAAACACATCCAATCGTATTACGACTAAATTGGATTCCACACGAGGATTTATTCGGGCGCATTAATAACTCCCCTCGGCCGCCCGACAATGACCGATGGCTCCCATTCTTCCGCCCGCTTCGAATGTCCCGCGCAATGTCAATGACTCCGCCGCCATATTTCATTCCCCCAAACCGCCCGCCATGATGCGTACGCGCTCCCAGTATAGAGCGATTCTTTTTTTTAATCGTCCATCTTCTGTTACGACGTAAGAGTAACCACAGATAACATACCTTCCACGGAATTTATTGTATTACGCAAGCGTTTGTTGTAATCCTCTTACGTGCAGGCGGTAAACAATTGTTTTTGTCTTTTTTCGTTTTTGTGTGCAACACAAAAACGTTGCTCATCTTGGAAATAAATATTCACTTTGGATAATAAACTTGTGTACATAAAAAAATTATATTGTGATTGGCGAATATATAGAATTCGCTTATGCATTGAAGGGAGATGGTATTGATTATAAGCTATCCTGAAAATATTAAACATATACTTTATGTAATAATTACTACTTTCGTCACGTTATTCTTTAAAAGCAAGACAAGCTGGTAAAAAACATCGCGAAATCGCGTGTAATTTGATCAAGACGCGAAATTGTTTTAGTGGTAATTCATTTTTATAACACAAATAATATTTAGTTAACTACATGTCATTCTTAAGGTCAAGGTGTAATACTATAAAGTTTCATAATCTTTGACAACGTAGTTTTACCTTCAAAGAGCATCAAATATCCATAGTTTTAGCAATATTGTATGTTTACTATATTATTTATTAGTTCCGTGTTTAATACATTATTTACTATAGAGCAGGAATGTCAAACTAAATTATGATTTGAAATTAACCATAAAGCCGATTCGTTGTGAACTTTCGGACACGACACAAGACACCATTTTTTATTCTGCCTATAATGAAATTGTAGTATTGTATTCAAATGAGCAGCTCACAAAGGACGTACGCTTTTGAATTCTGAAGCGTCTGGCAAAAAATATGATTGCCAGCGAAGTGGGCATTGTAAGCAATACGCGTGTCGATTTTTGCATTAACACCTCGGCGGTGTATGAATGCAAACGATTTTCGTGAACGATTCTCTAATTTGAAATTAAAAGTAACTATGTATATACTTTTCGTCGTGCGTCGGTTTGTTATGTAAAAAGTCGGTCCACCTACCAACCAGCATTGGACCAGCGTGGTGGGATACGGTCCAAAAACCCCCTAATGGAAAAGGCGTGAACAGAGGAGGCCTATGTCAGTGGACTACCACAGGCCCATGACGGTGAAGATGATGATGAAACTGATTCTCTGTGTATTACAGATGTTATTTACTTAATTATTGCTTTGTTGTATCAATGTTTAATGAAAATAAAGGTCAAAAAAATGAATCATTAAAATTATTTTACTTATTTGATTTTTTACTCATTATTGTTGGACGGTGTTCAATATTTTAAAAGCATAGACATATAAGGCTAGGTATTTATATAGATAAAGTAAATCAAAGCATTAGTTTAAGTCTGTCAGTTGGCTCTGTCCAATCTGCAATCAGTCATTCAATTCAAGGTAGACAATTCGAATTACATTCAGAATGACTACTAGGAGCTACAAAACTATGATATAATTAACTCAATATTTGGACACATTTATTCAAAATGTTTGAGTATGATACGAAACAAGTGGATCGATGGAGCATAATATGTCCTATGAATGTTAAATATATTAAAAAATATTGCACGTTCATAGTACATATTCTTAACAAATTAGGTAATTAAAATATTCGTATAATACAAAGGGAGTCTACAGATTGCCTACGTGCTATTCAGTCTATATTTAGAAACAAAGAAGTCGTGTTGCCAAGTGTTTTATTTCTGAATGGCAACCGACCGCGTGAGCGCGTCTTAGATCAGGGGCTTAACATCTTTTTTATAAAAGTCCTCATTCAATACAGTCTAATATATGTTTTGACAGTTGCCAGAACGATTACCGTGAATTGTCTACTGGATATTTCAGGTTATGTCGTGTTTTATATTTAACATAGAAAAAGGAATAAAACACCAAGTAAATATTATGTAAAACGAATGTTTTTTTTTCGATTTTGTTATGCCTGACGTATATACCTTATTTGATAGCATATATTTTTTTTAATAAATTGACGATAGTCAGGACATTTTGATAAGAAATCATCGAAAGTGTATCAGGTAAGGCGGGTAAGGCATTTAGGCATCCTAAAAATGACATAGTCTATCTAGAATGTTTTTAAAAGAAAATACCTGTACCTCCCTGTTTTTATATGTGAGTGATTCTGTCATAATATGTACTTACGATTGAATTAAAAGGTTATACTAATAGGTTGTAAAACCAAAGATTTCTGTATATTTAGATTTGAGTGGTAATATTTTGTATTTGATGACAATAATAAACTTTAAACCAAGTCCGAAATAGCGTCGTATGATATGTGAAACAATATTTAACAAAGCAACAAAACATTCATCGATTTGAATAGACCAGCATTCGAGAGATGTTGTACATCTATCAATGGCAACGTACGTGATTCAATAAAACCACATTCAATTGACTCATTGTTAATGCATATCGAAAAAACCCACTGCGGTCCTAATTAATCGGAATTGTGCTGTTATTTTATTATATGTAAAGAATTGCGTTTTAATTGACATTAGTTATTAACGCTAGCCCTAGTAAGGTAAGAAGTTTATAATTCTGAATCTTCTATAAAATATAGTTGTACTTAGGTTGTAACATTAAAAAAATGCCTATAACCCTATAAATAAATAAAATGTACGAAAACTAAATGCGGCGTTTTGGCGCCAGTTGACTTTGACATTACAGTTTTTTTTACGTAAATTCATACATTACTTATCTATCAGTATATTCAGTTTTTAAAGTAATTCCTCGTCTGTTTAAGACGAACACAACAATAAATAAAATATTACACTTATTATCATTTATCAATATATCTCTTATTAAGAAGAAAAAATAGAATAGGTTTAGTTCTGACGAATTATATTTGGAATTATAAAATTAGTCGACCGTCACTCAGTGATTGACATCTCGATGACAATTTATCACCAATAATGACAGATGTATTACTACATTTCGTTGCCATGTGTGAGAATGTTCACATATATTCCAAGTTAAAATTGACTAAACCATTGTTACATTTACTGTTTTATTAAACGTCATTAAGTTCAGACATGGAAAATTGTCAAACGTGTCGGAACTTGAATGATATTTCACAATACGTTGTAAATTGTAATTAGCCAATCGATGATTGCGTCAAATGCGAAACTGGCAAATTGTTAGCAAAGTGATAACGATTTATAAGCTTGCTTTACCGCCTCCGTTTCCGTGGTGTAGCGATATTGGCATTCTTTTATAAACCGGAGAGCGTGGGTTTGGAGCCTGCGGGAAAACAACTTTGTGTTATTGTTTTTTTCTAGTTGGTTAGGATAATTTGGGCCGATCACCCAATGGTCTGAAAAGATGATGATCCATGCGTCGGATGGGTATGTATAAAGCCGTTCCACCCACCAACGCGCATTGGACCAGCGTGGCGGGATAAGGTTATAAAAACACCTTAATGGGAAAGGCATTTGGGCGAGCCTTATGTCCAACAGCGGACTAACACAGGCTGATGACGATGATCAAGGCTGCTTCAATGTAAAAGTTTAGTAACACTTAGTTATATAAAATAAACTCCTGAAACAGAATAAATTATATATAATATTATACATAATATTATACCCAACAAAAATAAGATTTTTTTAAAACCAATGGCGTAGCGAACTCCGTCGTTATTTATGCTCCATACCTAGGTACTTCAGATGATTAAGATTTGGCTGTGTTCCAATGAATAGTTATATCTACAACTAACGATTTACGCCATTTTTTTCTTTGTTTACAGAAACTGTACATTTATTTTGTTTGAGTACACATTTAATGTATTTTATTCACATAATTACTGTGGACTATAATACTTTAAGGCTTATGATCACCCATTAGAATCCCTATGAAATTGCATGTATACCATGTTAAGTATAGTGATAAATGTTTGCGTATAAAATATAATAAAAAAAAGATAAAATATCATAAAATTTTGCCTTAATTGATAAAAACTTACATAAAAGTTACTACTAAAAAAAGTTTTATGCAATTGGCGATGATATGACAAGATGAAGTGGTTAGTAACCCTGTAAAAGCTATATAAATTTCTAATCCACAGTCAATTATTAAAGCATTTGTCTCGCTAATTAATTATTATAATTTAATAATAGTTTTCTATTATTTTTTAATAATTATTATTGAAACAAACAATTCGGCTAGTAAAAGCAACATATATTCTTAATAACTTTTAGATGCCAAGATCTTTTTATAAAATATTTTTCGCATTTAAGAAAAATTGTACATAGCCATATAATATAGCTCAAAATAAAATGCAGATCATTGATACATTGTCCCGTTAAAAGCGAATATTTTATTAGACAAATGAAAGAGCGTTCATTATTGGAATGGATATATCGGATTTTATTTGCGTTACCTTTTATGATGCGATAAAGCACACAATAAACGGAATATCCTTATTGTATGTGTGCGTGCCGTCTGTATTTGATTACACGCGTGCGCGGGCACACGTACGCTAACCCTTTGTCCGTTTCGGAACAAAGCATATTCAAGTGAAACCACACAGCCATCTTTTTTGCGGATTGACGTAAATTGAAATGTCATTATTTTAATCATGATACAATACTTTTTTTTGCTGACTTTAATACAAATTAGCATGTAACGACACAATTAATAAATATATTATTGTTATAAATAGCAATCATATTGATATTACAAAAATATAACCGCTTCGTAGCTCAGTGATATTGTCTCGTTTTACAAACCGGGGATAGTAAGTACGAAAACTGCGGAGAAACAAACATTTATCACTCATCCTGATATTTAGGTTGGTTACAACAATTTCAAACCAATCAACCAAATGTCTAAAAAGAGAGATGATCCATGCGTCACGTATGGGCATGTGTCAGTCTCGATTGTGAAAACTATTTGGCGATCGTTAAAGAAAGTCAGTCTCCTTAAATTTACTAACAGTTGATATATCTTTAGAATGCAGTTTTCCTTTTAGTTCTGGAGACCAAATGCCATTTGCTTTGCGTTAAAAATGCTATTAATGTAAATCTGATTGATTAGAAACCGACTCACCGATAACTGGTGACAAATGATTCGAAGATGGAATTATGATTGATGTAGTAAAAATATTTACCTTCTATAGTCTAAAGAATTTTAAAGCTTATTTTTGATAAAACTAAACGAACGTAAGATTTAATAAATCGACCACTGATACTTTTATATAATGGACAAACATGGCGACCCTAGTTTATCATTTGTGGAAGCCACATCTTTGCGGTTGCAACTGCGCAAATGATTTTGATACGCAATTTAAAAAAAATGGAAACTCCTTCAATTGCAGTCTTGTTTTAATGATTGCACCGTCACAACTTTATGTCAAATCACTTGTTCTTTTTAAATTTTACATGGCGTATTCGAGTTACATTTATAAAAATATCTTATATATCTACCTCCTTGTTTTGTAATTATTTTAAAACATTAAATACTTTTAAAACCTTAATTCAAGCTAAAACTAAGATGTAAAGGAACGTTTTATAAGCAATATAACAAGCGATAAAGCGTTTGCATTTCACACATAATTTTTAAGTTTAGCTACACATACCTTAACATGTAAAACATTAAAACGACAAACTATTAATGTTTTTTTTATTCCTGCGCCATCTACAGATTATATATTAAAACAACTTTAAATTATAAGGTAGAAGCATTAATGTATAAACATCATATAAATACGAAAAATATATATACGTATATGTATATATTGTATTATAATATATATATTTCAACCCAAACTGGAATAAACATGGCTAATATATGATGATACTTATGAACGGAGATATCGTTTACATAACGGTAAGTTTCACGAGTTCAACGGTTTTTGTCTGAACCTAAAAAAATGTCAAACGCCTCAACAAGGAGTTTTTACTGCAATAAACATTAATTGAACTGGACTTATTTTATTTGTAACTAGCAGTCTATCCCGGCTCTATAGTCATTGGACCTTTTTTACAGCGATATCTATTTAAGTCAGACCAAAAATAGTATTTAGTTTTTAGTAATGATTTCAAAATATTTTAATGTAGACTATGTTACTCCGTGATAATGTACATTTGTTGTAGTAAAACAATCTTTGAAAGCGTCACTCATCCAGGTCAAGTAGTTTTCGAGTTTATTCGTTTCATGCCTTTTTCAAGCACCATCATGATCAGCCTGTGTTGGTCCACTGCTGACATAGGACTCCTCTAATGTACGCCTCCTCCGTTAGGTTTTGGACCGTATCAACGTGACCGGACCAACGTGGTGGGTCCAATGCGGGTTGGTGGGTGGGCGACTTTTCACATGCCTATCATGGACGCATGGATCATCTTAATTTTCAGACAATTGGGTAATCGGACCAAATTGTCCTTACCAACCAGGAAACTACGTTAACACAAAGTTGTTTCTCCGCGGTTTGAACCTCGGGTTTATAAAGCAAAGGCCAACACCGCTAGACCACGGAGGCGGCTTTTTCAAGCGGTGTTCAGTTAAATTAATACCGAACTAAGTAAAACAGTACAATGGATTTAAACAACTGGATAACTTAAAAATGTAACACTATCAGACTATTTGTCCGATTTCCCGCATCGCCTAATTTCAATATAGGGACAAAAATGTCGTTTTCGCCGTATCTAAAGACGTGTTTGTTCCTGAATACAAAGTGCAGGTTACCAGAATTTTAATACTAGCATAAATGATTTTAAAATCGAATAGCAATCGTATGTATTGAGGCCGACACTTGATCAATAATGCATTGAAAGAGGTCTTTTGAAACTGACTGAATTTCAGATGTGACACAAGGCGACAATATTTATTTGCTAAAGGTAGACGTGTGACTTAAAGGACACGCTTACTCCTATATCGGTGCCAAAAAAAGATCTGAAAGCTTATACAAGTATTTAAGCTTTCAGAGTGTTGTTTCTTAGTTACAATTGTCTGAAAAGTAAGATGATCCATGTGTTGAGATACGCTCCAAACCGCTTTCACCATTCAAACTTAACGTTTTTGCATATCGATTGATGTAGAAAAATTATTTATATAGGAAGATAAAATGTATGCATATCTTCACTTAGATTTTTTTTAGTTTCTGATAAATTCAAACATTTTTGTCATACAAAATACAAAACAACAAAAATACAAAAATAATATTCATCTCGTGGACAATATTCGACATATTGTACACGAGATGAATATTATTTTTGTAGATTAATAAAGTCATCATATATTTATTAAACCCTCCTTTTTCACTGGGTACCTAAACTGGGTACGTGGTTAGGCCAAGTGAGTTACTATTCCGTGATCAAACGATGCATTATATGACCAGTCGTGCATTTACTGCACATGTAGTGGTTCAATGGAAAATATCTACATCAATCTTGCAAATGTCCTTTAAAATAATCCTTTAAAAGTAACTTCAAATTTATTGTCAACGCAAGTCGTTAAAACACAAAAAGGCGCGACCCAAAGGCTGAAGGCGACGCGACGCTTTCTCCAGATTTCACAACTTGGCGGCACGATGCCTGCCACTTCTGCGCGCCCGTTTGACACACTTTCTTGCATTGTTTACTATTGGGATTTTCGCTAATTAGTACAAAAAGTTTACAACATTCATTGTAACATTTATTTTATTAAGCATATTATATCAAGTACCAAAACAAGCAATGCATGAAACAGTTTGCCGTCAAACGTAAATAATCAATCGGTCTTCAATTAAAGAAAATCAATCTTAACTAACTTACAAATGCTTAAATAAATAAAATACATTTTTTATTGTTAATTGTCATTACGCATTTAATAAAAAAAATGTAGTAGCACGTAATTTACAAAAATAATTACAAAAAAATACCAAAATATTTTCTACGTTAATTAAGGTAAGGCTCAAAGTTAATTTTAAGTTTGTAATTGTTAACGGTAAGACAATTGTGTTAAATAGTAAAAATGATACATCGTCTAAGATTGCCGTAAATAAACAAAGGTAGGTCAGACGTGCCAAGAATTTACAACGTAATTATCTGTAATTCATATATCATGGAGAAAATCGCAAAGATAACGGTGATACGAGTACGCAGAAGTTGGCGTGTACTTTTCATATTTAAACTCAGCACTCGAATAACGTTTGTTGTAAACATAAGATAGTGGACGATAATATGTATAGTAATATCTTTGCCTTGTTATTAAAATCATTAAGGGGGGCTCAATAATCTTCTAGCCTAATATTCGAATACTTGGTGACTACGGTCTTCAACCAATGTACGGGAGTTGGCAGTGATAACCTACGGCATTAATATGTGGAATTTTCCCGTACGACGAACCATCTCCAAACCATGGAGCGGGCTATGCGCTAAATTTCTCCGCGTGAAAGAGCGCGTAATGCTCATTTTAGAAAACTGGTATCAAACAATTCACAGAGTTGGCAAGTTAAAATAGCCGGCTAAATATCTCGTACAACCGACCACCATTGGGGCTGAAGGGTTCTCCAGTGGCTGGCTATCACAGTGTGGGAAAATCCTCCACGAGATGAAGCGACGAACTGTGTCAATGTGCAGGAAACCGATGGATCCAGGTGGCACAGTATCGTGGAGCTTGGCAGCAGTTGACTTCGTCCATATAATTACATATAATTTAATTTATTTCAATATATTTTTAAAGCTTTACATCAAGCTTAATTTTTTTTATCTATAGAAACCATTTTTATGAATTTTCTCAAGACAAGAAGATCTATAAAAGTTCAAAACAGCAAACTGAATCGTTTAAACTAAGATACTTATCATCATTTTAAAACAAAAACTGTTAGATAGCAACTTTATTTAAAAGTGATGTCTAAATCGAAATTGGTTTAGTGCAAATTGCGAATCGGATTCATTTGTTTCGCAAACGCTATCCGTGAATGATTTGCAGTTAAAAGTAATTTAAGTTTTTGTTTCCTTAACTTCTTCGTCTTAAAAACATCTATTTTATAATTTGTTTAAGAAAAACCGGGAGTTTGCATAGCGGTTTTAAGTTTTAAATGCAAAAGTTGAATACAGAAAATATATTAAAAATTAATGTATTTACGACAATACTTATTAATAAATGTTACATGTGATATTTGTAAAATAAATATATAAATCTGTAAACGTAAACGCGGTTACAGTCATCTACTATTTGTGTGCTTTTAATTAAATTTTTTTAAAAGAAAAATTTTTTTTGAACAAAAAGTCCCGCTGAGTTTCTTACGCCGGTTCTTCTCAGGTCAGAGGCTTCCATTTCCGAACCGGTGGTAGATTATTTGACAATCAATGAGAAAGTGTAATGCTTCCATATTGAATAAAGGTATTTGACTTTGACTTTGACTTTACATAAACGAGTTGTTTCATTAAAATTAACTGTTTCTAAAAAAAAACTGTTACAAAATATAGGATAATTTTTGGTAAAGATTTATTATAATGGCAAAAGGAAGGTACAATATTATTTATCGATAAAAATAAAAATAAATTTTATTTCCTATTGTACGTTAGTGTACTATGTTGTCGTATTGTACATTGGGGATTTTTTGAAGGCGGGTATTTCCTTGCAGCACAACTATGTGAACCAAGTCACGTATTCAGTGGAACTACTTGTCGTAATATATTATGGAAAGATAATTGAATAAAAATTCTTAATAATTGAAAAGAAAAGCCGACGATTACTGATTTCGTCCTAGTTATATACCTAAATTCACATATAAACGTTCCGTAACTACTTTTTTAAATTTATTAAAAGTTAAATTCTGAACTTTTACCAGTCCCATAAAAGATTTACTTATTCTTTGCAGTCTAGTTGCTGGAACAATTAAATTATGTTTGTTCCTAGTTTTTATAAAGTTAGATATATTGTAACAACCTAGGTTTTACTTTTGTGTACTTACCCGCGTGCTTAATTTGATTTAAAAAGTACGGCTCCTGTGTGCGGGAAACTTAGTATCAATTTATTACTTATTTTGGTTAAAAAATAAGACATTTTTTAAATTACCTACCGGTGGTGGTCCTCTGTTTACAGGAGACCGTCTGGGTGAGTACCACCTCAGTGCCTATTTCAGCCTGAAGCAGTAGTGGAAAACACTACTGTAATCCAGTTTGAAGGACACCGTAGCAGCAGATTACTGGGTAAACGAGACTTAACATCCTATGTCTCACGGTGGCAGCGCGTTGGCGATATCACTGGTATTGCCAATGTCTTGGGCGTCGGTGATCACTTCCCATCAGGTGTGCCCGACTGCTCGTCTGCCTGCGTATGCCATAAAAAAAAATTTCGAAGTTGCATTACTTTCTTGACAATAATTAACTATTAGACTTCTTATTACTCTTTGCTAAATTAAAGTCATCTAGAAAAATATTAAAATCTTTCTATAAGACACATTTATTCGTTTGTGGGTAGAAGCGAGATTAATAGGAATAAAAGATTATACATATGTAAGTTTTAAAGCTGGCGTTTGCTTTAGAAACCGGAGGTCGTTGGTTCGACTAAACAAATTTTCATCGTTGTTTCCTGGTTGGTTAGGGCAAATTAGGCTGATCACCCAATTGTCTCAAAAGTAAGATGATCCATTCGTCGGATGGGCGTGTAAAAAGTCGGTCCACTCTGCAACCCTCATTGGACCAGCGTGGTGGGATACAGTGCAAAAACCCGTCAGTTTAGGAGGCGTTATTCAGGGATTCCTATGTCCAGCAGTGGACTAACACAGGCTGATGAAGTGAATTTTTAAAAGTCTGCCACATAACACCCACGTTGTAACGTCGAAAAATACTGTTCTCTGATTAGTGAACTCGTAATTCATGGTGTAATTATCGCGGTATGCAAACGTAGGACAAGCCCATCGAATAACTGCAGTCACCATTTTGTCACGACCGTTACACTTGGATTTCTCTCTAATTATTGTCATTTAATAATTTATAGTAACAAAGGGCTCTATGCAGAATTCACGTGCAAACATCTATTAAAACATTTATACATCGACTCAAACCTGTTTGAATAACAAATTTAGTGATACCACACTTGTCGCCGATAGAAGTTACACAATCACTTACGATTTTTTTGCTGATTATAAATTACACTAAAATGTAAATAAAAGCGTTTGTCAATTATTGCATTTTTTCTTAAGCCTTATATCAAACTGACACTAAGCACAATAATGGAATTAATTTTACTTCAAACAAATTTCAAGAAACAGTACAATTTATAATATAAAATAAAAATAATTTGCATAGCGTAACAATAAGGCTAGACATCTCATTTATTGAAACCTGAAACTTTATTTAATTGCACGAAAGCAAAGTGCAGCAACCTGACTCACTCATCTTACTAATATATGAAAAGTAAACGCATGTCATATTTTATTACAGAAATTTGAACACAATAGAAATTCCATCTGCACATTGGCTTTAAATCTTGCATTGTTATTGTTGACTTGTGCAAACGTATGATGTAATGTGTTGCAAAATTACGACTCAAGAAAGTGTTACGAAATTTTACTTCAGAGAAATATCGCTTATAAGCAACGTGTGACGTCGTGTTTTTGTATTTCGCTTGCATTATTGAAAAATTAATAAACTTATATCATATGGATCATCATACATTATCATTTAAGGCCTATGTCCAGCAGTGGTTAGTCCCCTAATGCACGCCTTCTCAATTTGGGGGTTTTGGACTGTATCCTGCCACGCTGGTCCAACGCGATGAGCCCAAGCAGGTATCGATCACGGTTCATCATACTAACCACGACAATTTTAATGAATAATAAAGCGACGAGAAAAGCACGTTAGACTCAGCTGTAAGTGCTCATTATAAAAGAACAATTCTAGGTGTAACACGCCAAAAATCCACTAACTGAACGAACATACGGAATGTTTGCTCGTTTTTTTAGTAAATATCATTGCAATGGTGTGCTTCATGGCAAAATATTATAATGGGTTCCACATTAGTTTCTCTGCACTACTGCTATGTGGAAAAGCAAGGCAGACGTCTCGATCTGGTTCCTCTGATTCTGATTTGATTTACTACTAGATTAACTTAATAATACTAGACTTAGTTACGATGTATTATCGAAATTGACGTGAAGTTGAGTTATGGCCACACGCACTGCACTTTTAAATAGTTTTGATAAATGTAGTCGGCAACTGTAGCAGACTAAAATTTCACAAGTTGTTGATATTATCCCAAGTTAACCCAATGAGTTTTTAATAGATAACTTTGCACAATATACTTTGAAAAGCTACTAATAATGAATTGCATGTATGACTCCTTTTTGGCATAGGCAACATGGTACTCTTCACTCCACTTCTTTTTTGATTTAAAAATAATGGTCACTGTAATTATACAGTGACATTTATTTTGCTACTTTGAGCTACGTTAGCCAATTTATAAAAGTAATATTTGATAAATGGGCAAGTCTTTGACTAAATAATAAAAAGCATCCAGCTAAATCTGTCACGGTCTATCTCTCTTTACATCTAATTTTGAAATCTATGTAACCAAAAATTATCGCTTTTAGTAAATCTAATAAAATTTTATCGTATTAAGGGTATCGTATTTATAGTATTAAGGGTTTACCGATTATCGCATACAATATGGTCTGTAGCATTTAATAAGTGAGTGTGTGTGTGTTTATAGTAGCTACTAGTTCGTTCATTAAAAAAATATGATACTTTTAATACAATTTGTATAGAATAATAAATAACATTATAATATTTATTATTCACATTGTACATACACCTGGTGATTTAATGGGCCTAATGCTGAACACTCTAAGTGCATATTATACCGGTGATGTTTACACAAGAAAGTGTAAACATGCACAAGATGCACTGGTAAAAAATATGTGCACGGTATAAAGTAATGGAAACAACGGAACGTCATTCCTATACAAAGTTACGCAATCTGTTTATTTGATGGCCGAATAATAAAGGCGCGATGAGCAATGCAGATCCGCTTCAAATATATTTTTTTCTAAAATGAAGTCATTGTAGGCTCGAGTATATTATGCAAATACGATTGCGTTCCGTTTTGAACAAGGCGAATAAAAGTTTATTTTTGCAATGTTTTTCATTAAAAACAATATTAATCTTTCTAGAGCTAGTTATATAAAAATCTAATTTTTTTTATTGGAGCAATTCACAATAGAAACTTTAAGTTGCTCAATATTTTATTAACTACCATTTTCCCTAGAACCATATATCCTTTCCAATCCGATCAGTATTACGGGATACAATAGTTTTTTTTCGAATAGGGACTGTTTTCTTACCTCCGAAACCAGACAATTGACGAATGGATTACTAAATTATTTATTATTTTTACATTGAAACACGTTGCCGGATAAAAAGAGAATTGGTAAAAAAAATAGTTTGATGTGTTTATATCGCTCGTCAGCATATTAAAATGACTATCCTGTACTGCTCAAGATATTCCATGTATAGCAGGAAACTACTGCTACTGACTCCGTAGCCTAGTGGTATAGGCGCGTGCCTTAGAAACCGGAGGTCGTGGGTTCGAATCCTGCGGGGACTTAGCAAATTTTCATTGTTGTTTCCTAGTTGGTAAGGGCAATTTGGGCCGATCACCCAATTGTCTGAAAAGTAAGATGATCCATGCGTCGGATGGGCATGTAAAAAGTCGGTCCACCCACCAACCCGCATTGGACCATCGTGGTGGGATACGTGGTCCAAAACTTCCTAATGGAAGGTGGTGTATTAGGAGAGGCCTGTGTCCAGCAGTGGACTATCACAGGCTGATGATGATGATGATGATGATGATAGCAGGAAACAACAAGCGTTTCCACAAAGCTTCAAATAACAAAACGATTGCGTTTTTGTTATTTTTCTTAACCCAATCTAGACAATCATCTAATAATACACACTTTCTAAAACATAAATTTAATTAAACGTTTATTGGTCCTAATATTTTATCACTTCTTTCCACATCTGTTATTGCATCGCAGTTGTGCCCGATACAAAACTCGTTTGACATTTGGATTCCCGCCAAAACGGTGCAGACAAATAGACGCGGCAACTCATTTTTTAAACTGTCATCTGCTAAAGTCAGTTGCGACAATTTATCCGTACATCGTCACCGTACAATCAATAACGTAACATCATGTATTTTGTTTAAATGTTAGAGGTCTTATTCTTAAATACAATGAATTAAACAAGTTTCTTGTGTTATTTGAAAAATTAAACACGCGGACTGCAGGTCCACAATAAATAGCACGTAAGGCCATTGTTATATTGTATCACACCAAGATCCAATTAAAATTTATTCCATATAAAATAAAAATGTAAAAAACACGTAATTATCAAATAAATAAGTGACTCCCGTTATTAGCTATGTAGTCGAAAACATAATTAAAATTATTAATATTTATTATGCCAATTATTAATATAACAGTGCCACTGCTGAATATAGGCCTCCCCTTATGCACGCCTTCTCCATTAGTTATATGGAAAACATCATATTATTCAGAACTTGAAAAAAATTTGATTATTTAAAATACTGAGCTAAACTATAAGTACATGCTTCTACTTAACAATCCACACTAGTTTCAAAATAATTAGCATTTCGTCGTTGTCAAACCAAAATCGGGTATGTAGCAAAAGTATAGTTTCGAAATATTAATAAAAGAAGTTTTCCAGAAAAAAATTACTAGGTTAACTTTCAAAATGATGGTACATCATAGATACAGTTATAATACGTTAACTTATTTGTATTCTGCGTGTGAAATAAACCGATTTTATAAATTATTCTGTTTAAAATTAAAAATAATCACATAACAGATTTTTAGCGTCAAGTTTAGGGCACATAACAGGTTTTTATAAGATGATATATCGAAAGGCGTTAGGAATTAAGGTCAATATCGTGAAAAAACGGTAGGTATTTATCAGACTTAAATTAAGGATTCATAGTCAAAGTCTGTAAATGGTGCCAATTCTTGCAGTTGATTAAATTTGGTTTTAGTTATTTCCAGAAGACCATCATACAATTGCGCGTGTTAAGCTAACTCTCTTGTCTGTGTTGCGGAAAATTTACATAATTTTCTGGAGAATAATATCAATATTTTATTCTCCAGATACATTAAATTTCCTTCTCCAGAAGATATCGTAAGCAGCACTTAAGAATACGTCATCTGGATATGTCGTATTTTAAGTGCTGCTATATAAATTACTGTTGTATGACCTGTCCTTTTATCCTTGTTATAGTTTTATAGACTTCTTCCATCCTTTCTCGGTTAATAAACTGCATGCACGCTGACATTACACATACATCATCAGCCTTTGTTAGTCCACTGCTGGACATAGGCCTCCCTAATACACCCTATCCATTAGGGGTTTGGACCTGTATCCACCACGCTGGTCCAATGCGGTTGGTGGGTGACGACTTTTACATGCCTGCTGACATTGCATGAGAATAATACCTTGACACTTTAAGAATTAAAGCAAACCATTAAAATACTGTATCTCGCAAAGTTGTATTCTTGGTGGGCGCGATATTGTGTCTAGGTGCAGTAATTGTTGTGTACTAATACTGCTTGTTTAAAAAAAAAAACCGGAATACTTTTAATTTAATATCTTCCCAATCACGCTTGGGCACATAAATATCAAAACCAACTTGTTTTCCAGAGGTACGTTTTTCGCGTTTTGTTTTCTTACGTAAATTCCTTTCGTTGATAAGATTATTTTCACTCTATGTTTTTATATTTAAAAAATTGTAATAATCAATACGCCATTCTTCTCGTCATAACAATCCACAGATAAAACTATGGTTTTTGTTTAATTTCAGTATGATATCAACGATTTTTATAGATCGATTCTTTTAGTGTATAGCCCAATTTTTTTTTATCTTAATGCTCATGTATGGTTTCCGTAATAAACGGGGGCGCTTAGCTGTTTGTTTTTTCTTGGTGGTGGGTTTTGAGAGGTACTTAAGATCTCTCAAAACCCACCAACCACACTGAGAGAGAATCGTCAAGGGACATCCTTGACGATTCTAGTACTGCAGATTTATTTGATGAATGATGAACTACTGCTATAAAAGATGTAACATCTACCTTTGGTTGCTGTAGAATTGGGTGAAGAATAATTTTACCAGAGGGTAACAAATTTCTTGATGTGCTGGCAAAAAGGTGTTTACACAGGTGATCGACTCTATCGTAATTTATGAGACCTATGTGCCTATGTGCTTTGCGAGGTAGACATTATTCTTTCTCATTTTTATGTGGTAAAGGTTGCTTCTCTAAATTCAGAACTAAATTGATATTTTTTTGGACACGGTGTACACTTTAGACTCAACTGACTGCGTTTGGGATACCCTTAAAACTATAAAGGCTGCACATAGCATATTTTTTAAGAGGACGTAGTTAGACCAATATTTGTGATAGGGTCATAGATGTTCTTTCATATGATGAATAAGGCAATGGACTATCCGCTATGGTCAAAATCTCAAAAATGACACATAGCAGGTTTTGGTTTGACAACGACAATTTATAATATTTCGATTCATTGGAATGTATTATTAATTCCCACAAACAATATTTTATGTCAATCTAACAAAAACGTGTGCACCTGACATGGCTGCAGTTTTATTTTATAACCTCTCGTAATATTGAATGTGGTTCTAATCCGTCACGGCGGTCACTACATACACAGCATATTAATTTATACGCCGCGACTGTCAGAGAAAATCCAAACTTTTGGTTATTTTGTCAAGCATCGTGACTCCAGAGTCCAAAGCCGTTCGGCTCTGCACGCAGACGTTTTTTTTATTTTGAAGATACCATTCCAATATCGAAGCCAGTATCTAAAAATAATGTTGACATTGCTGATCTTAGTTTACAACTCTTTTATTTATGTATTTATTTCGGTGTGTCAATATATCAGTAAGTGATAATTATGACACGTATGATTTCAGAAATAATTCTTGCCAATCTGAAATCAGACCAATAGTTCCACGAGTTTTAATTTTCAATTCGAGCAGTTAAAAATAATTACTTATGTCGATTATATCACTTTTCATTGGTTTTTAAGTTCAATCATAATAAGCCTCTAAATGAAATGAGTTCGATCTAATTTTAGTATTGTTGGATATATTTCTATATAAGAACCTTGTTGAAAAGTCACATGAGACCAACCATCTCTCATTAATGTTTTAGCACCTCTGTTCATAATTGCAAATTTAAACGCAGAGTATAAAACGAAAACGAAGAACAAATAAAAGTCAAGACCATCAGTTGCATATAACATAAAAACTGAAAAATAATGCAATTTTTTTTCAAACTGAGTTATGCATGACAAATAACATTGAATCGACTTAACATTGTAACCCCATGACATGGATGTGAAAGACTAGTAATCGTCGGATATTCATTGGTTATAACGAAATCCTGAAATAAGTTTGACATATGGAGTAATCACAAATAAAGTATTACATTGTTTACACGAATTTAATGTTTTCACTGTGTTGTGTTTAAGTTATGTAACTTGAAACACAATCACATGTCAATTTAACATAATTTAAGATTTTGTAAAATTCTAAATATACTAAGCAACTAGGTACAATATTTAACACACGGTGCGATGTATTTAAAATTTCGTTAGAATAAACACGGCGTGTTTTAATAACAACAGAGCATAAGCATAAAAGCGCATTATGTAAACATTGATATTATTAGTAAATATTCACGATTGTTTTGCTTAGAACAAGAACATTGCGTAGGCCCCATGTTGACATTTATTGTGCCCAGCTGGACTTTTATTATTGAAAATATAACCTTTTACTATTTCACTTTATGTGAAAAGTTGAAATGTATGCCGTTCGGATGTCCGCTTACGTAAACTCTGGCACACATCCACTCGACCTTCAAACACATGCAATACGGTGATTTCATGTTCTCAATTGACACAAAATTGTGTATGAATTCGATAATTGCCACCGCCAACCAAATAAGTAAATAATTCGAGAGATTATTGCTGGCGTATAACTAGCCAAACAAATTTCAGGAAAACCGCTTTGTTTTCCATACGCTAACCGATATCATTAACACATTTGTATTAGCAGGATATTGTTATTATGATTGAATTTATAATGATCAGAGGCAGTAATAATTTTCAGATCCTCATATAGGAATAATTTTAGTAAAAATAGGATGCATAAGCATTTTTTGCATTCGGAATGTGACTTTTTTATACGTTTTTTTAATATTTGTCAGGCGGCAATAGGTTACTTTAAGAGAAACTAAAATCGATATCTGAAGTTTTGGATTCTTCAAAATAGTATAAGGTGTTAGTCAAATAAAACGGAAAAGTAAATAGTATAATAATCTTCATAATTTATTTTCTCTCCATTCAGTTTTCATCATACAATATGTATTCAGTATAAAACAATATTCTTTGTTAAATTCATAGAAATATATTTTTAGTATAACGGTTCTTTATCATTTATAAACTTACAAATTATTGTTAACATTCTGATGAATCTTTTGTATAAAAATAATACAAAAAAGGGTGAGCTTGCCGTGTTTGACTCGCTCAAGAAATATTCTCGCTTTTAGGTTAATATTGCACACGGCAAACCCCCCTCCTCTCATATAGTCTATAACAATTCAACTTGTTAATTGGTATAATATTACTTACAATAACCTACAGAAGACAATGGTACAGAACAATCCTCTGTAGCACATATAATGGTAACGAAAACAATTAAAACACATAGGCTTCAGTTTACAAAGCATAGGCACTCGAGATTGCTACTTGATCCTTACAGGTAAACATTCTCACTAATAAATACATCTCACATTCACTCACTCTTCTCTAAACAATAAAGAAATGCGTCCCCATGCGACCACAAATATATTGGACGGCCTAATCTTTAAGACCTTAAGAGCACCGGGTCAGTTCAGGGAATACATTGTGTCTGGTTACTATAATATAGCTCGCGCTACGCACTATTCTCTTACAAGGCACATAACTCGCATTCGGTCAGTCTTTCACGCCGTTCTTAATCAACGATCCAACAGATTAAACAAAAACAGACAAGTCAGCGGCGCCGTTGTCGTAACGAAGCGTTAACCTTGTGCAACAAAACGTGATTCGAAACGTCCGAGTGCCGAACACATGGCCACCATTCCGCGAGGGCGGCGCAGGCGGAATTTTAATTAGCAGAACATCCGCTCGTGACTTGCGCGATGCGCCGTTGCCAGCTGTACCTTGCCCACTGTCCCTTTCGCACTAGCGGCGGTTCGCGCTTCGCCGTATAGTTTGCGCTCGCTCGGTCTGTTTACGACATTGTGCATCCGTTTATCGGCGCGTATATAGCGCTAGAGGGGCCAATCGAATAAAATTACAATTAAATTATCACTACTACTACATCTTTATAGTTGTAAGTTCACGATTTCATAAAAAAACAATGGCAACAAACGATTATAATCTGGCAACGTCGCGCCGCAACTCTGTCTGTAATCGAATGACGTTGCACGATTATCCTTTCTAGTTTCTACACTATTCTAAATGAGACGAACGCAATACTGATACAAGGGAAACTAACAGCGACTTACGATGGAAATTATAACTTGTGACTCGCGCTAAGTACGTTTCAAGCTCCGAACGGGCCCCTGTCGGGCGAATGCTCTGCAGTCAGTCACTCGCACTCTCTCTCTCTCAAACTTTGACACCACAACATGCTCAACTTAGCATCACTTAACAACTAGAGTTAACTATATATTACACAGTAAAATTAAGATCACAAAACGCTTTGTATGCTGCGTCCGAGCAGGCGCGACTAGCATGGAATGTGGGGGAGCGAGGGCGGCGCGCGCGATCAGAAGTGCGTGTCGATGTGGCAGCCGCCGTTGGCATGCTCCAGCACCTGCTGCTTGAGCCGGTGCACGTGGTCCTTGAGCTTCACCACCATCTGTGCCAGCTCCGCGTTCTCGCCCTTCAGCAGCTTCACCTTCTCCTCCAGCTTGGAGATGCGCTCGAGTTTTCGCTTCCGGCACTTGGAGGCGGCGACGCGATTTCTCTGCCGCTTGCGCTCCAGCTTGATCCTCTCCTGGGTGTCCATGTCAATGGGGGAGAGCGGGGGCGAGCTGGAGGCGCTGGGCACGGTCTGTGGCTCGTCCTTCACCACGGGCGTGGGGTAGCGCTCGAGGGGCCTGTCCAGGTCGGCATAGACGCGTCGCGCGAGCGGCGCCGGCGGCTCGCCGTGGTGCAGCTTGTCCAGCGCCTCGACGAATGGGCGCGCGTACATCTCCTGCTCCTCGGTGGGCGCGGCGGGGGGGAAGAGCACCGGCGCGCCCGGCGTCGGCGTCGCCGTAGTTATCATGCCGTTCTGAATGATCAGCTTCTCGAGCTCGGGCGAGCCCAGCTTGAGCAGCTGGAGGTCGGGCGACGAGAGCACCGGCGCGCCGCCCCGCGCCCGCTTGCCACCCCGCCCGAAGTCCAGGTCCAGGGTCAGGGTCCGCTTCAGACTCTCCACGGGACCGCTGAGGGGGTACTGCTCGTCATAGAACGTGGTCTCCATTCCGTGGCCGGAGTGCCGAACCATGTGTTAGCACTGAAAGCCTCCGTATCACTAAACTCACTGCGCGGAGAAAATATTCCCGTGCGAACGTACACGTCCAACGCGCTCGACGTTCCACTTGTTTCTAAACATTGTTAAGAAACAACCACTGCTTTTATTCCATGACTCAGATAAGCTATTTTGGCTGTAGCGTGATAGTACTGAACGTCCATTGGTTTAAAATGACGCGATATAGCGCGCCAGATGTACGCCATTGGTGGACGGTATCGTAACGAAACGCGAGGCCACAGCGGGCTGTTTACGACTTGGCGATTACTGAGAACCAGCCGTCCTGTGTCCATTGTTGTAACGTCGCTGGCAATAATGCATTAATATATAAACACACGCGACAAATGTTAGTTTACAATATATTAAAGAATGTGGTATTTAATAATTACGTTTTAATAAATTAGTAATTATCAATTATTTCGTAACTTAAGTACAGTATTTGATAAACCTACCTATGTACATGCCTTAGTAATTCATTGTGTATATATTTGCCTCAGTTGAAAACTTGTTTACAATTTTAAATGTTTTAAACTGTCTTTATAACGGATTAGAAAATATATTTTCTAGTTAATAATATTATTCTAAAAGTCGTTCTATCTTATCGCCTTATGATAAGTTAACTTGTTATTTGTGTAGGAAGTTATCAAAACCATTCAGATTAATATGTGATAAAAATATATGTTCTGTTTTTATGACAATATTATTGAGTGTTGACGATTACCATTACAACAGTTTTTTCATTTTTTTCCTCTACTCTAATAAAATAATGTTAAACTACAATGGAAACAGTTTAGAGGCGAGGCGGAGGCGGGGTGGCCGAACGGTGCAAGGAAATATATGCGAGCGTGCGACTGGGACAGAAATATGCAGTCGCTCTCTTTACTCCTTCGATAAGTCCAGCAATATTAGAAGGAAAATATAATGCACTTAAATTTCTTTGGCTTTGGCTTTTATAACTCCTCTAAATCGTTTTATTTTCAACCTTGACTTATTATTGTGGCTCTTTCGTGTAGTTTTTTGCATTTGATTTATACAAAGCGGTTGCGGTTTTGGCCTTCTTTTTTATACATTAATAGTTTTCTTTTGAAAACATTTTTTACGATAAAAAATACATTTAGAGTTAAAATTATACAATTAATATCTTAGTTCACAAATAAACCAAGATAATGTTTATCGTGCTGTGTAAGAGTTATGTCATTGTTGTTATGAAGACACAGAGTCCCCATCTAGGTGTTGGTTATAGTACTAAATGTTAACCAATAGATGGCTCTTTTTTTAATTCTCACGCACTTTCTAACATTACAGATAAAAAATTAAACGTTTGTAAAATATTATCGTAAAAAAAAGTTAGCACAACTTTTTATTCATTTAGAGTAAGTACCTATCAAAAAATAAGTCGCCGTTAGTATAAATTTTATTATGATAAGAACAAATATTTTGCTTCTCTCTACTTTGTAGTTTATCAGATTTATTAGAGATACTTTTGTTTATTAATTGAGGTTTCGTGCTGTAAAACCAATCCGAGCGGTCTACGTTATGGCGATAAGTTTGACACCATGCTTGTATTATGATGCAAATTTTATGTGGACTAGGATAAATTGAATTAACTATTACTGAGTCGTAAATTCGTTGTTGATAAAGTCCCAACGGACTTTTCAATACTATTACTGGCAGGGTTTTTTTTGTAACAAAGGGAATGTTTCATAGATACATGACAGCGCCGGGGTATGTGGGATGTCGGATTCCCCAATTAACACCCGCGGCCCCACTCATAGGGTAGCATCACGCGAGTGTAGGCTATGCTGCCTGAGCTGTAGTCCAGCCAAATACTAGGTAGAATAAGTATGTCAAACTTGAATGTCTAGTGAAATATTTGAGAAATCCTTTATATTATTACAATTATTGAATTGAATTAAAAGTATAGGTTAGAGATATAAAATATTAACATTATTCTTTAATTAGATTAATGCATTGACAGTTTTTAATCTGTAAATAAAATTAAATGGTAGAAATAATTTTACCACAGGTCGCACATTCACGTTTTTGATTACGTTTTATAAGCGCTGTATATAATTTCTTTGGTTTGCTGTGTACGGTTAACCCAAGTAAAATGAAATTCAAGAGGCGCGAATAACAACTAAAAAAAGGTTCACCGAAATATAATACAATCGGCCGTCACGGCCCATAACCTGAGCCAAAGTAAATATTAAACTAAGCAGAGCTTGTACTAACTGAAACTGGATGACTGATAAATACATAGTCTTAGCTTTTTTTGTTGTAAATAATACTTATACTCTTCACATACTATTCTTCCCAGTGGTGGGATTTGAAACCACAACCTTTGGCGCAACAGTCACTAACCATTACGCCAAGCGGATCGCGATGAGTAATAAATGAATGATGTTCTCTGATTTGCCAGACACTTGATAGTTCCAACCCCTGAGCAGACAAGCGTGTAGGTTAGCTGAAAAAGCGCGCGCGCTAGGAAGCGGGATGTATATGTCGTGATCAAATAAAATCAATGTTCTTAACATTGACCATCTTATAGTACTATTGCCGTGTGGCAGCAGTATAGAATGCAGTCCCCATTTCTTTCTGCGGGTGTCACGCGATAATTCTTGAATCTAGAAACCGGTTTCACCATCAAAGAAAGGCGATAAGAGCCACAGACCGATTTTCCTTCTGAGCCGCGTCTTTGGCTCGAAATTAATCTTGAATCGTCTCGCTTCTAGCACATCAGTACCATAGACTGATAGAGGACTCAGGAGTATAATCTGCCTTTATGCTTGACGTATGCGGACTAGTGAATAGCCTCGGAATCATTCAAAATTTGGGCCGTGTCGTAGGCCCTTCAGCATTGCCAAACCGAATAAAGCTACTATGTCCGTCTGAGTATAGTCCAGAAGTACGAAGCTTAATTGCAGAGGGATTCTAGTCAGGGTGACATTATATACCGAAAATCTTCACCGCTACTTCTTATTCTGATGATTTTACGAACGTGGAGTGAACCATTAAACAATTAAAACTTTCGTGAGACATTGCACTAATAATGTATTAATGTAATAATATATTCTATAAACGGCTAAACTCACGTGAAATCGGATCCCACTCGTCCTGACGAAGGACCAACGATAGGTCTGAAACTAGTCGGCTCCAATACCGATTTCACGTGAGTCTACCCGTTTATAGAACACATTAATATGTGTGTGCAAATCTAAGCTTGCACAGACTTAACCTCTGTACTTGTGGCTTAGCTACGAAAGCCCCTAGACCTCGGCTCGCGCTGCCACTTCTTATTCCCACTAGTAAGCTGGTCGAGGGTGCCTATATATAAGTGGATGTATAATCTGATTGGTTTGGAAGATGCTTTAAAACTTTTGAATTGGAAAGGACGAGATATAAACATGACTGGCGGGAGCATCGTCCACTTGGGTCCGTTCACAAGACCGGCTCAGAGCATCGGCCTGCTTTTCTTTTCCAACGACCGGGTCGTATACGCTTGGGTTGGCCGGGAGGCCGCCACTTTTCCGCATCGACCGGCTAAGAGATCTGAAAGCGGGTGCGGTTGGTTGTGTCAAATAAACCTCATATTTTGCACGAGTATTAATTTTTCATCATTCATCTTTTCGTACAAGTACGCACAACTTTACGTTCAAAGTTGCTATCAAAATGGCGGTTTGGCGCGGCCGCGGGCACTGAAGCGGAGCCGGTCGCTCCTATTCCACGAAGCGCGTTCAGGCATTTTAATGACAAAGGTGTACAAATGCAAAATAAACTTTTCCAATCCTCAAAACACTGTTTTCAACGTGATAAAATCTGCTCTCCTCTCCGAGCCGGTCTGTGGTGGACCGCCCACATTTCCTATATTCTTTGGAAAACTTTTAAGGCGATCATGGGTTTAATTTTTACATTGGAATTACAATCCCGCAGTTTGGTCAACTTCAAACACACTGAACTAAATCTAAAAACTTTAGTCGCATTAACCGTCTCTGCCTCCGTAGCCACAGTGGTGGAACTGCCTCCGTAGCCTAGTGGTAAAGGAACTGCCTCCGTAGCTTAGTGGTAGCCGGAAGTCGTGGGTTTTAATCCTGCAAGGTCTCAATTAATTTTCATTGTTGTTTCCTGGTTAGTTAGGGCAATTTGTGCCGGTCACCCAATTGTCTGAAAAGATGATCCATGCGGCGGATGTGCAAGTAAAAAGTCGGCCCACCCACCAACCCGCATTTGACCAGCGTGGTGGGATACGGTCCAAAAACCCCCTATACAAAAGGCGGTGCATAAGGGGAGGATTATGTCCAACCGTGGACCAACACAGTCTGACGATGATGAACCATCTCTGCAAAATCAAACGGAAATGAAACAACGCACAGTCAATCACAGTTTATTTACATCTCCGTTTAATTTCATCATTACTTAGAACAATAACGATATTCTTAGTTTACTGTCATAATTTCTCAAGTTTACAACTATTATTTGACTGTAACGGATATAATCCGCACGTCGTCGTAAGGCCTGTCCGTTTTCGGGTTGGTTTTAACGTTGCCGATGTTCTGAACCACCTCCATTCCGCGAACCACTCTGCCGAATATCGTGTGCTTGTTGTCCAACCAGGGCTGGGAAGAAGGAATAATTTATATTTACAATTTATACATAACAATGGCTTATATATACAATTATATAAACTTAGTAGATTCTTCAATATAACGGTATTACAACTGCCTCCGTAACCTAGTGGTAAGGGGGTGTGCTGTAGAAACCGGAGGTCTTGAGTTTAAATTCTGCGGGGGCTAAACAAATTTTCATTCTTGTTTTCTAGTTAGTTAGGGCAATTTGGGCTAATCACTCAATTGTCTGAAAAGTAAATGGTCCATGCGTCGGGCGGGCACGTAAAATGTCGGTCCACCTACCCACCAACCAACCCGCATTGGACTAGCGTGGTGGGATACGGTCCATAAACCCCCTAATGGAGAAGGGAGGCCTAAGTACAGCAGTGGACTTTCAAAGGCTGATGGTGTATTAGGTAATTGTTAAATAGAAAATATTTAATGTGCACTAATAAATATCTAGTACTGAAAATGTGGTTCGTTTTAAAAATATGGTTACGCTTAAAAATGTATTTTAAGCAATAAGTAAAAAACAGATATTACTCAATAGTATTATTTTCATGCTGATATTTTTACTAATATAAAAGTCGATTTTTATTTGTCAATGTAGTTAAATTCCGCGTTTTATTTCGAATAATAAATGTGTAATTCGTATAATATGTGCAAACTTTATTTAAATTGAAATAAAATATGTTTTCTAAAACTTTTTCGTAAATTCACACAAAAACTTTATATGCAAAACACATAGTTCGCAAAATATAATTGAGCAAAACACAACTAAGACTTTTAGGTAAAAAAGCTAGGAGCAAATGTAAGTTGTTCCTATCAATGAGGCGTATTGGTTGCGGATTGCATTGTTTACACAAATTGTGTTACTTTTGCCCAGGCACAGAATGTTTTAAATCCTTTATAAGATGCAGATTTTGTCACGTTTAAATACATATTAATTAAAGCATTAATTCTGTAAAAGAATTTTAAATTCACCCGTGACTATGTCCGCTGTAGAGTGCTATAAACAAATGTGAGGGGGTTTAAAAAAACACACTTCAACAATTTTATCAAATAAATTAAAATAATGTATCTGTTGATAACATTAAAATAACCATTATCAAATAACCGGTTCGTATAACAAAGCTTTATTTTTGAAATATTTGTCTGATTGTACGTTCTAGCTAAGCCCTGGAAAGGCTGGTCCAACTTTGATCAGACTTTCATTGAAAGATAACCGATGTAACTGGAAGTGAATCAGGACATTTTAATGAAAATATAGATTTTTTCATACGTGCTATACATATTTATATGTAGCAGGCGGAAGAAGTCGCGGGCAGCTCGGATGTAAATAAACGAGACGTAATCCCTTAAAATCAATTCATCTCCAAGTCCTCGCATTCCACCCAAACGGCAATCGAACCAATCCATTCGTATCTACCTAAAAAGCAGTTGCTTTTAATGAAGAAGTACTCACTGTGGGCGCGAGCGTGATGAAGAACTGGCTGCCGTTGGTGTTGGGGCCCGCGTTGGCCATGCTCACGGTGTACGGCCTGTCGTGCTTCAGGTGCGGCTTGAAGTCGTCCGAGAACTCGCCGCCCCACACGCTCTCGCCGCCCGTTCCGGTGCCTGCAAGTTGGCACAACGTGTTGCTTATAAAACGACCAATATTATTATGCTAAGTGTTAAAGACGCTACGAATATTAGGCCACCATTCGTACCTCATTATGAATAAAGACACATTATGTTACTGACGACTATATGAGTGCATTACAAACTACGATACTGTATTAAGTAAAATTGATCAGTGGTAAGTGATGGGTAAAAATAAGATTTTCAACATTTATTGGTAGCAAACGATTGGGTTTTCGTCGCGTATGATAACAGATTCAAAAAATGACCACTCACTATCATGCTAATGAATAATCTTTATTTTGTAAGTTGTGATTGCATGAGTTATGCAGAACATCAGAAGTCTGCGCCAGTATAAACTTATATACGTTACTCCTAGAAAAAATATATAATCTTTAACAAATGGTTGCTATGATTGGTTGCGACCTAAATAATGCGCTTTCACGCAAAATGTTCACAAAATACACGCTAAAACTAGGAAATAACCTATCACCAGTAAAAAAAAAATTACTGGTGGTTGGCCCCTTTTCTACAGGGGATCTCTTGGTTTGGTACCACCGCCTTACCAATTTTGCCGCAGAGCAGTAGTGAAAAGACACTGCTGTGTTCCGGTTTGAAGGGCACCGTAGCCAGCGTATTTACTATGTAAACAAAACTTAACACCGTATGTCTCACGGTAGGCAGCGCGTCGGTGATAGACTAGTATTGCCAATGTCTATGGGCGTCAATAACCACTATCTATCGGTTGGCCCGACTGTTTCCAAAGCGAAAGCGCAAATCCTTAGGCTACGGAGGCAATAAGATAGTTACTAGAGTTGCAAAATACCTCTTTTTAGCAAATGTATGCAAAGTAGAGTACTCTTTTAGTAAGTGCCCTGTAAGAAGGGGCCTATAGTTTAGGCTCTACGGAGCTATTATGGACGTCAAAAATTCACCGCCGGCTCAGAAACTTAGACGCGACCAGAGAAGCATCGGCAAAACATTGCAGTCTGCCTTTCTTATATGAATATATAGAATGAGAGGCTGCAATTTTAACTATTAATTACAGCCTTGTAATGCACATAGGGCTGTGAAAGTTGGATGAATAAACTAGTTTTGGTGTAGCCTTGTCTGTTACCTGCCTAATCTTAGCGTATGGCAGAAGCTATAATTAATTAAAGGCAATAAGTTACCAGTGGGATCCCCAGTCTGCACCATAAACCCCCTGATGACCCGGTGGAAGAGATGCCCGTTGTAATATCCGCTCCTCGCCAATCCGCAGAAATTCTCCGCCGCCTTCACCACCTCGCCGAACAGACGGATGTGTATATCGCCCAGGGATGTATGAAGAATCGCTTGCTCGTAAACGCGTTGGACACCTGAAAAATTTCAATATATTAAATTTATATTATCATGAGCAACGTCCGAAAGTGTGGCAGTCAAGGCAGATAAAAAATTGCCTTTGCCAGTTTATAAGAAAGGTACGTGGTTTTTTTGGTTGTGACGATACAACACTTTACATGTACATTTAGGCTGATCATGATGAATTGTACCCTTTTACTTTTTATATTGCGTGTAAAGATAAATTATTTAGATTTGTATTTTTTCCATTTTATCAATTCTTTGTTTATGTTAGCCCAGGGAAAGCAGTGGAGGAGGTAGCTTCCATTGAACTCAACATCATGTCATGTTTACGTTCACAATCGCGGTCGCAAGTTAAGGCAAACAGCGCATTTGGTATACATCATCAGCCTGTGACAGTCCACTGCTGGACTTAGGCCTCCCGTTATACACCCCTATCCATTAAGGGGTTTTGGACATTTTTATATTTAAAAGAAATATAGTACAGTTATAAGAATATATTATTAGATAAATAATTTTTAGTTATTCGAAAAACTTTCTTTGTTATTACAAATAATTTTTAACACTAAAACTTTAGTGAATCCTTTACCACCATAGCCCATAGACTTACCCTGGCCCTCCGTAGCAGAGATGATATCCTCCTTAGACGGTTTCTCATTGAACACATCCCGGTCGGCCTCTGGACTCTTGACATCATCAGGGCTTCGCCTGGTGAAGAGGTAGAACCTGTTCTTCTTGTAAGCACTGCAGAAGAGGGTGGGGTCAGTCTTCACTGTGAGGAGGGCTGGGTTCTCTGAACCCTCCATCTCCAAGGTTGAGGCCACTTTCGATTGATTTGTTCGACCCTGTAGTTGATAGAACTGATTTAGTATTTTGAAACATTTAAAATTGAGTTCTAAATTAGAATTAATAACAAAGAGCAATATAACCCATACAGCAATTAATTGAACACAAAAATAATTATTAAGTTATAATTAAATCTTTGTTATGTAGTGGAATTTTCGCATTCTTCTGTAACCTACTAACGCTGATCGCCAAGACACCGTCTTTTAGCTTCGTCAAACCTTGCGCGGCATCATCGCGGACCCTATCCTAGTCTCATCTCATATCCTAAGACACGACGCTATGCTTTACAAGGCCAATCATTGAGTTTTTTTTTTTTATTGCAGCAGGCAGACAAGCAGTCGGGCCACCTGATGGGAAGTGGTCACCGACGCCCATAGACATTGGCAATACCAGTGGTATCGCTGACAGCGCGTCACCGTGAGATATAGGGTGTTAAGTCTTGTTTACCCAGTAAGATTAGCTACGGTGCCTTCAAACCGGAACGCAGCAGTGTTTTCACAACCTGCTTCGCGGCAGAAGTAGGCACCCGAGTGGTACCACCAGACGTCTCCTGAAACAGGGACCTCCCACCGAACTTTAAAACTACAATGCTTTGCCGATAAAGTCACTGCTTTTCTAAACAATTCCTCATTAACATTAACAACTGACCCTTCCCAAATCTTCGTTTCATTAGCTTAAAATAGGTAAACTTAATGACCTGAAACATTGCCAGATGCAGAGGCCGAAGGTTCTCAGGCTTGGCCAACATAGCCACGCAGCGATTGGTGGTCAGATTGACCAGTTTAGCGCCCAGCATCGTCGCATAGCACAGAAAATGGCCGCTCGCGTCGAACAGCACATTACCCAAATGTACCCACTCCGACTTCTCCAATTCACGCTCTGTTGCCATCCTATAAATATAAAGGCGAAGTATTACCAACAACTATCAAAATTGCTGTAAAGTACACTTTATAGATGCTTTTTATATTTTAACGAAAATGTTGTTTATTTCCTATAGAAACTGGCAAAATCCCTACTTTTTATCTATATATCCTATATTATCTATTTAGCAAATAGATAGCAAAGAACAAGCATATTAAGGCAATGCTTATTAACAGAGATTTCTGTTAAACTGTAAGATATACTGGTTTGAAGTGTCACCTGGATGGACTGGCACACACCTACACATACTCACTTCACAATATAAACTTTTATACTTTTTGCCACATACTGTTATAAATTTGTACTATTGGAAATAATATTTTGAAGGTAGGTCCCTTTTACAGGGCCATCTGGACGATACACCAGAAAACAGTACTGTGTTCACGGTTTCAAGGGCACTGTAGCTAGCGTATTCACTGGGTAAACGATGACGACGATAAAACGGTGATACCACTGGTATTGCCAATGTCTATGGTCATCCATAACCTCTATTCATTAGGTGGCCGAACTGTTTGAGTCTGTCTGTATAGCCAATAAAAAATAATTAATAGATATTAATGCATCAGTTGGTATGTTATCAAGATAACAAGAATTTTACATTGAAGGACTTTCATAGAATGCCATTTTATTTATTACCTCCGGCCAAACTCCATATTGGGCAATTGCTGTGCCTGATGCTGCAAATCTTGGAACCTCTGGAGACTCTCGTCCAAAACTTTGTACAATTTCCCAGACAGGAAGTGGAAAACGCGAACCTGCAATAATCATATTTTCATTTCTATGGAATTTTTAACAGCAATTTTATAATATGTTTCTCTCCAGCCAGGCAGTATGTTCACTAAAAAATCATTCAATTAACATAGCACAACAATAAATAAAGAAGATCTGGAAATTATGTAAACAAACCAACAAATGGTGTCACAACTTTCAGCATTCTTATTGGACATATGTTAGATGTAACATAAGGCGAAGTATAATGTGACATACTACTAAAAAACTGCCATTACAGATGTAAATTACATGTAACCTTCAGATAAAGTGATTAAAACATGTATAATTATGCTAAAGGCCTCACTAGGACAAGTAAAAATTCCGTGCTTCCTGAACTCTGTTAGATGATGCTTACTAAAGACAAGAGTCTGGAAGCATAACATCCAAGTAAAAAAATGTCAATAACCTTCCTATCCAGGCTGATTGATGCCATCTTCTTTCCATCAGGGGAAAATGCCAGCGAAGTCGGATACGTTTTATGTTTAACAAAGTCAAACAGATCTGTCTCCAACTTTGACTGGAACTTGACATTCTTGGGGAATTGGAACTCATGCTTTGGCCCAGTCCAATATTCCACAATGCCCGCCTTGTCTACAGACACAGCAACTTCAAAGACTGGGTTATAAGCTATTGTGGCCACTGTACTCTGGTGAAGGGTTTCAAAGCTGTGCAAAGGCGTTCCAGAGCTTTGCGTCCCATCAAATATATGTATTTTATTTGTTGACTTCTCAGATCTGAAAAAAATAGTGTATACAACTAAATTATGATGCGTTTAAATATACCTTGGACTCTTCAGAATTTTATAATTACTTCAATAAGATTATAATGAAGATTCATACATTCTCACATAAACATGTATAAGACTAAAATAAAAGGACTTACATGGCTAAAGCAGATATAGGGTCACCTGCAGAGTGCACCCATTCAGCGCAGTATGGTTCAAATTCTATAGATATCATGTTAATCATATCTGAAAATTATACAAATTACAATTGTTACGGCACATAATCAAACTAAAAATTGTGGACTAAGATAATAATCACTATAGTCTGCCCAAGATCCTGTATAGGAATAAAATATAAAGAACTAGCGACCCGCCCCGGCTCTGCATGGGTGCAATACTGTAAAATATATAAATTTACAAGCGTTTCTCTTCAATATTATGCATGAGTTATACATATGAACCTTCTTCTTTAACCACTATATCTTTAAAAAATCAAAGAAAAAATATCTATCCACATTTCCTATGCATAATTTTAAAGATTTAAGCATACACAGGGATTTAGGGACAGAGAAAGCGACTTTGTTTTATACTATGTAGTAATAAAGAAGAAAAATCTGTAGAAAAGTAAATTGAAGACCATTTAATTCTAATATAACACTTTACTTGTAGCGATTACAAATTTATATTGGTAAATTAATGCTAATATTGTTTTATTTTTTTTCATGTGTTATATATGTCTATTAAAGCTTTGGAAATAATCTTAGTATACTATACTTATTTTTTAACTAAATAACACAACATAGTTTGTTAAACATTGCTTGAGGGTGGAACATTGCAACAGCTCACCCATTAAAATGCATTTGCTTCTAGCCCCATTAGTGTTTAACATCAAATGTTATAATTATTCTATCTCAAATTTGAGTTCATTATAGTATTCAGTTGCGCTTACCAAAATTTACAACATCAAACACTTTTACAGTTTTCTCTGGAGATGTAGTGCAAAGTAATGTGCCAGTACTATTTACAGCCACATGGCTAATGGGGGCTAAGTGACATCGGAAATGTTTGACAAACTCGATTCCCTCTTCCTGTAAAATAGACATAATGTGAGGTTAATTAGATTGGTCTAAAAAAGTATGGTATTTTTTTTTCTAAATAGGGGCAGTAGGATGTTGTTGTAAAAAAAAATTGTTAGATAACAATAAATAAGTAGACACATGAAAAACAGAATTTTCAGGCAAAACTTAGTTTTCACAAAAACATTAAAATTTGTGATTTGTATGCAGAGTCACCATAGATTAGATTTTCACAATTTTATTATTTTAATCTGTTACATAGTAATGTCAAGTAAGTGTTTTAGTACAGACTTTACATTTTATCATCCTGACAACTTCAAAGACTGGGTTTTACTTATATTCAATACTGGTCTGCCCTACCCCTAGAGTGCAATATAAAAGCCCAGAGACAAAAGTTCTCTGTAATAAAGGTCAAGTGTATAAGCAAAGTTAAAAAATATAAGGAGTGATGAATAAGTCTTTTGGCAAAGTTCATTCAGAGATAATTGATTTTTAAAATCCTGAAAATTCCACATTACACATGTCTACTTATTTGTTGTACTCAATCGATAAATATTTTTTTTTACAAAAAAATATTTCTAGCCGTACATGTAAAAAAGTTTACCCAAAGTGCAAACGTAATGAGAAATTAGAGACATTATAATTTGTTACCTGTTTCTTCCAGAATTTAAGATGACCATCTTGACTTGCAGTGACAACAAAGTCTGTCTTTGTTACAACAACATGCGTTACTACATCTCTGTGCATGTAGCTTTTCTCGTAGGTTTCCGAAGATGGTAAATTTTCGAGGTAAAGAGATTCGAATTCAAGCACTGTAAACAATACGATACCAGATAATCACTCATCAAAAAGACAAATTAAAGATATAATAAAACGTTAAAATATTCAATTTACTTTATTTAAGTAATAAGATCTTAATAAAATATAATTGTACTAAACATGTACCTTTGCGCTTTTTCGGTTTAGGTTTCGAAGCTTCAGATGGCATTGGCCCAATCCATTCATCGTCATTCGTCTCTTCAGTATTATTGTCAGGGGTTGCTGGTCGTTTTTCGGTTGACATGCTGAGATATTATCTTAAAAACATAAAAACAACCTACATTCGCCAGTAATACACAACATTTAATTTCCACCATTTGACATAAATAAAATGACATTAACTGTCAATGAATCAAACTTTTGTCCATAATTTATGCCAGATCTCAAGTGTAATGTGTATGAAAATAATCAAAATTTTTGCTTTGAGATAGCGAAGGACATGAAAGTATCTTAAATCTTAAAGGTAAAAAACTAATGAGCGTACGTGTTGAAATAACATATTGCATGTATAAATACTATTGTACAGATATAACCAAAAAGAAAATATTAGACACTTTCCTATCTTATTTTATTATAATGTACAGAGTTGAATTCTAATGTAGAATAACTGCATCTATGAACAATTACTCCTTTCAGCATGTAAGAACAACAGATCTATTTTCTTTTTTGTTACTGGCAATTTAAATAGCGGTTGTAGCATTTTATTTTTTATTGTTGTGTCTATGCTCAAAATGTCTTTTACGAATTCGTAGTGATGGTGGCTGGCTTCCTTGCAAACTTAGGGTCTTAATTTATAGCTTTTTTGAAATTAAAATTCAATTGTTGGTCGTGTAACGATCTTAGTAATAGTGTTTTAAGTGCTCAAGAAGTTACACAACTAATTGGTAAGTGAAACACTATTAAACAATGATGGAAAACCGCGCTACCGGTGCTTCTACACGTGGTTTGAAAACTATACCGCGTATTTACCTTACTAACGTTTTACCTCGTTTATAACACGATGCTTAATCTCAGGGCGTATACCACCGTATTTTATAAACGATATATTATAACTTTTATTTAATCGTTGCTACAGTTTAGGTTGTTTATTGAACGTGGTTAGTTTGACAGTGGTTTCGTATAGTTGTGACACACATTTCTTAGGTAAATTATTTTGAAAAGTTGTTTAAAGTTCATATTTCTAGTAATATTTGTATTGTTTGTCAGTAATCTTATATGCGTGTTTTTAATATTCATCGCTCATGACTTGGAGTTGTCGAACTTAACTAAGAACCTTTCTTTTACTTTATTCATATTTGCTAATGACGCATCAGCACAGTGAACTTCGTGTGGGAAAGTACAAATTAACATTTTGTACTGTGTACCCGCCGTAAAGTAGCTGATTTAAAACTTTTCACTATAAACTTGACAATTGTTTTATGTGTTACTGGCACTAATTAGATTAGATTTTGCTAATCATTCCCTTTTACCTTTCTTATATTAAGCAGCTAAATGTAATTATAAACTTCATCTGTTCATATTTTGCTGTTCATGCTGATGCTTTTTGTTTTTTTTTTTTATTATTAGCACTCCATTATATTGTACTTATTTTCAAAATATATCCATTACTTGTAAGTTTAATGTTTCAAATTATTGTATTTTTCCTAATTAAAATTCTAAAAACTGAAGCTTAACTCCCTAGGCACACTAAGTTATGTCATATATTATATAAATATGGAATTTCTTGAATAAAAATATTTTCTTTATTTGATTGACTACAATTATCTTGATTTCAAATTTACCATTTTTTTAATTATCATGTATGTGCCATAACTGTCACATAACTTGTAAACCTTGCTTAAATATCTGGCCTATATTCAAGACAATGCTTCTAATAACCTAACAATTCTCTTTAATCATAAGTAAATAGATCCGTTAATGTCTGACAATTGTTTTAATGCCCATAATGCCACTGGCCTTGTGGTGACATCTACAGAGCAATGTGAAGGTTGCTAATGACAAAAGTTCATTACACCTGTTTCAATAACCGAAACTGGTTTGAAAACTTTCAGTACAATGCCACTGACCCAGAAAATCTATCTCTTACGTTTTAGAAAGTATGGCTCGTACATACCATGGCCCTCTGGTTATTATTTATGGTTTTTAGTAATTTATAGCCTGTTTTGCCAACTGCCCTTCTTTATTTCTTAATGTAGTATAAATAATATGGTGTCTTTTTTTAATGCGAGTTAATATTTAAGTTATTTAAACACAAAAGACAAAAAAACTTTGTATTGTTAGTAATTTTTCATTATTATTATATATGTATATTTTTGTATGATTAATTCTGGTTTACTTTTCAAGTTTTGTCAATATTTTTTTATTTGCCGTTGTGACATTATTTTTAAAATGCTTAGTAAACGAGATGAACTAGCTGTTTGTGATATTTTCTGCATTTTTTTATTTTAACGTCGTCATATAAGGGCTAAATTAACTATTCTTTACAATAAAAGATATTTAATTATTATGTTAGGTTAGATTTTTTATATTTATCATATAATTGCATCATTAACAGGACTTGTCATGGCCATTCATAGCGTTTTAACTTGGTATTTATCAATTTTACTATCTCGTATTACGCAACGTCGTTGATTGTATAGAGCGGCGTAGTGTTACGTGTTTTCGGTTATCACAGCTAAGTCGGGGACCGCGCACTTGGGCCGATGAAGAAAGTAAATTTTACAATCTCCCGTGAACGTTTAAAAGCGGCGCCTACCTACGTGCAGATTGATTTTTTCGGTTTTTTATCTCGGTTTTTGTGCCACGAAAGGTAATCGCCGGTGATCGACCTCCGATGCCTGCTTGGGTTTAGTTTCGCGTGCATCGTGGCGAATTGACTCCGCTTTATAACAGTGATGGAACGGTAGTCTTGTAGTTTAACTTCATACAAGTTATATACACGTAAATCTTTAGGAAGGTCTATATCTTGTATATTTAAGTATAGGGCTCCAGCAGAAATACTTACGCTTTCTGTCTTTAGGTGCAGCGAAAGATTATTAATTCGTTAGCCAAACTGAAACATAAGATATAGCTTCCCATTTTTTAGTTTCTCTACAGCACAAATTCCATGCAACTCTGTTACGTAATTAACAACTCATCACACTTATTTAACTGCTTTCGACATTTATTTATTTATTCTTCATGCACAAATAAATTGTACAAAGGCGCACTTAATGACGATGGCACTGTCTACCAGCCAACATTTAGGTGGTGAAGAGAAAACAAGGTAGGTGTTCTTCAAACCGGAACACGATATTTGCACACTGCTACCCAGGATAAATAAGTGTCGTGATAGTACCTGCCTAATGGTTACACCCCACGAGCAAGCCAGTTGCTATTATTGCATAAATAATTTAAAAAGTCAGTATTTTATGGTATATACGCGATGTTTTAGCTTATGACTCAGTTTATAACATGTCTACGCTTGTAAACGTTTTACGGATCTCAGATATCGTCCGTATAGATTCGAGGCACCGTGATCTTGACGTTATCAACAGGTCGGGGCACGTCACGTCATATAAATCTTAATGCTTATTCACTCGGTTATGCCGTAAATACGAGCGCGTTTCATTGAAAGCGCTAATTAATGATAAGATTAGTTTGATTTTATATTTGATAAGCGCCTCGCTTTGAATTATTCATTTCTCATATAACTCGAATGGAAATCTTGGTGAATATTTAAGAAAAACGTTTCGCGCCAATGTTTAGAATGAGTATTACATGTGTTAGGAGTACTGTTATCTTCTCTTTTATTTTTTCAACGTAGGGTCAGTTGATGCGTCGTATTTTACTTTAGAAGTTTCATATAGTTGCTTTATTTGATGAAAGTTATCGCTTTGGCTACGGTTTATCGGAGTGTTCGTTTGGATGGGCAGTAAAACCGCGGGAAACTGCAAGCGCAAATAGATATCGCTCTCCCCGTGCCGCGCGATTGTTTATCGGATAATAGGAGAGAGCACCGCATTTCTGTGTACGCAAACGATTTTGTGAAATTGCACGTCGCTGTTTGAAGGCGGCTGTTAATTTTGCATCACTTTGAATTTTATTATGTTTTCATTCAAGCATTCGTGAAGAAAAGTACGAATGAATTATTTTTTATTAAATAATGATATTTGTCATAGGTTAAATTTGAATGCGCGTACCATAGTGATTGTAAATACTAGATAAAAGAATGTAACATTCTATGTCTCTGGGTGACAAACGCTCTTCTGTCTAAATGAGTCTTTCGTATATGCAGTGATATATCAGGTGAACTTCCTGTTCATCTCTTCGTTTATTAAAAAAAAGAAGGCGAAAAAAATAACATGTTACAGCATTTACCTTACCGCTGTGACGAAAAAACGAGCACTTTTTAGTTAATTTGATTTTTGATAGATAATTGATTATACTTAATTATCCAAAACTTTTGGGTGTGATATATATTGTAAGAGAGGTTTTACCGACAGCGGTACATAAAATCCAATGACAAAGGTTACATAACATTACATTTTAGGATACCTCTTGATGCTTTTTTTTTCCGAGGCGTTACTTTAAATTTAAATATAGGTAATCTAACTGTCTCCGATCTCCACTTAACCTAGTCATCCAATCTCACGATTAATTGACTCGCTAAAGATGCACGTGTTTGCAGCAATGAGTTCGAGCGTGTGCTACAAGTGCAACAGGACCGGCCACTTCGCCCGCGAGTGCACGCAGGGCGGCGGCGTGGCCTCGCGCGACGCCGGCTTCAACCGGCAGCGTGAGAAGTGCTTCAAGTGCAACCGCACCGGTCACTTTGCCCGCGACTGCAAGGAGGAGGCCGACCGTTGCTACAGGTACACATGGCACCACTAGACCCTTTTTTTACTACTGAATGGAGACACGGGCATCATTTTTTATATCGATAAAACTGTAGAGGACGTGTAAAATATAAAAACTGTAGAGTTTGCTTTTAAAAAGCAATCTATTTGTCTGATATTAGTATGTATAAAAATTAGGGAAAGAGAACGGTACGTCGCAGAACGTATCAGTTAAACCAGACCCCATCAACTTGACTACTTTTGGGGGTACCTAGTTTTTTTCATGATACTCTTTCAACTGAGTTCGTGTGACGCGTACACAGGTGCAACGGCACGGGGCACATAGCGCGCGAGTGCGCGCAGAGCCCCGACGAGCCGTCGTGCTACAACTGCAACAAGACGGGGCACATCGCGCGCAACTGCCCCGAGGGCGGGCGCGACAGCTCGGGCCAGACGTGCTACAACTGCAACAAGGCGGGGCACATCTCGCGCAACTGCCCCGACGGCACCAAGACCTGCTACGTGTGCGGCAAGCCGGGCCACATCTCGCGCGACTGCGACGAGTCGGAGCGCAACTAGGCCGCCGACCGCCGCGCACGCACGGACTCTAAGCAAAGGATCCCAACACCCACACACTTGGACCACGCAGTACCAGCAGTACCAGCAGTACCACGCACACGGCGCCACGACCCCCGCGAGAGACTGAGCCGCCCGCCGATACGTTAAATGTTTGTTCGTTCTTGCACGTGAAACGAGTTGTGTTCTTGTAAATCATTAAATAATCGTGATTGAACTATTGATGAGGTAGCGTTACAGTTTTTAGCATTACAGAGTATATATTTAATATATTTTGTACAGATTTATTTGACAAAAAAAAAAGAGATAAATTGGATGATGCTGGCGTATCATGAGTTTTCAATGTGAAGAGTGGAGGCCCCGGAGCGACCCCTTGTTCGTCAGTTACACGCTAGACGTCGCTCTCACGCGACCGTATATATCCTTTCACCGCTGTGATGATTTTTTTATTTTCGATCTATTCCTTTGTTTATGAGGTCCTGCTAACTTGTCGAGAATTCAGTGGTTAATTAGAATTTCATCAATCAGAATATTTTTTATTTTGTTATCCCTGTTGAATGTGCCTGTGTTGAATGTAAACAGCTTACAATGGGAGATAATAAACATATTGCCTTATTTTTTTTTAAACTTTCCATAATGCCCTGAATATTTGCTGGATTTTATATTATTCTAAGACCACATACATATTATGACACATTAAACCTTTCCCTCAAGTATCTTCCTGAATATTTTTTCATTTACCTTTTTTATAACTTCAGTTATTTTGTCAGCAGTGCGTATCCTGATCATTCAATAGATATGTAACATGATTGAAGGACTAGGATACATTTTCGTCACTATTATATACTCGTACACACTCAACATAAGTATGTTGGTATATAACTCAAGGCAAATGTCATATTTGATAGTACTTAAAGACTTGTATATTTAAAGGCTGATTATACAAATGGGGTGAGATGGAATTTTTATACTGAGACATGTTAAACTTTACTACTATCAAGATAAAATAGATAAGTTTAAATAATCGTTTTTCTTGCTGGCCTTTAAGGTATTTTTCGTAATGTTAATGTTTTTATATCCTTAATTACGTTTTAAATGACATATACAATAAAAATGCCTTAATAATAACTTTTTGGGTTTTCTACATAAATGTTGCTTTTGTTTTCTATCTTAATACACAAGCGTTTTTTCATTAAGTTTTTGGGATTCATTCTTGACCTCCAACTAGAAAAAAATTTCTTCATGAACTTCTATAGTCAAAACCCCATCACGTATTTTCTAAAACAACCTTTTTAAAAAACATGTATTTTGTTGATTTATTTTATGTCGCAGTTATTTCTCCTTTTTTAGTATACACCAAGCTAAGCCCTCCATTTTTTTGCTTTTCTATAATTAAAAGTTATTTCACACAGGTTGAATAAATGTTTATAAGCCCTGCCTTGGAAGTAGCCTTTAAATCTATGTTAAGATTGGTTGAAAGCTACTAATATGGCAGGTATTTTTTGTGTAGGGCAAAAGTGGACGCTATTTCGCTTCCACTGGGATGAAACATGGTTATTAACGCCTCACAACCGTTCTTTAATTCTGTGAGCTTGCAGTGGCTCAAAACTACGCTCCGAAAGTACTAGCATGCTGGCTGTCTGCATAATAAGTTAGGACACAGAAGAGCATTTTTAGAGCGCTATCTTTACCTTAGTAAGTCCCAAGCAAAGGGTCGGAAAATACTGTGCTGTTTGCCCCGGATACGGGTGGCTTAACAATCTCAAAGAAGCCTAATTGTCGACGGTTTAAAACATGTTTTCGCGTAGTGAGAAAGACAAACCGTTAGTTTATAGAGTTTACAGTACATCCTGTCTTGGGTTGTGACCAGTATATAATCCACGAACCACTGCCGTTCCCTGTAGTGGGATAATGCAGAAAAAATATATTTTGTCGCAGCACGCAATGGAACTTTCCACTATGGATTAAGTAAGTGTGAGCCGATTTGAAAAGGGAAGAGTACCTAACTATTTTCAAATTCAGAAACAAGCGACTAAAATTACCTTTATTTAACGAAATGGCTAACAGACAATAAAAACAGTCGATTATAGTGCCACATGTTCCGTTTACATAAATGTGACTAGACGCCTTTGCAATGTTTGTGGCAATTATCTCTATTATAGAATTAAATTTAAATTGCACCTACTAAACCTTTATTAAAAATATTGAAGTTAATAAAAAACAGACGTAATTTTCTTTAAAAATAAAATCACGTATTTCACAGTGAATAATTTAAAAAGCCATGTGAAAAAAATTTATAATAGAGATATGAGTCAATAACACTTATCCGCGAGTTACGAAAGCCAAGTGGTAGGTCAACTTTAATAACCAAAATCAAATCTAATAACCGAGTCGTCAACTTTACCGATCGTCGATTATATAGATAAATATACAAATATTAAATCCCAGATAAGGTTCCATTTGAGTGGTAGAGTGATCCATGATTGTTGGTTGGGCTATGGTATAAAAGTGAAACTGCGCATAACGGGGGGTAGAAGCCTTAGCACGTTTCCCTCCGAAACAGTCCCCGTGCGCCCGGCAAGGGAAAGAAAGCCATCTAAAGGCTTCTAGTGGGGGCGATGTGCTACTTACTCGGCACGACGCTTAAAAGAGTCTCAAAACTTAGTCGAACTGGAAACACTGAAGGTTGCCGTCAGGTTTTTGGTGACCATACCGGATGACAGGGAGCCTCATATAAATCTCTGCCGCCTCTTCCATTTTGTGGCGAGGGATCCGTAAACTACAACTTTTTGATTTGATAAAAGGCTGCGGATCCTATCGCGTTTAAGTTGGTTTACAAGTTTGCCGACGTTTTACAAGTACGTACGTAAACGCAAGAAAGTCGACACATTTTTCTAATCTATATTACAGATTAGCTAACTGCGCAGGAGATATTAGACGAATAACCGACACGATCGGAGGGAGATCAGGCGCATGACTGATTTTATCTATGTATATATATATAGCTATATATATATATATATATATATATATAATATATGGCCTATATTTATGTATCGATATATATATATATTATATGCCTATCCGACGCATAGATCAACTTACTTTACAGACAATTGGGTGATCAACCCGCATCAAACTAACCAACCAGGAAACTACTACAAAAACTTGTTTAGTCCTGCAGAGTACGAACTCAATTATATTAAATTAAATCAATTATATTAAAGAATGATCCATATAAAGAAATATTTGAATTCGAAAATAATTTAGTTTTTTTGCCTATGTCCATCAGTGGACTATCACAGGCTGATGTATGTAAAATAAATTAGCACTGTGATATTGGAGTATGTGCCTTTAAATCGTGATTTCTTTACATTAATAAGTTAGTAGCTACTAATGAAAATAATAGTTAACAACATGTAGTGATGTATAAATAGCAATCTGAATCCACAGTGATTGGATGCTCCAATTATGACTGACCGCTAGTTCGATTAGTCGGCTGTAGACAAAGTAGCCATCCCCGGTCCGATCCTTGGGTAATGCGACTGGATGTAAGCATAATTAAATCTCGGTTTAATTGGAATATATAGAAATGGCGCAACTGATATTACTTCTATAGGTGAAGACAAATTCGGAAGGAGCAGAAACAGTTTTTTTTTTTTAATTCAAATGTCTTTTTTCTACATAAAAGCATTACACTTACGTATTGATTGTCAGGAATGAACCGGACATAGACGCCTCTGACCTGAGAAGAATCGTCGAAGCGAACTCTGCGGCACTGTTTTAGTCATCTTTTACAATGGGATTAAGATAGTGAACAAACAATTTCAAGTATACAAATGCCATATTATTGAAAAACCCTTCTTACGAACTTTCCATTACCAGAGTAAGAGTGTATGAATACACATTTAAAAAATGTAAATGATTTTTTATAATAACCTTAAACACACAAAACTTTTTTTAAGAACTAAGAATAGTAATATGAAAATAATAGGATAAAAGAATTTAAGTTAAGGGAGAACTTAGTGGTTATGGTCCCTTAGGTGCCATGTTGATATATAGTGTGGTATGATAGCGCCAGGGCTACATGATCGCTCCGAATGATGTAAGCGTCCAAAAATTTAAAAAAAACAGCATTTGTATAAACGACTGAGCATAACATTAAATTGAATATATAGGCAAATAATTTATGCTTTCCGTCTGCGAGGCCAATAAAGTAACTTTTTTAATGGATTATTTAATTGTTGTTTTAAATAATGCATTTGAAAAGTCGAGAGGAATGTCTTTTCATCGCCTTGACTCTTTGATTTAACAGTGTCTTAAGTAAAAGTATCGTGAGTTCCACTTTTTATTTTCAAAATAACCTCTCGACACCGGCAAAATCCTATAAAAAATCAGACTCTACCGTAGGTACATTGTAAAATTAAAACTTGAGTATTCTTTCTTTATTATTAACGTTTCTGATTTTTACAATAACTAATGATATGGTGGGATTAGGCTTTCAGCTTATAGCTTAAGTTACTGTGATACAATAACCGGTGTTTGTTGACGTTTATCGGTTTTTACTCCAACCGGGCGTGGTGCGCTGCGCTTGCGCGAGTTTGCTTGGCCTCTGTTTCTTTTATAAATGAAGTGAGTAATGACACCGCTTAACGATTTTGTTTATTTGGTTAAAAAAACATTTTTTCAATGAGTTACAGTTTATTTAGTATTTTATATTGAACAGACTGAATAGTTTTATTTTCGGTGTCAGTGCGCGAGTTGCTAAAGTTTAACGGTTTAGTGCAACAGGCAGACGTTTCCATGGGCGTTAACTCCAGGTTAAGTTATTATTGAGATTATTATTAAATTATATGTAATTCTTTATAATCGATTATTGCAAGATAATTTGTATATGTTTTTTATTTTATGAATAGTGTAAAAGCTTTTCGAAGATTGTGTTCAATTGCAAGACTTGCTGTCAATGTTTACGTTCTTTAACGATCTTAATTCGAACTGGTTAGAGTAATTTTTTAATTAATTATATTTGGGATTTAAGTAATTTTTCATTTTATAAATATTTGTTTATAATGGTTATTTTATATGCTTTTAAACATACTTCGCAGCAGATTCAAAATTTATACCAACTTATTTTTAATATAATTACACTAAAAGTTTCTCTCACCTAGAAAAATGTTATACAACTTTGATAGATCTAGAGATTAATTAACATTATTATGCTAGGTACATAATATTTCTATAAACTAAGACATCTATAAATACATAATACATATTAACAACATAATAAGACATTAAACAAAGAATGTTTAGTGAAGAACAAACCTGACTAATATTTAATACCATACAATTTTTTGGTTTTGATACAATTATGACTTCCAATATATTACAAGCGGTTCTTATCAATTTATTGACAACTTTCAACAGTTTTTCGGAGAGTAATTATTACTTTATCCATGTAAGTCATCGACAAAGAAAAGTTATGCATTTTAATTTAAAGCTGTGTAAAGTACAGCCTCAGTAAAAGATACTATGTAATAATAAAATGTCAAACTTTATTAAACAAAAATGTCTTAGTTTAAATCATTTGAATGAGGCAAAAAAAAATTAATAATATTTGTATTACTTTTCACATTGAATATTTGAACAGCATGCCTTTACCTGCATATTGTTAAAGCAGTTTATTAATAGAAACAGATTTTGGGCCATACATCTGTTGTCGGGCTGCCAGTTACTTAACCCAAATTAGTTTATTTTTAGTTGTGCATGTTGCTGCATAGTTCAGCAGTTTGTAATTGCAGCATATCTTACTGTAGGGATTTCATTTAAGTTTCAGTTATAATATTGTTAATGAGTCTACTTCTCATAAGTCTGGAATGATAATTATTTGGTATTAGAAAGAGAATTTTCTTCTACTGATGACTTTTTTATGGTTTATTTTGTTAATCATAGAGAAAAAAAAAGAGATGTTAAATACACTTTGGAGATGCACTAAGTAATAATTCTTGCAACACATCTTATGTACCAAGTCTCGGGTAGTATAACTCTTATTGGTTTGACAGCATTTTTGAATCTAAGATTTCAGATGATTTTTTAAGTATTACTTCTCTACTACTATCACTTCTATTGCTCAGCTTTGCAGACAAACTTTGGTGGCAAAGTTGTTTTATTTATACAGGTATAATTCACGTATAATTTCGCTTTAATATAAAAAAATATAAACGTAAAATATTATTAAATAAACTTAAATATAAACCTGGATTTGTTGAGAATACATAATGCTTATTTTATAAACACCAATAGCGCCTAGAGGATCAGCATTGCCTATAAAAGCCTTTTCATTAAAATTTTGTTTTTTTTTTATTTATTATTATAAACACCTTGTTTACTTGTAGAAATAACTATGTTGTTATGGAATTGAGATATACTAAACATTTCAGTGTTTAACTTTTGTAGAGATTAATCACATTCAGGTTTTCATCTTGCTCGGAGCCATTTAACATAAATATTATAGGGTTGGCTTCTTATATATAATGGCTGAATGGCAACCAACTTATAGGCCCTAAAGAGTGCATTTGATATATCAATAAGATGTCAGCAAAATGTAGTGGTATTGGCTTCTCATAAAAACTTAAATGGCCTTCACATAACCAGGGTACAATTTTTACATACCTATCTGGGTTGGTTGTGATCAGACCATATTATATATAAAAAGTATGCTAATATGAAGTGGTTTGTAAAGCCACCACTTGGCCAGGAAGCCGGATTAATTTTTAGAAAAGGGAGAAAAAGGGTTAGAGGATTTATTTTCAGGGAAAGGATTGAATTTTGAAAAAAATATTTTTTCGTTTTATTAGGCAGTTTCAGCAATTGCGATCCATCACCTAATCTTCTGAAAAGTAAGATAGTCATTGGTTGCGTTGCACTCGGTGCTTGATTTTATTTATGCGACCTGTTTCCTCGATGTCTTGCCCCGAATGGTAACGGAACGCAATCTGTGACACCCATCGTGCGTAACCCGAGCGGCGTGTCGTTGGTGCGAAAGGTTCCCAGGCGCGTCAACGGACCGGTTATTCACGGCGGCGTTCGGCGCGAACTTATTGGCTGATCGGATACAGTTTTTACAAATTAAAAAAACAGTTTTGTTTTTTTAATAAATTTCTATAGACCGATAAGCATAAACTTTTTAAAAATCAAATAAGAAATTAATTTACGTAAAACCAGATGGACCAGAATTGGATTCGGCACGGAAGAGAGGAAGAGATACATATATGATCAGGGAAGCAACCTTTATTGTGCCGTACTTAAATATTGGATTTGTTAGATATAAATTTTATATCCCTAAAATAACAACCTGTTTGACTAAAATATAAAATACTGCGGTGATTCTTTAATTACATGTGAAACATTTTTAAATAGTAATAATATTGAAGAACGTAAATCATATACCAACCAATTAAAACTTAAGATTTTTATATTCCCTTTTTGGTAACCTTTTCTTTTTGTATCAAAACAATATTTTCTTTGTGTACGATTCAAAAACTCGTAAAGTTCCTATAAGATAAAGATCATCATTTACAATATGCGATCGGGCGAAATATAGGTTTTTATTTTTATAGCTTTTTTTTGGTTTTTGTAGGGCTTAGATTTTTGGCGTTGATAATTTTAGGTGACACTCGTTGTAAATTTCATGTTTGTGAGTTTGTAACTACTCTATTGAACAACCGCGGAAGTTATTTAGGCCAGAGTGACATATGTCGCTGGGACCGGCTTTCAAAACTTGCCACAAAACGAACCCGAATGAGCTATAAAATGCAGTAACTGATAAAGATTCGAGTGGGAATAACGCTAACCGCTTAACAATCTTATTTCTTATGCATTTTGAGATAGTTTAGATCTAAATGGATACGATTTCGATTGATTAACATATTTTTTTGTACGCGTGATATTGTTGATTGATTGACTTGGAGATCACAATCACTGAGCGGCAATCCACTATGAAAATATCACCTAGTTATATTTTTCTGCCGCGACCCAGGTATGAAACGTAATCAAACGTCATCATCATCACCATCATAATCAGCCCCTATCAGTCCACCGCTGGACATGGGCCTTTTTTTAGGAACTGCATGGACATCGCCATCCCACCTGGTCGGGGGTCGACCAACACTGCGTTTTCCTTATTAATTAATTCAAATGTATTTTTTTATCACGAATCGCGTGGGGAACTTCTGATTTTGAAAATGATTTTTGTATTTACATAAATCCTATATTATATTGACTCGTGTATTATGCCTAAGGATAGTTTTTGATAACTTCGCTGCTTTTGGCCGAGAACCTTTTATAGTATTACGTGAATGTTCGTTAATTTTAAAGATCCAATACAAAACTTAGGTCTTTTAATATTAGAAATGATTGTTTTAGAATATAATAGTATAGAAAACCATAGATAAATATCATAATAAAAATAATAATCATAATAAAAAGCCGTATTATTTACGCAACACTAATTAATTTTGTAACTTTGACTTTTTATTACAGGTAGCCCAAGAATACTGAACAATGAGACTAATAGGTGTGTGCCTGGTATTACTACCGGTGCTGCACACCAGGGGGCAGGACTACGGGACCCCGACATACAACCCGGACGCGCCGAACCCCACCAACGACTATTACAACCCAAATCAGTACGACAACCCATACGACCCAGCCAAGCGCTACACGAATCGCAACTACGACCCCAACCGTAATTACGACCCCAGTCGCAGCTACGACCCCAACCGCAGCTACGACCCTAATCGGAATTATGACCCCAACCGTAATTACGACCCGAACCGCAACTATGAGACTGATGTTCGAGATCAAAACCCGTTCACTCCCGAGAACACGCCAAGGCCGACATGGGACGCGTCCAGGAGTTACTCGCCGTCTTTTAAGACGGACTTGGAGCATGACAGCGTGATCATCAATGAGGCGTGAGTGTTTGATGTATCTTGTTTATATTACGAACACCTTAGATATATTTGAAAGTCATATATTTGCTTTATAGCCTCTTATAGCTTCGCTTCATCATCACTTTGGATATCTGATATCAACTATAGGGATTTATCATGCCTGAGGATTGTTTACGAATATTTTTATATGATTTCAAATTCAATTTTAAAAAATTCTTCATTTAATTTAGGCTCCATGGAGCTCTCATCGACGTTAATCTATCACCGGTTCGGAAGTTTTGATCTGTCGTGAAAAGAACCGGCATGATGCTCAGCGGTCCTAATTTTTTTCATATAAAATGTTAAATTAAATTAAGGACCATTACCATGCATTACATTTTCTTTTTACACATTTTGTATGTATAAAAAGAAATGCGATTTATTAAAAACACGATAGCACAGATTTTATATTAATTTGTAACCTTTCTGTGTTTCTAATATGTACGCTGTAGGATTTCAGCGTAATCTGCTTTATAGTTTTTGTGTAAAAAGTAAAAAAAATTAAAACTCTTTATTCAGTTAAAAATCTTCTTAGCTCTTTTGTATGTCAAATCTCCCGCCCGTTTCAAAATTGTAACTGTTCAATAAGAAGGATTATGGATGGATAAAGATAGCCAAAAGGCCATTATGTCGCATACAAATAATTGTTCATAGATCAACCATATTTTTCTTTCGCAGCACGTATTTTATAGTCGCCTCGCGCATGGTCCGTCCCGGGCAGATATACAAGATCTCGGCAAACATCCTGCGCGCCAAGATGCAGATGACCATAAGGGCGTCCATCTCCCGGAACGGCGTCGAAATCGCTGACGTCATCGAGAAGGTGAAGGAGGGTGTCCCGGAGATATTGAACTTGAGGGTATGTACTTTTTTAAAGTTTAGCTACGGTACTAGCTGGGAGTGCTACTGTCGGTTAGCGATATGCCCTGTACATGAAAATGTAGCGTAACGCATCTCGTTTACCCGATGAATAGCTACGGTGACCATAGATGGGATATTACCCCTTCTAGTCAGGATTATCTTCAAAGCTTTCCCAGACGCTTCACAGTTTAATTTGTGATATGTGTCGATGAACTATACGTTTACGATATGTACGTGAAATTTAACGCAGATTATGAAAGTACTTTCACGAAATTGAAGTGTTTTCTCCGATAAATTGTAATAATTCACGCTCCTGAGCTATTTATAAACGTTATTTTCAATTTCAATTTGCATAACACGGTGTCCGAATCCGACCGTGGCAATTATTATTCACACAATGATCCATAGCCCGCGTGAAAACAAAGGAATCATGATCATACACGGTCGTGTGTCAAGTATGAAAACGATCAAGTGTAAGACGAGCGTTATATTTCCGTAGCGCATTTTGTATTCTCTTTGACACATATACCAGCTTTTATGCGTTTTATATAATCCGTATCAGAAAAAGTTCAATCATCTCGATTTTACGTTGTCCATACATATAAATGTAGATATTTTTCTTCTTGTATAATCTGTTGAAGGGGCGGTCTCCTGAGCAAATGTGCTTCGTTTGATAGTAGAGCTATGTTGAATGTTATTATTATTAGCACAGATATGGTACATGTATGGTTGGTACATGCCAGTAACTTAGACGTCATACATACGACGTCACGTAGTTACTTTTGTAGATGGTAGGTTATTATTTTGAACGGGGCCGACTGGGATAATACCACTGCGTTGTCTTTTTCGGCTGCAAAGCAGTGTACAAACACTACCGTCTGCCGGTTTAAAAACAGGATGTAACCTTTAGCAACGAAGTGGTGTTTGACGTATGGTGTTGTTATTCGTCTATATTCTCTGAAAGACTGGTAACTGGCTCCGTAGCCTAGTGGTACGGGCGTGTGCTTTAGTAACCGGAGGTCGTGGGCTCGAATCCTGCGGGAACTCAACATATTTTCATTGCTGTTTCCTAGTTGGTTAGAGCAATTTGGGCCGATCACCCGATGGTCTGAAAAGCAAGATGGTCCATGCGTCGGATGGACATGTAAAAAGTCGGTTCTGCGCCTTACTCTCTCCGGTCGTGTCGGTTAGCCGTACCATCGGTTTTGAAAGTATAAAGGAACAGCGGGTTCGCCTGGGTTTGCGCGTACACTTGTGCACTATAATATCTCCTGAGCAGTTGGCTGATCCTTAATATAGATCGGTCGCCGTAGTCGTAATCGACTGGAGAACATTATTATTATTTTCTCTGAGCGATGAACTCAGGGCGACTGACTATCGACAACATTAAGCACAGTGACATGCATGCAACTTTCTTATAAGTTTAAAATGTCAAAGTCAAATCTCTTCTATCTTTGTTCAATACAGAAACATCACACTTTTCATTACCGGCGTGAGGAACTCAGTGTACGTTTTTTCCTAATTTTAACGACATTTAAAGAGCAAACATATTATCACAGTTAGAAGTAGCCTGAGGCAGACAGTACCAAAGTGCGTTATTTGCAAATGTATAACTGTATTATCTTTGCGTAGGTCCCAGCGACATCGGTCTCCGGCGACTACCGTCTTCGAGTGGAGGGGCTGTACCTGGACGATCCGTTCGGAGGGCGAGCCTTCGTGAACGACACCCGCCTCACTTTCTCTAACCGCTTCATGACCATATTTATACAGATGGACAAACCTGTCTATAAACAGGGGCAGACTGGTATGTTTAAGGGTTGATTGTTGTTGTTGTTGTTACCTATATGTTAGAAAAGCCTTATCGTTTAAATATAAAATTAAAAGTTAAAATTTTTGTTACTTTTATAAAATCCTTGATTTATGATATTACTAGAAAACTTTTGTATTGTAATATTTTTTATATTTTAGTTTAGTTTTGGTTTATAATGAGTATTTTAGAATGTATTTTTTTCGGTACAATGTTGCTTTCTATAACTACATACATTTGTTTTCTGATCACAGCCTCTGAAGCTTGTCAACGCTTTTAAGTTTTCTTAAACTTTTGACAGTAAAAAGTTATCTTTTAGCCAAATGAAATGAATGAACTTTATGAGCGTAAAAATTTATACCCCTTATATTGGTCCAATACCACGTTGTACAATCAATGTACAAAAATGTGACGATTTACCGCCATTTATGATTATCAGTAGATTTTGATTATATAAATTGCTAGTTCTTTATACCTCTGGTAGCTGATAGCGAAATTATTAAAAATAACATACATATTCGATCTTAAAAACCCTCTAATGGATAGGGGTGTATTAGGGGAGGCCTTAATCCAGCAGTGGACTATGACAGGCTGATGATGATGATGTTAGATTTTATAATAATTGTATAGGATAATGTTGTTACTTCGCTCTCCTCAGTTCGTTTCCGAATCATTCCGATCAACACCGAACTGAAGGCGTTCGGACGAGCCATCGACGTGTACATCTTGGACCCCAGTGGCAGAATCATGAAGAGGTGGCTGTCGCGACAGGTAAGAAAAGATCAAGTAATTTGTATGTATACTATATCTGTAGTAAAAGAAATTTCGCTTTTAGTATTTTTGCTTAGTTTTAACACCAGCAACTATCCCCACGGAACTGTTACACTACATCGATGCAAGATCATTGCTACTACCTGACGTCATAAATAAAAACTATTTTATTGCATATATCTACAAAATCACATCACACATCACATCATCAGCCTGTATAGTCCACTGCTGGACATAGGCCTCCCTTACACACCCCTATCCATTAGGGTTTTGGACCGTATTCCACCACGCTGGTCCAATGCGGGTTGGCGGTGGACCGACTTTTACAGGCCCATCCGACGCATGGATCATCTTACTTTTCAGACAATTGGGTGATCGGCCCAAATTGCCCTAACCAACTATGAAACAACAATGAAAATTTGTTGAGTCCCGCAGGATTCGAACCCACGACTTCCGGTTTCTAGAGCAGACGCTCTTGCCACTAGGCTACGGAGGCAGTACAAAAATACGTTATGTAAAATATGTCCGAAAAGAGATAGGACTTTCTGTAATTTACATGAATTCTACACATGTTACATTTGACTATTTCACGAAGTCAGTCGCGTTTAATTATCGTTACAATTACTGAGTATTTAAAACATCTAACACGCCGGTACTGCAAGATCTTAAGATACATTAAATAAATAGTTTTTAATTTAAAATTGATGGTAATCGGTTTTACTTATAAAACGCGGTCATAAACAGCTTATTTCGATCATCATCGTCATTAGCCCGTGTCAGCCCATTGCTGGACGAAGGCCTCCCCTAATGCATGCCACCGCTTCCGATCTTCCGCTATTCTCATCCACTTTGCGAATGTCGTCCCTCCATCTTGTGCAGGAAGGCCGCAAGGAAAGACTCCTCCTTGAGTCTCGGTTTCCGCTCCAGAACTTTGCGACTCCTCGTTCGCGTCATCATAAATTGTAAAGTCTAAAACAACAGATCATGGTATGGTCGTGGCTTTAGAAACCGGAGGTCGTGTGTTCGAATCCTGCGGGGACTCAACAAATTTGCATTGTTGTTTCCTAGTTGGCTGAAAAGTAAGATGATCCATGCGTCGGATGGGCATGTAAAAGTCGGTCCACCCACCAACCCCATTGGACCACTGTGGTGGGATACGGTCCAAAACCGCCTAATGGATAGGGGTGTATTAGGGGAGGCCTATGTTCAGCGGTGGACTATCACAGGCTGATGATGAATGATGAAAAACAACAGAAAACTGTAAAATAATCAATCAACAATAGTTATTTTATTGCTTGCGCGAATATTATACATTATTAAATAAAATTACTTTAGGCCGTGGTCACGGGCAGACAGACCCCGTGACCACGGCCGCTGAAAGTGTTCGAAACGTCGGGAATTAAAAATGAAATAAACGCGATAAAATCCGTAAAGTAATTTTATTTAATAATCAACAATAGAATAGAATAAAAGCGTATCAGTAGAGTTAAATATCGTCCGTTTCGCAGAGCAACTTCGGCACGGTGAGCCTGCAGTACCAGATGTCGGACCAGCCGCAGTTCGGCGAGTGGCGCGTGCGCGTCGAGGCGCTGGGGCAGCACGAGGAGGCCCCCTTCCTCGTCGAGGAGTACTACCAGACGCGCTTCGAGGTACCTTATTGTGATAAATGATCCTAGTCGCATAGACTATATCGGTATATATATAATTAAAAATATCAAGGTCGGCTACAACAGTTACAACAGAGATTGGTTAGGAAACCATTATCGTATCATGTTCCAGGTGAACGTGACGATGCCCGCGTTCTTCTTCAACACGGAGCCGTTCATCCACGGGCGCGTGATGGCCAATTACACGTCGGGCGCGCCCGTGAGGGGCAACCTCACGCTCAAGGCCACCGTCAGGCCCATCCCGCAGCACCGGCCGCGCTACTTCGCCCAAGGCCAGTTCAACAACCGGGGGCAGCCGGCGCTTACGGGGCCTATCCCACGGGCAGTATACGAGGCGTACGTTCAATCACATATACTGCATGATTACGATCTACTAAACTGTTAGACAATAAACATACCGAATTTTGTAAGGTTGGTAAACTATTGCCCGAAAATAAGAAAATTTTGTTTAAAAGGGGTATATCAGTTTTCATGTGTCTGGGGAAGACTAATAAAAAATATTATTCTTCATAGATGATTTCGTACTTGTGTTGGGTTTAATTTGTTTATAAACATTTCGCAACCTTCATATATTGGTTTTAGGCAAATGAGGATTCTTACCTAGGTCGCTTTGAAAATATACTGGAATCAAAATCTGTATGTTGTTCATTACATCGAGATAACTTATTTAACAGATATTTAAACTTTAATTTTTACAAATTACTAAAATGCAAACAAACAACGCACTTTAACTTGACCTTTCAAGGCATATCTTGATAAAATCAGCTTCTATTATATGACATGCACATGAATCTTACCGAAAACAATGTATTAATGAATAATATAACTATCAGTGCGTCAGAACTACAACCCGTACCTGTACAACGAGAGCCAGCAGTACGAGTCGGCGGAGGGGCGAAACGGGCCCCCGGACGGGCCGCAGCTCCCCGGCCAGCCCAACCGCCTCGACCAGCCCGACTGGTGGTACGACCCGCAGAAGGTCTACACGCGCCTCTTCAACTTTGTGAGTTTCTTTTAGCAAGCAAATCATGTCTTTGGTTCAATCTTCAGCTAACACAGAGTTTGGCCGATACTTTCTAAAGCGAAGCATAAGAGGTCGATGAGTTCAGTGATTGGTGTCTCTAAGGATCGTCGACTATCGATTTTCGGACCGAGACGCCGACGATCTGGCGACTGTTTTAATCGGTCTTTGAATACGCCTATTATACGATAAATACAAACAAGCTTTTTACACAGCTTTTCTTTTACTTTTAATTGGGAAAAGCCATTTTGAATATTGTAGGTCGTATCTAAAATACTTATAAGACATAACAACAACGAGATTAAAGTTTATAATGTTGGAGGATTGTCAGGTCGTTTTGTCGATGCAGCAAAGTGTATTACAAATCAAAACTTTTATTTGCAAATACAAAAAAAATATGTCTATTATTATATAATTTAGCATATATAAGTTGTACCATTCAAATGTTATCGATATCGCTCTACAATTTTTACATACATCACTAGGCCTCACTATAAGACCTGTAAGTGCGAGTGAGCCAGACAAATATATATAGTTTAGTATCTATTTTGTGATTCGTATTTAGACATCGCATAAGAAACACGATTTTTTTATTCGTATGTTAGTATGTCGATAAAATTTAAAAAAAGGATTATTCCGTATAAAAATATTAAATTTGTCAATTTATTTAACAGGATGAGAAATTCCCGTTCTGGATGCCGAAACCGGACCCCATACAGATAGCTAACCAGAATCAGGACAACCCTAACTATAACACATACACAACATCATCTTACAATAATTACTACAATGACCCATATTACAGCCGATTACCGTATTTGAGATTTGTAAGTATACCTAATATAAATGTATCGATTTTAGTAAAATTTTTCGTTGATTTATATTTGATTAGAATTTATTTTTTATAAATACACATATAAATAGACTACTACTAATATACTGTTACGTTACTTGTTATTACTTCGATGTGTAAAATAACATTGTTCTGCCCCTGACGAATATTTTTTGTCATTGAAACTGCGCAAAGAATGTTATTATTTAAACTGCATAGAGAATTTGACAATGGATCTATATTCATGTACAGATCATTTCCATTCACAAACCTATAAATTAAATGTGAACTGCTATATGAATATGCTGATAAAAGAAATAAAATATCAAACTGGGAAAATAACTATTGTTCACATAACATGATGATTGGTTATCAGAGTGGTTTAAGATTCGGCGCTTTTTAACTTGATATTTCACGTTGTTAATATAAAATAGTTATTTTTTACTTGGAATAGATATGATTACAATTTGAATAACGTAAAAGAAATTTAATTTTTTAGTTCAACGGCACATACGAGTTCAAGTACCCGATGTCGGAGCTGGCGCAGCTGGTGCCCACCCTGGACGGCGTGGAGGTGATCATCACGGCCTCCGTGGGCGACCCCTTCCTGGACGACGTGATCGAGGGCTACAGCATCGCCAGGATTTTCAACTCCTCGCTCTCTGTCTCCTTCCTGGGGGGCTCGCTGCAGGTCTTCAAGCCGGCGATGCCTTTTGATGTCTATGTGAGTGCTTTTTTTGTTTCGTTTTGTATTATATAGTCTTGTGATTGAAATCAGCATCGTCAAGTTTGGTGTGAATACAGATACTTAGTTGCTTTATTTTTATTAAGAGCCAATATTTATAATTGTAGTACATTTATTATTTATGACAGACTTGTATGAACATAATCATTTCTTAGCTTAAAAACTCGTATTGGTCTATTTCGTGTCTCGTATTATTATTATCCAAGTCAATTTGTCGAATACAGTTATTGGTAACGCTTGAATATGCAAAAATAATTCGTTGAAATCGGCGTAGCGATCGATCCATTAATAATAAGGCGATCGCCTTCGGCGCCATTAGCGTTTGACATTAGGTTTTGCATTTATTTGTAGTCTAAATTGTATTGGCTATAAATGACTGAAAATCAACATCAACAAAGTTTTAGCTGTGATCGTGATTCCATGCAGAATGGAAACCAACTTGGTACAATATAACACACTTTTAATTCGGTAAATACCCAGATGGTGGTGTCGTACCACGACGGGTCGCCGCTGCCCCGCTGGCAGGCGGCGGGCGTGTCGCTGCTGGTGAGCGTGCAGCTGGAGGGCCGCGGCGGCGCCGTGGAGCCGCTGAGGCCCACGCTGGCGCCCGGCCACGACGCCGTGTGGCACCTCAAGCTGGACCTCTACAAGCTGCTCAGTGAGTGCTCGAGCTGATGCTACCTTTATATGATCCCTTTAAACATGCCCTATGATATTTGGCCAGTATCCCCATATTGGCCACGAGTTAAGTTAAACTTGTGATATAGAGATTGTGCGTTTTATAAAATCACATCCAACAGATCGCCTTATAAATCATGTATTAATATGTTTTTTAAATAGAAGATATTGTGTATGAAAATGGCCAAATGTCCTGACATTGTCATAGACATATATTAGAATAGAATTGATCTAAAATATGTAACTTATATCGACGGGGTAACAAGATGTCTCGATGACAATTTATCAATAAGAACGGTACATATGTGACGCCACTCGGTTGCTATGGCTTACCACATTTGCATCAATTCCGAATCCAATAATTTGATTAATCAACCTATCAATAGTGCATAATAGGTCCATGTTTTATCTGAATGTGTATTCGTAGAGCTGGAGAGGGACGCGAACTACCGCGAGGTGTTGAGCGGCATCACGGGCGTGCGGCTGAGCGCGCAGCTGGCGGACGCGGTGGGCGGAAGGGCGGCCGCGGAGGTGCACTTCGTGGCGCACTTCAGCCCCCACGACCACCACCTGCGCGTGGCCACCAGCACCACCGACGCCAGGGTCGGTCCATCCTTCGTTCTACTGAAGCTATAATAATATCTATGGTCTAGCCTATTGGAAGATAGCACGCACGGGAAGTCTAATGCTATGGCCCACTTTCACGTTCTTCCGTTTGAGCCGAATATCCATAGCCAATTCAGACTCGGTATAGATGTTAATAAATCTAGTTTCGAACACTGAGCGCTTCAGAAGTGAACACACAAAACGTTTTGGTTTGTTTTCATCAAAAATTAACTACAGTTGAAATATTCAGTTATATGCATGACAAAAGGTTTTGGCGCATTACAAATTTAACTATGAAGTGTTTAGCATTTTCAAGTGCTTAATGTGGTATTGTAGAATATTAATAGGTAATCAAAATCTACTTTTTGAATTTTCGTACATGTAACCAAATTCCTTTTCATTATTTTTAGGTTGGAGAGTATGGTATATTCCATGTGCAGAGCAATTTCTTCATGGAATCATTCAGCTACGTGGTAATGTCGAAAGGAATGATTCTGACCAGTGGTCAACAAATTATGCAGGTATGTTTATTGAACAATATTTTAAGTATAATAGTGAATTTCTCTTTTGACTTTTGTTATATTGTAGTTAAATATAATATATGATAAAGTATTTGTTAAACAAGTATTGTAATTGAATTACAACATAGAGTTTCATGTGAGTTCTTCATCTTACAAGTCATAACTTTGTATCAGTGGTATATTCCTCTATCACTGACGTAAAATCTCTCAAAAAAGGTTGTTAAAGCCGTTACTTTTTCAGGATTTTTATTAACCTAGCGCTAATATGTAAGCTTCGATTAAACTATTTTTTGTTCTACAAGCCATTTTCTCAAGTTAACATAGGCTTCTAAACTGTTTAGATTCTATATACATATACCAGATACCTGTGCAACAGTTTTTCTGCACAGCGACTGGTATCTGATCACCACTATGGAGAGGTTGATTGCTTTCAATGGATGAATAACATTTTAATATATTTGACGGCACTAACATCCTAAAGCCACCGAAAAAAATAGTCCCGTTGAGTTTTTTATGCCTGTTTTTCTCCATTTCCGAACCAGTGGTGGTTTATTAGACAATCAATAAGAGTTTGAAATGCTTTCACACCTATCACCTATGGCATGCATTACGGGAGCTCTATGCCCAGCAGTGGACTGACACATGCTGATGAAGATGACGCTTTTATAGTGAACTAGCAACCCCCCAACCGAAGGGGGTTGGTGGGTGGAATTTCTCAGCTAACCTCTACTGCGAAAGGAATATTCCTACCAAATTTTATTAATTAATCGTGATGAGGCAATATACGTGTGCAGGAGGGCGTGCGCACGTTCGCGGTGGCGCTGTCGGCGGAGATGGCGCCCGTGGCCACGCTGCTGGTGTGGGCGGCGCAGCGCAGGGGGCACGTGCTGGCCGACTCGCTCACCTTCCCCGTCAACGGCATCTCCAGGAACAATGTCAGTACTTATCTTCGTCTCTTGAGATTATATGTCGATCTGAACCATCTTCGAATCCAATCGATCGCACACAAAAAAAATCGAATTATAAACCTATATAGAGATTTTGTAATCTTAATCATTTGGTTGTAAATCACGTTTTATACAGGAAACTGACTGGGAAAGTACCACTGCATCGCTTATTGCTTCCGTAAAGAAGTATTGGTAAGATACTATTCAGTTTCACGTCGAAGTGCACCGTAGTTAACATAATTAATGAGTTAACGAGACGTAATATCCAATGTTTAAAAACAAGGCGTATCGTTTACTATATAACCACAATGTCTCGCTCATCTCACTGTTATGTCCAATAATAAAAAACAAAACTTAATCTATTTCATTGATTAATTGTTAATTTTTTTTTTCGCCCTGTGTTAGTTGGTGTTTAGCTAAAACATCTATTATTTAATATATTATGCATTTTCAAAAGTAAAAAAGTACTATGAGAAAATTATTTATTATATTGTCCTATATACATTATTCAATTATAATGACATTTAAATATATTAAATTAATCACTGCATTTAAAAATTTCTCATCTTGGTCTATGTTTAATTTTTTGTATTCGTTTTGTATTTTAAAAGTCGTACTCGTGTGCACACAGTTCACGGTGTCGATCAACAACCGCAAGCACCGCAGCGGCGAGCGCGTGGAGGTGGCCATCTACGGGGAGCCCGGCGCCTACGTCGGCCTCTCGGGCATCGACGACGCCTTCTACACCATGCAGGCGGGCAACGAGCTCACGTACGCCAAGGTACCATATTACACCTCGTTTGCAAAGTTTTGCTATATTCTTCTAGACTTTTTTAACTATTGCGATCGATAACAGGTCAGTACTAATCAAACTAGCATCATCTGAATAGTTTTTAAGCAAAGCAACTAACGTGTCGTTAAAAAAAACACATTGGATAACGTTTATTCTGTGGATGGAGTAGACTGTTTGTCCGACGCATTTACAAACGTAGATGGTTCATAAGAATTAGATGCAGTTATTATTGTAGAGACGAATAAGATTTTCGTAAAGAATTCAAATCGGACACCTCTTGCCGTATGTAGTAATAATTTGAAGAAAAAATAAACAATTTTAGGATACTTTTCTGATGATATTCTAAAGAAATTCAGAACGGTTGTGTTATTCGTAATTATTATAAATTATTTATTAATTTAAATGAATTTTATTTTAACTAATACATTAAAATATAATAATTAAAAAAATTATTGAAAAAATTGTTATTTTAATCGCAGATCATTTCGAAAATGTCTCACTTCGACGAAGCGACTAACGGCACTTTTGCGTTCACGTTCCGCTCGCACTTTGGAGATCCCGACGAGCTCGTCTACTTCCCGTCTTCAAGTTTCGGTATCGACGCCAACAGGACATTCGAGTAAGAATTTTAGTTTTTTAATCCCACGTTTATTTCCCTCTCGATGGTAACCAATTCGCAACTTAGTTTTGTTATTTTTAATTTTCTGTACAGGAAATTTGAATTTTGGAAGAAATTTTTTTTTTAATGACTAGTTATATTAAATACATAGAAAAGTTATAACTGATAAATAAAATAATTCATTCATAATTGACCGATAAAAATTTGGTATTTTCTAAAATAAATAATACTAATAGTAATGTATTTTTTTATTTTTCTAGTATTACCAGAATAACAGTTTTGCCCAGAGAAACTGGCATTTGGTCCTTGCATTTTTTAGATTAGAGATTTGAAAATATAATGTTATAAATTGTGCTGTAAGGCACTGGCAAATGCATTGAGGATTGTTGTAAAATATAGTTATAGACAAAATCATAATAAAATTAAATGCAAATTCTTCAGCATCCGTATGTCCCTATAAAAAGTCTGTTTGTATACTATCTACCTTTCGAAATTTTGTATGCGAAAATATTAATAAGCACTTAACTATATGTGTACCATCACATAGTTCTTTTTGCCGTATGTTTTCTTGATAAAATAAAATAAAAGTGTATTTGTGTCTCATTCCAGATACGCCGGCCTGGTGGTCTTCAGCGACGTGGCCGTAACGCGCCGCCACAGCATGTGCAACGTGTCGCTGGGGCTGGCCGAGTGCCTCGACGGCAGCTGCTACCAGGCCGACAAGCGCTGCGACGGCGCCGTCGACTGCGCCGACCGCACGGACGAGGCCAGCTGTGGGTGTTTCTTGCCATTAATATCACTGCGCTGCTTAGGTGGTAGGTCCCCTTTTTACGGGGGACCACAGCGGTGCCTATTTCCGGTTTGAAGGGCAACGTAGTCGGCGTATTTACTGGGTAAATGAGACCAAAAATTCTATGTCTCACGGTAGGCAGCGCGTTGGTGATACTGCTGGTATTGCCGATGTTCGTGGGCGTCGGTGGCCACTTCCCATTAGGTAGGCCGACTGCTCGTCGACGCCTGAGTAGCCAAGAAAAAAATCAGTAAATTTAACTAGTTAAATAAACTCAATAAAAGTACTACAATGTTAATTATATTATAGCTGATAGTTAGGAGCTGTCATATGATTAATATAGCTTTTCGAAACTAGCGCAGGTCAAAATATGTCAAGCATTTCCATTGCATTACAAATGTACAATCTTAATTTTGCTTGAGATGTCAAATACTTACTTTAAATTTATAAAAGGCATCTTAATTAAGTTATAGAGGCGCTTGATTACTACAGGAAAGTAATTAAAAATGTGTGTCTTTTCCTATGTGTAACCTATCATGTCAATGGGGTTTAACTTGCCCGTGTTGCTATCTGAGTTGCAACAGTGGGTGTATATCTGAGTGGGCGCACGCAGGCGAGCACGACGACAGCTTCGCGCTGCGCCACTTCCGGCAGTTCCGCTTCAACCGCGTGCAGCGCCAGTACGAGAACGCGTGGCTGTGGCGCGACGTCAACATCGGCCCGCACGGCCGCTACGTCTTCACGGCCGACGTGCCAAGGGCGCCCGCGCGCTGGACAGTCTCCGCCTTCAGCATGTCGCCCATCAACGGGCTGGGCGTGCTGCCCACGCCTGTCAGGGTGCGCGCCTTTATTTCTAATTAGATGCTAAGGAGGTCTCCTTAAAGGGCGCCTTTGCCTTGCCTCAATAGCACGAACACCTTATTGCCCTGAAGATTTGCTAGCCGACGTCTTTTCTATCCATAACTTCCTTACAATCGTCTCTTTTTCCATTCATTCATTCATTTGAATTCTTTGACACTTTTTTATAATATTAAATTTTAATATTACATAAAAAAATATACTTATTATACTTTTTCGGTCCTAAAGACTGTTTATCATCATCATCATCATCAGCCTGTGATAGTCCACTGCTGGACATAGGCCTCCCCTAATACACCCCTATCCATTAGAGGGTTTTTGGACCGTATCCCACCAAGCTGGTCCAATGCAGGTTGGTGGGCTAAAGACTGTTGGCATAAATTAATCTTATTATATTCATTTAGTACGACGGCGTGTTGCCGTTCTTCATCCAAGTGGAGGGCCCCGACCGATGCAAGCAGGGCGAGCAGTTGGGCCTGCGGGTGGTCGTGTTCAACTACCAGCCGCAGGCCATCGAGGCCGTCGTCGTGTTGGCCGCATCGCCGGACTATAAGTTCGTGCATGTAGAGGAAAACGGAATCGTAAGCATTTCCACCGTTACAAATTCATTTCATACATCAATTTCTAATTGGACAATTAACATTATCATAATAGGGACTAGCTACTGTGAATAAGCTACTGTGTAATCATAATAATTCTCACTGAGTGACATGAACACTTTATAATAATCAACTCTTAACAGAATAGAACAATTATTGTTACATTTTTTTAAAGTCATAATAAACATTTATGGTTCCAGGATAAAAAAAATTGATAAACATTAAATAGATTTTCAGTCTTACATTACTACATAATGCTTAAATACTACTTTTTGCTTTACTATTTTCCCCCACTTTGTGCAATATAGGTGCGCTCGTACAACCCGCGCACGTCGTTCGGCGAGCACCAGTTCTTCGTGTACATCGCGGCGGGCGACGCGGCCACCGTGTACGTGCCCGTGGTGCCGCGCGCCTCGGCCCCATGCGCGTGCAGCTGCACGCCGCCACGCTGCAGGGCCAGCACCACTACACCAAGACCGTCATGGTGGAGGTCGGTGCCTTGTATAAAATCGCCACCATTAGAGTTATTTAGATACTTGCAACATCTTACCTGGCTTAGTCAGATGACAGTTTATTAATTTATTTATTAACAATTTATGTACAATTACAGTACAATGGCGGACTTAATGCCAAAGGCATCCTCTGCCAGTTTATCTATTCATGTTGCTGTTACTTGAATTAAAGCAGTAAAATTTTAATACTTCTTCAAAGAAGCCATTTAGATTTTTAACATAAATCAGGCTAATTTAAAGCAAACATCAGTTTTTTATCAAATAATGCATTACACTACTATTTTTATGCATTAAAACATTCCTGATCCAAATTTTTAAATACATCTCTACCATTCAGGCGGACGGCATACCGCAGTACCGTCACCAGTCCGTACTACTGGACCTCTCGAACCGCGCGTACGTGTTCCAATACATGCACGTGAACGTTACTGAGACTCCGATAATCCCGTACGAGGTGGACCGCTACTACGTGTTCGGCTCCAACAAGGCGCGCATCACGGTAGTTGGAGACGTAGTGGGACCCCTCTTCCCCACTATGCCTGTCAACGCTACGAGTTTACTTGATCTGCCCATGGTAAGTGCTATGTGCAAATGTTTATGAACTACACTAGTTTTTAAAACTTCCGACGTATTTATTGATGTTACAGATTAATAGTAGTATTGCTTTTCAAATTAAAATTAATTATATTCTTTGTAACCAGGACTCTGGAGAGCAGAACATGTTCAGCTTTGCTGCCAACATGTATCTAACTATGTACATGCGTCTGACTAATCAACGCAATCGGACGCTAGAGAAGGACGCTTTTGCACATATGAATGTGCTCTACCAAAGGCAGCTTTCCTTTATGCGACCAGACGGGTCGTTCAGCTTGTTCAGGAGTGACTGGTGAGTGAATGTAAAATGATAATATGTACTTTGGTTCAGGTTTCATCATAATAAAATTCATATGTATTGTGTGTAGTAATGTAGTCCTGTGTCTATGAAAAAACCATCAAAGTTCTATGAAAAATAATTTCAAAATGGCAACCATTTTGAAATTATTCTAAAGTTTAAAGTTTTTGCTTTTAATTTATAGAACATTTTATTCATTGTTCTTATCTTTAAACTTAAATAAATGCAATGCATGCTATGCAATTGGCATTGTTATAATGAAGGCATCTTGATCTCTTTCACGACATATCAATATAAAAAAGAAAGATGTATAATTGCAACTTATTATAACAATATTAAGATATATCATAATACATCCTATTTTATTAAGATGAATATCTCCAAAACTTAAAAAAAACAAACATTTAAATGTTTTATAAAAAATATTTTTAACATTATATTTATATTTTCCCTTACACTTCGTATTTAAAATATCGTATCTATTCTTTACTTTCTCTAACCCAATATATATTGTTAACTTAACTTATATTGTAAAACCTTAGATGATAGGTTATGCATAATTTTGGTTTATGCTAAATTTTACAGGAACCAATCTGCCTCAAGTGTTTGGCTCACCTCCTTCTGTGCAAAAATATTCCAAGAAGCGTCATTCAACGAGTGGGAGAATTACATTTATATTGATCCCAATGTAAGTTCTACATTAATTAAAAAAATATATATTATTATTAAAAAATGAAGTACCTGAGAGTACTAACCGTTCTCTACTTACAGGCTTCCATTTCCAAACCAGTGGTAGATGAATTCACAATCAATAACATGCTTCTATGTTGAATAATGATATTTGACTTTGATTTTAATATGAGGGCTCCTGAATTAGTAACAATAGCATCAATCTATATAAGTAAAATTAATGAAGAAATAACATAGAACAACACAAGAATAAACCTAATATCATGATTGCTTTAAGCACTTACAATAAGTTATTGTATAGTACATAACTAATCAAATGGTGAATTATCACTTATTATCAATTTTATTCATTGAGACATGTCTAAACATTATAATTATACACTAACTTGTTCACAGATTATGTGGTCAGATGAAAAAAAAATATCCACTATTGTTATATATAATTTTTTGTAGTATTTTTTAGACTTGTGTGCTATAATTATTTGTTTGATCAAAATCTTATTACATGGAAAATGTATTTTAAACACTTTTATCAAATTAAAAAATATCCGAGGTGTTACTGATTTTAATAGACCCAATAACTATTATGTCTGTACCAGGTGATATCTATGGCCGTATCATGGATTCTGGAGCACCAGAGTCCTGAAGGAGCCTTCTACGAGGTGACTTGGTCCCCTGACCGCAATGCGAACGCCACTATCGCTGTTCCCGCCAACTCAGGCCTATTTAGAGGCGGCTCGGGACGATTTGGGGTCGAGGTAATGCAATTAAAATTCATTTGTACATCAAAACTTCACTTGAGCTTAGAGGTATAAAATGTTAATTTTAACATGAATTACTTTGTTCACAGGTGAATGATACGATAATACTGCAAAGGAATGTAACACTCACAGCTCAAGTGGTAATTACTCTGGAATCTGTCAAGAATCTCAAGGATATTGGAATGCAAGAGGTAAATACTATTTGAAGTACATGTATTTGTATTAGTTTAAAACTAATACATTATTATTAGCATTGAGTCAAAATAAATGTATTATAGCAGGTGTTAAACCATGGAAAAAGTATTTATAAGCAGATTCTGTGTCACATGCTTCGTCAAATTATAAATTATATATAAACAGTTGGATTCTAGTATGTGTAATCATTATGCTGTAAAAAGATTCCATGAGATTTTAGCCTCATTTGGAGCCTAACTTGTGCAGGGGCTGAGCGCGCGCGTGGCCACGGCGCAGCGCAACGGCATCGCGTGGCTGGAGAAGAACCTGCGGCTGCTGGAGGAGTTCGGCGCTCCGCTGCCGCTGGCGCTGGTGGCCTACGCGCTCACCATCAGCAAGGCGCCCAGCTCCGAGCACGCCTACCGCCTGCTCAGGAGGCGCCAGCGGTCGGAAGGTACTCTTTGTGCCCAAACGGTGACGTTAAAACTATCTTTCACTTTTCTCGCCACGTCTGATCACAAACAGTTCGATATATTTTTATTATTGAATGAAGGCAACGAACAGGACGTTCAATTGATGGTAAGAGACTCGCCTTCTTTATGAGTAATACTTTTGCTCTCCATTTTGTTGCATCACGTTTGCACTAACTGTGAAGCCCCTCCCTTCCTACTTTAATTCTAGCTCTTCAAGCTGAAGTGAGCATAACGTGGCTCGCACTCATCGGTGAAATATCGGCCTATTAATCGGCGTTTGGCAGTCCACTATGAAGGTAGATAATAAGACAAACGTGTTCCAGGCGGGCTCGTGTACTGGGGCAAGGAGCCCGTGCCGCAGCCGCCGTTCAAGATGGAGAACCAGAAGCCGTTCCTGCTGCCGCGGCTGCCCTACAAGTACGACTCCAACAACATCGCGGCCACGGCCTACGCGCTGCTGGCCTGCATGGACCACCAGGACAACAACGAGCCCATCGTCATGTGGCTCAACGCGCAGCGCCTGCAGGACGGCGGCTGGGCCTCCACGCAGGTTCAATTTCTTAAAAGTAGTAGAATTATGTATCATATTTAGTACCTAATAAGTTAATCTACCTGATGGTAAGTCATATGTCCTGCCTGCATGAAATGCAGCGTATGACTTCACAAAAACGGAGAGTGCTGTAAGACGTGGTGTCAACATGCTCTTCCATGAGGAAAATTATGTGTATACACTAAAGCTTTGTAGACGGAAAAGGCACCGTAGTAGGATTTACTCTACCCTAATGTTAAGATAAACTTTAACATTGAAGCTCTATCTCATTTGCATCTTATAATTCCAAAAACCAAAAAACGATTATTCAATTATTTAATTATTTAACAAAATTTACACAATCAGATTTAACAAATGTTTTCAGAATACATTAAATCCAATTTATAAAGATTTTGTATGATTTCACTATAATTCAGTAAATCCGTAAGGACAAAGCTGTTGATAACACATAAAATATGTCTTAACTAGATTGTGTGTAGTAACCTATTTCATGTGATCATGGTAAATTTATGCAATACTTTTTCAATTTCAATTTCAAAGCCTTTATTACTAACCTCATGTTGCTTAGTCCTTGAGACATGAAGGCCTCTTCCAGATTTCTCCATAGTTTTCAGCTGTTTTTACTTTCGTCCAACCATCTTCTTGGTGTCCAACCTCATCCTTTTATCTTTTAGTTTTAAAACGTGGTGTCAATCTGTAAGAATATTTGTCCTTTTTCTCTTTTGTCTCTAAACATATCACGGTCCATCTCCACTTCTGAAAATGTATAAATTAATAATACCGAAAACATATTTATTTCACAGGACACGTACATCGCGCTACGAGCACTGATCGAGTACACGAACCGCAAGCGTCTGAGAGATGTGAGCGCTTTAAGCGTTAGCGTGGACGCAGTCGCTCTTAAGGGCAACACGCGAACGCTCACGCTGCGCAACGAGAATCTAGCCATGATGCACACCATACAGGTAAAATTAGAATGCATTTATCAATTTTTTTTAGAAACAAATATAACAACTGCAACTTATCTCTTGACAGCTAAAATTTTCGAACCTGTGGTAGATAACATAACTGCCTCCGTAGCCTAGTGGCAAGGGCGTCTGCTTTAGAAACCGGAGGTCATGGGTTCGAATCTTGCGGGGACTCAACAAATTTTCATTGTTGTTTCCTAGTTGGTTAGGGCAATTTGGGCCGATCATTGTCTGAAAAGTAAGATGATCCATGTGTCGAATGGGCATGTAAAAAGTCGGTCCACCCGCCAGCCCGCATTGGACCAGCGTGGTGGGATACGGTCCAAAAAACCCCCTAATGGATAGGGTTGTGTTAGGGGAGGCCTATGCCCAGCATTACAGGCTGATGATGATGATGATGATGATGATAGTAGATAACATTCATAAGAACTCGACAGGGTCTAAATTGAATAAAGAATATAATTTATTCAACTTTCATATAGTTTTGGCTGCATTATATGTATAGCATATGCTGTAAAGCAGGGTGGAAGTACGTTGGTATGGTAAAATGTCGCCTGTTCTGTGCATCTGAAGTACATTAAACTAACATAAATTATAAAATTATATGTTACTAATTTGTATCTATAAATGTTGAAATGTATTTCAACACTTAATAATGTTACTTAGCATCGGTATATAATTAATTCATCTGATTATAATTATGAGGCAATAAACAAGTAGTCACTATGTTTGCTTGATGATATATCTCTTATTTGATGCCTAATGTTACCCAGATCCCCGAGGCGTGGGGCACCGTGAAGGTGACCGCGCGCGGGGCCGGTTACGCCCTCCTGCAGATGTCCGTCCAGTACAACGTGGACGTGGAGCGCTTCCAGACTCCCCCCGCCGTGCCCGCCTTCTCCCTGCGCACCCAAGCACGCTTCTACGGCAGGAATCAGTCGCACGTCGACTACAGGAGCTGTGCGAGGTATGTTATCAACATTTTGTTACTATATTGATATAGTCAATTTAATAAACATATATGCGTACAAAGAAATCCCAAATTGCTATTAGTTTATCCACAATTAACCATACCTGAGCTAAATGATCTACGAAATCCAATAATCAAACTAATAGCTCTAGAATGATGGGTGATCTTTATTAATTTAGTATCTATTAACGATTAAAATGATAAAGATGAGTTGATGACATGACCTTAATGAAAACAACCAGCTTTCTTATGCTCACATATGTACATGCTTATTTTAGTCAAATGTAGTCAAATTTGTCTTTAAAACATAATTTATTTGCAAAGACACAAAATTATGCATATATAACTGAATATAAACTATTGGTTAATATAACCAAATGTAATTAAACACAGCTGGACATTGCTGGAGGAATCCCCGCGATCCGGTATGGCTGTCCTTGAAGTTGGTATACCCACCGGCTACATGATCCAACAGCAGAAATTGGACGCGTATGTTTTATCGCGTCGCGTGACCACTCTCCAACGAGCGAAATATCAGCCTGATAAACTGCTGTTCTACTTTGATTATGTGAGTAAAAAATATATAATTTATTGTTCATAAATTTTTTGGTATCATTATTATTAGCAGCTTTATCAGTCCACTGCTGGACATAGGCTCTTTCCAATAAACGCCAAGATGGCCGATCTTTGCTTTGATCCTTTCTACTAGCCTCAACTTGAAGCGGCTACTGCACGGAGATCGGCATCCCACCTGGTCGGGGGTCGACCAACGCTCCGTCTTCCCGAATGCGGCCTTCACTCCAAAGACTTATTAACCCATCGGCCATCGGTTCTTCTAACCACGTGACTTTGCACTTTGTTGGTGACTTTAGTTCTTTGTTGGATTAATTCATTACGAATTTTGTCCGACAAAGAAACTCCCGAGCATAGCACGTTTTATAGCGCGTTGAGCAACGGAAAACTTGTGGACCAGTCGTACAGTCAAGGCCACTTTGATTTAACTGCAATATCGGCGGCGATGTGAGAACGTGGTTCAGCTTACTAAATATATATGAAAGAAAGTAAATACTTTTTTAGTTTTACGCTTAGTGTCATCTAACATTATAGGCTAATATATTTTTATTTCAAGAAAATTACTTTAATATTCATTAATAGTAATATGTTTTGTTTGTATGTCTGTGGATTTTTCTTGTAGTTTTTGTGAAGCTAATAACTGAAACCTTTGATCTTTTTGATATGTTGAACACTTAAAAAAATAATTTTGTTTTTCCTAAACCAGTTGGATAAAGAAGCGACGTGTGTCAACTTCACTATAGAACGATGGTTCCCCGTGGCGAACATGTCGCGCCATTTGCCGATTCGTGTCTACGATTTCTATGCACCTGGTAAGTGAACTTTGCACTACAAACAAACAAATTTTTAACACCTATTACATATCAATTTGCGAATATTTAGAAGTAAATAGTAATTATTTGTACTTAAATAAATCGTTTCAATGGACGTTTGCTTATATGCTAAGATTAATGATACCAATTTGGCTGATCATCTTGCTGTTGTTAGCAAATATATTTTTTAATGTTAATGGATTTTGATAGTTTTTATGAAAATTATTATTCGTTTGTATCTGCATTTATATGAGACGAATTGATACTATATCTAAGATCTGAAATTAATGAAAAGTATAATATTGAACTCAAAGAGCATGAAAATCTATGGCTCTCACATTATTCGAACAAAGTTCGTAGATTGGCCTACAATTGGTTGTACACCATTTGTTATTACACAGATTACTATAAACAAAACCTATACCTCAGACCCTTACAGATAGGACTCAACTCAAAATATTTCCAGGAGGTGTTAAAATTTATTCAACAGTCGTTTTAATCTTCGGTACAGAAATACATACACTGTTATATCCTTTAATAATGCTAACAATTAATGTTTTATACACAGAACGCTTCAACGAAACCATCTTCGACGCGCTTCCCACGTATCTCTTGAATATATGCGAAGTATGCGGTTCATCCCAGTGCCCCTATTGTGCAATATACAATGCTGCGACAAGGCCCACTACAGCCATTCTGCTCGCACTTACAGCTCTCGTGGCCTGTGTAGTTTGGAGAAACATAACCCATCCGTAATAAATAGCATTTAACCGTCAATAAATTAAGTAATTCTGTACTCATATTGGTTGTACTGTGTGATTGGAATATTAAAATGTATACAGAGTTTCATAAATTATGAAAATATTGCACTATATACAATTTAAATTAACATAATATTTAGTATTTGTTGATAAAATGCCTTTGCACATTTTATTGTGACATATATGAAAAAAGAAATTTTATTTATAAGTGTCTATTTGCAAAAATAAGGCCATTTTTTTAATGAATAAAATTATTTTAACAAATTTATACTAAGAAAAATACTTTTGCCTTAATACTTATGTAGAAAATTACCATATCCCACCCCCTGTGACAGACTAAGATTATGTATATACTATTTAAAAATTATCAAGAATATTATTGGTATTGATTTTTTGTATGTATAAAATATGACATAGTTAAGTGAAGACTGTACTATTCAAAACAAACCGGCCTATATATTCTAATGTCAATTATTTGATACGAGAAATTACAAGGGTTTTCCATTTCAGTCTATATCATTCCTTCTTACTTTAGAATAGGAAAAAGGTGTTCACATATAGAATAAGAGATATAATATTTCTCTTGGCTTTGTACAGATTGATATGATTTTTTTATTTCAAAGTATTGACATATTGAAGAAAATGTTTTGATGACACAATCTAAAGTGAAAACGTTTTTTTCTTTGGTGCTTGTGCATTACAACATTGCTTACTCATGTATTGACATATTTTAATTATGTAACATATCAAAATTGTATCTTCCACATCAGAGCCAGAAAATGGTGGTACCAATATATTGTAGCATAGAATGCGTGCTTGCCCATATGTGACTTTGGCAGAAATCATATTTCATTTTGTGTAAATATCTTTAAGTAAATAGTTGTATGAAATTAGTGCCCCGCGCTTCTCTACACAAAAGTATTTTAAGGTAATGAAATAGATTTAATGTATGGATATCAGAAAAGACTTTTAAACGTGTTTAATAGCATTAGCTAAATTGTAATTAAACCATTATTATAGTAAAAAGTTGTAAAAGTAGAGAAAGTCTTATTTGATGTCCAATTATAAAACGCTGGACCTGCTATAAGATTTTTTTATGCTATAGTTTTTATCATGAATTAATTACAAAGACAATAAAATTGCTTATTATTTCCAATGTATTGATAGAAGGCAAAAATGGCTACGTTTTAAGCTGAGCAATACTAAAAATAAGTATCAAAATGCCTTATTAGAAGAAGACAGTATATATTTACGGTAAATAAATTAAAAATTTCAGATTATCTTAAATATACAAATATTTACAAAGAGAAAAATGTATTAATATAAGAAGTGTACACTTTTTGATACCTCTTATGCAAAGCGTCATATTCTTAAAGTCAAACTAACTATTATAAACTAATCATTTTAACTCTTGAAATTGTACGAAAACAAATGCTAAGTCAGATATATGAAAAACGGTGATTGTTAATACAATTACAACTAAAATAGGAGGTATCATTTTGTCTAATTTTAGTGCAGCTGCAATTATAGAAATTATTCTTGAGCAATGAAATGTACAAAATTGAAAATTTTTCCCGTCCACAAATTGTCTATTTAATATACCAGCCTATTTATACTGTGTATATGTAAAAGAATCTCATATAAGTGGTAAGCGCGTTACTTAATAAATTAGTGTCCGTCCAAATTTTTTACAATTACTGATTTTTTTTTACTTTTTATATGTATGTGTGTCTTAAGTTGTTAGAGGGTGTGTGAATGTAGAATAATGGAGCTAAATCTCATTATTGACTTTTCATAGATTTATTTCTAAATAAAAAATCACAAAATCTTCCGTTTTTTATTACCCTGCACACTATATGTTTTTATTATCTCAATAGCTTAGTTAAAAGTAAGATTACATTCACTTTTTTCTGTGGATCACAAGTTGACAAAGAGTAGACGGCGCTTTGAAGTGGTGCAGAGTGGATGCCGAAAGCTCTAATAAGTGTTGACAATAAACAAAGTTTGTAGGCATCTCTATGAAAATTACTTACATATTACCTATTTGATTCCTAAGCCAAATTAGACATGGTTATCAGATAAATTATACCTTTTTAAACTACTACAGTTTAAATAAAGATAGAATATATAAAACTATTGATTGTCAACAGACACCGTCAAAATCTATACGACCAAAGGTAATCTTTGATTTTTAGTTTAATTTTTTATTTAATTAATGTGTTTATTAAACAAATTTAAGAGCTACTGATCATTATACTTACAAAATGATTAAAGCCCAAACAAAGAATCAAATGCTACTGTTATAAACTATACCAATGTATGAAAAAGGTTTTGGCAAAATTTTGGTTATAAAAGCCCCCAAAATATATACGCAAGTATTGTCAATAGGGTAAAAATAATAATTGATATGACTCAAGAAAAACACAACTCACACACATCTAAATGTAGTGTTCAATAATATCAAGAAAGTAATTAAGTGGCCTTCATTAGAAAATTTGTTTATTCAAATTTCTCCAACTTAATTGCTAGCAACCTCTACTTTCCTTCACTTTTTTTATTTTTATAGATCACACCAACTTAACATTCTCTCAACCATTCATTTATTGACTGGACTAGAGAACGCCTTTGGCATTAAGTCCGCCATCATAATATGTATTTGTACATGAAGAGTAAATAAATTAACCTTTTGATTTTTGTGTATTAAAAACTATGAGAAGTTATATTATACCATTTTAATGGTCTAAGAAAAACCAAATGAGGATAAGATTTATCGGAAACCAATTCTAATAGCACTAAAATGAAATGACTTACTTGGCAAAATATGCCAAGGTGATGGTAAAGGATTAGATGATCTAAATATATAAAAAAATCAAATGTATAATACATAGCATTAATTATAAGTCAATTAAATTAAATTACATTTTTAATAAACACTTTCCAGGCCTTTGACAGTTCTAGTATAGTACCACAAGTTTTGTAATCTAAAAAATTATGATAATTTTCCTCCCTTTGTCGTTATAACAAAAGTATAATCAATAGTTCCCTATCAATCTTTATCATTACTAGGATATTTAAATAAAATGACAAATACTCCATCAATATTAAGTTAATTTATTGTAAAACAAATGTACCTAAGGAATACACAATAAAATTGTCTATTGTAAATAAATAACTATTGTCTCTTTTTAATTTGTTTTGCTTTTGTTGTAGATGCTTTAGAAGCAGCACCTCCGCTAAAGAGATTTGTGATCACTTCTGACATTTCAGGCATTTCTGACATTTTAGCCAAGTTTGTAATCTGTTTCAGATCCTCTTTAGTTTCTGGGTCATTCATCATTTTTGGCAGAACCATTATGAGGAGCAGAGGCAGGATCATCATTATTACCATTGGATTAAATAGGAAATCTGTCAACCTCCACTGTTCTCGTATTTGGAAGTATCTTATTTTGGCGAATGTCTTCATTCTAAGTGGGTAAGGAACTTGAATGACTTGAGATGTCTGAATGTAGTTCACCCTTCTAGCTCTGTACTTTCCTTTAGAATTGATTTCCACACGTACTGGCTCGTACATATAGTCGGGGTGAATCACTTCCACTACATAAGACCCCGTCGGTATATTGTGCACGGCAAACGATCCATCCTCCTTTACAAAACCAATAAACTCACCACCGTTTACGTGTATCCTCGTATCAACTTGCCAATTAGGAAGATCCTGATCCTCAGGTGGGAAGACGCGTCCCTCAATCAGATATCTTCCATGCCCAGTCTCGTCTTCCAATGAATTAATTCCATTTGCAAACGCAATACAAGTAAATGAAGACACAACAGTGAGTATAATAAGTGGATTTAACTTATTCATATTGTTATATTTTAAAACCACGTTTTCAAATTATTGCACAACGTAGATTTGTTGGTATAAAGTATGCAAAGAAATAGTTTTAGGCTATCATTATTTTGACTTCTCTACTCCTACGAATCTTTTTATCAACTGTAATGAAATCGATTGCAATTCTGACAGTAAAGTAGTGACTTATGGCGTATGATTTAACACAGATTAAAAAAAGAACGATGATTAATTTATACCAATAAACCTTGAATTTTTTTAACTTAAAGACATAAAATGTCTAAACAATATGATAATAACAAACAAATAACGTACTTCGAAATGTTAGCGGTCGAACTACAGTAATGAGTGCTCTAGAAATATCTTCTATTTTATTCTATTATATAAGTGACTTTGTTACATTATTATTCTTCAGTAACAAGTTACTTGATTTGTTTTTATAATATTAAAATTAATGAAACGATTTATATGTGTACAACTTGAGAGTATTTGAGGTAAATAAAGACACGCGAAAGGGATAAATAGACACGCCTTATAGGGGTCAAAAGACACAATCTATGGGGTTAATAGAGACGTGAAGGTTTCGATAGACACGAGGGGGGGGGGGTATATAAATGCTTGTCGTCTTCTTGAGTCGTTAGGTTTCTCTGATTAAAGAAAGGTACCTGCAGGTATTAAAAATTGTGTGTCTTATGTATAGATAATAAATATAGAAGCCATTACTTTTTACTTTATTTTAGGTATATAATATCTAACATACCGCGAATGTACAAGGCTAAAGAGGCGAAAAGTATAATAAATCATTCACATAATAAGTATGACAAGTTTATTGCCGCCCTTTGCTATTTGCTATTTATAAAAGTAAAAATTAATGTGACTCGAGATGTGAGACCTCCCAGAACCAGATACAACCGCTCTGAAAGTGGATGGATGGTTTGACGGTCACATATTCTAAGACTGGGTTAATTCTATTCATCATCATCATCATCACCCTGTGTCAGTCCACTGCTGGACATAGGCCTCCCCTAATGCACGCCACCGCTTCTAAATCTATTGCCTCGATCAATTTATAAATGGAACAAGGGAAAGGGTTCTAACGTGTAATAAAATTATGTTATGTACAAGTTATATCATTCATATTTTTACCTTCTGAAAGAACTTCATCTTACCCAGCCATCGCCATCTTACCCCCCATCTTACCAGATAATATCTACGAAAATTCATTAGAAAATGTTATATCTGGTTTCAATAAAGTCAGGAATTCAACATAACGGAGGTCAGTTAATATAAATTAATGCAGACAAATTTCTCCACATTCTGAAGTTAATATTGTTGTCAATCTAGGACCACTGGTTTGCAATGTAAAAATACACTCTGCTTAGTTCGTTCATTTAAAAACGAAATGTTATTACAAAACTTGATATGATTGTTTATTTAAAACTGCACCTTATAAAAGAACGTAATCATGGCTGCCCTAGCATTTTTCTTATTTACCCCATATGGGGTACCATTGATCTAAATTTTAATATTAAGATATTGTTTATTAGGTCTTAACAATAATAAAACATATGTTTGTTGCTATTTTTAATCTGAAAGATTGTAGAAAACTAAATCAAAATCCAAAATTGTTTCTGTTCACGCCATTACAATACTGTATTTGACCTATTGCTAAATGTAAACGTAAAAAAATCTGATAAAATGAAATGGGTTACGTTTCGCGTGAGATAAATTTGTTTTTTTTAAGATATTGTTATTGTTTGTATAATAGTCTTAATATATTACTTTTTAATATATCGAACATGTAAAATAAAACAATATAATAAGCTATCCATTAAGAGATAAATGTTTTTATCTAATCTTTCTTTGTTATCTTTACGGTAGAGAACCATCTGATGAAATTTTATGTTACGGAAAATATTTAAACACAGTAATGATTTCATATATATTTTTGTTGCAAATCTATTAATGAGTAAAATAATCACATCTATAATAAATAATCTGTTTGTAACATCGGAATAACCGTATTTAAAGGATTAAATGGATGTAAAGGTGGTAGGTCCTCTTTTCAGCTTGCCGTCTGGGGCAGTACCACCGTGCTGCCTATTTCTGTCGCAAAGCTGTATTGTGTAAAACATTCCTGTGTTTCGGTTTGAAGGGCACCGTACCTAGAATATTTACTGCGTAAACGAGATCTGACATCAAATAGGATGTTAGGTCTAGTAGGCAGCGCATTGGTAATACCCTGGTATTGCCTTCGTCCATGGGCGTTGACCACTTTCCGTCAGGTGGCCCGATTTCTCGTCAGCCTTTGTTGGTAATAAAAAAAAATATATATACGACACTTAATAAAAAAACATTATTTGGAAAATTTTTGTCTGTCTGTCTGCATGTTCTGATTAATCTATGGAATAGCTGATGTATGAGTGCTGTGACTGGGACTGATACCTAAAACTTTTTTATCATACCACGCGGATGAAGTCGCGGGTAAATTAAATCATACAAATTAGTATGAAGGATTTTTTTCTGCGTAACTATTTAACAAATCATTACTATCAAATAAACAAATTATAGATCTTACACTTTTGTTTTTACTAACTTAATAAACTTCTTTTATGTTCTATTACGTTATTGTCATGCAAGAAATAAAATATTGAGGATGTGTCAACACGAAACATAATTAAACACATATTCTACACAATTTGTATACTCGATAGATTAAACAATATATTGAAATGTGATACTGAGTAAGAGGAAAAGGTAGTAGCTTAAATAACTAGCATAATGCATTCACAACATAAAAAATAACAACTCTTTCGCGGTATAAAGGTTATCGGAGACGTTATCGTTCTTTGATTGTTTTGTTGACATCCATCTTGCTAATATATTCTGTGGATGTCTCTGTTAAGAAATTCGCGGCAGTCTTCGTTGGTTATCGATCGGCGCCGCTGCCGGCCAGTGAGGTTACGCGCGTTGAACACGATGCCAAAAATAATAGTATTGCTTTCGTTTTTGGTTGTAAATATTAATTGTTGACTATCGTAAATCCCGGACCGAAGTATCCGCCCACGAGAGGAGAGGTCTGGCCGAAACCTCAAAATGAAACCGTTCTTAAAACGTACTATACCTTCAATCCTTCGCACTTTAAAGTTAATGTGAGTATACCTTTATATTGTTTAATATTATCATTTATACCTGTAGAGTTATGGATTTATTATTTATTTATATTCGTATAACACTCGATAACTGTGTTTTATTTAATCATGTCTTGTGCCTAGTCGATTACTGTACACACTCCATTCTTTAACGGATTTCTTACATTTTTCGTTATTATTCCGTAAATATCGAATTGCAATGTATTTAATGTGTACTTTATGTGTATGTTTTGTTAATAAAACGTCAAAATACTTCTATATTTAATAAAATTAACGCTATTTTAGGTAAATTGTCCTATATTAGAATCGGCAATAGAGCGATATTCGTACATCGTTAAGACAAAGACCGGTGGTTCGTTGCGTGAGCGGAAAATATTTCCAGGTTCGATAAGGAGAAGACACATTAATAGCGCGGACGAGTTGCATAAAGGTGTCCTGCAAGAGCTTGAAATCGAACTAACTTCGCCATGCGAAGAATACCCGTATTTGGAAATGGACGAAAGTTGTACGTAGAGAATTTCTCATAATATGTCATTGTCATCATCATCATCATCGTCATCAGCCTGTGTTAGTCCACTGCTGACATAGGCCGGCCCTAATGCACGCCTCCATTAGGGGGTATTTGGACCGTATTCCACCACGCTGGTCCACTGCGGGTTGGTGGGTGGACCGACTTTTTACATGCCCATTCGATCATCTTACTTTAACATTAAAGTACGTTCACATTACGTACAACGTTTGTACGTAAGTAACGTACATACGTTATACGTAATTTTCCTAATATATGTACGTTTAGAATTTTTCATTAATATAAATTAAAATAGTAACGTCGAAGTAAGAGGTGAATAAGTAGTAACAAAATTATTATGTTACAGAATATGTAAATTTTGCATTTCAGCTTACTAAGCAATTTTCCTCTGTAATACGGTAAAAATGCGAAATCTGCGATATGATTATTATTTAACCAATATTTATAACTCAAACCAAGAGTTTTTATCTAAACCTGAGCCAAAGAAAAGATAGAATTAATTTGAACAGTGTAACCCGTAGCAACGCAGTCCTATCGTAGCTATATATATATATCTTTAATTTCCAACGGAGGCTGACGAGCGTTTGGGCCACTTGATGGAAAGTGGTCACCGACCATGTACATAGGCAATACCAGGGGTATCATAAACGCGCTGCCTACGAGACATGGGATGTTACGTCTCGTTTACCCAATAAAGACGCTGGCTACGGTGCCTTTCAAACCGGAACACAGTAGCATTTTGCATACTGCTGCTTTGCGGCAGAAATAGGCTCCGCGGTGGTACCGCCCGAACGGCCCCCTGAAAAAGGGACCTACCACCTCCGGGTTACTTTGCTTACAAAAAAAGTCTTTTCATTAGCATGTTTTAATGAGGTTTTTGAGTTAACTTTTATCCAATGCAAAATATAAATAGATCTAAAGCTTAAAATAAAAATTTTCCGATTGCGTTAGTAAATGTCTTGAATTTGCGGTGATCAAAATAAACTTAAAATATTGTATTTTTAGACTCGCTAGAAGTGGCCGGGACATCCCGCTTATCCAGCGCCTCTCTATGGGGCATCATACGTGGATTGGAGACTTTTGCACAGAAGTTCTACATCACGGACGACATGAATGTTAGTATTGTGGCCTTTTTAATCTATTTCATTTGTGCTATAGTATGTTGAATTAAAAAAAATACTTCTTTAATTTGATTGTCAACACGGCGCCATGGGGGTGGGTCTACGAGGTCGGTTACATTTTTGCGTTTAAAGTTTGATTACTATACAAAGTTTTAGTTTTTATCGATAGTTAGTGCAGTTGAATTGTATGGTGCTGTTACATTTATTTACATTAGTATCGAAGAGACAAGTAACAATTGATAACTATTTTACAAATATTGGAATAATTTTGGTGTACAATCATGGCTCCATCGTAACATCCGTGTAACACTTTTTTACCGCCATGTTATCGGGTTAAATAGCTACATAGTTACATACACAGGAAAAGTTTTATAAAAGTTATGAATGTTAAGTAGCCCGCGCCGAGCTACGTCTGTTTTATAAATGACCTTTAATTAAATATTTTAATTAATATATTAATCTTTAACTTCTCAAATATCGATTACAATTTTCAAATTTCAGTTTTGATTTACGTAAAATAGTTGCAATTACCACTTGACATTAATGATTAATTTTTCAGTATTAAGACCTTTCCGTCATATTTTTACATTAAAATTAGTTTAGGGTGTGTGCTTTAGAAACCGGAGGTCCTGGGTTTGAATCCTACGGGGACTCAACAAATTTTCATTGTTGTTTCCTAATTGGTTAGAGCAAATTGGGCCGATCACCCAATTGTCTGAAAAGTAAGATGATCCATGCGTCGGATGGGCATGTAAAAGGTCGGTCCACCCACCAACCCAAGCGTAGTGGAATTCGGTCTCTACGGACCACTAATGAAGAAATCGTGCATTAGGGGAGGCCTATGTCCAGCTGTGGACTACAGGCTGATGATGATGTATATTATTCATTAACTATTAGCACATTTTTTGTAGATATTCTGCAGATGTAACATTCCAAAAACATTATTTTGATCTATCTTGTTAAATTATATTTACGTTCGCATTATAAGCGGATAACAATATAATTTAATTTCCATTCTGTAATCTCTTCGTATTTTCTAAGTTATTTATTTTATTGGTATTCCATAAGCAACACGTTTTATCTACATAACATGGACATTTTTATCGCATGTTTTTTTCACAATTGACATGTAGGTACAGTATGGACTTTAATAAGCGTTAAAACACCTTATTTAACTTTATATATATGTTCATAATTATGTACATATTAAAATCGTGTTGCTTATTATTTACATATGTACATATCGCTGACCATTTATTTTTATTTATAATATTATTTTTAAACTGTAGAATATTGATTAAGAGTCTGTGAAGGTTTATTTAATTAATTAAAAAGAGACTAAAATGTTAGAAGAAGATTTATTTTTAACTGCTTTGGAGCGAATCTATACAATGGATTATAAGGATCAACGTCTCGACTTTTTATGTTAACGTATTTTTTTCTTAACGTACGGCGTATAGTTTTTTTGTTAAAGTAAACCGAATCGAAATATACAAGGGTTTTATAAACAACTAATTAATGAAATAAAGATAATCAAAATAATTTTTAAAATTCTATTGAATGTATTAAAAACCTTTTACTGTATTAACAACGCGTTCGTCGACGTGTAGTAGCAGTCCACCTAGTGCTTTGTCGCTTTTGGTCTATTTGCATAAACTCTAGATTTATTTCGATTCAATCTAGTTTTTCGGTTTATTTATTACGATATTACAAACTATTACACCATTATAAATATATTTAGTCCAAAATCCCCTAAGGGATAGGGTTGTATTAGGGGAGGCCTATGTCCAGCAGTGGACTAATTCAGGCTGATGATGTATGTATGTACGGTAATACATCTCGTATTCTGTGTTCGTCGAAGTTATATCGGGTATTTAATTTTATATACTTGTTGTCTTATTTCAAGTATCCTCTTAACAGAGCTTATTTGCTCTGCAAATGCGACCTTATGTTTGTGTCGTCCTTCTAGTAAAGTATCTGAAGTGCCGGGTTGAAGGCAATGTATCTAAAGTTATCGTTCGTTGATTAATGTTGTTTATGCTTTTAAACTAGAAGACATGAAATTAATGTAAATAGTGTGATTAATACAAATAAATAAAGCTGGAGCGTTTGTTTGTCATGATAAAATTACCGTTTTTAAAAAACTACATTGTCGTGTATAATCGGTACATTGTTAACAACACTTATTTTTAGCAAAACGACACCTTTAATTTTTTATCTATCTGTCTGTTTGTTTTGACTTATCTCTTAAATGGCTGGTCCAATTTTGACGGGACATTTACTAGAAGATTGCTACAATAACTATTAAGTAGGCTACCTTTATTTGGATTTTTTTTTGTTTTATAAATTACAAAGTGCACGCAATAATATACATATGTATATATATAGTATCATTATCAGCCGGTATTAGTCCACTGCTGGACATAGGCCTTCCCTACTGTACGCCTTCTCCATTAGGGGTTTTGGACCGTATTCCACCACGCTGGTCCTATGCGGGTTGCGGGTGGACCGACTTTTTACATGCCCATCCGAAGCATGGATCATCCTATTTTTCAGACAATTGGGTCATCGGCCCAAATTGCCCTAATCAACTAAGAAACAACAATGAAAATTTGTTGAGATCCCACAGGATTCGAACCCACGATCTCCGATACCAAAGCACACGCCCTTACCACTAGCTCTATTTAGCAATAGAGCTTTGATTGATATGTCGACACTAGTGTGCCATTTTCTGAGTAAGTATCCATTTAAACATTTGTAACATCAAATATTGGTAACATTTTTAAATTAGTTCCATGTCTGTTTCACTTTGCTGTTGATAGTAATTGCTTGAGATCTCAGCGTTTATGTACTGACTTAGCGTCTGCTTCGCACGTGAGCTATGCTGATGGAAACTATTAGTACAATATTAAGCATGCGTTATACATATAAACCTTCCTCTTCAATCACTCTATATATTACAAAAACCGCATCGAAATCCGTTTCGTAGTTTAAAAGATTTAGGCATACATAGCGATATAGGGACAGAAAAAGCTACTTTGTTTTATACTATATAGTGATATACTTTGTTTTCTTTAACTCCATTTCTTATAGATTATAAATAATTTATTTGCAAACATATTTTCAATAATTCTCTTTTGTCTATTATTTTGATTTATTATTATTATTTCACTTATATCACTACACAAGAAGTTTCGATTCAAATTTAGCGTAAACAAGAAAACTGCGTGATTCGTCTTTATTAGGTTAGTCAGGACAATATGGAGTCGATCTCATAGAAAATCAAAGAAATCAATAGCAATAAGACACAATATTTTTTTTGTTTATCCGAAATACATCGAAGTGTTAAATTCCCTTTTTTTTTAAATATAATTCGTTCCCGACGTCTCGGATTCTTCCCAGCGTGCACAGACTGCATTACATTACTATATTTCAGGAGGTCCGGATAAACGCATCCAAGGTGTATGATTTCCCGCGCTACCAGCACCGGGGTCTGCTCCTCGACACCTCCCGCCACTACATCTCTCTGGCCAATATACTGAAGACCTTGGACGCCATGTCCATGAACAAGATGAACGTCTTCCACTGGCACATTGTCGACGACCAGAGCTTCCCATATCAGAGCGAGAAATTCCCCGAATTGAGGTATATTTAGTTAACTAAAGATCGTTGCTTCGACTTGGAATTATTTTAAAATTGCAACTGTTTCTTTATGTGAAACTAACTAATAATCCAAAAACAATCAAAAGCAATAAATTTTTTCGCCCGTACAAAAACGGTCATAATAATGCTTAAAAATTTACACATTACAAAATATACATTTAAACTAGACAAAGAACAACTGAGATAAGAGTAACAGTAAATAATAATGTAGCGATGGCAAACGAGAAAATTATATATTGTGTAAAAAAATGCGTCGGATGGGCATGTAAAAAGTCGGTCCACCCACCAACCCGCATTGGACCAGCGTGGTGGGATACGGTCCAAACCCCCTAATGGATAGGGGTGTATTAGGGGAGGCCTATGTCCAGCAGTGGACTAAAACAGGCTGATGATGATGTATGTATGTATGTATGTATGTATGTAAAAAATGTTTATTAAAAATAGCTAATTTATATCATCTATTGAATATACTATTAACAGAAAATTTAATAGAAATGTGATCTTATGCCAGCAACTTCTAAAAGAGGTCACCTTTAGCGATAACCTTTTTTACTCGAGATCGTGTGAATGACTTCCAGAAGAAATCTTTTATCGTTTGGTTGAAAATAATAAATATAGTAAGTAATAAACAAAATATTTGCATCTCTTTACCATGTCACGTAAGGCGGAGAATGTGATTTTTTTATTACAATCGACACTTGGGTTACTATACAGGCAGTAGGGTAGCCACACCCGTATTGCCTGTAAAGTAAGAAGATTCGAGTAAGCAATCACTTGAAGAAATCAACAAAGAGAAATTCTCAGGATTCGAGAAAGAAGAAAAATTTTGTACCGCATTGCCTAACTGACTTTGAAATAATAATGGAATCTTGTTGATTAATAGTTATTGCGACTGATTCTCTTCGAATTCATGATTTTTTTTTGTATTTGTTCTTAACTGATCTCTCGACGAAATAATTTTACCTATTCAATTACGATTCTGAAATATTACGGAGGCAGTGTAGGAAGAATTATAGATGTAGAGAGAAATTATTTTCCTACGGGAATCGGACCTTTATCGGAATACGAAGACACCCGAACTATCTATGAATGATTGTATTAAACGAGTTCTATAATATATAATATGAGAGTTAATGTCACTGTATGATATAGAGATGTTCTACAGCTATTTGAGTGAGCACGATAAATACGAACATTTCTTAAAACTTTCCTCATTATATCGATACATGCGATAAAATATATTCAAGTCGAAGTCAACGTTTAGATACAGGCTCCAAAACCTCGGGCTTTGTTATTGGCCAATTTTTTTTTTTTTTTTTTATGGCATACGCAGGCAGACGAGCAGTCGGGCCACCTGATGGGAAGTGGTCACCGACACCCATAGACGTTGACAATACCAGTGGTATCGCCGACGCGCTGCCTACCGTGAGACATAGGGTGTTAAGTCTCGTTTACCCAGTAAATACGCTGGCTACGATGCCCTTCGAACCGGAACACAGCAGTGTTTTCACACTACTGCTTCGCGGCAGAAATAGGCACCGCGGTGGTACCCACCCAGACGGTCTCCTGTAAACAGGGGACCTACCTCGCGTCGATTCGCGGTCGCTTGTGATGACACTAGTGTTTGACGTAAAGTTTTGTTTTTGCAAATTCAACACACTAATAGTCTACAGGTATATACATGTATATTTACAACGGAGATTTGCAACTATTCACTTACGCGATAAACCTTATATCGAAATAAAGATAATATTATTGCGAGTATAATGATATAATGTTGGCTGCGAAAAATTGGTGCTGAATCCCGGTTGTCGATTTAAGAAAAAAAACGAAATATTTGTGGGGCTGAATATACCAAAAAGATGTCCGATGTACGTACATTCAGTGCCATAGAAAACCAGTGCATACCTAATAATTGCACCGAGAAAGAGAAGACAACCTAGTGTTTGCATATTCTATAAGCTATATACTTTCGATTAGTCTTCAGTTTAATGTGTAAATGAGCGCTTGTAATGTTTAAAAAATTCTTTAATTAATAATTAATTACACTTAGCATCATAATTTTCAGCCGACCTCCTCGAAATTAATATTTTAATACGATGGGTGATGGTCGTACTATGGTGGGATCTCCTGCTATAAAATGATTAAGGAATGCATTGTAACAATTATTCAAGAAATAAAATATAAGGTGTGATGCAATGCTGACTTTATGTCGTGCTGTATGTTTAACAAGGCCTAAATTCTAAAACTTACTGTTTTGGTGCTGGAGGCTCTTTTATTCGCATATTGTCTAAACCACAATAAGTAAAACTATAATGGTGCAAATGGGGAACTCATTCCTATTGGTTGAACGTTGCCATAAGCAATTCCCACGCGATGTTTAACCAATAAGAGGGTCCAACTGTGTTTATACGAACGACAAGTGAAGCACTTACTGTAGAAGTGATCCTATGAAATGAGATCTATAATTTGCATGTTTTATTTGCTTGAGGTGTGATTATTGTTTCTAAAAAAGGTTTCTTTCAGCATGCACGGGGCTTACCACTCGTCTATGATGTACACAAAAGAAGACATTTCAAGGGTCATAGAATACGCACGCGTAAGGGGGATTAGGGTGATGCCGGAGTTTGACGTACCTGGTAAATTGAATAGTCTTTATTACTCTTCTACACACAAATAGCACGTTCATTAATAGGTTTTAAGCAAAAACACTGGTTTCCGACAACCTAACGTTAAGATTATCAAAATTTTATTCGAAATGTATGCAGTAAATAAATATTTTAATCTGAACTCCTACCACCCACCTTAGTTTGGACTCAAATTTTCCTTCTAGGATGCAAAGTGATATACCGAATAAATTCACGAAAATCAATGCGGTTGGGGTGCGGTTTGCCCCCCAAATTTTCTGACTGAAAATCCTTGTTTTTTTTGATAATATCTCAAATAATAGTCGAGACAGAAAAAAAAGTTTCGAAAAAAAAGGTAGATGGCAAAATTTGACGTAAAAACATTTTTGTAATTTTTTTTTAATAATCTTTTAAATAGATGAATAAATTTCATCATTCAATGCCCACCCACCCACCACCCACTCCGTAGAAAGGGAACTACACATAACAAAGTGTAATAAATATATATAAAGTTCGAACCCACGATCTCAGTTTTTTCAACCAATTCAATACTAATTGTCCACTTAACCATTTACATAAATGTTTCCTAACATCTGTGTTTTATTTGTTTATTCATGATTCGTAAACAAATTTTCAGGACACACCAGGTCCTGGGGTAACGCTTACCCCAACATTTTGACGGAATGCTACAGTGCAGAAAGGGTCATCGGCCTAGGGCCCATGAACCCCATCAGGAATGTCACGTACAAGCTGATAAGAGACCTGTTCCAGGAGGTGCAGGAATGGTTCCCTGACAAGTATTTCCATGTCGGCGGCGACGAAGTTGAAACGGACTGTTGGTGGGTTTTTTATCTGTGCTGCCGTTAAATTCGCTTTTTTTTTAGTAAGATTTTTAGGCCTGGTAACAAGATCTTTAAGCCAAGTTAAATTCGTTAATTATATTAAATAGTGTTGTGTTGTGCCATCATATGTTTTTTTTTTTACGATTTTTTATTACAGATAAGAAATCTCATGCAGGTGACGTATTAATTTTTTTTAATCTAGATATTATCCCAAATTGTAACTAATTGTGATAATATCCAGTATGTAATGATTTTAAAATGGAATGTAATTGCACTTCATTACGAATTCATAATGGTCTTTTTTTTACTCAGCCCCTTAGTTTTCTTTCTGGTTCCGTTACTGCTAATTTATGTATATTTTGATTATTTAAGTACATTCTACCGTTATTTACAATTTAATATTTTTAATTTAATTTTTTTCGTTTACATCATAGAAATTTTAACACAACATGATCCTTCGATCGGTGTTTTCGTTATTTTTTTAGGAGAAAAACACTATTTAGAACAATAAGTGTTTCGCCACTAACTGGAGTACTTTATACCATGATATAAGGCATTATTTGTATTGTGTCATAATAAACTATTAATAAATATATGTTTTCAGGCATTCAAATCCCGAACTCCGGGAATACATGAGGAACAATAATATGACTGTTAGTGACCTGCACGCAATGTTCATGCGCAACACGATACCGTTGCTGGCAAATGATACCAAAGTAGTTGTGTGGCAAGTGAGTCTTCAGCAATTTAACATTTAGTTAATAAATAATGTAAAAAATGAACAAAAGTCAATATTGTGAAATGATAATTAGTAAATGAAAATTTTCATTCGGTATCCTCAGGAAGTGTTCGATGAAGGTGTTCCATTGGCAAACGACACTCTGGTTCAAGTCTGGAAGTATTTGTGGATCGATGAAATGGTTAAGGTACAGTCATACTTTATATAATTTACTAGTCACAAAATCATTTTAAGTTGCAGAATCCTAATTTGTAGTAGCTATTCCATTCGAACATTTTGTTTATCAGAAGGCAATTAAATTATGAACCGAAATGCCTAATCTTCATTATAAAATTCTAGAAAATACTTGAACACCTAAAGCTATAACAGTGATTTGAATTTGGATTCTGAATCAGAGATATAGGATAAAACTGTAAGTCAGACTTTTCCAGACGAGTCCCTGTAAAAAAGGAGACCAACCACCCTTAATTTTTTCACAAATTGAATATTTTTTATATTCTACGTGTTCGTTAACCAGTAGGCTATTGAGCGGGAACACGACACCATTGCCGTTTTGAATAGTTACAAAGCTTATAGGGACGTGTGAAGGTGCATCAGTTTTAATTTAAAACACGATATTAAGATTCTAGAAGCGGGCCACCGGGTGCTGTTCTCGTCGTCCTGGTACCTGGACCACCTGAACGGCGAGTGGGCCGAGCTGTACGCGGCGGACCCGCGCCAGATGGTGCGCGACGCTACCGGCAGCGACGCCCTGCTGGCCAACGTGCTGGGCGGGGAGGCCTGCATGTGGTCGGAGATGGTGGACGACCGGAATGTCGTATCCAGGTCTGTGACTCAGCGTGGTGGGATACGGTCCTGAAACCCCCTAATGGAGAGGCGTGCATTAGGGGAGGCCGTTTGCCTTCGTCGATCATTATGCTCGTGTAACTACGCACCATCCCGCATTGGACCAGCGTGGTGGGATACGGTCCTAAAACACCCTTATGGAGAAGGCGTGCATCAGGGGAGGCCTCTGTCCAGCGGTGGACTGACACAGCCTGGTGATGATGATGGAATCGTGGTTTTTATCTTAATAATTTATACGTGGTACATAAATACTCCTAAAGCCATGTACCTAGATGTATTTAGATGTTAAAAATAGCACAATCTGAACGCATTCACGCCATTTAATCGATGCCATTATTGTTTATTCTTAATTTAATTATCCTTACTATTTTTTTAGTGTATAAATTTACATTACCAGTACGTAAGTTTCAAAATTCGGTTTTGGCATAGAATCTTTGTGTACCTTTTGAACTTCCTTACCTTACCATTGAAATGAGCAGCTGTTGTTAGACCGATAAACTAGGTAATATCTTATATTTTTTAAGTTTATCGGATGTATAAGCACATTAAAAATAGCTATTTACATTTTCTATTTCACATAGTGCCAAACCTAACAGAGCATTATAGCGATACGCCATTTAAATAACTAATGCTTTGTAATACACAACAAATATACTAGACACCTTGAAAAATATTGCATTACGTTCTCAAAATCCTGTTGCGGTGGCTTTCAAAGTCAAAATCATTAATTCAATTTAGGCTCTACTGAGCACTTATTCACGTCAAAATTATCCATTTACCACCGGTTCACAAACTCAGACCCGTCCAGAGAAGAACTGGCAAGAAACTCTGCGGCCTTTTTAAAACTTTTGCCGCGTACTTTACACCTAATAGACATCGCAATTCATTTTCCAGTTGTTTCACCATGAGCAGGAAACCTCTAAAGCAATTTCTCTTAGCTTAATAATAGCTGGTATATTATTCTCACTACTGCCTTCGTAGCCTAATGGTTAGGTAACGGCGTGTGCTTCAGAAGGCCGAAGTCGTGGCTTCGAATCCGGGACTCATCAAACTTTTACTCTTGTTTCCTAGTTGGTTAAGTCAATTTGGGCCGAACACCCAATTGTCTGCAAAGTAAGATGATCCATGCATGTGAAAAAGTCGGTCCACCCACCAACCCGCATTGGACCAGAGAGGTGGGTACGGTCCGTAAACTTCCATTGTGAAGGTGAGGCCTACGCCCAGCGGTGGACTTACACAGGCTGTTGATGATGATGATTGTTCTCAGAGTGTGGCCGCGTGCCAGCGCTGTGGCGGAAAGGCTGTGGAGCGCGGAGGAGCGCACGCCGACGGGCTGGTTCATGCGGCTGCCCCCCTCCGCTAACACTTTCAGTAGGTTGGAGGAGCACGTGTGCCGGATGAACCGGCGCGGGGTGGCCGCGCAGCCGGCCAGCGGGCCCGGATTCTGTTTGCCCTTGTTCTAAATTTGAAATTTGAAAATGTTCCATTATTGATTTCATTCCGGTTTCATATTTTTTGTACGAATTTTACTTTTTTTTTGGTCCGCAATTGTAATTTATTGATTTGGAATCTGTTTGATGGTGCAGTACGATTTGTTCGTATACAATAGTAAATAAAAACATGAGTACTTTGTTTTTTTTGTGTTTTATTTAATATTCTTGTGGTATATGAAGAATACATTTGGAGTATTGCTTTACGCGTTAGTTATTTTTTTGTGAAGCATCAAAATATCTCAAGTAACAAAAGTGTATTCTATAATTTTATTCCAAGATTTATTTGTAAATGACGTTGCATATTTTTTATAACTCATCAACTGTAAAACTGATATCATTTAATTTGATTATTTGAGTTTTGGCTTACGACATCTACGCTATTTATATCCAATCAGAAGTTAAAAAAAAAACAAACCTAAATAAGCATCCTTACAGCAATGCGGCAACACTAGTATTTTTGAACCTTGGGATGCCTCAAGCTAGTCAAACATTGACGATAGGTATGTACTGGTTTCAGAAAAGCATTTTTAATTAGTAGTTACTTTTAGGCCATGCGATATGTTCAGCACAATACGATTACCTCCTTTTTTTTACCGTTGGGAAATGCCTACGCTTACCCCCACTCGCGGGGGCGAAGACGGGTTACGTCGGACTCGCACCGACCACCACGTTAATCCTACTTGGCGCCTTATATATGGGGTCACAGGAACGCTTGGCAGTCTTCTGCAACCCCACCAGCGCTAGCCGCCGGAACAGCTCCATCTCGGCCATACGGCCGAGATGGTACTGTTCTGGTTACTGGGTGCGTTGGAACTAACGCGCCCTTCGTCTGAGCCCCTATGCACTGGTAACAGACTCGCTCGAGTCTGATACTCAGGGATCATGGGAGCCAGGTAATTCCAACCCGCGCAGGGACAAGACTTCCAGCCCCCATCGGTGGCCTCGGTCTTGGGCTCCACCGCTAGCTCCATTTCAGCTGCAGAAGGAGGAGAGATCGACAACACCATGCAGAATATCCCCTCCTCCCACGCCCCTCCACACCGCATAGGCGGTGCGGCCCCGCCGAGTCGCGGAGGATAGGGAGAGCGGCCTACGAACTACCGTCACTCCTCTTTCCACGCGACTCCTCCTTGTTTGCGAAGGACGGGAAGGGCGGCACACCTCCTGCAACCCGTCCCTTTCACCCTCCAAAGGCGCATCCAAAGCGGGCTTATTCAGCCCTCTTGGAGCAGCCTCCTCCTCAGCCGGCCTTACACTACAGGCTGGCCAGGTTCCTCTTAGCTTCCCGCGGCTGGGCAGGACGCATTTACTGAGCCCCACCGCTACGACAAAGCGAGAACCTGTTCGAGGGGAATACGATTACCTCCTATGCCAAGCTAAAAGTAAAGGCAAATCAATGGGCGAACACCGCCACCAAAATACCATCATCACACATTCCATTTTGCTTAAACTTTTGAATAAGAGTTGTTTTTATAAGCTTCTGTCCGTAAATAATAGTTGTAGCCGTTAAGTAGGGAGACCGGAACGAAGGATAAGGAACCGTGGTAGAAATAGTTAGACTAATAGCACTCTGGTTATTGGCAAGCGGAGGACATGACATAGAAGAAAGAAAACGCATGCAATTAATGAACCGTTTGGCACTCACCATGTCTGTTTGCACCAGGGATGCTTTTATAGTGACAGGGTGAGAGTCCCAAAAAGACCAGAGCGCTCCGGTAAAAACTGTGTAAAATGTTATCTACTATTGCTGCTGCTTTATAATACCAGCTGCAGGTTTGCACCGATAAAAAATGGTGTGCAGCATTCGGCTAGGCTTAAAGCCTTATATACAAAAAAACGTAAATATATAAAAAAAAGGTTTTATATTACATATAATATGATAAGCCTCCTAATGGAGGTGTGCATCAGGGGCCTATGTCCAGCAGTGGACTAAACCAGGCTGATGATGATGATGATATACCTACGCGGTATTGTATAAACGAGCTGAAACTCATATAAATATCTATAATATGTTTTTTATTGCCTATGAGTTATTTATTGTTTATTTAACCTTATGTTTATGCATCAATATTTATATATAAAAATACTCTAACAAAATATAACTACAAGACACAACAGACAATTTAATTTCATATCAACCACACAGTGTTATTAATTGTCACGAATTTGTTCATCGTTAACCGTTGAGCGGCAATTTTGCCATGGACTTAACATTATTAATAAAATAGAGTGTAGATAAAACGAGCTAAATTAAAGACCTTCTCAGAGTCTTTTATCCCATTTTATTGCATGATCTCTATCACTTGCCGAGTGAAAATATAAAGGTAGTTTCTAGAAAACCATAATTTACCTTCTATGATAACTACATTAGAAATAGATATCACATTTACCGCTCTATAGGCAAATGTTTTCAGCCATGTACATACCTATATAAGAAAGACATACAATTTATTTACAAGACGTTGTAGTACAACGTTGCAACTTTGTTATCGGTTTCATTGTTTACATTTTATTTGTCTAACACCTAAAATTATATAAAAACACATAATAATATTAAACAAAATAACAATTAAACTTTTGTTGAAAATTAAACAATCTTAATGTAGAATTGTAAGGGTTTACCGGTTGGTTGCCCTTCTCTTTGACATCAATAACGTAAATAACGTTTGAAATTTTTAGTATCTGTATCAACTGGTAAACAATTGTTGTTTGAATACATGTGCACATCGGGCGTTAGCTTATATATGGAAAATACAATCGCGACATGCTATTAACATATTAAAGAAAATAATTTAAAATGTCTGGTTATTTGGAGGTAAAATACCCTTTTAAATCGAACCTCGGACTGAATCCTTTCAAGGTAAGTTGCACCAAATGGGCATTTGTTTTGTGTTTTTTTTCCCTGCATCATTTGTTTTGTTTATTAGTCTTGGAAGAGACAATGGTGCATACTACGGCCGAGTGCAACGTGCGGTGGGGGATCCTTAGCAGTGTACTGCAGTGAAGCTGGTGCGCCCGCTGGCACTGTAGACCTTCCTTCTGGTTGTGTTGTGAAACGTACAAAATCTCGGACGAGACCGCATGCGTTCGCGGTGTTTTCTGTCGAGGAGCCGTGCAAACCTCGTGTGCTCCTTGCAGCGTCTTCGCTCAATGACGCTCTGCTGTGGATGGATAAAATCCGTAGTTTACTTAATACTGACAAGTTATTGGGTGAGTACAAAATCTAAAAATACCCCCATTATAAAAATATATTTGTATAGTGCCTTCTGTCAATTTATTGATAAATTAAATGTACTGGGTATGTGGTACAAATTTTAATGCCTCATAAAGAGATATAAAATTTGAAAATGGAAGAGTTTTGAAAATATTATACATATTTTAGACCCAAACTCTTCCATGCCGCTTAGTTATACTCATTCAAAGTCAAATATCTGTTTTCAATATAGAAGTACTACAATCTTATTGATTTTCAAATAAATTACAATTAAAAGAACAACATCTGGCATAGGTTTTGTTCTTTTCAGGTAACTTCCGATTTATTAACACAATTATAAGTTTTTAGTGTTGCATTCTTTAAATTAGAGCAAATGTATAAATTTTGCTGTCATAAACATTGCAATATATGAATGCACAAGGCAATTAAAACTCTAGATTTCCATATATTTATTACACACAGTTGCACACTTGCATTAACAAAGCCATTAATGGTTTCAGGCAAAATCAGTAAAATCTTTTACAACATTGATTTAGTGATGTAAGCAAACTGGGCAATTAAAAAAATATTTATTTGTGATTTTATAAAGCATATTAAAATAATTAAATTTTTTTATAGAACTTGAGTAATTTAATTTATTTAATAAAATAAAAGTTACATTAAACATGTATTATGTATAAACTAAAAGTAAGTGTTTATTTAAATTTGTTACAACATTATAATTCTAATTTAATTTCAATGTAGCCTTTTAGTATGTTTTAATATGAATAAAATGCTATATTACAATTCTATGAAAGCATTTTTTAAATCTAAATAGTTTGTACAACAATATGTCAACTTTTGTATAATTATATTCCATCATCATCACTATCAGCTCCTAACAATCCACTGCTGGACATTTTTAAATGAACTCCAAGATGCTGCAACTTGAACCAGCTACTGCACAGAGATAGTCATCCCACCTGGTCAGGGGTCCACCAATACTCTAATTTTCCTAAAAGTGGCCGCCTAGATATTTATGACAATACTTATTATTAGCCTTTATTGTCAACATTATTACAAGCATCCAAACAAACATTTTTTTTTCTTGATTATTACATCAAATGAGTTAAAAATCTTTTGAGTGTTGGCGTCTCATTCTCCAACACAAGAGCCTCTTCCAATTTTTCTATTTCCATCTTGTTCTTGCAATTGTAGGCCACAATGGGCTGGCTATTTTAAAATATCATCAGACCACGTTTTTCTTTGTCTCCTCTTTTTCTTCTCGTCTGAAATATAGGTACCCACACAGTTATTATATTTAATGTTTTGATGTTTATATCTAGATCAAAACATTAATTTAACTATCAGTATCATCACCCCATAATGTTGGTACATGGTCCAAATTTGCGTCATTTGGTGACGTCACTGCATTCTATGCAAACATGCTGCATTTGAAATTGTAATTCAGCATTTGTATACTGGTACAAATGTATTTTATGTCCCCATTGTTCATTACTCTTGGTCCCGGACAGGAAGTGCGAGGTATATACACAATAGCATAAGGGTATAATTTATATGCTTATTACACCTGAGCCAAATAAGATGAGAAATTTATGTAAACACATTCCTGAATTAACTCGGCTGGTGCAATATTGTAATTTCAGTATTAGTCAGCCGCAGAAGTCAGTCGTCTCTCTATATTTGATGAATAAAAGCGCCTTATATTTTAGTGGCAAGAGAGATTGATGTTAGACTTTTTTTATTTTATTTTGCAAAGCATACACAATCTTTGGTTCTTTTGCAATGGTTTATTACAAATAAAACACCTGTAGCGGCCTTAAACTATAAAAAATATTCCTAGTTGTATTTGTAAAGTTAATTTCCTCATTTTTGTGGGTTATTTTTATAAATACAATAAATGTTCAAGTGTGATTTAACATCATCTATTGTGGCAATCAACGCTAACCATGTAGTATCAAGGTTTATCGTAAACAAGTACACATAAATAAATATATATATGTTATTGTGAATCCAATGCTCAAACAAAATTCTGAGTCCCACACCATATAAATGTTCTATAGAAAACAATGACCCTCTTTAAGTAGATTTATAAATATCTATTTACCTACGTACCTATTAATCACTACACCTATTTATTATACCCACCAACCTATTTAACTAATCCTACCTATTTATACGAATAAATGCGACTATTTAGTATTAATGTACTATGTAAAAGTTGTATTGTGACGCGTTCGTTTGATCATCAAGGATAAAATGCATTGAGGATTTGGAACTGGTCGATCACGCGATTCGCATTGACGCATCCATTGTGCACGTTCACACATACGTCATACCATTACAATTATGAACTTTATGTCGGGAATAATTACTTAATCGAATTAATAATATATTTGGGCTTGTTTACTAACACACAAGTAGGATTATTAACTGTAGATAATTAACTGCCTCCGTAGCCTAGTGGTATGGGCGTATGCTTTAGAAACCGGAGGTCGTGGGTTCGAATCCTGCGGGGACTCAGCAAATTTTCATTGTTGTTTCCTAGTTGGTTAGGGCAATTTGGGCCGATCACCCAATGGTCTGAAAAGTAAGATGATCCATGCGTCGGATGGGCATGTAAAGTCGGTCCTCCCACCAACCCGCATTGGACCAGCAGTGGACTATAAGAGGCTGATGATGATGATAAAGTAGGATTATGACCTTGTAGTTCAATGCATATTCGTGATTTTATTTATTATTTGCCTCACGTTATTTCTTTTGTCATGAAAAGTAATTTATAAAATGATTATTTTGTTTATGATCTTAAACCCGAAACACAGAAACGTTGACGCTCATTATTCATATGTCTTTTTTAATATTATATCACAGTCATAATCAAAATCATATGATTATTAAAATATATTTCAATGTATCTACGAACAAATTTTCGCTTAATTACTTATTGGTTTCAATTTTGTCTGTACTGTGTTGCGGTTTAATTGCAGAAATAATTTATGCTGGCTTTTTTAATATTATGCTTTCAAATTATGAATGACGGTTTGAATATAATTTGTACTTAAAACCTTCCAAAATCTACCACCAGTTCGTAAATTTAGCCTTCAAAATCGAACAGCCATTATCATTGACATATTATCATTATTATATATTTTGTTTATCTAAAAAGGAATCATCATCACCATCATCACCTTTAGCAGCCTTTATCCATCCACTGCTGGGCATGGATTTTTCAATGAACGCCAAGGCGTTAAAAAACCCGCCTAAATCTACGAACTGTGGGTAGATTCGTTTTCATAACTCATATTTAAAATTTGTAATTAGTCCAGGCTTTTTTAAACTGTTACCAAATTCATATCTACCAGTAATAATAGTACTAGTATCGATTCACCGACATTTCATCATCAAACATCATCATAATCACCCATCCCACCCATTGCAGGCGATAGCTTGCTAAGCGACACGTACTCGGTGACCATTGTAACCACCGATCTGGCGAAGAAGTGTAGACTAAGTGGGGACTGCAAAGTGTCCCTGTCGGGCGCTGGGCTGCTGGTGGCGAAGCCCCGGCTGGCCGCCCTCCTGCCCTGGGCCCACATCACGGGGGCCAGGCTGACCCAGGACGGTGGGAACACGTGTCTGCTGTTCCTCGATAGGTTGGTAGCAGGCTTGTTGCTGGAGAGTTGCTGATGGTGATGCTGATGCTGACGCTAATGGTAGTAGTTGGTAGTTGTCGTCATTGGGATCGGCTGGATGTCTTGGTGTATAGTAGTGCCTTTGATTAGCATAATAAAAGTAGGGCACTAACGTTACGATTAGGTCGAACCTAGGTTGTATATCTTTCGTTTTACTCCATAGGCAACGATTTACTTACACAAGGCCTTATTGAGGTGTATAAAAATAGAGACAAAGCCAGTCAATTCGAAGCCGTTAAATCGTATTGAGCAATAATTTTCAAAGCACAAACATGATTATAGTAGCTAGAATGTGTGCTTTAAATCACTGGCATTGCAAAATCATCATAGATTTCATTATCATCGTCATTACAATCATTATTATCACAATATCGACCGTTATTATAACTTAGACCATAAGGGCCACTGTTTCGTTAAAATCATGTTTATCGCCACAGTGCATATACGATAAAAATTATACAGTAGTACTCAAAACGTCAAAAGTTAAATTATAACACAATGTATAAACGAACGCAATAAAATGTCCCTTCATCCTTGTTTAGTTAATAATTTAAACCAGACTTTGAAATAACGTTTTCGTTGCAATCTGTCAAATGCTTTTGTAGGTTATATATTATAACAGATACATTGTTAGTCAAGTTTATTCGTTTCCTATTATTAGAACCGTATAATGTGTTTTTTTCAATTTTGCATTACAAATAATTTTCATGGTTAGCCTGTTCATTATGCTTACAAGTCATATCTTTTCATCAATATTGTTTGACATCAGCACTTGTTTATGTAATTTAAGTTTTACCCTTGAATGCAAACATTGAAACAATAAGAAAAACGGTATTAGAATTGATAATAACATGTAACAAAGTTTACTGTCAGTCAATTGTAATGGCGTCAGAAGCGTACGCGTTCGAATTGGTTATCGTTGCCATATTCTTGACTCGGATGTTACGCTTCCAGACTCTTGTCTTTGGTAAGCTTCATCTAACACAGAGTTCGCGGGAAGCAAACGAACGTAGCTCGAACTTGGTGGCCAACATTTTTTGCTAAAAAAGAGGGCCACACGTACAGAAAGTACGTGGGTTAGGGTCGTTGCCATATTCAATCCAGACATAAGACTTTTTTAAAAATTCAATTTATTATTTTGTTGGAATGTAGATCAATATTTTCATTGCATATTATTGTCAATGAAAAGCCTTTTTAAAAAAAATACGTAGTTGCCAATGTTAGCGCGTTTAACAATAAATTTAGGAAATATATGCATTTTTATTAATAGTACTGTCGATACGTTTACTTTATATTTTCATCCTAGCTCATTTAGTATGTATGAAATACTTTTAGTACAACAGAAACATTTTACATAACAAATTGTGTTGTAACAACATTTGCACCTTTTATAGCAATTTTCTTTTTAATAATTTTTCAATTACAATATAAAAAATATGCACCAAGTTATTAGTAGATAAGAAGTAAAATCGGATTTTATATAATAAATATAAAATCCGATTTTAATAAATTTCGAGGTCAATGCAAAGTGGGTTTGTCTTTAGCGGGTTCAGGCACGGCGGCGGTGTGGTAGAGCTGAGTAGCCCACAGGCTGGGCAACTGGTATCCGCAGTGCTGGGCGCCCTCCGCCCACGCTCGCCCACTACTGTGCCCACGCCCACGCACCGGAAGAAACTTAGCCGCAGCGAGGGGGACTTGAGACAGAGAGCGGGAGAAGACAGTGGTATGTCCATTATTACTATAGACTGATATCTCAACTTTTGTGCAGTTTTTTAAAAAGAGAATGTTTTTTGCCGCGTTGGACATCTTTTGGTTGGGTAAGAAGAACCTTATGGGCTCGCGTTAGTTTAGTTTAACTAATTTAGACTAGGAATTTTGTTAGCAAATATAATTTCAAACACTTATGACGCGTTGTTATTTATGAACCGCGGCCATGTTCCATCGCCACGCGATTTTAAACCAATGACAGTGCGCGACGTTGTAGCCAGCGCCAATTGACGTTGAAATTAGACTATGGTTGTCTTCTATTTAACCCATTCTATTGAACCAGCGTGATGGGATACGGTCCAAAGCCCCCTAATGGAAAAGGCGTGCATTAGGGTAGGCCTATCTCCAGCAGTGGATTACCACAGGCTGATGATGATGATGATGATATCTTCTATTTTTAGGCTTAACGGGGGAGAGGTACTGTATGAGGTCTTGGCTTTCATTGAAATAGCCTTTTGTACAGCAGAAGACTGTTAAAGTCTGCTGATGATAAAGATTCTGATAGAGGTACAGTAAAGGTGTTATATAAATAAATATTGCATCAACTTGCAGAGGAAGCTCGCCGCACCAGTTGGTACAGCGGCCCATCGGAGGTGTCTTTGGATGATACCGACTTGGTCATGTCTAAGGTAATACGATAGTTTATATATAATGTGTGGTTGATGTTTGTAATTTATAAATTCAAAAACTACTTAGCCGATTTAAAAAAATATTTCACCTCGAGTAACATAGAATACTTTTCACACTATGATAATGCATTTCAAAATCTGTATATAACACGGGTGGAGCCGTGGACTGACTGCTAGTATGTTGCATTTCCGTGCTTATTCAGGAGGCGCGCCTTATGCCTGGAGGACAGCTGGCGATGAGGGCGCGCGCTCTCCTACACTTGGCGCCTTTTACCAACTGCGCTGAGAGGTGAGTTATGGAATTTAGTGTTTTCATTAGCAGCATGTGATAATCCACTGCTGGACATAGACCTGCTCTATTGCACGCCATCGCTTCCGATCTTCAGCTACTCCCATCCAGCCCACACCCGCCACTTGGCGAATTTCGTCACTCCATCTTGCCGCAGGGCGCCCACACTACGTTTGCCGAGCCTGAGTCTACACTCTAGAACTTTTTAACTCCAGCGGTAGTCAGTTCTACGGCTAATGTGACCGCCTCACTGCCACTTCAGCTTACTAATCCGATGGGCTATGGAGCGACTGGAGGAAAGACCAGGTCTCGGTGGAGTCAAAAGCCTTTTCATAGTAAAAAAACAGTGGCTGGTAATATGAGTATTACCAGCCATTGTGTCTTCTGTATAACCTACTTGACTCTATGGTACTAATTTTATGAATCCCGGCCTGTTCTCTAGGCTGAGCTTCGTCTAGTTTTCGTGCAAGACGATTCGAGATGAACCTCGAAAAGAACTTATATACAATGCTCAGGAGTGATATGGGTCGATAATACTTCAATAGGGTTTTATCACCTTTCTGTGCCATGCCTCAGAAGTTCAACCGGTAAGAAGGACAGTCAGACGTGGCAAAACGACGTCGGAGTCTCTTAAAATCCGGTTTACCGGCGGTCTCTAGTAACTCCGTCCCCCTGGGGCTTTCCCAGTAAGCAGTAGCTTTGTGTAGGCCGACATCTGGAATCCTCTGACACATGGCGTCTTAGAGAAGCGCGAGAATCCTTCTTATCCCGTTTAGGATGTGGCGAGCGCGACGCGTATAACCGGCTGTAAAAGCTTTCAACCTTCGAGTGAACCTTTGGTCTCGAAGCGACGAAGTTTTTCTTTCAACTTTGTTAGATGGCCTCTTCTAAACTGCGATACAAAGACTTATGGCCCCCGGTTTTGCTCAATAGCTCTCTCTATCGAGAGCGAATTGGAGTGAAGGAGGTCGCGCTTTACCGCTGCTGTAACAAGGTTGGGATTACGTCACTTGTCCATGAGGTCCTGTGTCTCCCTCGAAAGTTTAGACTTTTTGCCCGTATGTCGCAGACCGCAGAATTTTGCATCCTCGTCCCGAAGAATTTCGATCGAGCTCCTCGTCAACGTCCACGTCGATTTTATTTTCCAAGGCACCAAACTGATTTATCAGATTGATCTGAAATGTACTAGGATCAATGATAGCCTAGATTAGGCCGGAGCGTAGACTTTATTAATCGCGACCGTTGAAGCTTGAAATCTATATTCAGGGTGCCTCTGAAGTCGGTGATCACTTCCGGTCTTAAACCTTGCGATCTCCGAGACTTCCCTGAAAATAAGCTATCTTATTTTCGGTCATAGTATCGGGGCTTTGCACGTCCATTCTTTGGGGCTGATTCTTAAACAACTAGTTCATCAAGAACAGCCCCGCTGGCTCTAAGAAATTGACGAGCATGTCCCCTTTATGATTTCTGTTCTTGTAACCATATGATTCCTGCATCGATTCGCTGCATGTCTGTACTCCAACTTTGGCGTTAAAATTCCCCATGACAATGCTTAGTGGTGTTATGTAAGGCTCTTAAGATGTCGTCGGATGTCTTCAACATCATCGTCCGGGAATGTCGCCGTTGGTGCCTGCACTTGAATAACTTTTAGGCTGTATCTGTTCGTCAGTTTAATCACGAGGTACGCATCCATTTTATCTACAAATTTTGTCCCTGTCTGAGGTAAAGGAGATGGCCCGATTTCAGGGTTAGAGTATCCTCACCCTCTCTACCGACTTCACTCAATCCCAATACGTGTCTTCTGATGTACCTCAACTCCTCTTTTAGTTGGGCCAAATGAATTCTCATCTAGCCGTAATAAGCGTACGTTGAACGTTGCTAGCGTCAGTTGTTTTTGACGGCCTACACACTACCGGGGATTTCTTGGCCAGAAATACCTACCTGGATCTGGTGGCCGAGTCATTATTACTCTTTTTGTTGGGGTTTTCGACCGTAACCCACCAGGCTGGTCGAATGCACGTTGGTGGGTGGTTTGCCAGAGCCTTGTTCGTTATTTAGCTGGGTGTACTATGTAGGTGAGGTTGGCTGAGGTTACGAAGATATTTCTTGGAGCCCCTTACACCATCTTCGAATGTTCGGATTTATTTTTGTTATCATTTTATTGCTGTGCCCAGTTTTTGTTGTTTGACATAACATACGGTATCTGAAAAGTTTTATTAACAAGCAGTATAAGTAAAACGACTTCTTTCGTTTTCTGGTTATTTCGCTATTATATTTGTGTACAAGTGATATGGTAGTCAAGTAATACCCTATAAAACTCATTCGAACGTCGCTCAAATGATATCACAGCAATATTTGTATCGCATCGCGGCCGATATTGACATGCAGTTCCGCCCCCCTCAGTATTGAACCTGTAACGTAATGAGCCTATTAAACTAATCGCAATCTCAACCCTCAGCGCGGACCGGCGCTCGCTGGCGTCCGTGTCGTCGGGCGTGTACGAGGAGATCTCCGAGGAGCCCCTCGACGCGGCTAGAGAAGAGTCGTCGAAGAAGAAGCGGCAGGAGAAGGAAGAGGAGTCGGAGGGAGAGGAGCCCGCGTACGAGTCGGTGGCGGAGTGCGTGTACGCGACGGTGCGCCGCGGGCGCCGCTGCGGGCCGCCGCCGCTGCCGCCGCGCCACGCGGTCACCAGGCACAGCTCGCTCGGGGAGCTGCCCAGCTGCTGCAGGGCGCGCACGCTGCCCAAGGCGAGGCAGCCCTTCAGCGTCTTCAGGTGGGTCTTTGGTAAAATATTCAAAGATGTATTGGAGGCTCTTTAATAATATCTTATAAAGCAGACGGTATCGATATCTAACTTTAAGAGTTACTAAGTTTTCTTTTCTCACGTCCTTTTAATCACTGAGGGTCTCGTTGTGAGCATTGCTTCTAATATGAGTGTTGATTTACCGGCCTTAAGGTCATGTTACTAATAACGGAGTTTTAAGAGATTTTTAATAATCAAACTAAGTTTAAATATCCATCTATAATAATTAGGAAAAAACTTGTCAATTTCAGAAAACGCCTAAAAAGCGACTCGCGCATCGCCGGCTCGCCAAAATCGGAGGCCAAAGAGACGAAAGACGTCGAGACCAAGAAGAAGCGCTTCGACTTCCCTCCGACGCGGGACATCTTCAAGAGCTTCAAGGTGAGCAGGCGGATGAAGGGGCTCAGGATCGGGGGGCTGCCCAAAGGGGAGGCCAAGAGCTGTGAGTTCCTCGACGAGGGTCATCCGACCCCAGAGAGATGCTCCAAGTCCGTGGAGTGCTTGGAAGGCGACAGCTTCTTCGCCGAGCTGGACGCCCTGGCCTCGGACGGCGACAGGCTCGCCGCCCTGGCCTTGCCCGACGAGATAGTGCAACTGATCCTTCGCGGGAGACGGCATATCGCGAGGGCGTTGGCGGAGCCCGAGGAGGACTACGTGCCCATGTCGCCCATCGTGCCCCAACCGCAGCTGGACCACTACATGGCGATGTCGCCGAGGGCCCACGTCGCCTCCACGCGCTAGGGCTCCGCTCGGGGTCTATACAGGTTTACGTGAAGGGTACTCCCAAAGCAATCGATATATGGAAATAATGCAAACGAGATTGTCAAACACTAATGTCGATACAGCAGTAAAACTTTATGTTGTCAATTAGCGCCTTCTTGATTTGAATCGCCACGCAATGTATAAACGTTAATAGAGTTCAATTTGGGTATACAATGAGTGACAGAGACAAATGTAGCTATTCGTCTGCAATTGTGGGGTATGAAAACGCACAATAGCGAAAGAATGATCAGACTCATCGTGAATTGCAATGAACGTTTTCTAATTGTTCGACTAAATACTGAATAGACAGTCTTAATTGTCCAACTAACGTCAAACTCTATGACGTGAACCACCGCATACGCTTTCACTTTACGTTTTACTATATAGAGCTTAACGTTTTGGACAATTGAATTTGACATTATGCCTTGTTGACTCGTATTCATTCTTTTATTTGGCCGAGGTGATATTGCAAACGATTGGCGTTTAAACGATGCGTGCTCTCAAATTCGTTAATGGTGTTGGGATTTAATATAGCGAGAAAGCTAATAAGATCACGTTTGTCATTATTGATGTTTTATATGTACCTAAAATTGCATTTGTTTCTGGCTTGGGGAATTTGCAAGTGACGTTGTTAGTTTCTCGACCAATTAGCAAGTTGAAATTTCTCGTATGACGTATGCTTTGTATGAAATATTTAATATATTTTCCAACTTGGGTATGCATGTCTACGAAATTGACTTGTCTGTTCGATGCATTAAGTTAATAATATCTGAATTTAAGGCCTATAGACTTGCTTTGTCTTTTTAGGTTATTACTTGTGACGATATACTAACTCGTTGATTAGAGTTAATCGCTAGCTTGAATATTTCAAGTAATTTTAGTTTTGAAACGTAATATTCTCATTCGTCCTGCCGTTGAAGTATTCTTTTTTTTTATAAGTTAATTTACTTAAAAATTACATTTGTCACTTGTATTGTGGTTAGGTTAAAAACACAAGATCATACACTATTATATCGATACCTCCCACGCAAAATGTAACCATAAAATCCAAGATTTTATTTTCTCTACTAATCCGTTTGTATCTGCACAATTTACATGCTAAATAAGAGGAAAATATAATGAAGCTACTTATAATTACGTATTCATAAGATGCTTAATGTCATATATTCATGATAATTGTGTGAAGTATTATAGGACATGTACAAAATTTTGCGAGAGCGAATTTTTTTTGGTAATAGAAAAATAAAACTTCACATGGGAGGTATCGATGTACAAGTTATCAATATATTCACTTTACAGCTTCTGTGACTATCTTTAAGACAAATGCTAGTATTTATTTGCATTCAAACTTTAATTAAGCGCTTCGTAAGTGAATATATGACTGCACATGTGTGATATAAGATGTAACAAATTTCTGATAAACACATAGCAATAATAAATAAGGCTTTGTCATTGGTTTAATATCGCGTAGTGATTGACGGTCGAGAAGATCCGCCAATCAGAGCGCTTCGTTTATCAACGCCATTTTGTTTTTTATATATCACACTACTGTATATTATCTGGCCTAGGAAGAAAGCTTTATAGATAATAAAATAAATAACTCATCCATTAAACCATCTATTTGAAAATTATGAACTGTGATAGAATCTCATAATAAGGTCATTTCATCACAAAAACATGTAGTGAGATTATAGAACTCTAAGACTTGATCTGTCCACTCCGTTTTGGGGCAGTAGGTGTTTATCACTAAGTTACAAAATGTATGAAAGGAAAGACGAGAGATTATACAAGATTCGTAATGGGTTAATAAAATACGTAAATAAAATTGTATGATCAAATGTAGCTCAAGCTTAATATAACTATTAAGTCATTTGACTGTGACTTGTGACTGACAAAATTGTATTGTGCAAGAGCTAAACGAAATTATGACACTTTTGTTGTTGTATATATGCATTGTCCAAAAGTGGATTCTGTCGTATTGGTGAAATGTCAAGTAGTGCTTGAAAATTACAATAAATAGATACTTGACTTCGTCATACACGTCATTTTGTCGATTTGACTAAAAGTTTCCATAGCTTATTACTATTAAGTATTTAATTATATTGCTCTTGATAGCCTATGCGTTGTTCATTTGCTCACATTCGTATTACTAGCACAAGCTTTAAGAGTTTTAGTACTGACTGCGTATAAGACGGTGTTTCTATGGCCTCGTAAAATATTATAATAGCAAATTATTTCATTCTATGACTAAAACTGCCCCGTAGCCTAGTAGTATAGGCGTGTTCCTTGGAAACTGGAGGTCGTGGTTCGAATCCTGCGGGACTCTTTTTTTGAAATTTTCATTGTTGTTTCCTAGTTGGTTAGGGCAATTTGGCGATCACCCAATTGTCTGAAAAGTAAGATGATCCATGCGTCGGATGGCCATGTAAAAGTCGTCCACCCACCAATCCGCATTGGACCAGCGTGGTGGGATACGGTCCAAAATCCCTAATGGATGGAGGTGTATTAGAGGAGGCCTATGTCCAGCAGTGGACTATCACAGGCTGATGATGATGATGATGACTATAAGGCAATGTTAGATCTCGATAATATCTAAATTTGTCACGCGCGTCTTTAGATTGGTTTAAATATAGTTAAGCTAATTTGCATTAATAACGGAAACAATACCACTGAGTGACCACCGACTAATAACATATGATATTAGTCGATGGTCACTCAGTAGTTGACATCTTGGTATGTATGACGTCACCCCGTTGCCATGGGTTACGACGGTTTATATTTTAAGTCGAATTTGGCTTAACTAAAGTAATAACTATTCTGTAAAATAAATGGAACGGATTTTGAAGTTTTACTATTTCGAAATTTTCACTAAATTTGATAATTAATATAAATATTTTAACGCGTGTTAAAATTAGGTCTAGAATTTAACATTCAATGTGTAAGATTAAGTTTCATAATCGGTAGGCCATGGATTTGAGCCTGCAAAGTCGTAAGCATTCTCTGATTTCTCTGATTGAAGATGATTCTCTTATTGAGGTTATTGAAGAAGATATTGACATAAGTGTAATAGCGTCGACCGTGGCATAATAGTGTTACATAGAAGGTTTGTTGTATTTATTGTCTATGCTTCGACTAGCTAAACTATACAAACATAAGTCGGAATTCATGCAATTAAAATCACGTGTCAAGCTATTTTTCAGTAGAAGTCTCTTTAAACAATATCAGCGATTCGAGGCGTTATTTAAGTCTAACATTTGACTATGTTTAGATAATTTCTACGTGCATTTTGATTCTCGTGTATTTAAAAGTATTCTAAGAGCTTTACCGGCTGTTGTTAATCGACCTTAGAATGGAATCAATCAACAGCCTGTGATAGTCCACTGCTGGACATAGGCCTCCCCTAATACACCCCTATCCATTAGGCGGTTTTTGGACCGTATCCCACCACGCTGGTCCAATGCGGGTTGGTGGGTGGACCGACTTTTTACATGCCCATCCGACGCATGGATCATCTTACTTTTCAGACAATTGGTTGATCGGCCTAAATTGCCCTAACCAACTAGGAAACAACAATGAAAATTTGTTGAGTCCCCGCAGGATTCGAACCCACGACCTCCTGTTTCTAAAGCATACGCCCGTACCACTTGGCTACGGAGGCAGTTATTAGAATGGAATGCACCTTCTGTTTTTATATCTATGTGTTCTATTATAGTCTCAATATTTTGTTGGCAGTGCACTTTGACATATCTTTAAAATACTTTCATCTGAAGACTGAAAAACTTTACGTGGTCTAAAAGAGACAAATGTTTATGAAGACTGAATTAATGTAAACATCACAAAAATGATACGCGTAACTAAAGATGTTGATTTCAAATTAGATGTTATGGAACGTACTTTATAATATTGCATTATATTCTTTTGAATAAAACAAGTTGCGCATAATGATCTCGAAATTAGTAATAACAGCCATAATATCAAATCGTTATACGTAAAAAGAGCAGAGTATAGCTGTAAGGAATTTTGTTATATTATTTGTTCTTCCTTCTTACTTTTCGTTATATTTGAGTGAATTGTATGAAAGTTTGCGCATGATAAAACAGAAGTAGGTTGTAAAGTAATTTTAATAGCTTATGGCTGTATAATGGATTTGATACCACTATTAGATGGTCGTTGCTTAATAGGGCTATCCTTGAAATTCTGCATTTCGCGTGTTATTACATGAATGCATTTCGAGAAGGTGCGAATGTAGTGTAGATTAGCCAAATTACACTTGGAACCACTCACACAGTCTGACTGTCACTCAGTGGTTGACTTCTCGGTGATAATTCAATCATAAGGATGCCAGCTGTATGACCCCGCTAGGTTGACATGGGTTACTTCGTTTACATTTATCCCTTATTTGGATAAATTGTAGCGACTTCTACTGATCGTAGTAAATTTGTCATCAACACACAGTGGCTCGTAAAACTTAAGTCGTAAACGTTTGTGTGTTTGAAAACAAGTGTCCAATATACTGATTTATAGAGTTCGTTACTTTGATGACGCGTATATTACAAAAAAGCATACAAAGAACCCACTGTGGAAGCAGTTTTATCTGTCCTCAAAAAACGTAATTGATTGCACGTACTTGTCTGTGGTTTATTATACTTTTGTGCGTAGAAAAGTATATATAATTTAGTAAAAGTAGACTTATCTCTAGGATATATCAGGTTCATATAGGACCAGGAGTTTATAATTAAAGAGACTTATATAAAACTCACGTTTTTACCGATTTTTCGCGTTAATTATTTATATTTATTCCCGACGTTTCATACTCTTACCAGCATTCATAATCACGTGTGACTAGACGCAAAGAATCCGTGAAAAGGTTGATTTGATTTGTAAAACAACCGCGTAAGTAGATGGATTGATTATATATAAGCCTAATGTCAGACAAATTGTGGTTTGTAAAGAGCTGCGATTGTTATCCGTTTCGTTACATCAACCGAACATTAAAATGAAAGTCTTACGCTTTGCCGCCAAAAGTTTGACGTTATGCTGTGTAGCCATAGCTTTCCGAACCCTATTCTAGTGTATTATAATAAAAAAAATATTGAAGTGAACTCATATCTAGGCCTAATAGAATATAAATTCTAGATTATATTTAGCTCACTTTAGTAATATAAGTCGGTCACTCAAAGTAAGTGTGATGTTTCGGTCAGTATTGCTTGGTTCTTTATTGAGTGTTGAAATGACAGATGGCAGTTTAATCGTATTTAGTGTACTATAGAAATTATTTCCGCTAAAAGTGTTGTGATATTCGATGTAAACTGTTGAACGTTGGCTTTGTTGGTTGTTGTGAGTTTGAGCGTAATTGGTGGTTTGGCGAATGTTTATCTGCGGCCGTATGCAAGGAATCGCGTGTTTGGTAAATGTTTGTGCTTGCTTCAGTGAAATTTGAGGTTGGTCTGCTTGTACGTATAGCATAGATGTGTTTTGGTGTCAAATATATAAACATTTGGCCAGTCCTTTAGCTTAATTCTATAGCTTATTTATACTACTTATAGTACTTTATTGGAGTTTAGGTCGCGATGCTCGAATTATATCACAATCTGACCAATATTTGTTTAGGTACTTAAGCTCTCTTAGGTTTATGCTTTACGTGAATTTCTCTTGAAACGATCTCTTTAGGGTCTCTACATGTATTTATTTGTTAAATTAGCTCGAATGTATCTGCGTGTATTTTCTGTGCAGGGAAATGTTTTTTTTGTATTTTCAAAATAGGCAAAGGGTTGAAATGTTGAGACAATATTACAACGTAGATTACGTTCTTACAAATGTTTGCGTTTTTTTTTAGTTTCTTATTCTATGGATGACCGTGCTTCTCACTACTGTGTTCATGATTATTGAATTAAGCGTTAATTAACTCCGTATGCAATTAAAAATATTTTGTTATTTTGTTTAAGGTTCTTTACATTTTCAAACTATTTATCTATTCTGGATAAATGAATAGATGAAACAGATTGATTATGTTTTTTGTTTTGCGTAAAATCCGAGAGTCGAAACGTATTTTTCAGTCCATTTTTATATCGTTTATTTTTTAACGGAAGAGGTATTTTTGTAGAGATGATTACTAGAAGCTATGTTTTGAGTTGGACCAAGTTCTAAGGTGTTTTTTTTTGTTTAATGTATTTATTTTAGAAACGTGGTTAAAGAGAGCATTGTGTTAATCAAATAAAGTTTGTACGTGTACCTCTGCTTTTTATTTCCATCCTTGACAATAAGTTTTATCTATGTATGTAAAAGAGATTCCCACTTATATATTGACTCATCACAATATCTCTGGAACCTAAGGCGTAGCGACTTGAAATTTGGTAGGAATATTCCTTTCGCCGAGTAGAGGTCAGCTAAGATGGACTTTACGAAGTTTCACACACGGTTTGAAGGGTATGCTAGTTGTACAAATTTTTGATTTTTTATTTAAAAAGGCAGATCTATCAATACATGTATCTATGTCAGAATTACCTACAGAATTAGAAATTGTGTTTTGCAAAATAATAATTGTTGTATTTACGAATTTACTATGAAATATACTTATTGACTCTTGAATTGATAATTCAAGTATACAGTACCAGAGAAGAACCAATTATTTTCTAAATTTGCGACCTAACACTTCTAAATCGATACAATTAAAAGAATTTTTAATTCACTTAAAAAAGTGTATTCGAGTTGCTTGTAATTTTTTAATTTACACTTCAGAGTGTACTTTAATATTACCATTAAACAAAACATCGATTTTGAAAGTTCGGTAAGTTCAAGTGACTGAGAAATAGAGGTTTAAGTTTTGCAGGAAACAGAAAAAATTAAAAAACAGTTTTCAGTGTATTATTTAATAAGGCTTACAAATATAGCTGTGATGTAATTTACGTATTTCGATTAAAAATAAATGCTACGATTCAAGGCGAACAGCGCTATGTAAATAATTTTTAAATGTAAGAGAGATCTCCGCAGCCTCTCTTAAATAAATAATTTCTGTTCGAATTATACTAATAAATGCACAAATATGAATGTTGGCATCGATATCGTGCACAAGCAAAACATCGATTAGACAATAATCATAATTAGGGGTGTGAAACTAGAATTAATTAAAAATTCCAATTGAATTCGAGAATTCCCAAACAATTATAAAAATTTCGATTATATTACTATATCATTCTCTGAAATCGTTTTTTTAAATTATGCGTGAAATTTTGATTCGATTCATTATTACATAATCGATGATAACATCAATTTTTATAACATTATCAATCCTCATAAATCGATATCTAGGCTCAATACGGTACAACACAATAACATGTTGCATATTGAACAGATTGCTTTAACATTTTAATTAATATAATACAGCATTATAGGCAAATCATAAGAAATATTGTAAGTGAATTTAAAGCTGTTGCTATATTTCCCGCTTTTAAAGCATTATAAGCTGTCCTTAAGATACGTATTATTTTAATTTCATATTTATACTGAAAATAATTGAAGAATAACACAATTCACGACTTAATTTTAATTAAATTTTCTACAGCTGTTAATAATCAATTAATTATGGACGCACTTTTAAAATCAGACACAAAATATTGTTAGACAAAACTATAAATGTTAATAAATATCTTTTTAATGACTAGTATATCAACATTATACGTTATAAAGATTCTTTAATAACTTCTTGTCTTTTATTTGTATTAAGTAATATTTGGGCGAAATTACTTCGTATTGAAATAAATAAAAAAATATCAATTGTGTAACAAAAAATAAATATTATTCTACGAAAGTAATAAACAAAAATATATTTTATTAAAAACAAATCAATTGATCCACGTTAAATGTATATAATGTTGATTTAATTAAAAAAAATGATGTAAAATAAATAGTGTTTAACTTAAAATAACATAAATATTCGAGTTTCTTAAATCACACGTTGGAAAGTTTATATATTTATTATTTATATATTTAGGAGTTATAATTCAATGACGTTAATTGTTTTTTGAAGCGTCAATTAATTCTTTTATTCGTAATAATACTGAATTTACTTTTTTTCAGATTCTATATATATTTTATTTTCATAAAATGATGAAAGTTTAATTATTACATGATACTGTCATGCTATTGCTGGCAAATGTTTTAAGGGAGTTATAATTAAAAATATTCGATTGGTTTTAATAATAACTTAATAAATACTTACTAACTTCTAAAAATATTGTTTAAATCAAATCCACTATTTTACGGGTTTTTCGCGTTAGTTATATATATAATTATTCCCGACGTTTCGGACTCTTTCCAGCATCCATGATCACGGGCATCTAAGTTGGTATATGTCTGTATCTCAATGTGTTTGAAATAACCGTATATATATATATATCCAATAGTACATATATATATATATATATATATATATATATATATATATATATATATATATATATATATATATATAGGGAATAAATATACATAACTAACTCGAAAAATACATAAAATAGTGGATTTGATATGGTATGGTAATCGCGTAAATAAAAGAAATAAATTGTTCAAATATTAAGCGATACATTGTGTCGCGAAAATCTTAAAGCAAACACTATATTACAAATAAAATTTTATCTTTCACTATATAGAATGTTTCCGAGAATATCGACTCGAAGTCATCCATGCAGCTTCACCGAGTTTGATGTCATATTGGAGAAAGCTCTGAAATGCAAAAAGTATTTTATAACAAATTGATTTTTTATAGTGTATTCAGCTATATTTGATATTTCTTTTCCTTTCGACAACATTTTGTTTTGTTTATTTGTTTATCTTTGAATCTTTCTGATTTGCAACAATTTAAAAGAAAGTTTGCGTATTAAAGGATTTTATTGCTCTAATGACTTCTTTAATAATATCACATACTGGTTATATAGTTAGAATAAGCTGCTTGTTCCAGACTAACTTAAACTGTAAAAATATATTCCGTATTCTCCATTAGGAGGTTTTTGATCCAATCTGATCCAATGCGGGTTAATAGGTGGACTGACTTTCTAAATGTTGTAACGAATTTATCAAAGAGGAGTCACGCTGAAATTCTGGTGGTAATTCACATTCAATAAGAAAATTCATTAAGAAAAACAATAAAATTCATGACGTAGAATTGTTAGCAATTGCAGATAAATTTTTAAGTATTCCAAATAAGTAAACAATGTACAACGTGTACCAGATGAATTCGAAATAGCTTCGTAATTCTGCGATATTTTTAAACAAACCACTGATTAGTCCAAATAAGAATCGCGTATCGCGTTTTGTTATTAATAAATCGGCAAATCTCACCTGGACGTTGCAAAATGGATCATATCACCTCCCACTCGCTGTCCAGGTTCTCGTCCGGCGATATCAAGTTGATCACCTCCTTCGCGCTCTTCATATCCAGTCGTAGCTCGATGTTCTCCAAATTCCAGTTGTTCGGCAGTTTCACGATCTTCGGCACCAAGTCCATCACTATCGGTTCCACGACTTTGGCCGGTTTTTTCTCTGGTTTCTGCTCGGGAATGGGTTTTATTCGCGGTTTCTCTTCAACGGGTTTGTATTTAAATTTGGTTTCTTGGATAGGGATGCTTTCTTCGGGCGGCTTCGGACTGGTTATACTGAGAGATTCGAGGTTCAGCATCCTCGCCAGGATCTTTTCCTTCTCCTCTATTTGTTTCTCTAGGAGATCGTCGCTCTGCTGGTCGTCCCTGCAAAGGATGGCGGGGTCAGCGACGGTGTAGGAATTTTAATTAGAGACCACCGAGAACTGTTTTCCGTGCCGAAACCGAAACCGAACAGTTCGAGCGTGGCTAGTTTCGGCAGAAACCGAAACCGAAACTTACGTGATCAAGTATAAAATTTAAAATATTAAAATATGGAGCTTATGCCTATTATTTTGCTTTATTTAGTCATGGAATGGAGACAGTATATTAAACGTGTGGTAATCGTTTATTTCAGTTCCTAATAATATTTTTATGTAACAAAATATTAAAAATATATTGATTTATTTTCAAATAAATTTCTTATAGCAATATGAGTCCTTAATAAATAAATTAATAATTGTGACCGTTGCATTAAAGACTAAGTAATGGTATTTTGAAATCTTACTAATATAATACTTTGGTTTGTATTTGTAGTTCCGAGGGGATCAAAAAGTAAAATGAGATACAATATAATTATATGATAGCTTAATTATTTATTTTTCGAGATCCTTCGAGATAAACTCCAGTGTTTCGTCCACTGCCACAAAACTAGATTTAAAGTGTTTAGAATCTTCTTAAAGCTTGTCCAACGATATCTTCGAAGTCGATTTTGTTTCTGATTCTCGGCACCCATCTTGCGGAGACTTTCTCATATTCAAAATTTGTGTCAATATGCGTTGAGTACCTCTATATGAAATACTCGTTTCTTGGATTAGGTATCAGATGGTAATTCTTTAATCGCTAAAACAGTTTTTCGAATATGGCAGCATATTCTTATTGTTTCTTGTTGATTACTGGCTTCGACGGACGTCTGCAACCATGTTCGTCTTCCGCTATACGTTCTCCTACTCGAAATTAGAAGCCCACTTTGCGACATTTTGATTATGACAGAGCAGTCTCTTCTCATGTTGCCTTTGAGCCGCAATAAATCTCTTGCGTTGTTAACTTTTTATATCAGTGGTTTTTAATGATAAGGTCGCACTTGAATTTTCTCTTTTTTCGAGAACATTTCGCCATTCATAGCAAACAAATGACTACATTCAGAAAAAAAGTAAAGAGACTAGAAGATTTTTTTATTAACACAATAAATATCTGAGCTACACTTTCCAGTATTGTTTGTATTTATTTTTTGGTTACCAAGGAGTATAACATAATTTAATTCTTGCAGCAACTAGACTGCGAAGAATAAGTAAGTTTTTTATGGGACAATGTATACGTTTTTACAACAAAATCCCAGTAAACGATCAGAATTTAACTATAATAAATTTAAAAAGGTAGTCAAGGAACGTTTATGTGTTAAAGGTTATTACGATATTAATGACTTTTTAAATTATAACACAGGCTGGTAATGGAATGCTCGCTCCATGTCTTGTTTCAAAATTGCATAATATGTAATGCCGAATGATCAAATTGTTTATTATTTTAAAGATGACATAAAAATAGCCCGCTGAGTTTCTTTCGCCTGGTTCTTCTCAGGTCTGAGGCGTCCTTTTCTAACCGGTGGTAGTGTGTTTGACAATCAATAAGTAAGTTAAACTTCAATATTGAATAAAGATATTTGAATTTGAATATATATTTTGATCTCACTATTTGTTCCCTCCTCAATTTCTTTTGTCAAACTTGGAATGTTTGTCTGAACTAAAATCGACTGATCTGAGCTCGATTGTAGCAATGATAATTTAACTTTCGCTACTATTTTGAAATTGAAAACACTTCTGAAATCAGTTTCGGTTTCGGCAAAGTTTCGCCAAATTTGGCCGAAACCGAAACTCGGCAAACTTGATTTTGGCGAAACTCGCTCGAAACCGAAACCGAAAGTTCGGTCGGACACTAATTATAATGTATTCAGATACAAGTAACAACCGTAATTTGGCCAATTTCGATTCTGAATAGATTAAAAATTGAAACCCATGGCAACTGCTTCCGTAGCCTTGAGATAAGGACGTGCTTTAGAAACCGAAGGTCGTGGTTCGAATCTGCGGCCACAAACTATTTAAAGTTTTAATCTTTAAGATCAACTTTTGATTTTGTTATATTGTTTTTCTTTGAATCTTTCTATTTGCAGATTTTAATAAAAGTTTGCGTATTAAAGTGTTTATTGCTCTAATGACTTCTTTAATAATATCATACTGGTTATATAGTTAGAATAAGCTGCTTGTTCAAGACTATCTTAATACTGTAAAATATATTCCGTATTCTCCATTAGGGGTTTTTGATCCAATCTGATCCAATGCAGGTTAATGTGGACTGATTTTGCTAAATGTTGTAACGAATTTATCAAGAGGGTCACGTGAAATTCTATGTAGTTTCACAATCATAAGAAAATGCATTAGAAAATCAATTAAAATTCATGACATAGAATTGATTGCAATTGCAGATAAATTTTAAGTAAATTTCCAAATAAGTAAACAATGTACAACGTGTACCAGATGAATTGAAATAGCTTCTGTAATTCAATGGATATTTTCAAACAAACCACTGATTAGTCAAATAAGAATCGCTTATCGCGTTTATTATAAACAGCAAATCTCACCTGACGTTCAAAATGGATCATATCACATCCACTCCAGTACAGGTTCTCGTCGTGATATTCAAGTTGATCACCTTCTTCAGCATCTTCATATGCAGTCGAAGCTCGATATTCTAAATTCCAGTTTTCATGCAGTTACAGATCTTTGTATCAAGTCCATACTAATAGCTTCACGATTTTCGCGGTTTTCTCTGGTTTCGCTCTGAATGGGTTTTTCGGGTTTCATTCAAAGGTTTGTAATTTAAATTTAGGTTTCTTGGATTAGGATGCATTTTCTTCAGTGGCTTCCGCCTTGGTTATCAACTGAGAATTGTAGTTTAACAACCTCTAGCTCGATCTTTCCTTCTCTCTATTTGTTCTCTGAGGAGATCGTACACTCTGACGTTCCCTGCAAAGGAATGCGGGTCAGCGACGTGGGAGTGCTAATTCATTGCATAATGTATCCAGAAACAAGTAACAACGTTGTTTGCATATTTCGATTCTGAATAATTAAAATAATTGAAACCACTGAACTCAATTGCCAGGCACTGTGATAAGGACTGGATTGCAGAAACCGAAGGTCGTGGTTCGAATCCTGCGGGACTCAACAAAACAAGTTACGGCAATTTCGGATGATTACCCAATTATCTGGAAGTAAGATGATCCATGCGTCGGAGGGGCATGTAAAAAGTTGATCCAGCCACCAACCCGCATTGGAGCAGCGTGGTGGGATACGGTCCAAAACCCCTGAACGGATGATAACGTGGACTAACAAAGGCTGATGATGATATTTTTTTTTATTGCATACGCAGGCAAACGAGCAGTCGGGCCACCTGACGGAAAGTGGTCACTGACGCCCATAGACATTGGCAATACAGGTATCACCAAAGCGCTGCCTACCGTGAGACAAAGGATGTTAAGTCTCGTTTACCCAGTAAATACGCTGGCTACGGTGCCCTTAAAACCGGAACACAAAGTGTTTTAACACTACTGCTTATGCGGTAGAAAGAGGAGCACCGCATATGGTACTACGACGGTCCCTGTAAAGGGACCTACCACCGGTAATTCGGATTTGGATAATGATGAATTCAAAATTTTATTGTAATTAAAATTATTTTAAAATCAAACTCCATGAATTTAGGTGATTGAAGACAACCTCAACAAATCTTTTGTTTTTAAATTAATTAATTTTTGTATGACATAGTTTTTGATTCTGAATCTGTTTGCCTTGAACTGAAACTCGTTAAATCTGAATTCTATGACCGCGGATTTACTTTATTCATTTTTAAATATTATAGTTTAACTGTCATATTATTACATTTGCTTTTAATACATAATTTCAATTACAATACATATGTAAGAAATTAGCGATAATAAAAAGCCGCTCAGACAGCGACAGCGCCCCACCCTCCTCCACCCTTAGGAGGCAGAGGAGCGAACGATCATCGAGAGCTGACGATGCTGAGCATCGCCGCCCGCCTCACGCTCAGGGCGCCGCGCCACGTCTCCTCATCGCGGCTGGATAGATCTCACATGGTGTGAAGGTCTCGTGAAGCACTTACTATAGAAATGATCCTATGAAGTAAGGTCTTGCCGTTGTCATGACAACGCGCCCTCCTGATCGCGCGATTGATTATCTCTACATCGCGATCTACGATCCATTACAAAGTGTTCAACGCCATCTTTTGGCAAAATACTAAAGCTTTTTATTTTGCTCGATATTATAATATTAAATTAAAACAGCGCCATCTAACTTTCTGAATACGAAACATGTACGTAACAGAAACATTAGCAGTAAATTTAAAGTTTCATTTAAATACTACAAAAATACTACAAGCAGCTCTAGCTCATAATTAATAAGAATATAAAATTGTAGTAAATCTCAGTCCTATTCGATTCAGCATCCTTGTTCATACTGTGCGAATAGCGCCATAAAGCGAATGCTTCATAATAATAGAACATACTGCCTCCTGTATATAATAATAGAACGGCAAAAACTAGAAATACAAACAACTGCTACTTTCTAACATCAAATCAAACATTACCAATTAGTACACTAACTACAATTCTATCATTTAATATTTCAGTTATCTTGTCAATTAATCAGTTAATGAAATATCCACTTACTCGTATACATCAACGGGGATCGGCAGGACGGGTGCAGGGGCCGCCAAGGGTGGTCGTCTTGCCGGGGTCGTGTTCCTCGGCGTGCTCGCCCCGAGCCGCCTTCCCTCCGCCGGCTCCGTCTGCTATGGATCAGCTCAGCGTCATGCCCCTTCTCCATTATGCTGTTGTAAAGCTTCAACTTCCTCTGCAACTCCTCGGATTTCGCCCGTCTGGCTTCCTCCACGTCACTGCTGGTGTCGCGGAACTCGTTGATGATCGACTCCAGTACATCATCACCGATGCCGGTGGGCAAGTGCTTGATCGGTGGCAATTCGAAGCACTCTTCAGCTGGCACTATCTCCTCTTGGGATGATAATGGCTGTTCCAAGACGCTGCTGATGAAAGGAACTGTCTGGTCCAAGTGGGTGAGGTCACATAAGGTGTTGACCGCCTGCTGCAATGATGTGGTGAGCGATTTCGTCATCAGGCTTGGTATGTCGTCTGAAATAGAACAAGATAAAATATATTGAATTAGTTTAATATATTGGATAATCAAGATTTGACAATCTCTGTAAAGTTATCATAACATCCAGAGTTGAATATAAATTAATAAACCTATAAATCGGTCAAAATTGTTATATTTTACAATGTAAATAATTTCTTAATACTATTCAATTATCTTGCTCCACATTTAGAATGGTAATATTGCAAATTTTGACGTAATATTTGAAGAAAACATTTAAGTACCGAAAGCTTTAATGGTTCCTGTCAAAAAATATTAGCAATCTTGATTATTACAATAAATCATTTAACATTTTTTAAGGATTTTTAATACACTGACTAATGAATATCTACAGCGAGTACCTAGTCTTACTTAGAAATATAATACTTTAAAATTATTTAATTTTGAATTTCTGATAAAACCATTTTCTACTAACATAAATCATATGAGCTTCTAAGTTTTTTAAAAAACCTAAATCATAAGAATTTAAATTCGACGGAATAACTAAAGACAAAATTAATTCAAGTAAACGTATAAATAAATGCCTGAACTTGTGTCTAAAACTATATTTACTATATAGCATGAGAAATAAAAGGTAATATAAAACATTTGTCCAATAAAATTAAAAAAAAACATAAGGTGTAATTGGAAAAGCCATTGCCCATATACAAAAATACTTAAGTGGCAATCAATATATACATTTAGAAATTAAAATATAATGTGTGATATGTGGTGATTGAAAAAAAAACACAAATATTCTGTAAAAGTATATTTATATATAAGTACAATGGCCTTGCTTATTTAACAACTGTCAAATATAATAGTAATAGATAAAAACTAAAGCTACAATGATTTGTAGCTTTAGTTTTTTACTATGCTTTAGCGTAATAAAAAAATAAGTGATAATGAGTACATAATGAAATCACAACCAGTTCATTCACAGATCTAATGGAACAAGCATGAGTACTAAAGTATACAAAATATGAGGTTCAAAATATAAAAACAGCAAAAATGACTTTCAAGCTACAACAAGAAATACAGCAGAAATAAAAATGCCAATGCCTTTATGCTTTTAATTTACATAAGGGGTTAAATATATTAAAAAAAATAAAGTAGTGTTATAAAAAAATAATAAGATTATTTACGTTAATCAAAAATTAAAATTTAGATTGGTCAATTTAGTTTTTTATAATAATCTTATAGTCACAACAGTATGTGTAACAATTAAATACATACTAACATGATATGTTAAAGTTTACTTAATATTTCTAAATGGCTTGCATAAAATTTTTTGTATACACATTTTCATAAGAATCTGTTGGTCCCATTTTGGTACTGTTAAAGTCACTTATCACATATATTTGTTAATTTTATATGCATAAAAAAACTAGATAATAAAATCTAAAATTCAAGTAAGTACATATCAAATACTTTCAAAAATAATCTATACATGCTAAAAGTTAAGTACATTTTAATTAAATTCAATATTAAAAGGGACGAATGGAATAATAAAACATAAAAATTAAGTTTACTACATAAGAGTGAAATGAAATCTGTAATATATCATAACAAAATTAAAATTAGCAGACTTCCACAAGACAATCATCATATTATTCACCAATAGGATGCCATGTTTGTGAATTAGACATTAATTAAACTATTTATACATAGATTTAAGATTTCATTTGTCTCCGATAAACAGTCTTATATCACTATGGCACTAAAATAAGGGTAAAATGTACTAGGACGAATAAAATACTGGTACAACATAATAACTAGAAAAGAAGCAAATAAGCTGACTAAATATGTATAACAGCATACATACATGAACCTTGAAGGTATATTTAAATATTTTACCGAAACACTATTTCATATGGGACGGACACATTTCTTTTGCATCCAAACAAGCATAATACATGCAGCACCAATAAGGATTGTCTTATAACAAGTTTTCTAGTAGTCTAAATATAACCCAAATTTTATGGATATACAATAAAGATAAAAATGTAAATTTGAACTAATTACAATAATAACTTTACTAAGTATTATACATATTAAGTACATGATCCAAAGAAAACTTAAATTTGATGTAAACATTGTAACCCATAGCAACCAATCTTGTAATTTAATAGATTATTTACCATAAAAATGTAATTTTTATGTGACTATTTGCTTTCAACAAAACTTTTAGTACGTTGACACTTGTTGCCATGGGTTACAATGTATATGTCAATTCCAAGTTTTTATTGGATTTCTTATATGAAACATAATCAAAAGTATGTAAAATATTTGTGCAATTGAAATATTTTAATAAAAATTGCAGCTTTTTAACTTGGAATGGTTACAGTATTAATAAAATTGTATAGTTTTTGTGTAAAATTGACTAATTTGGATAAATTCGTTTAAAAATTTTAACATATTTATGTTTGGACTCGTGTGATTAGCATTGAGCTTAGAAATATGTCATCGTCGCGAAGAAACTGAAGTGCCTATAAATACAAAACAAAATCAATTAGTTCCCTGATGTTATAAATTATTGCTGATTTGTACTATATGTATTTTTTTAAACCATATACCAAGAAATTTACTGGAAGACCCGCTTGGCGTAGTGGTTAATGACCCTGACTCTTACAACAAAGGGTATTGGTTGGGTTCAAACCCACCAAAGGAAAAATATTATGTGATAAACAGTGTTTTTCTCGTGTCTGCGTTTGTACCTAAGTAGTATGTATTCAACATCATCATCTGAATCATCATCAGCCTGTATTAGGCCACTGCGAGTCACACAAGCTGTAAGCTGGATTTATTGAACATGTGTAATCAAATGAAGCTTAAAAGGGTGCAACATGACGTGACATGCGTTTGTGAACATGGAAAAAAATATTTAATGGCGTCCGCTTACACGTGCCTACGTACTTGTCAACATGTGTCTCGAGATTTTTGAGACACATGTTCCCATTGCATGTGCGTGTATACATGTTTACATGTGATTATGCGTTGTTGCACATGTCTACATGCGCGCGTTACCTTGTGCGAGAGCGGCAGGCTCGGGCGCGTGCGCCAGCCTCAGCAGCGAACGAGGCCCTTCAAGCACGAAGATCTCGTCCTTGTTGACCGACACGGAGATGATTCTGCCAAATTTAGGACATAAAATGGGTTAAACAAGAGCGGGAAAAATATAATATGGAGAAAGAAATTAATGATTAATGCTATAACATTGAAATTACTATTCAAGTATTACCTATGGACAGGAATATCTTTGAATGAAACTAGTGATAAGATTTGTTGAGTATATTTTGTAGCTTAGTGAAATGATATCAGTTTTTTCAGTTACAAGCTTTTTAAAATATTTTGAGCGAGCTTTTTTAATCATTAATCATTTCGATTAAGATTATTAGCTTTTTTATGATAATTTCTCGTGATCACAAAGAGGTTGGTTTGCCCTACCATCTTTGAATGAAAGTTCCTTACGATGTTGACGTGAGACGAATAATTGTTATAAAATACGTTTTTAGCATTATTTCTTAGTAAGGTGACTCTGTCTTGGTCCAATTAATGCAGTTTCATTGCAATACTCACCTTCTGAGGTCGTCGACCACAGCGACCGCGGTCAGCGAGCGAGGGTCCAGCACGTAGAGGAGCCTCTCGTCGTGGGAGACCAGGAAGTGGTCCCTGAACACGTGCAAGGGCCCGAAGCCGGCCTCGGCGCCCTCGGAGCCCTTCGCCCCTGGCAGCCGAGGAGCCCCTCTGCGCAGGGTTCAGCAGCTCGGCCACAGTGAGCGGGTTCGAAACCGCCTCCTGGTTACGAGACGATTGGTTATCGATGGCAGATAGAATGAAACAAGTTCTAAAGACGTGAAACGTAAAGCGATTTGCGCGCGATTGATTTCCGTCCGTAAACGTTGAATGTCACGTGAAATTTACGTAACGGCATCATTATTTACAAAGGGGCTTGCCAAATCATCGTAAGGCGTCGTTGATAAAGATGTCACATAATATATTCAAGAGGATCCACGAATAATTAATAATAATAATATCCCCCTGCGGCGACTACGGCGGCCGATCTATATAAGAGATCAGAAAACTGCGCAGGAGATATTATAATGCACAAATGTACGCGTAACGCGCACTCCCTCTTCCTTCACACTCATAGTCCGATGGGACGAATAACCGACATGAACGGAGGGAGGTCAAGCGCAGGACCAACTTTTACATGCCCATCCGAAGCATAGATCATCTTAGTTTACACACAATCGGGTGATCAGCCCGCATTGCCCTAACCGACTAGGAAATAACAGTGAAAATTTTGTCGAATCCCCACATAATTGAAAAGTACGACCTCTGTTTCTAAATCACACGCCCTTACCACTAGGCTGCAGAGGCAGTTGAAGACCCGAATACAAGGATATCGCCAAATAATTACAAAGAGATCGTCGAATTATAAGATTGGTATTTCAATCATCACCCTGTGATAGTCCACTGCTGGACATACGCCTCCCCTAATACACCCCTATCTATTAAGGGGTTTTGGAGTGTATCTCACCAAGCTGGTCCAATGCGGGCTATTGGGTATAATCCGTTTCTCAAGAGTCGTCAAATAATTGTGACGCACAGTAGTGTTGTCGAACGCAAGGATTCTTAATAGAAACAGCACATCACCTTGAACAATAACGTGTGCTGTACATCGCCCCTAGCGTCGGCCCTCCACAGCCTGAGGCCGGGGCGGGCGCAGTACGCGGCGGCGGAGCCCCCCCGCGCGTACGAATGCTGGAACACCGCCCCGAGACGACACAAGCTGGAAAGATATAGTATTACTGTAGATTTTCTAAAAACAAATCCCCAAATAGGAAAGTATTACTAAGACGACAGTATGTGCATTTTGTGAATTTTCTGCGTAGCCCCGCATGAAGACCACTTAAAAAGAACTCCATGGCAACGAAATGGCGTCACAAATATAGCGTTGTTATTGATTAATCGTCACCGAAATGTATATAGTAAAATTATAAATAAAATGATTACTAAGTAACAGTCGACTTATTACTACATTACACACACACATCACATCATCATCAGCCTTTGATAGTCCACTGCTGGACATAGGCCTCCCCTCTTACACTCCTATCCATTAGGGGGTTTTTTGGACCGTGGGATACGCTGGTCCAATGCGGGTTGGTGGGTGGACCGACTTTTTACACGCCCATCCGACGCATCATCATTCAGACAATTGGGTGATCGGCCCAAATTGTCTTAACCAACTAGGAAACAACAATGAAAATTTGTTGAGTCCCCGTAGGATTCGAACCCACGACCTCCGGTTTCTAAAGCAAACGCCTATACCACTAGGCTACGGAGGCAGTACACACGCAGTTCATACAGTTACACATACACGCTGCTTTTGTTCTATTGGTTACTTTACTTACATACATTCAGAGTCCAAATTTACTGAACTATAGTTCTATTATATTATATTTACTAGATAATAACATTTTACGATGCTATGCTTTGGTAAAGGAAGCTGATGATGACTTACGATAAAACATCGGGTAACACTAAACGTTAAAGTTAGCCTGATAAGAGCTGATCAAATAAGACAGTAAAATATACAGACAGTGTACTGGCTCACTTCTTCCTCTTCCCAAAAGATAATCGCATCAAACCAGACAGTAAAATCGTATATATTTTTTTTATAGCATACGCAGGCAGACGAGCAGTAGGGCCACCTGATGGGAAGTGGTCACCGACGCCCATACACACGCTGCCTACCGTACATAGGGTGTTAAGTCTCATTTACCCAGTAAATACGCTGGCTACGATTCCCTTCAAACCGGAACACAATAGTGTTTTAACACTACTGCTTTGCGGTAGAAATAGGCACCGCGATGGTACCACCCAGACGGATCTCCTGTAAAAAGGGGACCCACCACCGGTTATACGGTATATACAGTATCACTGGCTCACCTCTTCCTCTCCTTCTTGCCGAGCTGGCTCACGAGCCAGCGGCCGTCCCGTCGCTCGCACAGTATCGTCCTGTACAGGCTGGACACCAGCAACGTGTTCTGGTGATAGCTCATCTGGACTATCTCGTACTCCTCGTTCACTATCTCCATCGATTTGCAGAGGTGCTGGAATGAATAGTGTAGTAAATTTAAAGTCTCAGTCTCTTACAGCGTTATTTCAGGGCAGAGGCTTCCAAACCAGTGGTAGAATGTTTGACGATCATTAAGAAATTGTAACGCTTTTACATTAAATGACGACAAATAATAACAATCTCCTCATCCACCCACCAACCCTCATTGGACCAGCGTGGTGGGATACGGTCCCAAACCCTCTAATGTCCTATCCATTAGGTTTGTTAGATTATTGGTGTGTGCTATTCCGGCTGTCGATTATCACAGGCTAATGATGAATAAAAATCGTTATTTTTTTTTTTCACCACAAATGATACAGTTTTATCTAATGATTAGTAAATACATTTATATGTCGGACTGACGCCCAAACAATATAGAGCTATTGTCGGGTCATGAGGCCAGTGGTGCGTGCCTTTGTGCTTTCACTTTCTAATGTACTACTGTTAGCTGCCTCTTGCTCGTAGCTTAGTGGTATAGGCGTGTGCCTTGAAACTAGAGTCGTGGTTCGATCCTGGCGGACTCAACAAATTTTCATTTGTTTCTATTGGTTAGCAATTGAGAGCACGATCCAATTGTCTGAAAGTAAGATGATCCATCGTCGGATGATGCAAAGTCGGACACCACCAACCCATTGATCAGTTGTGGGATCAGTCAAAATCCAATGGATGGAGATGTATTAGGGCCTATTCCACAGTGAACTATTCAGGTGATGATGACTACTGTTGCTAATTCACTTTGATTTAAAACACAAGATGCCAAGTTAACGATAGAATGCACATCAACAAGATTATTTGCAAACCGCAAAAACGTAAGTCGATCTCATTGGTGAAATATCGCGCGATAGTTGCATATGGCAGCGGTCCACCAATCACAAAGCCATAAGTTCAGGCGTTAGAGTTTGACACCTGATTTTATTTATGTTAATTTAACCTCTTACTTGGTTCGAGAATAATATATAACATGGGATACGGTCCAAAAAAAGGAGAAGAGGGGCCTATGTCCAGCAGTGGACTTACACAGACTGATGATGATGATGATAAGATGATGATAACATGTACCAGGCATACAAAACTGTAGAATGTGATACTGAGAATATCAACACTAAATATAATGATCCGAAATCATTTACCGGATGATTTGATGCACAATCTTCGGAAATTTTGTTTTCAAGTGGCAATAGACGTTTTATTAACGTTTCCTTTACATATATTTTATCGTAACGAAACGTTATTCCAACAATTGTATAAACTAACATTAAGTAGAGTCGTAATTATATCTCAGTACATCGCCCCGCATTATCAGTTCTCACTTTACACACGTTGTACGCGGCAACGGTGATATTAATATTATCTTTTACTTTTTGTTATTCATAATTAACTCATAAAAACTTTAACGAGAACTAGTTATCAGTCTCATAACATCGTTCTACTTTCGCAAATAAATACAAACAATGGCAAATTTACTTCCCTGTTTATTTATAGTATTTCTTTCACTGATAGCGGGTAATTTTTTAATACATAACCTTATAAACAACTTGTACCGGACTGAGTGTGGCACGTTGTACAAATAATAATTTACTATTATTACAATTAAAAAAAAAGTCTTCAAAAGCAAACTGTTCTAAAACTAGAATCAAATTGAAAGAATCCTGTATTGTAGCCTGAAGGTAGACATACAAGATTAATGCCATTCGAACCGGAGATCGTTCGTTCATTCTATTCGTTCCGGTTTCCATCAATCGATCTTCATGCTTTAGAAACAGGAACTAAGGTGATACTTCCCTTGTTCTCTCCGGACACACAAAACAAATAAAGATAGAAGTCATTCCTTCATTCACTCACCATGTAGAAGTCGATCTCCGTCATGATGATGACGCCATTCTTGTCGCCGGAGAACAGCCTCATTCCGTTCTTTGACCATTCGATCGATGTTATCTTACTCTTGTGCAGGTCGCCAACTGTGTATCTGTAAAAAAACCATACATACATATATGCATACGTACATCCCTTGCATAGAAGCAGAATTTTAGGTAGATAAAAATGCGAATGATAAATAGAACTTTTACACAAAGCTAGACGCGCCTTGCGGTTTTTTACGTGTAGTGATGGAGGAACAAAACAGATCGCTATGGTTTGAAAATTATAATTACGACTTCTGCCTCTGTAGCCTAGTGGAATAGGCTTGAGTTTTGGGTCGTGGGTTCGACCCCAGCGGGGATTCAACAACTTTTCATTGCTGTTAGGAAACAAACCAACTAGGAAGTTGGTTAGGGCAATGCGGGTAGGGCAAATTTTGACAATCAATGAGTGAGTGTATCGCTCCTATGTGAAATAAAGATATTTGAATTAGAAAATCCGTCCCATCGGGCTTTATATTAATAGTTAGAAGATGACCTTCAAGCCGATACTAAACAAAGTATCGATAAACGTATGAATATTTTTTCAGGCTCACCTCTCGACTTTCCTCTCCACCTTCGGTTTCAGCGTATCCGGAATGTTCTCCGGGTGCTCCTTGGGTATTTGGAAAACAGTGACTTGACCCGCGGCATTGCCCGCGCCCACCATGTAGTCCACGGTGTTCACGATCTTCACGAAAGTGATGGGACTGGTGGAGGCCTGTAAAACGATACAAAACATATTTAAATAGTTACATATTTACTTAATTACTCAATGTCACAGTTATTTTACTTTTAAATATATTATTTGGCAAAGTGGAACTTAATGATGCATGCACTGCTGCTGAAACATTTATATACTGAAAAGCTACGAATCGATTGGAAACTTAACGTGTGGCATAAGATCGCTTTGCCCATAAAGAAATGCCACATAAAACGCTACAATTCTTCTTTCGAGAGATATGATTTGCCTTGTCTACCTAGTCGTTACATTAAGTATTGCGTCTTTCATACAAAATAACATTTTCATTCTACCCCTTTGCGGCAGAGTTAGGAACCAAGGTCGTACTAACCAACTCATTATAGCTGTCACGTTCAAAAGAGCATTATTGCAAATACAAAAAGATATTAATAGCTTTTTTAAGGACTTCTTACGTTTTGAATGTAATTCTTTTTATATTAGAGCTTAATTATTAGTTTTGAACACGTCAAAATGACATTATTAAACGTGATGATATCTGAATAATACTGTATTTAAATGACATGCCACATTGACGTACAATTTTAAGTAGGGGAGGCGGAGAACAATTGGCATTGATTCTATTGTGGTGATTCCCCAGCATGACTGTCGGTTTCTTCACACTTAACTTACACAAGTGCATGACTCATAGTAATGTACGTGTTGCAATGATTGTGATCTGCTTCAAATTATAAAATACATAGGGACCGTAACAGTTTCACTCTTGACCTATACATGAATATAGTAAAGTTTTTATTTCCAAGATAAGTTTAATCATAACATCAGATTTAAAGAACAAAAACGTTAGATTAACAACATGTTGTATTTTTAACTAAAATAATTGTTAAAAGAGGAAACTTAAAGATAAACGTCTGAGATATTTAATTTTGGGCGTTCACATGTGTCACTCATTCCGATATACTTAATCAAAAATGATTTATAAAATTCTAAAGCTAAATGATGTGCATTTAACTCGAAAAATGAATTTCACCATTAGCTTTTAGTATTAAAATTAACAACTGCTGTTATTACATGGTTTTTTAGCTATTTGACTGCGGGTTGTGGAAAAAATAGATTTTTTTCAACCGGTTCAGTATACATTTAATAATTTGAATACTATGTCTTCGCTTAATTTTACACTTTTTAGTATAATTGCTTTTAGTGTTTTAAATATTAAATCATAATTAGGTACCTGAGTTATTTATGCTTATTAACTGATATCGATAACAACTGAAATCTAAGTTAAAGAAGGGCAATAGTTTAATCTGAAACATTGCTTATGCTAAATCACCATCAAAAGCAATATTCCGTTGGGCAGCAATGTTAAGTTTTGGCACCATTAGTTGTTTCGTTTACATGTTATTCCTTATCTTATTCAACCAAGGAATATATTCGAGGAAAAATTCAAAGTTACAGTTAACGCATGCATGAATTTGTTTCCTCTAAATCACGGTACAGCCCCGAACGAATATTGTTGTGCCACGCATTTATGGTAGCATTTTTGTCTATCTGTAAAGCAATTGTGACGTTTTTTCGCTTAATTTAAATGTATAATATGCAAAATCTTAAGACATTGAATGGAAAAGCAGATTATACCAATATCTTTATTTTTAAAAATTGACGAAATAATTTTACAAGCAACAATTTTTTTATATAGGAACTAGGATACCCCCGCGATACGAATTTTATCAAGCATTATACATAATCGGTTTGCAGTCGAAAAGAGCGATGCGGTTGTACTACCCTAGAAAATCTTTAAAGGAGAGACTCACGATCTTGGAAACTAGACATTACAATTTCTTTCATCTAAATTCCAAAACTTATTAAAATATCCCTGCAATGGATTTATTAATAGCCCAAGCCTGTAAGATATCTAGAACTAGATAAACAGGCTTGGGCTGTATATTAATCTATGTCCATTTATTAATTGTTTGTATCGTTAGAGCCGGGCTGCATTCTACAGGTACAGAACATTGATAAGTGTTTTGCAATGAGAGATGTTATACTTCCAGACCTACGTCTTTGGTAAGCTTCGTCTAACACGGAGTTCGCGGGAAGCTACCGTCCCCACGAACCAGGTGACCGACACTTTTTGCTAAAAGTAAACGCCGCACGTTCAGAAGGTACGTGAGTTAGGCATTCTTTAATGACTCCTAAGGATGGTCGACCATCGGTTTGCGGATCAGGACGCAGACGATTTGGCGTTAAATATAAATTAAACAAGTCTATATATACAAAACACAGTCGATACATTCGATAATGCGTGTAAAAAGTTAGGAATTATTTTTATTGTCATTCTGCTGAGATCAAACTTTGTCAATGTTGAGCGAAACGTTTTAGCTATGTACATGTAAAATCGGTAAAACAAAGTTAGGCCATCTTTGTAAGAAATATAAAAATAGAAGTAAAAAACATACAGGATTTTTTTTTCATAAGATGATCCATGCGCCGGATGGGCATCTAAAAAGTAAATCTACCGTCCAACCCGCATTGGACCAGCGTGGTGCGATACGGTCCAAAACCCCCTAATGGCCTATCTATTAGGGGTTGCATTAGGGGAGGACTATGTCCAGCAGTGGACCATCACAGGTTGATGATGTAAGAGTAGCTGTATATCCAAAATGATAAATCATTAAATCGACAAGTCCTGATATTACAACTTTATAGCATTAACATAAATTTTGATGATGATGATACAACAATTTGATGATGATGATAATGATTTTGATGATGGTTAGAAAAGCTATCTAATGAATCTAATTGTAATCTTATTCAAAAATATCCCATTTACATTGTCAGCTGGTTATATTTAGTAGTCAACTTTTTATCTGTCACAATTGTTATGGTAAAATTTATTTTATTAGCATTTAGTAGTGAATATTGCAACAACCGTACCTACTGATAATCCTTGCTAACGGCGAAAACATGTTAATGTATTTGCTCTATCGCCTGAACTGAACTTGATAAGTTCTTGTACAGGAAACTTGAGCATTTAAACATAAGTTACGCTAAAAAGAGGTTAGATTTGAATAAACCATAAATAATAAGCTTAATGCTGCCTGACTGCCTCCGTAGCTTAGTGCGCTTTAGAAACCGGAGATCGAGGGTTAAAATCCTGCAGAGACTCAACAAATTTACATTGTTGTTTCCTAGTCGGTTAGGGCAATTTGGGCTGATCACCCAATTGTCTGAAAAGTAAGATGATCCATGCGTCTGATGAGCATGTAAAAAGTCGTTCTAGCCATCAACACGCATTGGTCCAGCGTTGTGGGATACGGTCCAAAAAGCCCCCATAATGGAGAAGCGAGCATTAGGGGAGGCCTATGTCCAGCAGTGGACTAACACAGGATGATGATGTATATATAACATTTAAGTTATTTTAATGTTACAAGCAGACGCTTCGATTCTACTTCTTTGTACTTATCTATTGCTACTTTGTTTGTTAACTCTTTATAAATACTTTCGCTTTAGTTTGTAAAAGTATTTGATCATTATAAAGCAAGCAAACCGTCCCTTTCACTTCTCCGTTAGATACTTAGCCAACCAGTCTAAGGCTGCCTAACAGCAGGTTTCGCTGCAAGAATGCAACACAAACACATTCTACGTTGAAATCGAATTTGTTTTTTACTGCAAAAAAGATCTTACATACAGCCTAATTGATGTTCATACACATTTGTGCCCTGAAATAGACTACCTAATATTATTTTGTACATATTAAGTATTTTTTTTAATTTACAACAACTATAATTAACATCGATTCCTCGGGTTGATTTGTATAATAAGATACATAAAATTTACCGTAAAACGAAAAAACTAATAGTTGAAACAACAAAACAAGATGTCAGACAAAAAATTCAATGTAGAAATAATTACAGAAAACCTACCGTTAATGCAGGCCTACTCGTTTGCGGATTTGCTTAAGCGTCAATGCCTTTATACGTATATTCTAGAAATAATAGAAATATAAACAAATTTTTATCAAATTTATGGACTAAAACCGTTTGATTTGACGTCATTCACGACGAAATCGATGAGCATACTTTAAAATATCATTAAGAGGAACGTATACCATTCTGATATTTTGTTTATCAACTAAAAAATGTTTGTACATAACCGACGTCGTCAACAGAGGTAACATAATTGTGTAACATTTGCACAAGTGTCGACTTTGGCAATGGTTGCGTTTTAATTTCTTATTACTTTAATAGAACACAATACCACTTCAGTGTGTTTTAATGTTTTCATTTGACAAATGAAAAAGTCGAAAGTTATTTCTGTTTTATGACGTAATCAAAACTACCAATCTATTCATTCAAGGAAATCAATTTAATGTTGATCAGACCATTAGGCAATAAATTATGTAAAATCTCGAGAGACTCGTGTTTTCATTTTGAAAACAAGTTGAGGTCGGTGGCTATCGTATAAATGCATGTTGATGAAAATCTTACGTAAAAACACAAGCCTTCAAATGTAACTCAATAACAACAAATTGAATTTTTGGAAACTCTTAAACGATGGTACCTATATTTTCCAGTTGCTTTGTTTTAAAGCCAAGTATGTTACATATTCGCATCCGATTTATTGTGGGCAGCGCATATCATCTTATCATTCATCATCATCAGCCTGTGTCAGTCCACTGCTGAACATAAGCCTCTCCTAAAGTGAACCACCTCTTCCTATCTTCAGCTATTCTTGTCCAGCCCACACCTGTTACTCTATAAATGTTGTCAGTTCATCTTGGAGCATAAAAGGTAGGATACTATCACCAACTCATCTTTGAAAAGTAAGATGATCTGTTTATGAAAGTAGACCAGACAAAATTCTACTAACTTTTGTCCAACAAATAGCATACACAGTATACTATAGAATAAACAGTTATTTCAATGGATTATGACACAAAAAAATGCTTTATTTTGTTTAATTGTAGGTTTAAATTTGTAAATGATTAATTGGCCCTTATCAAACAAACATGTGATGATTTAAAAGACACACAGCACACTTTTTTGACTAAAATTAGGTATGATATAAATTTCATAAAAATGTTATCACCATTATATTTAACCATTTTATAGATCCAAAAGATAGAAAGTGTGATGTTGGACTTAATTATTATCATCAACAGTGTACATGTGTATAACATACAAATATATATCATGTACAAAAAACTCTGACATTACAGAACAACCTCACACATTTGTTAATGCATTTAAGGCAATCATTTATAACACAATATCACATACACATCATCAGCCTTGTTAGTCCACTGCTGGACATAGGCCTCCCTAATACACCCTATCCATTAGGGTTTGGACCGTATCCCACCACGCTGGTCCAATGCGGGTTGGTGGTGGACCGACTTTTACATGCCCATCCGACGCATGGATCATCTTACTTTTCAGACAATTCGGTGATCAGCTCAAATTGCCCTAAGCAACTAGGAAACAACAATGAAATTTGTTGCATCCCGCAGAATTCGAACCCACGACCTCTGGATTCTAGAGCCACGCCCATACCACTAGGCTACGGAGGCAGTTTATAATGCAATAACATTATTACAATATCAATCCTAAATATATAAGAATCTATAATATGCAAGAACAACATGTTAGACCTTAACACAAATGTCATGAAATGGACCACTTTTTAATGTAATGAAATTATAATTATTGTAATGACTGTTTATCTAAGAATATGGTTAATAATTAAAAAAAAAAAACGATTTTTGATCCTTTTTAAAAGCTTTAAGGACCTACCTCATCATGGCAGTTCTTATAACTAAGAACATATTTTGTGATTACTACTAAAAATTTTAAGCCTACTGCATCTGGCTACTATAATCACCATAAAAATCATTTTTATATATTCATAATTATAATTTGTAATATGAAGTATTATAGAGATAAATGTAATCTCTATAATACTTCATATTTACAAATTCAAAAAATACTTTATTTAATTTAGGCTCTGTCAAGCTCTTATGAACTTTAATCTACCAAATGATATTGAATTTATGGAAAATTATGATCAGTAATTGTTATCTCAATTACATTGTAAATGTTTAGATTGTGTAGACCCTAATGAAGGACAACAAAGTTATCACGGACCTTAGGAGAGATCAGTTAATTTTATCTTATTGCTAGGCTACAAGAGCAAATATTTGTTGTTCCTATATTTGCTTTGATACAAAATAAATAATGCGGCAAAGAGCCTTGACCACATCAGATTAATATCTAGGTTTATTACATATAATGTAGGTTAAGTTATGTTTATATTTTGAGTTTTAGGTATGGTTATGTACAAGTATGCTATAAAATCATTATTTATTAATTAAAGTTTATATTTTTTTTAAGTTAAGGATGATTTTAATGATTATCTAACAAACAATAAGACATTAAATAGAGTTAACCCTTTATATTGCATGGTAATGTAGCTGGTTTGAAAATTGTGATGAATAAGTGTTACATGTTTTATATTTTGATTAATATGTTAAATATCAACATGTTACCAGCACATTTATCATAATAATAGTTTTTGCTGTTTCAGACAGCTCTTATGCAAATACAGATAAATTGTTTCTGGAATGTCTCTAAGCATAACACATTTTATTCTATCTCAGTACATTATAATTGTGCCATATATAAAAATGGCAGGACATCAGGACCCCTATGAGCTAAATAAGTTTAAAGTATCACAATATTAAAGCACACAAAATTTATTTTGCACATGTTTACAGTAAAAGTAATAAGTTCATGTAAAAGAAATAATATAAATGGAAATACAATATATTACTGCCACCAATTGAGAATTTTAATAATTCAAGTACCATAGTAAATTGAGCAAAAGCAGTAACTTTATTAAATAAGAAAATTAATACATATCAATTAAATTATTTCATTTTTATAATAACAAATGTGAAATTCAATCAAAAATAATTATTATAAAACAGATTACTATATTTCTACCAGAAGGCTTTAAGATTTATTGATTTAGACACATTCCAGTATATTGTTCTCACTTTAAAAGGTCAACTAAAATCGGCACAAGGTAAAAGAAAGTTATTATTGTTACTGCTTGAACTTGTTACTTTTCAGTTGTTTTGATAACCGGTAATAACGATTAATAACAATATATCAAAATAAAATCTAATCGGAGTATTTAAATATTTTATACTTTTAAATGCGACTCTGCGTTATAGAATTTTTTAACTTACCTCGCATCGAAGCCTCTGCACATTTCCCTTTTTTCTATCGTACCAATAGACTAAGCCAACATTTGTACCCAGAGCAAGATATTCACTGACCGCATCGACGCACGTTAAGCATAATTCATTAGAAAAAATCCCAGTTTGTATACGGGCTGGGATTAAATTTAAAATATGGGTACACGGGGTCCACTCTCGAATAAAACCTTCCTCCGCACCACTAGACACTTCCATTTTGTCTTGTTCAATACAAGGATACAATATTAATAAACATATAGTAGCCACAAATGCAGCTGTTCTAAATCATATCGTTTGGAAATAAATAGCTGGAATGTCTAAGTAAAGTACCTTAGTATGAGTAAAGTACTAACTTGACGTTATGATGTTGTTGTTTTTAATTTATCCCTAATGGGAAAGGCAAAGGACTTTAGTCCATACAGCCAGGTCTTGTTCTTGGTAATATTTGCAAATTTTTATGATTTAAAGGCGAAGCCATGTCTTCATAGTTATTGATGTTAAGGCTCGAAGCCATGTCTTGTCTTATTATTCTTGATCATAAGGCCTAAGCCAATTCTTTGATGTTGACTGGTCAATATGGTCGAAGTCAAATCCATAAGCAATTATAGTAGTATCCAAACAAAATTATTTGTATTTCCAGGTGATTGTTACATATCCATGTTAAGGTAAGTCCGGGGAGCAGTCCTTTTAAATGTTTTGAACCGTATTAGAAATAAATTCATAGATGATGTCATGCATATCATGATTCATAAGCAAGTCTTGAATGCAGCGCGGTATATTTTCAGGTCTTTTGTGATAGTTTAACAGATTAGATGATAAACAAAGGCGTTGAATATGGAATTGAGGGCATTCGAAGAATATGTGGTCTAAAGTTTGATCGACGTCTGAATTGCAATATGAACAGAAGGAGACTTAATAATGCGCATGCGGTGTAAATGTGAATTAAATCTACAATGTCCAAATCTCAGGCGAAAGTATCGTATAAAATCTTCTGCTTTTTGTAAATACTGGATTTACAAAACCATGGAATTCCGATATCTTGTTGATTGCAGCATACCAATGCCCTTTCTCACTAAACTTTCTTGCCAAACATGTTTCCAATCCTGGTTAAGTTTTGACTTTAAAAGTGGTGATAAATCAGTGTACGGAATAGCAACATTGTTATCAGCGCTGCCGCTGTCGCTGTCAACAATTGCACGTGCAAGGAAATCCGCATACTCAGTTGCCTGAGACCCTATATGCGAGGCGTCCATAAGAATTCCACATTGTAATCTTTTTAGATAGCATAAAATATATATCTGATTTCGGTTATAATGTAGTTAGACTTAGTACAGAATTGGTAATTTTGTAAAGCCTTTAGAACACTCATGCTGTCTGTGATGATTAACTCAAAATCTTTCAGAACGATCTTCAACTAAATTTTAATGCAGCACAATTGCAAGAGCTTCTGCAGAAAATACTGCTTAAATTTTTGTTTAATTTAGTACCTCGTCCAAACTTTCAAACTGGGTATATAGAATGCCATTGAAACCATAGCCTCCCTTTTCGAGCCATCTGTATAAATGTGATTATAATTGGGATATTGAGATATAAGATTATAGACTTCTTGTCGATCTCAGTTTATTGTCTATAGTTATGCTGATGTGATTCATAATACTTTCATAGCTTTTAGTATAACAACCCCAGTTATCTGATTTAAAGATGCTGTTGATTGACCAGATTTAACAAAAAGGAAAGCTCATGCAAAAGATAGGGATAATTGTTGAGAGAGGGAATTCATAGGAAACTATTGTTCAGATGGAAAAGTTTGTTAATAAGTGGGTGACTGTTTATAGAAAGTAATTTAAGCAATAATCTCCTTTTTAGATATTGAAACCTTAAAAATATGGGAGGAATGTTGCATTCAACTTGGAGTGAATTTATGGGAGTTGTTCTCATTGCTCAGTAATGAGTCGAAGACTATGATTTTGAATGACATCTAATTTAGGAATAAATTGGTTATTTGAAGCAAAACAAAAGAAACTGTATTCAAAGTGGCTACGAACAAGAGATTTATATAGAGTTAAAGAATTTTAGGGTCAGAGCCCCAGTAAGTTCCAACAAGAGACCTCAAAATATTCAACGCTTTATAGCTCTGTTAGTCACACAATCAACATATTTACCCAGGATAAATTGTTTACAAACAACACACCTAAAAACTTAGCTTCCGTTTCAGCTGGTAGTTCTATATTATTGTAATATAATTTGACCTGAAATGGCTTCCTACTGAAGACTAATACTTTGGTTTCTCTCTATCTAATGTCTAAAGCAAGATAATTGAAATAGGTATGAAATTTTTTAAACTACTATTCAATTTAGGAGCTATATTCATGGAGTTGATATCAGGTAATATACCACTAAATCATCAGCAAATTGTAGATTACTTACATTGTGATCTAAAATTAAGTTAAGTTTGTGGATATACAATGTAAAGATTAAAGGACTTAGAATGCTGCCTTGGCAGGTGCCTTTATAGGAGAAACGTGGACCAATGATCTTGTTATGATATTTAACAAAGACTTTTCTACCATGCAAGAAATCAAATATCCATTGCACAACCTTAACAGGCAGACCAATGGCAACAAGTACAGAAGACAGAATATGATGATTTACATTATTAAAAGCCCCTACAACATCAAAAATACACTGACCAAAACATTTTGGATTTGAAAACTTGGAAGATGTCCCAATGTAAATGAGCAATACTCTCTCTTGAAGATCTGCCCTTTCTAAAACCAAATTGATTAGAAAGGTAATATTTTATTTAATTCTATAAAAATGCTCTAATCTTTGTTTCAATAATTGTTCAAATATTTTCCCACAAGATGTCAAAGCAATAGGTCTATACTAATTAAAATGAAATTTCTCCTTGTTAGGTTTTAGTATGGGACTAAAATATCAATCTTCCAATCATCTGGAATCAGAGTTTGTTGCCAAAGAAGATTGAAAACATTTAAAAAGTATTGATTTGGATTGAGTGGATAAGTGCTTTTAGCATTTTATAAGAAATACCGTCTAGGCCAGCTGTTGTGTCTCTTCTAGATGATATTAGCTGACGTTAATTCGCAAATGAAAATGGTTCTAAAAGTAGCTGTGATTTGGGCAAGACCAATATTGATTTTCAAAGAAGGATGCTGGCTCAACATATCTGAAGTATATTTTTAAGAAAATGTGTAATCCAATCATAATTGTTATCAAGTGAGATGAGGGTGTGTAAGTTTTGTTAAATTTAGCATATGTGACCAAATAATTGAGATAGGGGTAGTTCTGTTGGAAGGATTCACATAATTTGTTCCAACTTAATCTTCTTTCAGACCTAATAATGAATTTCTTCTTAGCTTGAAGCTTTTAAAGTTTATATAATTCTCTTCCGTTGGGTCTTTTTGAATTGAAGTATGCATTTTGCTATCTAGAAGAGCTTTTAAAACAATTTGAGTTCCACCATGGGAATGTCTTTTTTTTTTGTGTTTGGTTTCAGAGCGAAATTATTATGACCAGATGAAGAGCTAAGGAAGAGATTCTATTAGGCCATGTTTAAACATTTAATTAAGCTGTTATATAGCTAAAATAGGATCTTGACTATTTAAGGATAAATAAGAAAATAACAGATCAACTTTAGAAGAATATAGATCCCAATCAACTAACTTCAAATTACAAGAAGAAGGAGAGGATCTACTATCAGGTATATCTGTAGAATAAAATTATTATAACTAAGTACAATTTTGTTATTACAGGAAGATGATAGCTGCCTAATGGATCATTGTGGACCATCCAGTTACATTGCAAAAGATTGAAGGAGAAACAATGGTTAAATCCAAGACACTGGGTTTCCATATGTAGGAGCCGACTGTAGTCATATGACCATCATTCAGTAAGACTAAATTGTTGTTATGAATGACATCTAGAATGTCCCTGCCCCTGCAATCAGAGGTTTGGCTGCCCCAGAGAATATTATGACCATTAAAATCCCCGCCAAGAACATTGGCTCAGGAGACTTTAATTAAATTATTAAATTTATGTGGTGAGAATGGAGGTTGCAATTACCTGGACTGTAAAGGCTTACAATAGTTAATTCCTTGCAGTTTGAATATTTAATCCTAATAGCTATATTTTTGAAGGAATTATCATAAACAGTATTCACATTAGAGTAAAAGATAGATCTATGACTATTATGGCTACACACATTGTGTGAGTTTCAGAGTCTAGTCTTACTACATTATAATTACGAATTTAAATTTATGATGAGGTTTGAGCCATGTCTCATAAATAATAGCCACATGAACTTGTGGTCAAAAGAAAATGGTTAAAAATATGTTGATTGTGCAATATACTCTGAGCATTCCATTTGTACTATATTTAAAGTATCCATTAAGTTATTGAAGATTGATTACTACTTTGCTTTTTGAAAGAATCTTTTAGGACATCTTTTATAGTTTCAGAGCAAATTTTTGATTCATTGGTCTTGTTAAGAGTGATTAATTTAACAATTGATTCAGTAATGGTTTTAAATTAATTCTGATTAAGTAATAAAAGGAATTGAGTCTGTTTACTTCAGGGAAAATTTGATACTATAGAAGGCTTGAAACTTTGTTTTAGGAAATTTTTCTTTGTTAAGTCTGAATTTTTCTTTTTAACAGGGCAAATTGAAGATATTGAAATATGTTGCCTTTACAATGGCAACAATTAGCCTCTTTGGGATTAACATTACAAGATTTAAAATTGTGATTTTCTCCACAGATAGAGCACCTTTCAGCGTTTTTACAAGAATTTGGCTATGTGACCATATCTCAGGCAACGAGGCCTGTTTTACCGGAGGTATGTACACACTACTTCAAATCTCCAGCTATTGAGTCAACACTCTCTGCGTAAGTTTGGACAAGAAATGTAATGGACACAGTTTTTGTCGGTTCAAATTTTATATTACGTTCTCGATCAATCCTACGCATGAAGCGTCTGATTGATACTATATTTTGTGCTGGTCATGGCACTGTATATCTCCTTGTTTGAAAGATCTTCGGCACATGACTAATCACCTAATTGTTTCTGTCGAGCAGCTGGTATGCTTGCATATAGTTTGTGGCCATCCAGAAACTTTTATTATTTAAGCATCATTAGCCAAAGCGGTCTCTCAAATATTACACCTATTTTACCTTTGTTAATTTTTTAATTGTTTCACGCCTTTATTATAGCGTTTGGATTGCGTGGCGAGAGACATCATGTCCCTGAGCCTATTGGTTTGTCTTTGTCTGTGCTTTCCAGAAAACGATATATTCAAAATTGCCACCGTCTTCAGGATAAAAACGGACGTAGTTAGGTAACTTAAATGGAATATACTTATCAGCATCATCTTCAGACATAATAGATTCCGACTCGAGTCCCTCACGCAGCGCTTTCCTCGAGTCTCCTCGGCATCCTCCTTCTTTTACGTCGTTTTCTACCGCGGGACATCGCGGTAACAACCACACACCACTTTATATGAAAATAAAACTTTCAATAATAACTATTTGTATTATTTTCAATTAAACTTTAAAAAAGGCGCCCTTTTAGTTTGAACTTTACCGCGCTTTTTTTTTTCTGAAGAGAACTGATTTGACGTTATGAATTATAAATGACGTGAATGTGACGTTTATAAACCATTCCAATCTATTGGCGCAATGGGGGCCGCGTATTGTACGACCAGATATTGTGCGGCCTAATTTTTCATGTTCAAACATACGCACAGGGAATACGCGACCTTACAACCACCAGCCTTACAATACGTAGCCGTGTAATCTCCTGGCTGAAGCCAACCTGGCTGCTTGAACTGCCAAAATCGCATTATCCAGTCAATTTAGACCAAGAATTTCATTAGCTAATCAATCGAAAACATAAACGGCAGAAATCCTGCGGGGACTCAACAAGTTTTGATTGTTGTTGCCTAGTTGTCTGAAAAGTAAATAATTAAAATGGATCATTCCATGCGTCGGACGAGCATGTAAAAAGTCGCTCGACCCGCCAACCCACATTGGGCCAGCGTGGTGGGATACAGTCCAAAACCCACTAATGGATAGGCGTGTATTAGGGGAGGCCTATGTCCAGTAGTGGACTACCACAGGCTGTTGATGATGAACCGATAATGCGCGGCCAAGTATTGCATGGCCTAATAATTAGTGCACATTTTTGTACACGAAATTTAGTCAAGCATTATCGGGTGGTACATTATCGTGGCCGTACAATACACACACCCGGTGAATTGTACATAGTTCGCGCATGATAAGTATACGCGCATCTGATCAAGTTTATAATAACTTTTTTAATAACAAAAACAAAGCAAAATTTCCAGAACGACACAAAAAGCTTAAAGGAAAAGAAATATTTTTTAAAATCAAAAACATTTAATAGTTAGTAGTTTATATCGCTTATCATAATCATCTTTTGTTGTTTTATTATCAGTACGCTGATTCAAACAAACTACAAACGACAAACTTACTTGCGTATAACGTATGTAATTAAGTCCGTTTCTTTTCAATTGAAAACGATAATCGAACCAAAATAATCATTAGATATTCATATTAAAATTTTAGACATTTAACACGTTGGTCAAGCTGAAGTGCGATTCTCTTTGACCGCTTCGGTAAAAATAACTTACGGTACAAAAAGATATCAGCTCATACCGAGATACTCCTTTAGAGAGTTTCTTGACTTAAGTGCTCAAAGTTATGTCAAATATATGATCACTAGAATATTCAACAGTCATTAGATTAATTTTGTTAAGGTTAAAAAATTGAGCACTAAATGGTCGTCTTAAAAATATAGCTGTAGCTTTTTTTATCTCTGGCAAAAAGCCTTAGTACCATGCCATGGATTTAAAAAAAAAACCTAAGTAATCGATGTGTACACTTGGCATTTGCTTGTCATTTATCATCTTGTCAAAGTGGGGTTCCGGGACTGCCTATATTTCTGTACTTAAAATCCCTAATATATCTAGCAAAATGGCAGATTCAGCAACAGAATTGCCGCCAACAATAACAGAAAAACCGCCATCAAGTATCGAGGGGATTGCGATTGCATACTTAAGTCTGGTTGTTATGGCTGCTTTACCCATATTTTGGGTCTTTTCGCTCTGTGAAGTATCTTAAAGAGCAGAAGGTGAGTGGAATCGTCCTCTTTCTTGTCTAGAGTATATTAAAGGGCATTGTGAACGTACTTCAAGTTCTTGTCCAATAACATGAATACACGTCGTGTCATCGTGGCATAGCGATAGTGAAGTCCCTAAGCTACCCGTAATAAAGGCATAAGGGTTGAACGACCTAATATTTCTAATAACATTCGTTTTGTTAAATTTAACTATTTGCTATTAATTTATTTAATAAAACTCATAGATCAAAACTATTATAGTATATTTTTCAGAATTATACCTTATATGGCTGCTGTATTCTCTTTTCTAATTACTTAATTACATAGGTTTTATAAAAACTAAAAAAAAAATAATATTAGTATAATTATTTTCTACCCAAGTATAATTCATAGTTCCATTATATTGACATAAATATCATCTGAAAATATGTGTACTAAATAAGTTAAACACAATATATTTGTTAATGTTATCCAAAAATTTTGCAGGAGTCCGGTGAACGTACGGAGACTATGTCTACCAAGGATGCCTTGATGTTTCCGTTAATAGCATCCTGTGCTCTCTTTGCTCTCTATGTATTCTTCCAATTCTTCTCAAGGAGTACATCAATCTCCTCCTTACTGGATATTTCTTCTTTCTTGGTGTGCTGGCTCTGAGCCATCTGCTCAGGTAAGAAATATAAAATGTTTCATTATGTGTTCAATATTTTGCCTCTGTACAATATTGTAAATAATTTACACAAAATCAGAAAAATCTTATATCAATCATTTTAATAACATCAACAGTATCAACATAAATTTTTTTTCATCATCATCATTAGCAGTATCTGTCCACTGTTAGATATAGGTCTTTTAAATTTTTTTATAAAAATTAAATTAATTTTGGTGGTAGGTCTCTTTTTTATAGAGGCGATACTGCAGTGCCTATTTCTCCCGTATTTACAGGGTAAACGAGATGTAACATCCTATGTCTCATAGTAGGCAGCTTGTTGGTGATACCCCTGTTATTGCCAAGGTTAATAAGTGTTGGTTACCATTTCATCATGTGCACCAACTGCTTGTCTGCCTTTGTATGCAAATAAATAAAAAAAATAAAACCCATTGCTATAAAATGGCACTAAAAGAGAAGGAGTTAACATTAATACAATGTAATTTTTTTTGTTCACTAAGATGTTTTATCCAGCACTAGTAAATACTAGTAATTTAATGAAACCAGTGCTAGAATTATATTTGAGAATTTAATTAATCATAGTAATCACATAATAATAACCACATAGTCGTATATATTTTGTTCATATTCATCATCATCAGTCTATGTCAGACCTCTGCTGGACTTAGACCTCCATCTTATATTTAAAGAAGTGAAAAAAATTGATAAGAGTTTTTAATTTCCACATACTCTGAACAAGTGTAATGTGAATATTGTTAAAATCTGTCAGAAGGGATAAACAAACTATACATGTTTTGTAGAAGGCACTTGGAAAGAATTTTGTTATGTAAAAAACATTTTTTGTTCCAGAATTATGATCATTGTAAAACAGTCAATTGAATTGATATTTTATATTGAAATCAAACTGATTAGCAGCTAGTACTGCTTAAATTGCTTAAGCATATAAATTAAAATTGTCACTAAATGACTATGTCACTCACATTCATAATTATTGAATCAGCAATTGACCTGAATTGATCAACTGAAACTATAAATTCAATAACTGCACAAAAAATATTGTTATTTCATAATATACTTTATTCATTTGTAGTTATAACAAAAGCTTTGAAGTAATATAAAGATACAAAATATTATTTAGTTTTAACAGTAACATCTCCGAGTAATCTGTGTCAATCATGTGTTTTTTAATCAGCAGTGTGGCAAAACTTATGACAAAGATACATATGATATGCACACTTTAAAAGATATTTTTTGCCTGAAGTCTTAGAAGATGGTATATAACTAATACAGACATTTCAAGGCTGTAAAGCACTTTAGAGGTTTCAATTCTTATGAGAAAGACCTATATTCAATTCAAAGATATGAATTAGCATGTATATGTGGTGTTGTTATAACAACAGTCTTCTTATTTTCATTAAGTCAAAGTCAAGTTTCCTTTTTCAACATAGAAGCATTACATTTTTAATTTTTTAATGGCCATAAAACTTCCACCAGTTGACTTTTAAGTGGCAATTGAACTATATTAACACAAGATGATGATGATGACCCTTGTTAATCTATTCCAGCCCCATCATTGCGCTGGTGGTCCCAGCTTCGATTCCGAACGTGCCGTACCACGTGCATTTCACACGCGGCGAACGAGACGGACGTTCGGACATCATCAACTATAAATTCACCTCTTATGATGTCATTTGCCTGCTGATCTCCCTCTGTCTCGGAGCCTGGTATCTACTTAAGAAGGTAAATATCCATTTTCATATAAGTTTTAAAGATTTTAATACGTTAAATTACCATAATATTATTTACAATTATGTCTGATGTTTCAAATACTTCCCCGGGTCCATTGCTTCTTTCACTATTAACCTAAATATGTACTACTGATATATTTAGAAACACTTTAGGGTTTTAGTTATGATTAACTGCAAAAATATTTAAGAAACAATCATATCTTAAGGCACTCTTAAAACACATTTACACCTCTCAGAAAGTAGTTTAAATTCCATCCTTCTCCATATTCAAGATTATTGTATTGCAGTATAAATAAACAATACAAAACTTCATCTTGCTTATTTTATCTCATTACAGCATTGGATCGCCAACAACCTATTCGGGATTGCGTTCGCTGTTAACGGTGTGGAACTGCTTCACCTCAACAATGTTGTAACTGGCTGCATTTTACTTAGCGGGCTGTTCTTGTATGACATCTTCTGGGTGTTCGGCACCAATGTGATGGTCACTGTTGCCAAGTCCTTTGAGGCACCTATCAAACGTGAGTATTGGTTGATTATATCCTCTGATCTTAACAGGGAGTTTACATTCAATAAAATATTACAAGTCTGTAATGTTATGAACTTTACTGATTATGTCAAATTTGTTTAAATTATAATTTACAATAGATACACAGTCTGCTGGGAATTAAAATTTACATAAAAACTATTTATTCTAAGAAATGCTTTTCAATCAATGATCTATCAAAAAGTAAGCGAAAAAATATCAAATATTTTTTTTTTTCAATTATGTCTAGTAAATAAAACAAAAGTTATATTATAACTGCGTTTGTGTGGTAATTTATAAAAATTAATCTAATCAATTTATAATTAAAAATTTCCAGTTATCTCTGTTATCTAACAGTCCAAGAGACAAACAAAAATTGAAAAAAATAAGTTTTGTTATATGTACCGGTAATATATTACAATGTGATCGTTTAAAAATTGTAAACATTTTCGTTCGTCAAAATCGTTAACTCGAACGATCGGTTCCCCAGTGGTGTTCCCCCAAGACCTGCTCACCAACGGGCTGAACGCCAGCAACTTCGCGATGCTGGGCCTGGGCGACATCGTGGTGCCGGGCATCTTCATCGCGCTGCTGCTGCGCTTCGACAAGAGCCTGCAGCGCGGCAGGGAGACGTACTTCCTGGCCACGTTCGCGGCCTACGTGGCGGGGCTGCTGGCCACCATCCTGGTCATGCACGTGTGGCAGCACGCGCAGCCCGCGCTGCTCTACCTGGTGCCCGCCTGCATCGCCACGCCGCTGGCGCTGGCGCTGCTGCAGGGCGACATCAACGCGCTCTTCAAGTGAGTGTCGTTCCACTTCAACTTCGACGAGGGTATTGAGACAGTTCGGAAAGTGTTTGGGGTGAAATTTATTCTTTAAAGTCGATGTTTAATGAGGTAGAAAGCCTCTGACACGAGAAGAACCGACGTGAGAAACTCAGCGGGACTCATTTTTTTCTAAAAATATATAGAAATAGTTTAAAAAAAAATTCGAAATATACAAACAGAAATTTATTTTTAAAATAAGTTCAAGTTGTGTTGTGTTATCATTAAAGTAGTCACTACGTATAATCACTACAGACAACATCTCATCATCATCATCATCATCAGCCTGTGATAGTCCACTGCTGGACATGGCCTCCCCTAATACACCCCTATCCATTACGAGGTTTTGGACCCTATCCCACCACGCTGGCCCAATGCTGGTTGGTGGGTGGACCGACTTTTTACATGCCCATCCGACGCATGGATTATGTTACTTTTAACTACGAAACAATAATGAAAATTTCTTGTGTCCCCGCAGGATTCGAACCCACGACCTCCGGTTTCTAAAGCACACGCCCATACCACTAGGCTACGGAGGCAGTTATATTAATCTATTTTAGGTGAATACTGTAATTTCTTAATGTTTATAATTTAATTTTTGTACAGCTACGAGGACCAGCCGGCGTTACCGGAGGGCGGAGCCGAACCGGCCAAGACCAAGAAGAGCGAATAAACAATTAACATACTCCGTCGCAAAGCACAAAACCCGCACATTATAAGTACATGGGGGGCGACGTTATTTATTACCACGGCGTGGGACCACCGTTGTGGGATGCGTGGGTTGTCTGAGTATCCGTGTAAATTATTGTAGTCTAGCCAAAAGAGATTCGGAAAACATTATCACTCATAGCAACGGAGCGGTATTTTACGTATGAAGTTGTTCTTCGACTGTCACTCAATGATTGATATTTCATCAACAGTAGAGTAGGACGCCACTTCGTTGCCATGGTTTACGATATTTAGTGCCCCATCCATATATTGCGTCACACGAATTTTATGATTCTTGACCCTTTCCACGTCCTTGTCACATGTATGTAGGAGCGAAGAAACTAAAGTTTATTTTTCTATCTATCTCATCATCATTATCATCAGCCTGTGTCAGTCCACCGCTGAACATAGGCCTCCCATAACGCACGCCACCGCTTCCAATCTTCGGCTATTCTCATCCAGCCCGCAGCGGTCACTTTGCGACTGTCGTCATTCCATATTGCTACAGGACGTCCCACACTATGTTTGCCTCCTTGTGGAGGCTCGGTCTCCACTTCAGAACTTACCGACTCCAGCGGTCGTCACACCTGCGGCTTATGTGACCGGCTTGCTGCCACTTTAGCTTATTATTAAACTATTTTTTAATAATTTCTGTCTATCTATAATTTTAATTCTATTGGTACAATGCTTGTTTTATCACGTGATTATAAAAATAAGACGTTATGAAATTTTAGACTCCTTGTCACATTTCGTTAACAACCTCCTTCCCATATAACGTGTGGAGTAATTTATGGATGGTGCCTTGCATCCGATCTCCGAGTCTGAATTGGCCCAGATATAGTTTGAATTCGTTGTAAGTCGCGTACCTTCCCTCAATATCTTCCATTGGTGTATGTAATTGGTGTGTCTGATGAACCGCGTAATAATTTGCTAATTTTATACTCTTAAGGCGTTCGTAATGGCGACTGAATGACACAGTTCGCTCAGTCTTTATTTTCTATATGTATATATGATTTTTTTTATAATCGGTTGTGTTGTTCTATCCGTATTCGAGTTTTATTTTTATATATCTCAAAGAGATGGTCGACGTATTTATTGTTTTTGTTTGTTCATTGCCCTAGAGGATTATGTTTGTATGTTGTTATTTTGCAAATGTCTTTTTACTTAATGTTACCAGTTCAAAATTGTTTCTTTTGGCTGTTTTTTTTTTTTTATTTTGTACATTTCAAAACCATGTTTTTTTTTCTTTTTCCGGTCGTTTTTATTTAAATTAAGTAATTTAGATGCAATTGGCATAATACTATAGCTCTTTTTTAGTGTTAGATGTCACAATACGAATTTATTCGATGACAGGGCCCATGTGAAACGGCCATTTGCCTGTTGGTGTCTGAATTATATACATAATAAACATATTCAAATAATCAAAGGCTTTGTTATTGCATTAAATAGATACACTTTATTTTAGTTTTATGTTTGAAGTCAAAATAGTATAAAAGATAAAAAATAAAACTCAAGGATCGCACTCCAGACATGCGGGGCCAATTTTATATGAACCGATTTCCTACTAGTACCACTAAGCTGTCAGACAACTCGTTACGGTTATCGAGCGTAGTCAGGAACCAAGATGGACCATAAGTTCTGTGAGTTTGAAACTGTGAAGATGCCAAACGGTCATATAATTGACAGTCCAATGGAGGGGAACGAACATACATGCAAACTCATCTAAATGATATTAATTCAAGAGTAATTGAAAGTGCTTCAAAAAGCCTCTAAGCTGTCATCGAGCTAAGTCGGGATCCATGGAAAACTGTACGTTTCTGAAGTGCGATCCCTGTAATCAGGTATTAACCACCCGATCGTCTGGAAGGGTGAACGGAACAAGTAACAATCTCCCATGTTTGACTTCCTATACGGAGGCGACAAGAAGGGCATCCGGTACCGACCATAAGAATTAACTCATATACATCATGGGAGGTAGTGACTAGAATATTTATTAGATATAAAAACCGCTCAGACAGCGACAGCGCCCCACCCTCCTCCACCCTTCGGAGGCAGAGGAGCGAACGATCATCGAGGGCTGACGATGCTGCGCATCGCCGCCCGCCTCACGCTCAGGGCGCCGCGCCACGTCTCCTCATCGCGGCTGGATAGATCTCACATGGTGTGAAGGTCTCGTGAAGCACTTACTATAGAAATGATCCTATGAAGTAAGGTCTTGCCGTTGTCATAGCAACGCGCTCTCCTGATCGCGCGATAGTTTATCTCTACATCGCGATCTACGACATTACTGCTGACTGCATAGTGACACCTAGTGGCGTTTTATTACAGGATTTAATAAGTGACATCTACTGGCAGTTCATTGTACTAAGTCTATTCAAGTAATTTAAAACATGATAATTGACAATCATGTTTGTCAGAATTTAAGAGATATTTATCAGTAGACAATTTTCACTTGATTTCCCAAAATAGCTGTGAACAACTGCAAATGAGATTACCGCTACTGTTTTACTTTACTGAAATGTGACTTAGTACAATGAACTGCCAGTAGATGTCACTTATTAAATCCTGTAATAAAACGCCACTAGGTGTCACTATGCAGTCGGCAGTAATGTCGTAGATCGCGATGTAGAGATAAACTATCGCGCGATCAGGAGCGCGCGTTGTCATGACAACTGCAAGACCTTACTTCATAGGATCATTTCTATAGTAAGTGCTTCACGAGACCTTCACACCATGTGAGATCTATCCAGCCGCGATGAGGAGACGTGGCGCGGCGCCCTGAGCGTGAGGCGGGCGGCGATGCGCGGCATCGTCAGCCCTCGATGATCGTTCGCTCCTCTGTCTGAAAGGGCGGAGGAGGGTGGGGCGCTGTCGCTGTCTGAGCGGCTTTTTGAAACCTAATAAATGTTCTGAGATACTTACTTACTTACCCATGTTGTATACCAGTTTCTCCTATGATCAGTACCGGATGTTCTTCTGTCGCCTTCGTTATAGGAAGTTAAACATTGAATGTTGTTATTTGTTCCATCACTTTCAGAAGACCGGTGGTTATTACCTGATTACAGGGATCGCACTTCAGAAACGTATAGTTTTCCATGGATCCTGACTAAGCTCGATGACAGCTTAGAGGCTTTTTGAAGCACTTTCAATTACTCTTGAATTAATATCATTTAGACGAGTTTGCATGTATGTTCGTTCCCCTCCAATTGGACTGTCAATTATATGACCGTTTGGCATCTTCACAGTTTCAAACTCACAGAACTTATGGTCCATCTTGGATCCTGACTACGGTGGATAACCGTAACGAGTGGTCTGACAGCTTAGTGGTACTAGTAGGAAATCGATTCATATAAAATTGGCTTTTTCTGGATCTGATAAATTCTTCTCAAATGAGTTAAACTTTTAACTAATACGCCCTCATTTGGTTCAAAAAGCATATAGAAAACTTATGAAATCAACCAAATTGTTTACAAAACTTGGATTTTCCTATTAAAACATAAACGTTAAGGCTGGTTTAAGGTTTATAAAAGTTGGTTTAACACAGTACAGAAAAACGAAGGAAATAACAATATCTCAAACTTTTAATATTCATATATTAACAACAGTCTTAGCAGCTTCAGCATTTAAATTAATTAACAGGAGGCATTGTAACTTGTACTATATTTTGTAAGCAAAACCTGAGTTCGACAAGATATCAAATCTTTATTAAGTAATAAATTCATATTGGTGGAATGTCACAGTAACTAATTTAATGACATTGAACCAATAAGAAAGTTGAACTCGACTCGGCCTATTGCTATTAAGAATCAAAGGCACATATACACACAATGTACAAGTATAAGTTATAACTGTATAATAAGTATCACACCATGAACACATCATACATATTTATTGTAGTGATCCTTATTTAGGCTTTGTTTGAACTTTTTTCACGATAGTCCAAGGTGGTTCTAAAGGTATTAAAAAAATTCATACCTAGTTAAAACTCTTAATTTTAAGGCGCTCCTTCCCCCCCTCCTCCTATACCGAACTTTTATACGGAAATAACAGGGAACTGTAATTGAAAGCTTTTACGCCATGAAAAGATCATGTCGACAAATAGTAGAAAATTAATAATTCTTGTAGAAGATTATACTCTATAAAAAAGGAATCTTATGATTATTTTCCTAACCGTTCAAGTTTCGAGGTTTAATTTCAACCCGGTCCTAATATACTGGCATGGAGCTACCCGAGTTGGCATGATCTTTCTTTTATACATTTAGAACCGATTAAGGACTATCGAAAAAAAATTAGGACAAACCCTAAATAAGGACCACCCTAATATTTATATATGTAAATACTTTAACACACTGTAAAATTAGTTTAAGTCATTGCTTTAGATACATGAGATTGACAAGTCAAGCTTTAACAATGTCAAAAGCCTAAGCCCGCATGTTATATTAGCTAGTTCCTAAATACGTTTTGCGGTTAAATTTCTCATTCTGGTGCCAAGTTCTGATTGATGAATCCCAATCCGTTGCACTCTATTACATACTGCTCGCCGTCAGGTCGTATTGAGAACTTGGTCTGAAGATAACAAAAAGATGATTTTTTATCACATTTTTCGCCTAAATTGTGTATGTTCCAATATTTTTACATGTAATTATTGCTCATAACTATGTCATGGCATCACATTTTTCGCCTAAATTGTGTATGTTCCAATATTTTACATGTAATATTTGCTCATAACTATGTCATGGCATCTATTATGGCGTTATAATAGTTCGGTTAACGCTCCAAGCAGTAAAAATTGAAAACACTACAAAAAATATAATTAAAAAGTTCCTACATTAAGTCCCAACAATAAAGAGTTAATATTAATAATTAAACCACTATTTTATAAGCCACAAGGCTTTAATAGAAGAAGTATTTTGACAATATAATAATTATTTTAAAAATCATCAGTTTTTGGTGATTATTTATAGTTATTTATGCATTAAAATTATTTTTTCAGCCTTACCACAGACAATAACCGTATACGCCGTAAGAATTGTAATCAATATGTTAAACCCGTTTGTTTTATTCCGACACCCACCTTAGCAATCATTTCCGCTATATGGATGGCGGTTTTAGTATGAAGCGTCACCTCGCCCACTCTCACTTCAGACTTTCCGGCAGCTAATGCCATGTAAATGATCACCTGGTCCTGAAAATGAAAGCATAGCTAGAATAAAAAAAAGCAATACTTTCTTGTGGTTACGCGAATACCAGACATGATTTAATAAAAGACCAGCATAAAAATACTGCTAGACCTAAAGATACTATAAGCTCGGTATTCGTAAAACGGTCTAATAAATAAAATACAAAAATTAATGGACCATGTAAAGTGTCTGAAATGTCGGGAAAATTGTAAACTAAATTAAACGATAAAATCCGTAAAGTCTTTTATTAAAAAACGAGCAATTAAAAATTTTATATAGAAGAATATGTATAGTTTAGATAAATTGTAGAAAGATTTGGCGTTAAGTGAAATGCAAAAAGCGAACCCAGAAGCTAACCACGGCCATTTTAAATTCCAATTTCTTTTCTTGTCTTTTTATAGTTCCGAAGTTTTGGCGCCAAGTAAATTCGACGTTAATACTATCTTTACGCAAGTTCCTTTACAAATTGGTCATTGGCCAGACCGTTTTGTTGTTACAAATTTTGTTTTTGACCGACTTCCCAAAAGAAGAAGGTACTTAATTAGGGGCGTATGTTTTTTTTGTATAACTTGCCTTGTTGTTCCGCTGTTAGTGCTGCGATTTCGTTCAATTTTTTTCAAATAATAGGTATTAGCTGTCATTTTGTCTTTTTTTTTTAATTTGTGATAAGTATTTTATAACATATTTAAGAAATTAAGAAAAATTTAGGCTTCAAAATCGCATCCCCGCGTCATTACATTTACAACGCTGGCTCAACTATAAGAAATGAACTTAAACTATGATTTACATACATGAACCACTTGAAATGGCCTACAATAAAGCCCGCGAGGGCATCTTTTTTTTTAAGGATAACCCACAATTAGCATTTTACATATTTTTAAGGATCGCAATCAAAATATTCAAAGCTCATTCAAGATAATAGAATTTATGTTCACTTGTAAGTTAGTGCATTGAAAAATTCTTTATTCTATGTACATAGAACGTGTCATAGACGACAATTTGATTAAATGAATTACTTAAAAGATACTCACTGACAACTAATTCTTCTTTATGAATGCAGTTAGTGTACCAGTTACACAGTTTAGTTGTGGTGGTCAGCGGCCAGTCGCTCCGCGTAAAAACTATTATTCAGGTGAATTTGGAAGGATTAGAAGCAGACCCTATGATAACTTGTAAAAATGGCAAAGTGAAAGGAAATAATACCTTAAGAGATATCATCATCAGCCTTTGATAGTCCACTGCTGGACATAGACCTCCCTTAATACACCCCTATCCATTAGGGGTTTTTGACGTACCCACCACGCTGGTCCAATGCGGGTTGGTGGTGGATCGACTTTTACATGCCCATCCGACGCATGGATCATCTTACTTTTCAGACAAATGGGTGATCGGCCCAAATTGCCCTAACCAACTAGGAAACAACAATGAAAATTTGTTGAGTCCCCCCAGGTTTCGAACCGACGACCTCCGGATTCTAAAGCACTAGCCTATACCACTAGGCTACGGAGGCAGTCAGTTGTTAAGAGATATGAGAGATTTAAAAATACGGCAGCAAAAATAGCAGGACAGAGAGCACGTTGTTATCAATTTATATTGCGTAAACTGGTTATATACGGTGTCAGAAGTGTATTCATATTTATTCGCTAAAACTTCACTTGTAGCAAAAATTTACTAGCAACAAAGAAGGGTACTATATTTTAAAAAAAAAAAAAAAGAACCATAGAATTGAAAGTCATGCAAAGTAATGAACTTAAGTTTAAAAGTGGATAGAACTTTCAATTATTCAAAATCCATATGGATACTGAAATGTATAAAAATATATAGTTCTAAAAATCTTGAATTATATTGAGCAGATTTTTAATATTTTAATTGTGACTAAAACTTTTGGTAACAATAAAGGTAGAACTTTGTTTTGTTTAGTTCTGAATCTATTTACTGATTGTATAATTTTTAAAATATTTTCAAAATATTCTGTTTTAATTTCAAAAACTTCATCAGTCATTTGATACCAAGATCAATCGTATTCTGTAGCTGGCTGTTGCAATTGTGCGCGTGGATATGTAAAAATCTTTGTGTATTTTTCCAAAAGAAATTTGTGAGTTGTAAGTACTGCTGAGTGCCAAAATTCAGCCAAGTCAAAGTGAAAACACTACTGTTCCGGTTCAAAGGATCATACGATGTGTATTTTAATATTTAAAAGACGGCATTGTTTTGATTATCATAGGTCGGACCACTTTTCATCAAGTGGCTAATGCTACCGTCTGCTTGAGGCTAAATAAAAATCAAACTTAGCATTCCAGACATTAGGCCAGAATAAAATACAATCATTGAAAAATGTGCTTTTGTTATAGTAGGTGATATCTATATAAATAATTAAAAACTGTTGTTATATAATAACTTGAACTAGATTCCAATAATTTGTATAGATTAACTATACTTGTAAAACGTCAAGCATGGCCCGTACTGAATCTACTTAACCAACTCTTGCGGGCGAGCGCGCATTGGGGTTATTTAGTCCTTCAATATTTCCAAATTTGGAATTGACAGTAAATGACCTCCAGTGCTGACAGTTTCACCAGCTAGACTTGAATTAACAGTAAATAAATAGTTTTAAAACTCTAAATGGATTTGGGATTAGAGAGCCAACCATTCTTGTCTTGCAGGTGACTGATAAATAGATTTTATTAGAGATACCAGGACATGATATATAATGATAGGTGTAAAAGGCTTGGTTTATTTAATGTTTCTTTAATTAATTTCAAAAGTATGTTTAGGTTAATTGAATATATTTAAGATGATCCATGCTGTCAGATGGGCTAGAAGCAAAGTGCACTTCCACCAACCTGTCATTGGACCAGCGTGGTGAGATACAGGTCCAAAACCCTCCAATGGATAGGGGTATTAGGGGAGGCCTATGTCCAGCAGTGGACTATCACAGGCTGATGATGATGAATGATTGTGTTTAAAAGGTCTATGATAATCTAACATACTCACACACATATTCTATTTAGCTTTGCATATATGTTTTATTAGCATTTGGCATACATGTATATATTCATGTTAATGGCATTTAGTCATATTGTAGCCAGGAAGCAAAGGACATTATATCTAACCAGATGCTTCTGTTATTACTAGTCGTGATTAAGCTACACAAGCATTTACGAGCATACAGAGGACAAATTTTGAGTTAATAATTAAAATGGAATTTACACATGGTATATGTTAGTTAATTTGGGCTATTAAAGCTTAATAAAGTCAAAGATTATTATATATTTTAATATAGAAGTTACATAATGCCATTGCAGTTGTCGGGAGCAATATTCCTGTCCTCTTTGTAGCAGTGGATGTCCACATTGGGCAATGCTAGGTTGTCCCGAGCTCCATCTCTCATCTCGTATGCCATCTGTGGCGGATGAAACGTACATTGAGAGTGTTGAACGCAATTTAAAGCCATTTTTAAGTACCACAAGCAATGCATGGGTACTAAAATAGTGTATTATATATTCAACAATTTTAAACAATTAGGGGATTTGCTTAAAATTTTGCACATGTTACAAATATTTCGCTTTTAGCTCTATGCCAGGTACATAATAATAATGTTAATAATGTCCTAGTCAATTCCGACTACAGCAGCCAGCTTCCAGACTTGTCTTTGTAACTTCACTTACATGTTACACAAGGACAACCTTCCGTCCCCACGACTAAGACTAAAGCACACGCCGTACCACCTAGCTACGGAGACAGTTATCAGTCTGTCAGAGAAAAATACACATACATAACATTCAATTTGACTCACTCACTCACTACGGTATGACTCTTTATGGTGGAAAACTATTTTGTGACTAATTCTTTTAAGCCTAAAATTTGGCATTACTTCAGTTCATATTAATTTATCTGTAAAGTTTTTATTTAATATTTAATTGAAGATACTCAATCTGTTTATTAAAAATTCTGAAATACATATACTTTTGTTTAAATTGTAGAGAAAACAAGATTTTATTAAGAAACACATGATATACCTTCAAAGGTAGAGTGCCAGCTACAAAGCACCAACCCTTGACCCCGAGCAGGTCACCTTGATTCATGATAGAGACTGCACTAAGTTGCCTTACTGGTGACACCTCTACTGTCACCTGGCCACCACCGCGAGGGTAGTACCTGAAATAAGCAATTTATATAAGTAACATTTTTATTAATTTTATTTATTTATAGCTTCCTCATCAGAAAACATAAGGTTTTATGTATCTCAATTTTTTGCCTGTCATTCACAACTGATTTTATAAGGTCGTCCTTTCATCTATATATTGAAATTATTTACACTTGGAGCAGAGAGCACGTTGTTATCAATTTATATTGCGTAAACTGGTTATATACGGTGTCAGAAGTGTATTCATATTTATTCGCTAAAACTTCACTTGTAGCAAAAATTTACTAGCAACAAAGAAGGGTACTATAATTTTTTTTTTAAAAAAGAGCCATAGAATTGAAATGCCAATGCAAGTGTTTATTCTGCAAAGTTATAAAGTGGATAAAACTTTCAATTATTCAAAATCCATATGGATACTGTATGTATAAAAATATATCAGTTCTAAAAAATCTTGAATATATGAGCAGTATCATTATATTTTTGTTATTGTGACTAAAACTTTTATCAAATAACTTCATCAGTCATTTAATACACGTATCCTAAAATACTATATTCTGTACTGGCTGTTGCAACTTAGTGCGCGTGGTAATATGTAAAAAATCTTTTAGTTATTTTTCCAAAAGAAATTTCGTTGAAGTTTCAGTAGATACCACCGCGGTGCCTATTTCAGCCGCAAAGCAGTGGAGTGAAAACACTTCTGTGTTCCGGTTCGAAGGGCACCGTAGCCGTTGTATTTACTGGGTAAAAGAGACGGGCATTGCCAATATCTATGCGCGTCGGTGACCACTTTTCATCAAGTGGCCCGAATGCTCGTCTGCTTGAGTAGCTAACATAAAAATCAAATTTAGCATTCCAGAAATTAGCCAGAATAAACATACAAAAATTAAAAATGTAGTTTTGTTATATGTATCGGGTGATATATTATATAAAATAATTAAAAAGACGGTTGTCTTGATGTTAATAAACGACACTACGATTCCAACAATTTATATAGATTAACCTGTACCTGTGCATGGGCGTCAAGACAGGCCCCTCCTTTGATCACCTCTACCAACTCCTTGGCCGGGCGAGCCCACTCGCGGGGCGAAGTCCCCCTTCTTCCTAGGGCGTCTGCCCCTATTACGCAACCCGTCGACGTTTCACAGCATAGACTTGAATAAATAAATAAATATATTTTATAATCAATAATTGATTTTATTAAAACAACCATTCTTGTTCTTGGCAGGATGACGAAAAGACTTTATTGAATACCACGGACAAATCAATATATCATAGATGGCATTAGTTGGTTTATTTAATGTTTCTTTAATTAATTTCAAAAATATATTTAGGTAATTGAAAAGTAAGATGATCCATGCGTCGGATGGGCATGTAAAAGTCGGTCCACCCACCAACCCGCATTGGACCAGCGTGGTGAGATACGGTCCAAAAACCCTCCAATGGATAGGGGTGTATTAGGGGAGGCCTATGTCCAACAGTGGACTATCACAGGCTGATGATGATGATGATGATGATGATGATGATGATGATGATGATGAATGATTGTGTTTAAAAGGTCTATGATAACTAACATACTCGCACACATATTCATATTTAGCTTTGCATATATGTTTTTATTAGCATTTGGCATACATGTATATATTCATATTTATGGCATATAGTCATATTGTAAGCCAGGAAGCAAAGGACATTATATCTAACCAGATGCTTCTGTTATTCTAACTGTGGATTAAGCTACACAAGCATTATGAGCATACAGAGGACAAACTTTGAGTAAAGAATTAAATTGGAATTTACTCATGGTATATGTTAGTTAATTTGGGCTATTAAAGCTTAATATAGTCAAAGATTATTATATATTTTAATATAGAAGTTACATAATGCCATTGCAGTTGTCGGGAGCAATATTCCTGTCCTCTTTGTAGCAGTGGATGTCCACATTGGGCAATGCTAGGTTGTCCCGAGCTCCATCTCTCATCTCGTATGCCATCTGTGGCGGATGAAACGTACATTGAGAGTGTTGAACGCAATTTAAAGCCATTTTTAAGTACCACAAGCAATGCATGGGTACTAAAATAGTGTATTATATATTCAACAATTTTAAACAATTAGGGGATTTGCTTAAAAATTTTGCACATGTTACAAATATTTCGCTTTTAGCTCTATGCCAGGTACATAATAATAATGTTAATAATGTCCTAGTCAATTCCGACTACGGCGGCCAGCTTCCGGACTCTTGTCTTTGGTAAGCTTCATCTAACATAGAGTTCGCGGGAACCGTCCGTCCCCACGAACTAAGACTAAAGCACACGCCGTTCTACTAGGCTACGGAGGCAGTTATCAGACTCTTAGAGAAAATATACACATACATAACATTCAACTTATGACTCACTCACTCACTATGGTATGACTCTTATATGGTGGAAAACTATTTTGATGACTAATTCTTTTAAGCCTAAAATATGGCATTACTTCAGTTCATATTAATTTAAGTATCTGTACACTATACAAACTGTTATTTATGAGAAAACAAGATTTTATTAAGAAACACATGATATACCTTCAAAGGTAGAACGCCAGCTACAAAGCACCAACCCTTGACCCCGAGCAGGTCACCTTGATTCATGATAGAGACTGCACTAAGTTGCCTTACTGGTGACACCTCTACTGTCACCTGGCCACCACCGCGAGGGTAGTACCTGAAATAAGCAATTTATAAGTATAAGTAACATTTTTATTAATTTTATTTATTTATAGCTTCCTCATCAGAAAACATAAGGTTTTATGTATCTCAATTTTTTGCCTGTCATTCACAACTGATTTTACAAGGTCGTCCTTTCATCTATAAATTTGTAAATTATTTACACTTGTAGCTCATAACCACTCTGGTGACTTCCTGGGTAATATTAAATATTCTATTCTACCATACTTCCCTATGGATGTGAAACTTGGGCAACAACGTTAAGAGACACCCAAAAACTAGTCACCTACCAAAGAAGCATGGAAAGGAGCATTTTGGGATATTATGTATGATTTTGGGATAAAAAAAACCAAGGAAGAGCTATGGAAGAGCTATTCACCTAAGGAAAATAACAAAATGGGATGATGTAACTACAAAAATCAGATGTCAGAAGTGGAGATGGACTGGCCGTATGTTCAGAGACAAAAAAGAAAAATGGACTCATATTGTTACAGATAGGACACCACGTTTTAAAACTAAAAGAATAAAAGGAAGACCACCGAGAAGGTGGTCGGAAGAAAGTAAAAAAACAGCTGACCCCCTGTGGCAACGATTGGCATGTGACAGAAAACTATGGAAGAATCTGGAGGAGGCCTTCATGTCTCAAGGACAAGCTAAATGAGAGTACAGCTGTGCGGAAGAAACAATTTGTATATAATTATTTCTTTTATTTACGCGATTATACATATCAAACTCACTTATTATTGATTTTTCTCGGATTAATATATTTATTCCGACGTTTCGGTTCTTTCAGAAACGTCGGGAATAAACTATATTTAATGCAACCAAAATCCGTAAATAATGGATTGATAAACTGATATAGATATTTAATTTTTTAAACTTTGTAACTCTTTTTAGTAATAAAGGCTTTTGAAACTAAACTTGAAATTGAATTAAATATTCTGGTTATATAGTAAAGTCACTCTTGGCCTGTTTTAAGCTTAGACCTTTGTTGAGATCACGGGTACCTTGAAATTTATTGCATAATTCAAAGTTACATTAAAGAATATTGAAATGTTTTCAAAATCCAGTTTTATCTAGCATATAGTCATAAGCTTGTTAACTGTATTTATTAAGTAACCAAAATTTTAATTAACTTTTTATCCCAATAATCCCACTTCATTGCATAGGTCATCCTTAATATAATTACACATTATCATTACTAAGTGACTGTTATTTAATATTTGGATAAGTTTAAAAAGAATTGTATTAATCCCATGTCGACTAAACATACCCTCTCCTTTGTATATCTAATTTGAAGTCTGCATTGAACTTCTGTAATGTTGCTTTAAACACCTTGTCCATGTAATCAATCTGTGGAGCCATATCTGCATTTGTGCCGCCCTTCAAATCCAATGTGACATGTTCATCAGCCATTAACGCACAAGGCAGAGCTATTTGCAGCATTAAGCTGATTGCCCTGTAAATATAGGTTACTTATATTAATAATTACGTAACAGAAAATGTTTTATTATTACAACAGTTCATTGAAACATATAATATGTAATAGTAAGTACACAAAACAAACTAATTATTTTAATTTATCCCTGAGGTTCCACTGTGGCAGTGTACAAATGAAACACATTTTAGAATAATAACATAAATCTTATTCTAAATATATTATTTGTCACTATTATTGTAATACATAAGGTTACATGTTTTATCACTGAAACAAGATGTTAGGATTTCAATTAAATAAAACTGACTAGAGTACCACGCCTATTTCTACCATAAAATAGATACTAATACTAATACTGCTTAAATAATTTGGTTGAAAAGGCATCATTGGTTTGAGTAATCAATGAAAAACATAATAAAAACTATATTGATGTGTCATGATTTAGGCTGTATTTCCTCAGGCAGGAGTTATATTTTCACTCAAATAAATGCTATGCTTGCCTAGTCTATTAAAAATAACAGAAAATGTACATGAAATATTCATATATACATAATAATAATGCAAGAAACTTGCAAATATAAATTATCCTGCAAATATAACTAAACTAAAAATGAAAATGGATAATATTTACCCAGCAGTTTGGGCATCAGCAAGATACTGCCCTCCTCTTATTTTACCAGGGTTAAATTCAATTTCTGTTGATCCTATGCTTGCCCCTTTCAATCTGGCATTGCACATTTCTTTCACTAGCTGGAGACCTGTAACAACAGTAATATGCCATTAGCAAAGGGATGACAGTGATAAGGAAGGGGCCAAGATTTTTTGCCATAGATGCAAACACTGTGGCAGATTTGTAGGAGACTACAGATAGAATTATTACTTCATAAATATGATGTAACCTTGTGTCGCAAATTAACCCATAAACCATACATTGTACTGTGTTATGCGGCAATTTTAGGGTTACAATATTTGTTATAAATTCATGAGGTATTTACTATTTACAATTTAAAAAAAATTCAACACTAGAACTTAAACACAGGCTGTGCTACAAAGATGTGTAAAATTTAAAATATGGTAATTTTTTCGATACTAGTAAAGATATTTAGATATTAGTAGTCTATTAAAAGAATAAAAAAAACATTTTTTTGACAGACTACAATAAATAAGTAGACATGTGTTAAGCAAGATAATCATTTTTTGAGCCGGATTTTCAAATATCAATTATTTCTGAATGTGCTTGGCAGAAGATTTGCTCGCCACCTATCCTCTTTAAGTTCAATTGTCGCGTTTTCGCATCGCCTCGAAAACTTCTCGCTACTTGCTTTTAATATTCCACTTTAAGGGTAGAGCAGACAAGTATCTCATGGTTCTACTGGCCGTTTTTGTTAAAAAAAAAACCTAAAATATTGCCTCTGACATTATATTTCACTCTTAACCACGATAGGCAATTTTTAATCTATATTACTAAACCAACCTTTTAAATGCTGAGCGGCTAAACCTGGTTTCTTACGCCCTGCTCGTATATTCATAATTCTTACAGGTATACCCAAAATAGCACTTAGTGATACGGCATTTCGAAGTATCTGGCCTCCCTGTAACGTTTTGTAATATTATCATTTTTTAATTCTATAAATTTATCTAAATTATTATCAAAATTTGGATTATATATATATATTACCCCCTCTAACACACTTCCATCGATGTCCATGCATTGCGACATGAAGATTATTATAATAAATTTTTATAACAATAAAAAAACAGTGTAATAAGATAAATCAATTTATTTATTATATTAATTTTTAGGTATTAGGTTATAAAATATTCAAAATTTCCTTAACGTCAAATACTGCATGATTTTGTAAGCATGATAGTGACACATTTATATCGAAACATAGATACAGTATAAAGCCCTTGGCAACACATAAGATATAATTAGTTATTAAATTATGTAATATTTCATATCAATTTATTCATTTTAATGTTTTGATTATTTGAAAGCACTGTCGGCATTTAAAAAAAAGAAAATACGAGATAATTCTTGTAAAATAGTCACAACCAAACGTCAGCTATAACTTCGACATCCGCATAAAATGTCAATACTTGTTTTGTTGTTGGGTACTATTTGCAAATTAAAGTTTGCAATTGTATGAAATTTGAAACTATCATTGCTGAAGTTAATAATATACATTATTAAGGTATTAGAAGCGATTGTTTCATGGATCCTTGATATATGAAAGAATAGTTGCTCTGATAAAGATGCAGCGAAAATCGGGCTTCCCTGTGGCGAATTGCAACATAAAAATGGTAATTAAATACGTATGCATATGTATTACTTAGATCACTATAAATTAGCTTCTATAATTATTTTCTATTTAATACATTTTGTCTATCAACATTTGATAGAACTTCTTATTTACTGATTAGTTTGATTACCTTTTCCTCTTTTTCAAACTTTCTGTAAAAAGAGGCAACTATTATTGATTTAAAAATGATAACATATTTCATGCGTTTATCTGTCTATAGAGCAGTTATGAATAAAAGCAGAGAATTTTCCAATTTGAATATACTGTGGGAGTGATTATTAAATGTATGCCAAGTAAATATAGATATGTAATAATAGATTAAAAATAATATTCTGATTTATACCAGAGTTAAAAAGGACATAAGATTTTCGTATTTAAAATATAATGTGGAAAACTAATGATGCCAGATCTTGTGCCTTTTGGTGGAATATAGTCATATTGAATCCCTACATTGCTTTTTAAACCAATCAGGGTGGCAAAATTTTTGGCGCCATTTCTGTTTGATATTATAATTTGTGTCTACTGCAGCATTTCTTTCAGATTAAGAGTATGCTTGTGCAAATTATGTGTGCACTCTTTATTGTAAAATTTGTTAAATCTAATCTCGAAAATCTCGCTTAATTGTACATTACAGCCAGATGCATCCTCGCCAGAATCTCAGGGATTTGAGGAAGAATGGGAGCCAGTGCAGAGGAGACAACAACTGATAAACTTTGGACACTCCCAGTGGGGCTTCAACAATTGGAGCTGGTCAGTTAGCAAGCAGGAGCTTGGTGAGTTGTCTATCCATATTGAAAAGTATGTCAGGCATTAATGGTCACTCATAACTAAAATTAACAATTTGGTTTCAAGAATATCATAAAATGATTTGTTATAATAATGAGTATGCTGCTTGCAAATGTTGCAAACATAAACAAAAAGACAACCTTTTGTTCATTTGTACAGTCCTTTACATTTCAGATGAAAGCCTTTGACTTTATGATTGTTTGAAAACATTTTGTTGCAGTATATATGTATAGACCACTTGTAAGTTAAAGCCTTTGATGCATGAAATGTGATCATCAGTAGTAAAGTAATTTTTTACCTCTTCCAATTTGCAAACAATTAAAATGTATTCACTAAACACATTAGAAAAAAGTAAAAAGGGGTGCATGTCTTTTTTCAGAGGGGTTACATTCATGTTGTGCTTTGGAAGACGCTAAAAATTTTCCCGAGATACATTTTAAGTAAAATAATTGTTTAATGAGATTTATCATTATCATCAGCCTGTGTCAGTCTACTGCTGGACAAAGGCCTCCCCTAATGCACATCACCACTTCCAATATTTGGCTATTCTCATCCAGCCCACACAGGCCACTTTGCAAATGTCCTCACTCCATCTTGCCGCAGGGAGATGAGATTACCTTCAATTTATTTTAAAATTGTTACTACACAACCAAATTAAATAAACTTTTCATAGTGTTCAGAAATGTATCACAGCTATAAGTTGTGTTTACTGTTTCAGCGGCAATCGACGATAAAGCTTTCTTTTTCGGAGTCGTTATTTTTAACATTCCGGAATAAGGTGTTACTCTATGTATTCTTTTTGTTTCCAGACTTTGTAGACCTCATTGGCGGCAAATACACAGTGGGCGTAGCAGCTTTCGTGTCTGTGTCGGTCAAGAGCTTCGATATACATCGTGAAAATGTTGGATATGCCACATCTTTGGCGGCAAACAAAGGTTCAGCCATTCACCGAGCCAGAAAGGTAAAACAGAATTAATTATGATATTTCTTATATATAAATGTATACTTTTTTGGTCAAAGTGGATACTACATCTATCCAAATAAATAAAATTGGAGTGTCTGTTTATAATATTAAAATAACCACTTTCTACTACATGAATCCGAATGTATATACAGTTCACATACCAAAATGCATATTTTTAAAATCTGTCTGTTTGTTCCGGCTAATTTCTCGAACGGCTGGACCGATTTGGACGGGACTTTCACTGGCAAATTAGCTTATGTAATAAGCAGTAACTTAGGCTACTTTCATTTTAGTAAAATAAAGTAATGTTGCAATATCTAAGTACTGTCCAGCACCGCGCGCAGCTCATGCGCATGCCACCACTGTGCAGTCACGTCGGATGCCTCCCACTACTTCTCCCACCAACGAATTAATGTCACAAAGGCTTTTTAAATGATAACTAAAATAAAAATGTCAAAACAAAAAAAACTAAATATTTTTTTTTTATTACATTTCACGCGGACGAAGTCGCGGGCAAAGCTAGTGTGTGAATAAACTTCAGTTTGTCTCATTATCATTAATTTTAATTCGCTGTATATGGTTATAATTATATTTTGCTAATAAATACATCGGTAAACTCTTAATGTTTAACAGAAGTCTCGACTTTGTACAATTTTTCCTAAATGTTACGGTTGTCTTGTTCCAGTGCGCTGTGACGAACGCCCTCCGCGAGACCCTGCTCAGCTTCGGCGGCAACGTGGCCAGCGAGTTGATGGAGCAGTTGAACGTGAGGGAAGTGACCACTCCGTTAGCTGAGCAAGCGCAGCACGCCGAGAACAACCAGAACGTCGCCAACAGACAGGAGCCCAAGAACAGCCCCGTGAACAAGACGCTGAGGAAGGAGGCGCCCGTGTCCGTGCCCGTGTCGGTGACGCCCGCCAAGAACGCCCCCCCGGCGCCCCCCGCGCCCCCCGTGGCCAAGGCGCACCCCATGCCCGCCAGCCTGCCGCCGGCCGCCAACCGGCTGGCGCGGCCTCCGCCCCCGCAGCCGCCCCTGCGCCCCAACTCGAACGTAAGTTTCGTGGTGCCCATGGTGGGGGGCGTGGTGGCGCCGCACCTGTACCCGCCGCCGGCGCGCCTCGCCGCCCCGCACGCGCCCCCGCCGCCCCACCTCTTCCCCAACTACTACGAGTACGCGGCCGGCCCCTGGCACTTCACGTACGAGAGCTTCGACCGTCACCATGGCAACGTGAACCTGAACTTCAACGTGCCGCCCAAGAACCTGGTGGTGAACTCGCGGGCGGGCGGCGAGTGCCGCAGCGCGTGCCAGCGGCCGCCCGCGGAGGGCGAGCCCGTGCAGTACGGGCCGCCGGCGCAGGGCTGCTGGATCAAGCCCACCATCTTCTACGACGGCTTCTGGACGGAGCAGAAGGTGAAGAAGTGGGTGGCCGAGCAGGTGGAGAAGCAGTTCCCCGAGGACGCCGCGCACAAGGCCGCCTCGCCCGGCGCCGGCCACGACGCGCCCAGGGCGTAGGCCGCTTTGGCCATTGACGGTATCCCAGCCAATAAGATATTGCAAATTTACGTAAACAGAGACTCAATTGGCGGCCATACTTGGTTGTTTTGATTGCACACATCGATCCACTATTAAGAAGCCATTAGCGCTTCTGAAATCGTTAATATTTGACATTAGACTTTGCTCATCTCTTATTGGCTTGGATATAGTTAATGGTTTTGTGATTCGTCTGAGTGCGTCACACACGAACACCTCGCCTTAGTATCGGCCTTTATCTTCGTCTCAACACTCGTATTTCTAAAAGCATATTTAGATTTAGCGGTTTTTTTACCATTCACGGTGATGTACACCGATTTTGAATTTTTATCGTCATTTACATTGATGTTGATAAAATTTTAATGATCTTCCGAATTCGGTTCGACATTCGAGCATTTTAAATCACGCGTTTTGTAATTGATAGCACTTTTGCATTTAGCATTAACTTTTTTTACGTGACATTTTTATGGAAGACATTCAATTATTATGACTTATTATAGCATAGGACTTAAGAAGCGGGTTCGTGGATTTGCCAAAATTATTTAGACTTACAATGTCAATTTTTACAAGTTGATGCATAGTTTTTAACGTTTTTATATACCGCGAAGGTATAAGCAAATTTATATCTAGATCTAGGACTTGGAGTTAGTGATTTTCCTAGTTTTTTTCATACACGAACTAGGGATTCGCATTTTAGAACTAGGTAAGTCTTGAGAGCAGTACACTATTTTTTATTGAATTTTTTCTAGACGTTTTAGGGTTAGTGTTAAGTGTTATTAGGCTAAGGATGCTCTCTATTATGAAAAATGGAATTCAGCATCGAAAAATGTATACGAAATTGCGAAAATAAAATTTTTTTACTATAATTTTTTTTTTCATATGACAAAAAAATTTTTACGACGCGCGGGATATTTTTCTTTCTTTTGAAAATTATATTTATAATATTGGCAATATTACAGTATGTCATGAAAACGAAGTTGTAGTTTTTACAAAAGAAAAAGCGGCAATTTATGATATGATGACATTTTTATATTGAATTCCATTTTTATTTAGTATTAGGTACTTTTTACTGCAATTCGGTCGCATTTATATAGTAAATGGGAATCGACGTCCGGCGTAGAATGTTTAGCGCATTGGTTTTTTAGAGTCCGAAACCGAAACTGATTTTCCCGCCGAAACCGAAACCGAAAGGTCGACCGTGACTTCAGATTCGGCCGAAACCGAAACCGAAACTCACGTGATCAAGTATAAAAATTCTTAAAATACTAAAATATGGAGCTTTTATGCCTATCATTTTGCTTTATTTTAGTCATGGAATGGAGACAGTATATAAAACAACAAATCGTTTATTTCAGTTGCTAATATTATTTTTATATAACAAAATATTAAAAATATATTAATTTCTTTTCAAATCATTTTCTTATAGCAACATGAGTTATTAATAAATAAATTAATAATTGTGACTGTTGCATTAAAGACTAAGTATTGGTATTTTGAAATCTTACTAATTAATACTTTAGTTTGTATTTGTAGTTCCGAGGGGGGATCAAAAAATAAAAATGAGATAGAATATAATGACTATGATAGCTTAATTATTTATTTTTCTACATAATCTCCGAGTCCACCTACACACCAAGTCCAGCGTTCCAAGTTTCCAATGCTTCAATTCCTTTAAAAAAAGGATTGTCTTGGTCCTGCAAAAAGGTCACCACGGCATCGTTTACTTGTTATATATAGTTTTAACACATGTTTCCTCTTAAGTATAATATCAATTTGAAGAGAAGATGAAAAATAGCTAGGCGCCAGATCTGGTGAAGAGGGGGATGCTCAACCAATTGTACGCTAGCATGCTGAACGGTGGCCATCGCTAATGCCAACCTATGTGCCGGTACGTTGTCAAGATTTAAGTTAGATTGTCAAGGCATTTCTAAACCTCGGTATTAAAGCTGCATAATCTTTAATGATGGTTCCATGCTCCAGGTAATCAAACAACAATATCACTTCTGAGTCCCAAAATATTGCGGCCATACCCCGGCCAGGCCATATACCACGGCTACGGCATGAAGACCCTTCGGGATACACCCGTGTTTCGTCCACTGCCACAAAACTAGATTTAAAGTTTTTCGAATCTTCTTAAAACTTGTCCAACGATATCTTCGAAGTCGATTTTGTTTCTGATTCTCTGCACCCATCTTGCGGAGACTTTTCTCATATTCAAAAGTTTTGTTAATATGCGTTGAGTATCCTATATGAAATGCTCGTTTCTTGGATTAGGTATCAGATGGTAATTCTTCAATCGCTAAAAACAGTTTTTTCGAATATGGCAGCATATTCTTATTTGGTCTTGTTGATTACTGGCTTCGATGGACGTCTGCAATCATTTTCGTCTTCCGTGTACGTTCTCCCTACTCGAAATTAAGAAGCTCACTTTGCGACAATTGATTATGACAGAGCAGTCTCTTCTCATGTTGTCTTTGAGCGCAATAAATCTCTTGCGTTGTTAACTTTTTATAACAGTGGTTTTTAATGACAAGTTCGCACTTGGGTTTTCTCTTTTTTCGAGAACATTTCGCCACACATAGCAAACAAATGACTACATTCAGAAAAAAAGTAAAGAGACTAGAAGATTTTTTATTAACACAACAAATCTCTGAGCTACATTTTCCAGTATTATTTTGAATTATCAAATTGTTTGTTATTTTGAAAGGATGACATAAAAATTGCCCGCTGAGTTTCTTTCGCCGGTTGATCTCAGGTCTGAGGCGTCTTTTTCCGAACCGGTGGTAGTGTGTTTGACAATCAATAAGCAAGTGTAAACTTCATTATTGAATAAAGATATTTTAATTTGAATTTGAACATATATTTTGATCTCACTACTATTTGTTCCTCCTCAATTTCTTTTGTCAAACTTGGAATGTTTGTCTGAACTAAAATCGACTAATCTGAGCTCGATTGTAGATGATACATTTAACTTTCGCTACTATTTTGAAATTAAAACACTTCTGAAACCAGTTTCGGTTTCGGCAAAAGTTTCGGCCAAATTTGGCCGAAACCGAAACTGTGGCCGAAACTCGGCCGAAACCGAAACCGAAAATTCGGTCGGACACTAGTTTTTTAAATTTTCAATACTATGGATATTACTAGTAGGAAGTTATTTCAAGTCTTTTAAAAACATTTATTGTCCTAATTTGTTTTGTTTTACTTTTATTAAAATCGAGGTGATTTTGGATTATTTCTCTCCGCCTTAACTGCCTCCGAAGTCCAGTAGTAAGCGCGTGTGCTTTAGAAACCGGAGGTCGTGGGTTCGAATCCTGCGGGGACTCAACAAATTTTTATTGTTGTTTCCTAGTTGGTTAGGGCAATTTGGGGCGATCACCCAATTGTACCGAATGCGTCGGATGGGCATGTAAAAAGTCGGTACACCCACCAACCCGCATTTAACCAGCGTGGTGGGATACGGTCCAAAAACCCCCCCAGATGGAGGGCGTGCATTAGGAGAGGCCTATGTCCAGCTGTGGACTAACACAGGCTGATGATGTGATGTGGTGTTGACAAAGATGGAAAGCGTGTGAAAGTGTGTACTATTGCAAAACAAACTTAAAGTCCGCAGTAAATGTTTAAAAAATAAGCAAACTCATTTATGTTTTTGTATTTGTAGCGTTTCATTCAATTTTAACTTCTGTTCGTAATATCCTTAGCCTAGAAAAATCTGTAAGTAACTTCCCATGCACGTCAGAAGGCTAATAACATACTGATACAATGCTAATAGCACAATAATATATACCAAAGCCGAAAAATCTGTAATTTAGCGAGATAAAGTAGGTAATGGCGTCAAAAACGAAAAAAAAGCTTGTGATTAGTTATTTTACGGGTAATCGCGTTTTATAATGAGCTATTGCCGACGTACACGAGCCCTTGTCAGGTCTTTATGAAAAAATCGAGTGGTTAAACACGGTAAAATCCATAAAAGGTTCTTCGTCGAGTTGTTGTATTTGCTTTTGTTTAATGCAATACGGGTTTACATATATACACCAAGTAAAAATAGACAAATAAAACCGTAGTTCGAGTAGAGCCATGACTTTAGAATATTCTGTTGAAATCTATAAGAATGCAAAGCTCAAAGTGCATATGTATTTAGTTCATCTGTCTGGTATTCTTATGGTTATGAGTGGCACATTGTCAATTATTATCGTATTATTAAAAACAAATCTACGCCACGTAAATAGGTTTTGGAGCGTTTTTTTTTTAAATTGCCTAACCCTAGACTTTCTATTGCATAACAGCCAAACACGCCTTGGTATTAAAAAATAAAAATTATTAGCAGCAACATAAAGCGCCCTGATTGGTCGCGGTCGCCGTACGTCAATTATAACGCGATAGTTGACCAATGGAAGATGTTTTGGCGCCGTTAGAGCTACAATAGACGAAACAATGAACAACAGACTTGGTTTATAAATTCTGTATTTTATTTGGCACTGGTATAGTGTTTTCCAGCAATAAGAATAAGCGATTTTGCTATGGTAACCCAGAGATAGTAATTCTGCACCTTTAGTAAGAGACATTTTGCGTTCGTGACGCCGTTTTATTATAGATGGACGACGATTGCGTGGAGTTGTGCGTTGTATGTTTTTTGATATAATAAAAGTTTTGAAAACCAGCTAATGTTTTATTTGATGTCGGTGTTTTTGTATATTTTCTTTCGCTTCTGGTTTTTTTTTTGTTCTCGTTTTTACCGTAACCTATTTTTTTTAACTATTTAAAGTCAAGGAAATTTCGGAATAATAAACAATGAATACAAAAAGGACTTATTGTCAGCGAATGATTAGAGCTGTCGATTTGCTTTTGAGCAGTATATTTTTTGTTCCATGCGCAACTTTCGCAGTTGTAAGTGTCCAGATCAAAATTATAATGTAAAAATATTTGAGGATATCGACATCACCATCAATCTCAACAGCTTTAGTCAGAAGAGATCTTTATAAAAGTTATATAAAAAAATTTCGGTTTCTCTTAATACTAAACAAAATTACAAGGCCCACTGAATTTTTGAAATTCAGAAATTCCTCGCGTCACAATGGATCAGGATTGCCTTAGACTATAGCCTCACTCTAAACTTGAACCAATGTACATTCAAATTCATATGAGAATGTAAGGCCTACGACATTTTCTCTATTATTGTATTAAAATTGGAATTACAGTGTTATGCTATCAATTTTGTAACTTTATGGAAGTGTCGGTTACAGTGTCTGATAAATTTCCAACTCTACAACAATATTTAATTTAGTAAAGGACAAACCAACTTAAAACCAGTTAAATTAAATGCCATTTCTTCTTATGAAAGCATTACACATTTTGTTGATTTTTAATACTGGGACTCTTAATTTACTTAGTTTAAGATAAGATTTTGTTACAATTTGGTACCCTCCGACCAAAAAGTTTTACCCGTTCGTGAGCAAGTCGAGAGGCCGCCATTGAAGGAGTTAGATTTGAACAGCTGCTCAAAGAAAGAATTGTTAGCTTACACAGTTCAATGTCTTTTTATGCGAAATATTTAAAAAAGAAAAGATTCCATTATGAAACTGGAAAAATCAATCAATCTTACAGCTTATTTAAGTTAAAGGCAGTATGTTAAGTACTACATTTAACCTCATTGTCTCCTGCTTTACTAAACCGAAGAATGTTGAATTGCTAAACGAACGTTCAATCCTTGATTTGTTGTTAGGCCAATTCGACCGATCCCCATTGATAGAAAAATCAGATGATCAATCTTGTATGGTCATTAAAATTCGGTCAACCAAACATGCTTCACTCGCGTGGTGGAATACGGATTAAAACTAATGGAAAAGAATATAGAAGGCTATGTACAGCTGTTTGCAACATCGGTGAAATGAAGTAGGTAGAACAAGCTGGTCTTTATCATTACCTTTTAATAAGTAAATTCTCAAGACTATTGGACTTTCCACAGACGTTACGATAAGCGTCTGCCCATAAGACGTTGACACCACATGGTATATTTTACCGCTGTCGAATTAAACGTTATTGATGGTTCTCAATTAGGTACTTTTATTTAACTAGAGTTGATCTTAGCGGAATTATGTTTTCTCAATTAACAACAACAATTAATGAATCAAGTTTAATTGGTTAGAGTTAAGTTATCTCAAGTCTCATGTAGATGAGGTCGTGAAACATTTTAAACTTTATTTTTCCAAAGTAACAAAAGTTACAAAACATTTGTACTTTAGAATATAATCATTTGTCCATTTCACTTAGGCTTCTTATTGGGTACAAAGTAACTTTGAATTCGCTGGAACCATTAGAGCAAAATAAGATACACTTGTTCATATTTTCATGATACTGTATCTGTACATTTTTTTATCTAAAAAACCGATAATAGCCTTATATTTATAGGTTTGAACCTAAAACATACCTCACATCACATCATCAAGCCTTTGTTAGTCCATGGACATGTCTCCCCTAATCACCCTATCCATAAAGGTTTTGGCAACGGATAAAGGGGTACAATGTTACAAAAAAAATATATGAGTAAATAAGAAAAATATTGTTATAATAGCTACAATTTTGCATGGCCATAAACTTTAACAATCTTCTTTAATTTAAATTAATCAAACATGAAAAATATTTAACTACTTAATTTAAATTGCACTTTAAAAAATCACCGATCGTAACACTGAGCCCCGTATCTGGGGTAGTCTGTTACAGGGTAAGGCACAATGTTACAACATAAAATAATGTAAAATTAACAAAATGAGAAACTACTAATAAATATTAAACTTCTTTAAAATATTTTTGGGAAAATATAGACATTAGTCTGACGTTTGGTCTTTCTTTCTGCAACATTAACAAGAGAAGCAAAGTTTTAATATCGTCTAACGATACCGTTGCCATATCCGGTTCAATAGGAAAATGGAAATGATTGTCAACTTTGCCACTTCTACGTAAGTAGCTAACGTCATATTCATTATCCTCAATATCTGTCAGTAATTTTCCAACATAATGCTTAACTTTTGTTTTCCATCAAATTGGACGACTACAAAATCGTTCTTCTTCGGTTTCACAAAGTGGCTTAGTGGCAGTTCGTCCACAGATGTTAAACTATCGAGGAAGATATCGAGATGTTTTCACATCAGTCTCATCATCACTAAATAAAACTCTTTTAATGTTTTCGTTTGTTTTCAGTCTCTTGTGAGAATTTCTTTTTTCTGGCATATTTTCTTTCCTTTTCCTAACTTTTGCGTTCTCTTTCCAAGGATACTTTTCAATTTCATTCTTGATAGGTGTATCAGTAGGAATACAGCTTTTTCCTCTCTTTCTACCACGGTTTGTTTGTAGTCTCGGTTGTGCTTTTGGATAAGCTCGACATCCTAGGGGAGAAACTAGTGTATCATCTGGAGTAGGTGGAAAAGTGATGACCGAAGAGTTTTCTTTATCCGTTACGGATCGTGCTTCCGCAAGTTCAGTTTGAGTTAGCAAACTTGGGCTCACGGAATCAGAACGTATATTCATCATTTGCCGAACGGGAGTAGCTGGCGCCTGAACTATTGAAGGATATGGTCTTGGATCGGTAACAGCACCCCGTTGAATTTGTGAGGAATCACCTGATCTGGTATCTTTTTGAGAATCATGACCAAAAGAGTGACTTGAACTGGGGGCATCAGTAGAAGCTTGTTGAGTTTCATAAGGTCGACTAGGACCGGGAGTCTGTTTTAGTTTATCATTATTTAATAATAAACATTTTAATAAGATTAGTGTTTGAAAGTATACATTTTAATATGTTCTCTTTTGTATTAACTAACGAAAATTTTAAATATTGTTTAAAAAGCCTGGAGAAACGTTCAAAGTACCTTCTGGGTGCAACGGAATTGGCTAACCTTTCCAGATTACAAGCATCATACACATAATTCTTGTAATTCTGATACATTTAATACGTTGTGCCTTAATATTTTTAAACACGATAAAGTAACATAGAACATAGAATAAAAACTTAAGTAAAATGAAATATAACCAGTGATTTATTAATCTTTTGTTCAATCTGGGTGCAACACAGAATTATGGCGGGTGCAACCCGTTACTGCCTACACAACATTTATGCATTTTAATTGAGACAGTATTGTGCGCGCCACAGTAATGTTATTAACGGCTCCAAACGGAAAGATAGGTTTGGATTCAATACTTGGTATATTTTCCGTCCTTTCCCATTGATTATTTAGGATGGCTATCCTTCTTTTTAGCGTTTTTGTTTTCGATACAAATTGAAAGATCTTGGGAGATTTTTACATATATAATTAGTCAATGTATATCAAAACAACGAATTTTATAAGGAATCACACAAAAGGTCGACGTAAAACAGTTGCACTCGCGATCTCAAATGAAGATCGCGGTGCAACTCAATTGAGTAATCGATTATTTTAAGCTAACAAACATTACAGTCTTAAAACATAAAGTTTGGTTTTGATTTCTTCTTACTTTGCAAATTTTCAGAACGTTAGCTCTTCATTTTAGGAAAAAGTAAACTTTGATATTCGTCGCGGGAACCAGTTAGCACTGTATTCTAGCGGGCGATAATTTTCAATAAATAACAGCATATACTTAAATTTTTGGTATACAAAGACAAACGAATAATGTTCGTTCACGTTTAACCAGGTAAAACATCACCTTAAACCGTTTAAAACAACAGATTGGCGCCAGTGTTTCTAGCCATGATTTTATAACTTACACCAATACTTCGGATGACAATTTTGGCAAACGCGACAATAAAGGTGTTGGATAAAATCACATAAAAAATATATGGTAAATAAATTTAGACTATCTTCTTTTCATAAATATAAAAAAAATCAACTAATAATGTATTCAAAAAAAGCATGACGAAAATCGTCTATAGCGGAATGGCCCAGAACTTTAGTACAAAATATTTGATGATTTTTCCCAAAACATGTAGCAACTGGACATTAGTTAGTAACTTTATGGCTAGATGGCGCCCTACCAACAATAATAATCACCGTTTAACTTTGCGATGCCATAGTCCGTTTGTTATGAAAATTACACATCATACACATATTTTAATTGAGTGTACTAGAGCAGATTGAATTTTAGTTAACAACATTTCTTGTACGAATTTTGTGTTAATCGAAACCAAACAAAGTTTTTTTACAATTTAGTCAGCAAGACATGTAGTGCCGATTTGAAAGTGACGTAAGGAGTTTTTGTTCTTGAATTGTACACACTGTCTAAGCATACTTTCAGTACTTACCATTACCACAGTACTAGATATTGCCTTACGGCGTAGAGCGTAACTTTAAAAGAAAAGCCTTACATTACTAAATAGCTGGACAAATAATCAATCTACAGACCGCGTACTCTTTAAGTTAAAGGCGGTCATAAGGTCAAACGCCTGCGTGGCTTTATAAACCGAGGCCATGGGTTCGAATCCGTGGAGAAACAACTTTGTTTTGCCGTCGTTTCTGGTTGTTTGCACATTTGGGCCGATCACCCAATTGTCTGAAAAGTCGGTCCACCTACCAACCGCATTCGAGTCGCGTGGTGGGATACGGTTCAGAAACCCCCTAATGGAAAAGGCGTGCATTAGGAGAGGCCTATGTCCAGCTGTGGACTAACACAGGCTGATAATGATGGCCATGAGGTAGAACAAAGCTGGTCTTTATTCATTACCCTTTTTTAATGTAAAGTAAATTCTCAAGACTTACAGGACTTTCCACAGACGTTACGATAAGCGCCTTGCCCATAATACGCCAACGACGCCACATGTTTATATACCGCTGGTAGGAATTAAACGTTGTATCTAGGTTACTCAATAATAAAGGTACCTTTATCTTAACTACGGTGTCCTTTAAACCGGAACAGTAGTGTTTTCCCATTACTGCTAAACAATAATAGATAGAGCTTTAATTGGTTATGTTGTAATTATCTAATCGGCCTTCTGTAGAGAGAGGTCGTAAAACATTTCCAAAACTTTATTGAATTACCAAAAGGCAAAAAAGTTACAAGATGCATTTGTACATATAAAATATAAATCCATGATTGTGTCTTATCTCATGGTTCTTATGGCGGTCAAATCGCAACGTAACTGAGCTGAGCCATTAGAGGGCAACAATAAGATAACACTTGTTCTTTGTATATTGCAGGTCTTGTATGCGTGACTATTTCTTTCTTTTAAACCTATTAGCCTTATATTTATATAGGTTTGAACCTAAACATATCACATCACATCACATCATCAGCCTTTGTTAGTCCACTGCTGGACATAGGCCTCCCTTAATACACCCCTATCCATAAGGGGGTTTGGACCGTATCCCACCACGCTGGTCCAATGCGAGTTGGTGGGTGGACCGACTTTTTTACATGCCCATCCGACGCATGGATCATCTTACTTTTCAGACAATTGGGTGATCGGCCCAAATTGCCCTAACCAACTAGGAAACAACAATGAAAATTTGTTGCGTCCCCGCAGGATTCGAACCCACGACCTCCGGTTTATAAAGCACACGCCCATACCACTAGGCTACGGAGGCAGTTAAACATATAAATACTGTAAAACGGTTATGGTTTGCTTTGTTAAATTAGCAATTAACGGCTAAGATACTTTTATTTTAATTTTGTTGTGTTTAAATATTTTGGACTTTTTCTCGCTTTATATATTTTTGTTTTGATGCACTTTTTGTTCATGTACACTAACGCTTATTAAAATTATTTATTCGCTATTATCTTGTCTCTTTTCTTTTGTATTCCCTCGCTATAACAGCCACCAGCATCTTATTAAGATCAGAACAAGAGGCATAGTTTAGTGAAACTGGTCTCGGAATATATGTAAAAAAAGTAACTTATAATTCGTAGGGCGTTGTTTTAGTTGTCTCTCACTCAGTGACGATTTATCAATAACAACGCTGAATGCATGATGCTACTTCCTTTGTCCTGTTAATATCAATCCAAACCTAGTTTGGCTATAACTATCAAGTATTTATTGATTTATCCTGTCCAAACCATTAAAATCAATGTAACCATAAAGCTGCAGACGGTCCGAAACCACGGAAATAAATTTAATAACAAAGTCATTTAATCCGCCAATAGCACTTGTATATGTATCGAGTCTATTTTGGAATTATTGTACAATCACAAATATTTTATAATTCATTGGCTTACGTGTGGCGACTTACAAATGCTTAGTAAAAAAGTTTTGGTTACTTGTTGAAAGGACAGTTTTATTCTTTATGTAAAGAAATAACTAAATATAAATTAATTGTACTACAATAACAATATAAAGTAGTAATTTATGTATTTTTCAGTACGCGTCCTTTTTTCAGTCTTAAATAAATCTACGCAGATGTAATGGTCAATTTATTTGACGACAACAATTTATATTAAACTTAACTATGAATATAATTTAATCTTCTCCCATTAGCTGATGAGCAATCGCCGAGCAAAGAGAGCAGCGGCCTCGACAGTCTGCTGATGGCCATCCCATCCCAGGACATCGTCATCGGGGAGAGGGAGTCCTTAGGGAAGAGGAAGTCGCCGGTGCAGGAGTGTTCCAGGGCCAAGCGGAGGGGTAGCGGGGTCAACAAACTTGATACTCTTAATAAATGATATTTTAAGTTTTACTTCAGATTCCAGCAGTTATAGATTGACATTGAAATTTACTAGCAGGATTGTGTCTGGGCCTGATACACTTGCACATAATAAATGCAACATATTTTATGTAAATAATATATCCTTCTACTCACGGTATCTTATCTTGGGTATTTTTTATTTCAATTTGCATCTACCGATGTTTCTTTCTGCCAGCACCACCTTAAGGTTGACAGGAAATGCTATTGGTATTATGCCGCCTATGTACAGATTGCCTCGTGTAATAACTTCAAATAGATAAACCAACAAAACATATGATATATGATCGTTATCCAGTACATTTGTATTCTAGTATGAGAAGTCCAAATCTGAATACTATAATGTTTTCGTACTACAACTTTATGATAGAAAACACGTAACGGTGGTACATTCCCCTTCTGAAGCTCGTAAATATTATTATTATCTTTTCTTAAATTTCTTTCGTGCAACAGTAAATAATTAAAATAACATTGAGGTTTACAGACTTTTAAATAACATTCTCCACAAGAGAAATCTAATAGATTCGCTATATTTTACGTATAGAATATAATTTTAATGAAAAATCATCATCAGCCTGTGTTAGTTTTTGGAACGTATCCCACGACGCTAGTCCAAGGTCAAGGCTAGTCCGGGTTGGTGGGTAAATGCCAATGCGACGTTTGGATCATCTTACCTTTCAGACAATTAGATGATCAGCCCAAATTGCCCTAACCAAGTAGGAAACAACTATGAAAATTTGTAGAGCCCCAGCAGGATTCGAACTTAAGACCTCGGGTTTCTAAAACACACCCCCTTACCTCTAGGCTACGGAGGCAGTACAAGATCGTTTATTGAGTCTAATAGGCATTATGTCCCTTAAATTGGAACACTGGATTAATATGCGTTTGCGATTTATTAACGTAATAAACAATGTCTGAATATTCGTATTTTAAGGGACAATTTTTAAGTTTAATTAAGCACTGTAAATTTTGGTAAAATAAGTTGTTAATTATAAAAATAAAACAAATGTTTTTTAATAAATCTTTAAAGAGGTGCTCTGTACTTTTAATTTATCTCTGTCTAACTTTAAACGAATGAAACACATCAAGTTGTTAATGTTCGTAGGAGAGTATACGATCTATTGAAACATTCCTTTTTTGTAACAACTTCATTTACACTGCTACGTGTTTGTTATTAATGCGCATAAAGAATAAGGTAAGCAGGGGTAAAAGAAAAACACATTTAGTGAACTCAAATCGAATTTTAATCACTAACAAGTTACGAACCTTACTCGCGAATATATACACAAAAAAGAAGACACAGGGAACACAAAAAAAAACAATAGTCCGGTTATTGTACTCAAGGTAAACTAAGAACGAAAAGAAACTCACTTAGAACGAACGATAAACCGAAAGTTACATATAAAACTTACATTTCTAAGCTAAAATTAACGTATAGGGCCAGTCCCAAAGTATGAAGAATACATTTTTTCAATCTACGCAGCGGCCATTTTGTTGATGACTCGACAAAATGGCGGACGCGTATTTAGCGCATGCCTCGTGCGGATTCATAACATACACGTCCAGTACTATCCGTAAGTCTGTGTAAAACGCTTAATACATATCTCGTATGAAACATTACCACATTATATACGCAGCACAACTCGTTATTCTCGTGTTATAATATAATGCATGAGCACTTGGTTAAGTCTACGTTAAAATTTAAAGCCTTCTCTATGGTCATTTACATGATACAAAAGATATTTATAAACTCACAAATATTGCTATGAGCTGCTTATATATATATATATCTTATAGATACTTTAATATTGTGACACATTTCTCCACACTTTATGATAGGATAATATCAATTGTATTGATGAGAAAATTAACTGTCATTCAAATATATATATATATATATTTAAAATCAGTAACACAATCCAATTACACTTTTATTGATGTACTTGTTAGTATAATTTAATGTAATCATAAGCATCTATTTATCTTTACTGCAGTATAATAACAATGTATGTTGTTATAAACATATCTTTTTTTCAACTAATGTTAAAGTTAAAAGGTATGGTAAATTTTTAATATTGGTTTTTGATAAGTCACAATATTTCTTTGTATTAAAACATTGTAAAAAATACAAACGCTTGAAATGTTTAAACATTTTTTTAAACCAAGGAACTCATTAATAATGAATAACCAATTGACTATTCAAACTAACTCCCTCCACATTACTATCATTGAGTTCCATTAATAATATGTGAAATGTTTTAAATATATAAAGCGGAGAAAACATAGTCCGAAAATATATCTTCTATATTCGCTACATACTACAGTTATCCATTATTTATATACATGTTTTGTGTAGATGTTACAACTGATATAAATTTTAATTATAACATTATAGGATTAATCATAGAACGGAAATACGTATTTATATGACCGGTGATATTTTTGGAGCATTAATTAGTCAAAATTTAACAAAAAATCTAGTGAGTATCAGAAACAAATCATATTTTCGATTATATCATAAAGTTCTGAGACTTTAAAGTTAACATAAACAAAGTATAACACTTTTGTCGCCAGATCGTAGAGCATTTTGATTGGTTGAATGTCGCCATATGTGTTTAACCAATGAGAGCACGATAATTTAACTTTAGACTTTGGTAGAATCAACTATTGAACAAATCTACAATAATGTACTACAAGTTTGTGGGACAGAACACGCCTAACGAGTGAAAATGAATAACACTTTAATATTGCTTATGCATACAAAATATATATATATATAAAATTTGTCTGTCCTATGTTGACAAACACATGTTTGTATGGATCATTGTAATATATAAATGATTTAGATATTTGGTATATTAATTATCAATGGATTTGCTTGACATTTCATTTTGGATATGGCAGTGTATTGCATTATACATATGTTTATCAGTAAATTATATATTATTTGTATAAAGCATATAATATTTATAATCATTATTTTATGCCAATGACATTTAATTTAATCTGTACTAGTTGACAAAATATATTTTAATTACCAATCTAATTTTCATTGACATGTTATACAGGTATTTGTGTAATGATAACTTTTATTTTATATTAATGAAAAACTTGTTATTAATGATATCAAATAAAAGTTCCTTGTCAAAATTATAAACAAAGAGAATAGAACATTTATGTGCAAATACATTCAACATTTGAAATAGTTTTTAACCAGTCTTATGATTATACATAAAAATTAGGGGTGAGCGAATAATTTCAAAAAAATCGATTGTACTACTTTATGATGATATTCGATTTTTTTCGAATTATTCGCGAAACTTCGAAGTTTGATTCGAATTTCCACGAATAGTTCGATACGAACGATATTCGCACACTCCTAATAAAAACTAGTGCCTCGTCTTATGTCAAACCATTCATATACAAATATCATTATTTTTAAAGTTTGTTGAATATTTATAACGTTAGTAATACAGGAAAACTGTCTATTATTTCAATACAACATTTAATACATAGCAGTAAATACTCAGAGCAATGCAGGTCGCATGTTAATTGTGGCTATGTTAAGAGCTTACATTTTCTTCATATTGTGGACAATTCATATTGGATATGCTGTAGTTAGGTAATGTAAAAACATTGGTACAAAAGAAATACACTTCTCTTATAGAACAAATAAAAACCAAGTCACATCAAACCGAAGGCAGTCAGTACTATAGGAAGTGCAATATCAATATATAACAATATAATAAGCAATTAATGACGCCAAAGTTTACTAAATTGCTACTAATGTACTAGGATACATCGCGTGACGCTTGACGTTCGTGGTCAGCCAATGACAATGCTTAATTTTTGGCGCCATTAATTTCTTTCTCATTTCACATCTAATTCGAAACGGGTACAGAACAATCGATTTGCCAGCACCGAAGTGCACGCGATTGTACACTGTCATCCGCTGCATAGCCTGTACACATTTTTACGTTAGACAGTTCGTAAGTATGTACGCTTCTTGTACAGTACGCAACTATCCGCACTAGACTGTACACGTTTGGTGCTCGACTGTACATCTGTGTACGCGAATGTACAGACTGTAATACTTAGACAGTTTGTGGGACAAATTAACGGTATGTAACACGACTGTACCGAGTTTGCTTCACGAGGGTTGAGGTTTTACTGCGACTGTTCGTTTCAGTGTTTCACGCGACTGTCCACTCGGCGACCGATAGTACGCCGTCGACATCCGCGAGAGTACGCCGACCGCCTGTGTGATTAATTGTCATCGTAATTATTTCATATAAAAATCATCATTTCTAATTAATTTATTCAAATAGCTATCTAAATGGCTCATTTATTTATATCTCCATTTTATTTGATAATAACGCCACAGGTTTATTTTATATGATAATCGAATCATCAAAAGTAGAGATAATAATTTTTCTGAACGTGACACATTCATTACGCGCAGCTTAGACAAAGGGAATTGCACAAACGCTTATAATGTACCCATTATAAATACATAGCATCGTAATTTCGTTGGTATATCTTAAGTTTAGGCAGTTTGGATGCGAAATAAATGTATACAAAGTAACCCATATCAACAAAATTTCGTCGTACATCGGCATATTAATGAATTCTTACCAATCACTGAGTGACTGTCGAATAATAACACCATACGTACAACGCCGCTATGAGTTTCTTTAATTTTAACCGAGTTCAAATTAGCTAAACTTTAAATAAATAGCTACAACGGCTCACAACACTCACGGGCTAGACGGCGACTTCCTCCTGTTCCTTCTCGCGTTGGCGCACGGCGACCGCGGTCTCCACGAGCAGATAGAGGCACTTGAACTTGTCGCGCTCGCCCTCCGCCGCCGCGCTGCTCGGGACCACCTGCCGAAGGGAGGGATGTACTTTAATAATAACCCCATGAAACATTATGTTACACTCATCGTGTGAGCGCATGACTCAAGCCCTTTACCACTCCGTCGCACCAGACTTTAGCGTAGGTCTGCAATCGAGATCGCTCGCCAGCCATTTAAAATCAAGTTTTTATACTTGCTTTCAGTCTTTTCAGTGGTACTTCTCTAGATTCCCTCTCTTCGATTCCGTTAAGAATACAGAGGAACTAATACTAAAAATGTTAATTTTCTTTGCTAATGTGTATTGCCTATAAGTATATCTGTGATCACGAACGTATTTTTAGTTCCTATATCATCACACATTGTGCGCTGGTCCGTAATTGAATGTATGTGCGCATAAGTATGCGAGCGTGTTTGAGTGCATGTAGCTTGTTGGAATGGATATGTTTGGGTGTTCGTGCGTGGTGGGCTTGCCTGCAGGCGGCGGCGCAGCGGGTGCGGCAGCTGCGGCAGGTGCGCCAGCTGCGGGTGCCAGCCGCCGCCGTCGGAGCCGCCCTCGGCCGCGCCGGCGCCCTCCGCGCCGCCCGCCGCCGCGGCCGCCTCCTCCGCCGCCGCCTCCTCCGACGTGCGCACCGTCACCACGGCCGCACTCCTTTAAACACGATTATCGATATTAGACAAATGGTCGGTCGCTAGTTGAGTTGACGAATTGTTTAGATTGAGCGTAAGCTTTGCGAGTTCTTTCATAGTTAGTGAACTAAGCGATCCGTATGTAGCAAGGTATACCAGGTTATTAAGACCTCCGCTAGTCAATATGAGACATTGTTGTTTTCAATTGTGACGATATCTAATCCATTATTGAAACATATCTTGGTGGTGAATGTGGGAAACCAAAGCAAACTGGGAGACCGAGTCAAAGTTCTCCGCTCAACAATCAAAGCGATTTGCTAAAGCAAGAAGCAGTGATGAACGTCGATGGGGTATTAAACATTTGACAAGTATAGGCCGCCGCACTCAAACTAGACTCGAAATGCATGTAAACTAAGCCTCTACATATATCCGTTTGTTTTAACGAGAGACTTGAGTCGACACGGATGCAGAGTCTAGACGTGAGTGCTCGCATAATCACCCTCTGGCGGCCGGATGCAGCTCGCGGTCCTCCGGCCCGTACCGTATGACGGACTGCCACACGGAGGGGTCGTACTTGACCTCCTCCTCGCTGACCGCGCTGGACGAGTAGCCCTCCTCCGCGTCCGCGCCCTCCTCGCCGTCGCTGCGGTACACCAGCAGCCCGTCGCCGTAGTCGTGGTCCCGCCCGCGGTCCCCGTCGCCCTGCGAATCATGATTAGTTCTTCACCTACGCGAATACTACACATCTATAAAAAAAATATATGATTGAAGTGTCCGTTAGTAACATTGAAATAACAGTTTTTAAATTATTATATTGTGGTGGACCGATTTTGACGGGACTTAGTCTCGAAGATGGCTTGTGGAAAATTTTTGGCTACTTTTTATTAAAACTGTAACTCAGGTAACAATTTTCTTTAAATCCAAAAGGCGATTTTATTATAAATTGAAAAATGTCATGTAGAAAAGTATGTTCGGGGATTTGTAACGATTTTTTTTAATTAAACACCTTATTTTTATTATTATATCAATGGTAGCCTCACCTCTTGCTCATTGTCCCACGAGCCGACAAGCAGTCCCGGCTGACCTCCGCTCGTCCCCAACTGTTTTCTCCCCCTGCGAGAGATCGTGTAGTGCAGTGGGTCGTGTCCCTCGCGCCTTATCATCTCCGGTAAGATGCGACGGCGGGCGTTTATGAACCAATTGCAGACCTGGGGAAATAATTGAAAAGCATAAATACTTCACATGTTCTATTTTAGTTGTAATTTTAGTAATTCATTCATGCATTTTACGCATTCGCTGACTATATCCACAGCAATTGGAACATAGAGCATAAGAAAACAAGTCTCATAATGCCAAAATCAAAAGTGTATTGGTGGACCAGCACACGATGACCGAACAAAGGTAAGACTTATTAAGCAAATTTCATATCTTATTCGGCCTGAGTATAGTAAAATTTGGTTGTTTTATTTTTCAAGTTCTCTACACTAAGGCTTCTTTTTACGTCCTACATACTCTAAGCTGATGTGATCCTTTCGATTTTGAGTTAAATAAATACATCGATATACCAAGACTCATCTACTATATTTTATAGGAATCTTACTAACCTCAGACGACATTCTTGCGGTCAAAATAGAACCAGTGTAGAAACACCATTCATTGACACTGCATATCGAAGCCCCATCTTTGAACCTTCCTAACAAAACGAACCACACAAACTTCTTAAACTCACCTGTAGCACAGTGAGATTGGCCTCCTGGCTCAAAGTCAGCTTCTCAGCGTCACTGGGGTACGCATTGTAGCGGTGCTCGTACAGCCACCTCTTCAGTATCTTCACCGAGTGCTTGGGCAGGTTGCCGCGCCTCTTCCTCACGGACACTATGCCGGGCGGGGGGGCGTGGGCCATCGCGCGTCTGGACCTCTCCGCCTCGCCGTCGGTCCCGGATTCATTCTCGTCGGTGGAGGACGTCGATGGGAAACGGTCACGTGCTGGAATAAGTAAACAATGCGTTAGGAAAAGGTAACATACTGATAGGGAATAAGAAAATACAGTAGAGATAGCAGATTATGTGGAAAATATAACAGACATTACAAAAATGTACGCACAGCGTATGGGTCGTGATGGAAGGAAAATCTTAGCATCATTTAGCGAATAAAATAAAATTATTATTCTTTACGTATTACTATTAGCATTACTGTAATCAAAGAGGCAAGCTAAACCCCGTAGAATTGACAGAGTCAATGATCAATCGTCCATTAAGTTCTACAATAAATGGTCACATATATCCAGACACATGGTCTGCCTATACTTATGTATTTGCATAGTAATGTAACAATGTGAATTATATATTAACTAACATAAAACTGGTACATTCTTTGACATACATATATTCTATAAAATAATATACATTTAAAATAGTAACAATAACTAAGATTTTATACACGATATCCTAGTTCACATTTCAGCTCACGATGTGATATGAACAATGAATAAACTATATTAAACTTAAGGGCCGTTAAGCGTAATATCTTCAGCGAATAGATAACTCGCAGTATACATAGTAAACTTAACTTCGCAGTGGATTAAGGAACCTCTTCATCCACTTTCGGGTCACGTTACACATACTGAATTAGGACAGTCGCATACTAGCGGAAACTTTTCATTGACCATTCAAGATTTAAAATTTTGGGTGTTATAAAGCATCGATATACGCTTTTATTATACACATAATGTCTAAACACAGCCTGGAACAAATATAATTTATGCGAAGCCAAATAAGATAAGGAAATTTCGTAAAAAAAAAACGTCAAAACAAATAAAATTTTTGATCTAGTTAATCTTATCAAAATCGATGTAATATTTGCGGACTTCCCTTTGTAACGTCATCTTATTGGTCAAATATCGCGTGGGGATCGAACATGTCGGCGGCCGACCAATAAGGTACTCCGTGTCGTACTAGTGTTTGAAATTAGACTGTTCACGAAAATTCTATCTCTTGGCTTAGGTATAGATAGACACATAGAGAGATATCTATTAATAGATTGTTACTTAAGATCCATCTTTAAACTTCGATTTGAGCTTAACCTATGGTAGGTTAAACGCAAATCTTGACGATAAACTAATGAACTGTTCTGTGCTGTGGGTGGAATTTCGTAAAATCCGTCCTTAGCTGACCTCTACTCGGCAAATGGAATATTCCTACCAAATTTCAAGTCGCTACGCCTTATGGTTCTAGAGATATTGTGATAAGTCAATATATAGGTGGGAATCTCTTTTATATATCTATATAGATAAGGTAATATATATATACTCATAATTACATAATCGACCAATATAATCAACAAACAAAACTAAAAGTCATCCCATCAACAACGAACAGTCCATTAGGTGTTTCGGAAGGGAACCTCGTGATATTCGCCCATAAATTTGCCAATGTCGGAACTCGATCATGGGCCCATCCATCACGACATCAAACGGGCAACGAACGATCGTTCCAGCCCTAATGTAATTTGGGGTGGCCTGAACAAATGACTTAGGCAAAATCTCTTTACAACAAGTCCGTTTTAGTGAACCAATAATTTATTAAATGCAAACAATATACCATAGAATTGTGTTAAATTATTAAGATTAGGCGCAGGTATCATAAAATTGTTAAAATCAATACTAATGTTGTAAAATTGCCAAAAGTTTGTTTGTTTAAAGGCGATATTCTCATAAACCATAACCACTGACCAACTTTCAAATAAACCATGACCCATAAATCACTGGTCAGGTTTTTAACATCCTTATAGTTTTAGAAAGTCTAGGAAGTTAGGCAGAACATATTATGTGCGAACGTCGCATATCGTCATCAGCCTGTGTTAGTCCACTGCTGGACTTAGGTTTCCCCTTAGGTACGCCTTCTCCATTAGGGGATTTTTGGACCGTATCCATGCTAGCCCCGTGCGGGTTGGTGGATGGACCGATTTTTTACAGGCCCATTCAAAGCCTAGATCCTCTTACTTTTAAGACAGTTGGATGATAGGCCCGAATTGTCCTCACCATCCAGAAAACAACGATAACATGAAGTTGTTTCCCCGCGGGATACGAACCCACGACCTCCGGTTTATAAAGCAAGAGCCAATACCACTAGACCACGGAGGCGGTCATATTTAAGTACCTATTGACTATATATCGCTATCAATCGGTCGCAAATCAATAACTGGACTGGAATCTATTTAATAACTGGGACAAGCTTAACGATTTGCGCAACAAATGTACCGTTTGCGACATTTCATAGAAACCACAACCGCACCTTACCTCTTCGACCTACTTAAAACCTGTCATTTGAAATGTGTACTAAGACACGAAAAAGGATAATAAAGAAAGAAGACTTGAACAGAAAGGCGGAAGTGTATTGCAATTGACTTTTTATCTGAAAACAATTGTGGTATTTTACTACAGCGATTAAAACGAGTAGTGGTACGCCTTGCTCATAGAAGCGGCGTGACGCGCCACAAATCCACTAGTCACTTCGTCGTATGTTATGTCGTGTTTGCTCAGTAACTGTTCTGGATTCAAAGTCAAAATCATTTAATCAATTTAGGCTCTACTGAGCACTTATGAACGTCAAAATTATCCATTTACCACCGGTTCACAAATTCAGACCTGTCCAAAAACCGGCAAGAAACTCTGCGGCCTTTATTTTTTTTCTTTGAACTGGATGACAGTGACGTTCATATACTACTGCTTTTAGGTAAAAGAAGGCAACGCGGCGGTACTTCACCCGAGGGTGCCCATAATAAAGAGACTACTAAATTCAAAATACTAGACGGCAACTGTATGTACGTATCTTAACAATAAACAAGTTCGTTTTTTTCAGGCACGGAACGCGTTGGACGGCATAAAATGTTGCTTCTTAAATGCGGATAGAATATAAGGAGGAACACAAATTTGGGTGAATTAAACTCAAAATGGTTTTCGGCAATGAGACGAAAAAAAACAAGCAATCTACTATTTTTAAGAACATATTGGCAGCGTCTATTGACTTTTAGCTAAATAATGTCATCGTTAAGTTAGTTAAGTTAGGTGTATTCGTGCAACGTCGGTCGGTCGGTATTCCATAACCATATTTTACCAAGTTCATAATTTACTTTAAAAATTTAATAACAATAGCAAAATCTAAACTTAATAATCATTTACCTAATTATTTCTTTCGTTTACGCGAATACTATACATAACTGCTTTAATATATTATGAGTTATTGTTAAACCTTATATCGGATAGTGTATACAATTATTTGAATTTAATAAACATTTTGAGGTAAATGATTGTTGAATAAAGGATTTTACGGATTTTATCGCGTTTATTTTACAGATCAGATACAAGATCTGGAAACCCCGCTTCAGCACTGGCAACAAGACGCATGACATCTCAGACTGCCCCGTGACCACGGTTGCTGGAAAGTGTTCGAAACGTCAGGAATTTAAATATGTAAAATAAACGCGATAAAATCCATAAAAAGTCCTTATATTCATTTACCTCCAAATGTTTATTAAAATGTCTAAATAATTTTGTATACACTATCCGATATAAGGTTTAACAATAACTCATTAAGGATATTAAAGCAGTTATGTACAGTAAAATGTTTATATAATCATGCGCTAGGTTACATTACGTCGAGACTGTATCAAGATTGATAGTGGCAGGTCGCACCTTGCCGCTAATGGATGTTTATATTGTTATACTAATAACAACAATCTGGCAAACAATTACTTCGTATATACATGTATAGTTTCATAACTGCTTATAAGACGTGAATATAGTAAGGTAAATATGTAATATAATCCTAATTATGGTTTGGCATCTATAAGTATTATGGTAAACTCAAAATGGATTTTATTGCTCGCAAAAAATAGATCTTATTCGTTGACAATCGCAAAACGTCAACAATCACGTGATGTTACACCAATGAGAGATGTGCGATTACCGGCGCCATAGACTTACTTTAAAAAAAAATCACAAACTGAATAAGTGTTTTTATACTGATCGTTGCTTCCAATTTAAACTTTTGATATTTTTAAAATTAGTCATTTTCATCATCACCATCATCCTGTGTGCATCATAAGTCTACTGCAATAGGACATAGGCCTCCCCTAATGTAATAAAATTATGAATTAAGAATCTTCTTCTTTTGAGGAGCGCGTCAATAAAAGAAACAGTAATGTATAATTTAAATAATTTTCATGCACATTTCTTGGCTCAGAGGAAAGCGTTAAATGTGAAAGATACATAAAAACATTCATTAAAAGCCCAGCAAAGACTGGCTATAGAAAAAAATGTTGCCATTGCGGGTAATATAGCTGGGCGCTTGCTATTTATAAATAAAAAGGGCGCTTTGTAGGTTTGTAGGTCGGTCCGTGCGCAGGTGGGCTTTGTGTAAGCTGTTTAGTCGAGAAATGTTATGCAAGTTTGTTCTACGCATTATTGGAAAGCTATACAGCGGGCGGTGGAAAGGGTTTATAGTTAAAACCTTTGTGAACGATCAAAACGGTTGCGTTGCCGACATTGTTCTTTGTTCATGGCGAAAAACGAGCTGTTTATTCAATAATTAATTACTTGTAGTTTAATTCTAATTAACAGTATATCATAATAACATGTTAAAACTATGCTAAACTGCGTCCGTAACCTAGTGGTAAGGGCGTGTGCTTTAGAAACCGGAGGTTGTGGGTTCGAATCCTGCGGGGACTCAACAAATGTTTATCGTTTTTTTCGGTTTGAATAGGACTATTTGTGCCGATCACCCAATTGTCTAAAAAGTAAGATGATCCAGGCGTCGGATGGGCATGTAAAAAGTCGACCTACCCATTAACCAGCATTGGACCAGCGTGGTGGGACACCGTCCAAAATTCCCATAATTGAGAGGACGTGCATTAGGTCAGGCCTATGTCCAGCAGTGGATTTAATCCAAGCACACATAATCATCAATCTGTATTAATACAGACTGATGATGATGATGATACTTAAACTACATAAGACTCGGAATTGAGGTCAATCTAGTAACACATAGCAACGACGTCGTTAGATGACCGACATCTCTGTGACAATTTATATAAATAAATACAATTGGAGTGTCTGTTATTAACATTAAAAAAATAATACATTGTGAAATATAACCGGTACACATAACAAAACAACATTTTTTTTATTAATTTTTCTGTCATCAGCCAGTCTTTCTATCTGTTTGTTTTGGTTATATATCACAAACGGCTTTTTTTTTATGGCATACGCAGGCAGACGAGCAGTCGGGCCACCTGATGGGAAGTGATCACCGACGCCCATAGAAATTAGCAATACCAGTGGTATCGCCAACACGCTGCCTACCGTGAGACATAGGGTGTTAGTCTCGTTTACCCATTAAATAGCAGCTACGGTGCCCTTCAAAGCGGAACACAGCGTGTTTTCACCTACCTACTTCGGGCGAAATAGGCACCGAGTGGTAATCCACCAGACGGTCTCCTGTAAAGGGGACCTACCACCGGTAAATACCAAACGGCTAACTCGATTTCGACAGGAATTACACTGGAAGATAGATGAGGAAACTAGGAATAGTGTAGGCGTAGGAGGCAGTCGCGAGCAACAGCTAGTATACCAATACAGTGGTACAACTGCCTTCGTTACCATGGGTTACCGCATTAATATCAATTCGGAGTCTTCTCGCACGTACAAGTTGCGCCGAACAAACGACACTAGGCGACAGTTTACACAAAATAATGGAATGTTCACACGCCGGCATATGGGTTAAGGCTGAGCGTGTACGTACGTCTGTCTTGACGAAGGTCCGACCGCCACGTGGTCTGGTGGCGCGGCTAGCGACAGAATTAGAAATTTCGCATGCGAATCGCGTTTGTACTGCGCGCATAGTAATTTCTTCAGAAGTAACGTCCTCTATTGCAGTAGTGACAGGCGATTCAAAATTATATTGTGGAAGGAAAAAAGTATTAAGAATAACATAACGACTAAATACAAGCGAAAATGTGCGATCATTTTCTATTTTCTAAATAATCGTTTTAAAACGAATTATTCTGATCATCCGATTGGTGAAGAAAATATTGTGCTGCGTAAATGACGATTTCCTAAATAAACACTACCAGAGTGGTTATAAGTAAATATAAGTATTATAAGTGTTCAATCACATTCCGAAGTTTCTACGAGTCATTAAAATGATATTATATGCCCGCTAGATTCGAATCCATGACCAAGAGTTCCTTAGACGCCAGACCCTACAACTAGGCTAAAAAATCCTTATAGTAATAGTTAAACGAGAAGCGGATGCCTATCTTACGTCGGCTTACGCACTAAATACTTCAATATATTCCCATCTAATGTTAAAACGCTCATTGCCTATTGTATAATGATTCCAAAAAACCCTGTACATTTAACAATTCACGATGTACACCGGGTGCTAACAGCGAAGGCACGCCGCTTCACTTTCGTTCTGTTTGTTGTCACGCGACATACTTACAATGTGTTGTATGTAAATGTTTGTAGACTTATTTGATTATGTCGTCGCCAATGACTAGAAGAATGTCTGAAAGATTGTACGATCGCACGACCTTCTTATACAGTACGAAACTATGAGATACCTATACAGGAATGAAAGAACAAAATCAAGACGGTCTAGTACAGTATGGATGTGCCTTAAAACAGAACTATTTAGCTAACTAAACAGCGCAAAGCGTATATAGGTTCTAAATAAAGTCAAATAGGCTTTTTTAAATATTATCTTTCATAATATGTTAATCCCATACAAACATCTTACACAACTTCGTTCTTTGTCCATCATTTCCAAGAGAACACGGAGATTTTCGACATCTCAACCCAACTCACATACACAAATAAGGAAATGGCTATTATTTTCTTAACAGTAACTACGTTACAAAACAAGCTTAGAATAATCTTAGCAGCCCACGCTTTACTGATTGGTTGTCGCGGTACAGACTGGCATAATCCAAGGCAGAATAAGCGCTCGCTCACGTGCTAAGAAGGAAATGTTAAATTGTTTGGCCTGTTCACCTAAAGGTTAGATGTATACAGAGATTATTAAAGGTAAGAGAAATATGACTAAGTGTATATACGTTGCAAATAGTGCCATAAAGATATAAACGCTATAAGCTGGAGCGAGACATATAATACTAAAAGAATTATTCGTTTTCTACAAAAAAAATGTTGCGCAAGCCTAATTTGTAGATTAAATGCATTACTGAGGCAAGCCTCATGATTATCACTACATAGTTTACACTATGTAGAAATTCGCTTTCTCACATCCTATATACCTATGTATGCTTAAATCTTAAAAACTTCGCAACGGATTTCAATTCGGTTCTTTTAAATACATAGAGTGATGGATGAGGAAGGTTTGTATGTTTAATTTATGCATAATATTGTAGGAAATGCTGATAAATTTATTAAATTTTTCATAGATTTTACGGATGTCAGTATTGCACTTATTGGCATTAAAAATATAATTCACACATTTCAGATTAGCGATACTTCAATTTTCTTTCGAATCATACAAATATTATTTTGTTATTTATTGTATAAAATTAGTAAATATCTAAAACGTTTTTGTATACAGTATACTAAGCAGTATACAAAGTACATGCGTAAGATAATTTATTTATTCGTCACAACCTTACAACCCTTTGAACTTGTCAACGACACATGCTACGACTGCAGCTAAACAAACGAAATTGGTTTACGCTAGGGTAACCACGTCAATGCGGTCTTATTGGGACTAAAACTATATGTTAGGTTATCCTGTTTACGTCCAACCGACCGACGAAGATCCAAAAATTTTCGTTACAAACTAACTAACTGTGTTCCTGTTGTAAGGGCATTGTAGATAGTGCAATTACTGCGTAAACGAGAAGTAACTCATAGCTAGGGGATGTAAGCGGATTCAGCTAGACGTGTGTTATTATGTTATCGTAACAATATCATCAAGAGGACCAAAACTACAGTAATACGTTAGATAAAATATATTTTTACAAAGTAACAATTTTCAAACTGAATTGTTTGAGTATACTTTTTGTTTTGATTCGTAAACCACTACATAGTATAAAACAAAGTTGTCATTTCTGTCCCTATATCCCTATATACGCTTAATTATTTCAAACTACGCAACGGATTTTGACGCAGTTTTTTTTTAATAGATAGAGTGATTGAAGAGGAAGGTAAATGTATAACACATGCTTAATATTTTATCTATCAGCATAGTTCCCGTGCGATGCAGGGGCGGATCGCTAGTGTTTTATAAACGATAGGTGCATTGTTGCAGACTATTTATTTTAATACATTAATATGCTAAACAGATTTATTATCGCCCTCGCTCACGACCACAGCGAGACATACACACCCCGTTCACTCATTACACCCGTGTTCCAAGGCGGTACCCCAGTAACCGATTAAAAACAGTCGCCAGATCGTCGACGATCCTTAAGAGACCCAAAAGAATGTCTTCACTTTTAGCAAAAATGTGTACGTAACCTGGTTCGTGGGTACGGTAGCTTCCCGCAGAACTCTGTGTTAGATGAAGCTTACCATAGACAAGAGCCTGGAAGCATAGCTTCATAGTTGACAAATAAATAAGTTTTATTAGGACGACGTTATGAACGCAAATATATCCCAAAACATTGTCACCGTAGGCTTCAGAACCGTTTAATTTGATCGAGTCGACAGTAAAAACAGGGACGCACGTGTAGGAAGTTTTAATGAAAAACGTTGTCATGTCAGACGGAATTTCTAATTGTGCATTGTTTTCGAATAATATCTAAATGCTCTTTGTACAAACTTGTACTAATCGTGTTTGATAATAAAAAAAATATTATCATCATGTGAAAGAAATGCTTAAAACAATATTTATTACATACGGAAATAAACGCGTTTTGTGTTAGCTAAACTATATAATAAATGAAATATTGTTTTATATTCTCATCACCATCCATATTTAATCTATTAAATCTTAACCTTATATCAGTTTAAACCATACAAATGCTACTTCATAGTAGGATGTTATATTTCATCTTACTTCAGCTTACATATAATTTATACAAGCTCTTCAACAATAAATATCAAGTGACCCCTCTACCGAGGACTACTCTGTTTTGAAACTTTCAGTTTGAAAGTTGTACTTATAAAATAAAGAAAAAGAGTAAAACTAGCCTTGGACTATTTAATCTATATGTCTAAAATTTGATAAGCAATCATCGTTGTTTTAAAAAAAAAAAACAACTGTATAAGAAGCCAACTGTACTCGTTATAGCTATACAAAATTTGTTTATTATTTCCTTATATTTTATCCAGTTTAGACATGGAAAAGGTGTAAAAAAATAAAACCATGGAAACGAAGTGGCCTCATACAGCTAGCGTTCTTAATTATGAACGATCTCTCACGAGTGACCGTCAACTAATAACAATACCTTAGGTAGGACGCAAATTTGTTCTTATAGGTTTAATATTTACATATATTCTTCATGTAAATTGGTTAAACAATATTATATACTAGCTGTTGCGCGCGACTTCATTTACGTGGTAATATATTAAATACTGAAGCTACTTTTTCTTGATAAAAAAAGTAGCCAGAGTACGTAGTAAGTAGTACAGAGATTGGCCAGGACATACAGACAGACAAAAAATTTAAAAAATTTGTTCCGTTATATGTATCGGTTATATATAACAATGTAATAATTTAAAAACGGTTATTTTGTACAAATGTATATCACAAACAGTCGCTCAAATTTAATTAATTTATATATATATTTAAATTCAAACGTTTCAAATGGCAATGTCGCAAAACACTGCAACATCACAAGGTCAGACGTACGCGGGATGTGCGTCGGAAGCGATCCGCGGGGGTGGGCGGCAATCGATAGGGGTGAATGGCCGGAGGGTGTTAGGAGCTACCCCTTGTTTATGCACAGTAAAAGTGACCCCTGCCATAATCAAAACGTTGGAGGATTGGGGCGGTATTGAGATGCAATTATAGTTTAGACAAAGTAGATTAGAGTAGACCCACCAACCAGCATTGGAGCAGCGTGGTGGAATACGGTCCAAGAACCCCTAATGATGAAGGCGTGAATTAGGGGAGGCCTATGTCCAGCAGTGGACTAACACAGGCTGCTGATGATCATGATGCTGATGTAAACAATGTAGCACATAGCAACGAAGCGGCGTCGTAGGAACGGTTCTGTTAAAATTCGAAAATTCATCTACAATAATGAGTTACTATATTTACATTAAATTGTAAATCGATGTCGTAGCTGTCAATCATCAGAGCCCAAAAACAACTACAAAAAATAGTTATGATCAAAAATTTACTTTTTGAATTCTTTTTCGGCTATCGTGAACAATTTCATATTTGTCAGATGCAACGTTTCTGTTTTGTTTCCGTCGATATGCTATTCGTCCTGATAGCTGGATCGATACAAATAACTTAAAGTAAATTTTATCGCGTAAGTTAAAACTTTGTAAGGTTCGAAAGATCTTTGTTTACTTTTCTCGTCTAAGTTCACGTGATTGATTTTTATGATTCTGCCCTTCAGAATAGATTGTATATTATTAAAGTAAAAATAAAATAAATTAAAAATATGGGGCTAATCTATTAAAACTATCTTCTTATCCAATTTTTAACTTAAACAAAAGTCTAACGTCAGCATCAAGATAAAATATTATTTTTGGCGACTTTAAAGTTAATCATTACGATTTCTTCGTATAAATTTCATATCTTGTTTGGATCAAACATAACAGAAAATTCATAAAAACCAGTTAAGCGGTTTGAGCGCTAAGCAACCGAAGCGACTATCCCCATCATAATTTTAGCAACGCCATACATAGTATAGTATTATAGCTCCGAGAAAGGATGCGGTTGTGTCATCGTAGTTAAGACGCAGCTTGCGCAACTGCGTAGTCGGTCATCCGGTCGTCTCGCGGTACATTTGTCTATATTTCTTGCGCTAATACGATTATTTTATGACTTATTATTCATTAGACAAATTTTTAAACTTTGCATACTATACATCATCACCTGTGATAGCCACTGCTGAGCCTAGGCCGCCCCTAATACACCCCTATCCATTATGGGGTTTTGGACCTTACCCCACCACACTGGTCCAATGCGGGTTGGAGGGTGGACCGACTTTTTACATGCCCATCCGACACATGGATCATCTCACTTTTCAGACAATTGGGTAATCAGCCCAAATTGCCCTAACCAGACTAGGAAGTAGGCTACGGAGGCCGTGACAAACTATACTAAAATATCTTTTGCCACGCCTTTACGCGTATATATCATAATAACATACTTATATGTACAGTTTAGCCCGATTAGACTTGCAATTGAAGAGGACAAAGTAACCCATAGCTTAGATGTGACGATTCTACTGTTCTTATTGGTGAATTATCATCACAATGTCAATCACTGTGTCAGTCGATTAAATAACAACACCATACGTAGGAAACTGCTGTGTTCCTATGGGTTATTTTGTCTCGTTAATTTTCTCTATTAACGTCTTGGTATAGTTGAATATAAGTCACTAAATGAATTCGATTACCGCAGAACATTCAAACACAAGGTGACAGGCGCTGTCGATTAAGGATAACTGTGAATTGTATTGCTATTTTGAAATATCTATATGTAAAATTTGCCCTATCGAAATTCTAGCTAGCATTCCATTTACTATATTAGCTATAATAATATTAGTTCTGTTTTTATTTTACTTCCTAATTATTCCCTGACTTAACAGTTTAAATTAGCATAAGTTAAAGGCCGAACACATTTCATATTTATTACTTTAATGAAAAAAAAGTCTTGTAAAGAAGCGTGGTGCGTTCTGCCTTATTATTATATCTATGTCAAACGAAAATTGACGTTAACAACGTAACCCACAGTCGACGCCACTTCATCGCTACGGCTCAATTATTATTATCCCAATTCCCAGTCTTACTTGGCTCTATTACAATTAACTGTCATCCAGTGATTGACATCTGCGTGACAATGAGAACATCGACACATGTCGCAATTCCGTTGCTACGGGTGAGTTCACATTAACTCCATGTCCGCGTGGCTTTCTTATATCACACCCCACGTCGGCCCTTCGACCCGTCCCGTGACGTAATCCGGACCCATTTAACGGCCCATTTAGCTATGACTCGTGAGTGCGTCGCTCTCGTCTATTCTGGGACAGACAATACTCTCGAAACGAAAGCATCGCCAAGTGTCGCACGCCGCTTGCTAATCTCTCTATAAGACGAGTGTGAAATGGACTGTCTGAAATACGACAGTATGATAGGCATTCGAAAAGAGTAGCTGTGGTTTTTAATGTTTTATCATAAATTTATAATGTTCTAAATTAGAATAAATAAAGCGAAAAGAAACGTCTTTTTCTTTAATATAGGGGTTACTTATATCGTTATATACTATTACAAGCTGTTACCCGCGACTGTGTTCCCGCGTGGAATAGGGAAAACGTCCGTGAGGTATAATGAAATATATAATTTTATTGTATGTGCCTATTAACAGACACACGACGAATTTTCATATTGACTTTCATCACTAATATAACCCCTAATTCATCCATGTAGTTCAAATTAACAATTGCTAGGAAAAACCACTTATGGCGCGTTTTGAGTATTTAGACACTAATTTTCATCATTTTCTGTTTAACATAGACATTTCTATCCCTTCAACCACTTTTATCGCAATAATAAATGGCCTGTCCTTTCTTGGAATCTTTTCTAAGTATGTACCAAATTCTGTAAAATGACAGTAAAGACAGACTGTATCTGAATTTTCAATTAGGTGGTCGGCCCAACACTAGCGAAAATATAAAGTCAGTTCACAACTGATTTTCGACCCAGGACCCCTGGATTACAAAGCCGTAGCCAATACCGCTAGGCCACGGAGGCGCAATATAAAAAAGAATAAGTAAAATAATATAGATTATACCAAATACATTCTATTTTTTATAGTTTAAAAAGTAATCTAAAATGTTAAGCGTTGTCACCAGGTCGTTGACCGGTTATTAAGAGAGATAAGATTAGTTATTTACTTTTTTTATCAGCAACGAACGAATGTTGGTCCAAAAAGCTCACATTCTCTTCCTTATTGCCACATAATTTATCTATTATACGATACATTATCAAGGCATTAAAGTTGAGTTAAAGTTAATAAAAAACTTTTTACTTTTAATTAAAAATGACATAGACATAACTGTATTTATTGTTGACTTTCATACGATTATTGTAAAGTAAAACTGTGTGCATAATGTTCATAATATAATTTGTGTAAAGACAAACGTGATAAGGCATAAATTCTTTCTCGTCGTCTTAAGAGACGACAGTTAATAAGTTAACTGAGTACTTAATAAACAGTGTACTAGCGCCTCGGAAAATGAGTAACGACTTAAATAACAATTGAAACATAAATAACTAGGTTTCATATTAATATTGGGGGGCGCGATATTTAAACGAGCGCGCGACGTGTTTGTGTGACAAACACAAAGTAAGTTTCACGTTTTATTTATCTTTAGTCCTATACCATCATCATTATCATTATAATCAGCCTCCTCGTCTCCACTAGGGGGTTTGTGGACCGTATCCCACCACGCCGGTCCAATGCAGGTTGGTGGTTGGTCGGTCCACCCAGGGGTGATTTTTTTATGCCCATCCAACGCATGAATCCAACTTCAAACAATTTGGTTATCACCCCACGTTTCCCTAACCAACTACGAAACAACAATAAAAATTTGTGAAGTCTCCGCAAAATTCGTACCCACGACCTCCAGTTTCTAAAGCACACGCCCTTACCACTAGGCTACGGAGGCAGTCGCTTTCTCTGGTCCCTATATCTCTTTAAATCTTTCAAACTACGCAACGGATTTAGATGCGGTTTTTTTAATAGATAAGAGTGATGGAAGAGGAAGGTTTATATGTATAACACATGTTTAATATTGTAGGTGAATTTAACTCAGCACAGCTCCCGTGCGAAGCACGGACGGGTCGGTAGTGCATATATTTCTTAATGATAAAATGTCACAGATAGATGTTAGTCACTGAGTGGCATTCGACTATTAACACGATACGTACTACGCCGCTGTTGTTTCGGGTTTATTTGTCTTACATAAATTTAAGTCTAACGAAGTTGCCGAGTCACTATTAAAAGATAATAACAATGAATGTACAGAGAATTTAAATTTTACGGACGTAAATACCGGAGATATTGTAAGTACATTTAAAACTTTTGATATAAAAAAAAACTACAGACCTATGGGGGATCTCTGTTAAGGTGATAAGTTCTATTACGATGAATATACCTCACCTAGCAGCAATATTCAATGTAAGTATCAGAAGGGGCGAATTTCTTGACCTAATGAAGCATAGCAAAATTATTCCAATATTTAAATCAGGATGTAATACGGACCCTTATAACTTTAGACCAATATCTGTACTGCCTACTTAGTAAATTATTTGAAAACTCTTACTAAATCAATTGGTTAACCATTTCAATCGTAATTGCCATTTAAATATCAAACAGTATGAATTCACTAGGGTCGCTCAACAACCGACGCAGGCATCTGGCTAGTCAAAAGCATTTTGAGGCTTTGGGAAGCATCACAGGATGCTTTAGGCATTTTCTGTGAACTCAAAAAGGCTTTTGATTGTGTACACCATGAGACCCTGGTCAGGAAATTACGTCACTATGGTATAAGAAATACCGCACTCAACGTTCTGTCTTTGTACTTGAGCCATCGAATTCAGAGGGTTGACGTGAATGGTAAAAGATCTCCCGGGGCCCCGGTAAATATAGGGGGTCCCACAAGGATCCATTCTTGGGCCTTTTCTCTTCCTCATTTATATAAACTACTTACCAAGTGTGATAAATAATAGCGAAGAGATAGTATTATTTGCAGATGATACCTCCTTGATTTTTAAAATTAAACGACATACGTCATAAATGACGATGTAAATAATAGTCTCTCTAGAGTAGCTAATTGGTTTAGTGTTAATAACTTGCTATTAAACCAAAGGAAAACAAAATGTATTAGATTCATGAATCTTAATGTGAAGCATGGTAAGTTTGGGGAGGCGTTAGACGTAGTTGAATCAACTGTATTTCTAGGAATATATTAATAGGCTAGCCAGTAAACTAAGCTTTGCAGCTTACGCAGTGAAAAGAATTAGATTATTAACTGATGTGGAGACAGCTCGTTTATTATATTTCACCTATTTTCATAGTATTATGTCTTATGGCACTCTACTGTGGGGAAATGCGGCAGATACTAATACGATCTTTGTCCTCCAAAAACGTGCAATTCGTGCAGTCTATAACCTGGGCCCCAAAGAATCATTAAGAAAGTTGTTCAGTAAAATAAAAATAATGACCGTTAGTTCTCAATACATACTTGAAAATTTAATGTATGTGCAAAAAAATAGAGATGATTTCCTAAGACATTGTGATGCACATGACATAGATACAAGGAACAAACATAATTTAATTCTTTCAGCAACTAGACTGCGAAGAATAAGTAAGTCTTTTAAGGGACAATGTATACGTTTATACAACAAAATCCCAGTAAACATTCAGAATTTAACTACTATTAAATTATAAAGGTAGTCAAGGAACTTTATGTGTTAAAGGTTATTAAGATATTAATGAATTTTAAATGATAACACAGCCTGGTAATGGAATGCTCGCGCCAAGTCTTGTTTCAAAATTGCAAAATATGTAATGCGGATTTATCAAATTGTTTGTCATTTTTAAAGGATGACATAAAAAATAGCCCGCTGAGTTTCTTTCGCCGGTTCTTCTCAGGTCTGAGGCGTCCTTTTCCGAACCGGTGGTAGTGTGTTTGACAATCAATAAGCAAGTGTAAACTTCTATATTGAATAAAGATATTTGAATTTGAATTGAAGTCGTATCCTAAACGAAGCTTTATTTAGGTTAAAAAATAAGTGTTCAAAACGGGAATGTAAAATGTTAAAATAAACGCGATAAAATCCGTAAAAAGTCCTTTTATTTTAATAATGTAAAGAAAATGATATAAAGTTGAATTAATGCATTCATTTAACATTTACTGATGAGTTAGCCAAATTACGAAACCACTCACGACATACGATCTGCTGAATTTAAGTTAAGATTTCGTAATAACGCCGAGGCGATTAATGTGGTTCGGTTGTTGCAATACGATGCCTTGTCAGCTTTATAACAAAGCATCGCCGGTGACCGGATGTTATGTAAATTGATATGAAATTTATTTAAAACACGAGTAATTTAAAAAGTTCGATTGTCCGACAAAATTTCATCAATCTATAAAGATATTCTACTAAAGTATGTAAAGAAAATGATGCATATCATATAAATATTAGGATCAAGCATTGACTTAATCTTCCAGCAACTAGACTGCGAAGAATATCTAATTTTTTTATGAGACATATTCGTACGTATTCGCTTTTACAACAAATTCCCTTAAAACGTTCAAAATTTAACCATTAACTAAACTTAAAGAAGTTGTCAAGGAACGTTTGTGTGTAAAAGCTTAATACAATGTAAATGAGTTTTTAAATGATAACACATTCTGGTAATAAAATATTCGCTTCAGGCTTGCATGTTTCTTGATTAAATACTATTGGAAAAGACGAAAGAAAAAAGTGTCGCTGAGTTTCTTTCGCCGGTTCCTCTCAGTTCAGAGGCGTCCTTTTCGTACCGGTGGTCGATTTTTGACAATTTATAAGTGAGAGTATTGCTCCTATGTTGAATAAACATATATGAATCAAACCGAGAAGGGTTCAAATATTTATTAAAAAAAAACTTTTACTCTAAAATAGTCTATTTCAGTTATTTGTTGTTTTATACGTTCAAGTAATTTAATTAAGGCGATATCGTCTATCGATAATTTGGACAATTTAGAGTCGTAATGTACACAAATCTAATGTCAAACACTAACGGCGCCACAAGAAGACGCTTTCTTATCAGTGAACTGCGGCCATATTGTATCCCCACGCGATGTTTAATCTATAAGGCTGCCCGACTTTTGGCGCCACATGATTTTTGACATTATTTTGCTTTGGTAAATTCTTCTCTAAATTGGCTAAACCTATTAAAAAAATATGTATATATATCAATGCCTAAAATGAGATAAAAAATTAAGCAACGTTTTTTAAACATCTTTAATTAGTGATGTACATAAAAACGGTTTAATTTATTGATTTTCTTTAAATATTTTTTTTGTTTGTAAAAAGCGCAACAGTTCGTTAAGCATACTATATCTCTTTTAACAATAGCTACGTCAAATAAATATAGGCTATAATAAAATGTTTACTACAATACACGAATAAGCATAATACCATTAACATGCTTAATATCATTGATTGCATCATAAGAAACTAGATTTTAATGAGTTATTAACTTATAATGCAATAGTACAAAGGCTTTGCATATTAATTAAAAACTGAATAAACTTTTTGTATTCGACAATTGAATTGACGATTGTTACCGAAGGGGCAAAGTGCAAAACGAAAGCGCGGGAAAATCGATTCAGTGTATATTACATTATACCAGTTGTGTGCCAATACATTGTGAATTTTACAGTGAAAGAGTTATATGTCAACAGTATATGTTATCGAATATTTTTATGGTTTAGATATATATTAGGATACGGTCCAAAATCTCCTAATAGAGAAGCCTATGTCCAGCAGTGGACTAACACAGTCTGATGATGATATATATTAGATTAAAATGCAATATTAACTGATGTTCTCCTCGACTTTTTTTAATAGGATACGCTATTATTAATCAGATCATAATATTCTATTTATTAAAAAAATATATTTTTTACGATCAACCGATATAACTACATTATTGGAAAACATTATAGGAATAGTTCAACTCTGCCATATTTAGTTATACCATAAATTTGACACATAACTTAAATTAAATCATTAAAAATGTGTAGGAAACTATATAAAAGGCCAACACATGCACATATTCAAAGGTCTTAAAATCTACAATTTTAACCTCAATGTTGTCTGCAAATATGAGCTCTCACTATAAAATTACAATGAAATCATAGCATTTTTACCTAACTAACATCTATACAAAGTTTGCCACTAAAAATATTAATAGAATAACTCTACTAATGTCAAACAATATTAAAAAACGCGTTCAAATTTGCATTGAACATACATACAGTCCGTTACAAAAATACCCCTAGAGCGAGATGCCGGCGAGTGACATTTTCCAAAGGCATTCGGCGATCCACTTTCGCAACCGTGTCAGTGGCGCTTCGCCGGGTTTATCGCTACCTGTGAAGGTGCGTATGCGCTCGCGAGCCGAACGTTTGATCGCACACGTTCGCGGACGAATAGCAGAGAACAAAGCCGAAAAAGATCTGGAATGTACGCGAGCCAGTAATGGCGGACAATGAACCGCACTTATTGAAACGCGAGATGATTAACCCAACCAATGGGAACGGGAACACCGAGCGCCATAAATCACTTAAAACGGAGCCAAATAAAAAATCGAATTTTCTTGAATCAACTCTAAATATAAAACCTAATAAGGCCAAAATGGCGGACACTCTTACAGGCCGAACATCGCGTGATATAGTATGGCAGTGTTCCACCAATAACACGCGTATTCGATTACGACAAATGTTTAGAAGACACTGCCTGATTTTTGTCAACATATAACTGCATGTGTTATATTACAAGCTCGGCGTGTATACACGCACCTTAGTAAGAGTGCTCACATTCTTACAGTGACATACACTGAAACACATGTTACAAAGAGCTTTGTAACATCCACCACAGCGAGTAAATGAAATGGTGTCACATATATAAAAATGAGTCATATATTGTCGCTTTATATATATTTTTAAATTTTCAGTATTAAGTGCTTATTCAGTTTTTACTGAAAATTCCGTATCATTTCTGCCGCGAAGCAGTAGTGTGAAAACACTGCTGTGTTCCGGTTTGAAGGGCACCGTAGCTAGAGTATTTACTGGGTAAACGAGACTTAACAGCCTATGTCTCATGGTTGGCAGCGTGTTGGCCATACCACTGGTATTGCCAAAGTCTATGGGCGTCGGTGACCACTTCCCATCAGGTGGCTCAACTGTTCGTCTGCCTGCATATGCCATAAAAAATATCATATATTTTAATTTTTACTGCAAATTAATCAAGGTTATATGCATTTAATTTAAAGATGGTGCATAAATTTGATAAAGCTGTTGTTCAGTTATAATACAAAAGAAAAGTATATTATTCAATACCACCTCTGTGGCCTGGTGGTATTGGCCCTTGCTTTATAAACCTGAGGTCGTGAGTTCGAATCCCGCGGGGACCAACAACGTTGTGTTGTTTGCTGGTTGGTTACGACAATCTGGCTGAAACATGATAACATCCTTGCAACTCTATTATTTATCATTATGATGCATTATCATATTCAAAACATAAATAACACATAACATTTACACACAAAGTTCCTTCCCTATTTGTTTATCTGCAATTTTTCAGAATAGTTCTTTTATAATCTCTAGAGACCTGTGACCCAGTTACCGAAGTGATAAATGCACTTTATCAGTGTTGGCTTTAAATTTGATTTATTACTGACATCTTGTGATAAGGCAAAGTAATATAGCTAGCTAATTAGGGACAGCATTCTAAACTAAACACTGGTCTTTAAACTAATTAAAGATAGTGGATTCCTCTTGAGTGAATGGAATTGAACTCTTAAGAAAATTGTATTTTTTAATTAGTGAACTAGCTGTTGCCTGCGACTTGTAATAGAACAGATAAAAAATTCTTGAAATCTTTTTAAAAAAGTAAGTTACTTCAAGGTCCATGTGGACTCTAAATCGAACCGGATAATCAAGAGATTAGCCAAACAATCGGGCAGACAAAATCCAAATTTTTTTTGTTGTATGTAACTGATTGTTTAATAATATTAGGCGGATCGTAATATTAAACTCGAACTAATAGTAATATTATACGGTTATTTTAATATTACAATTAGGCACTCCAAATTTGTTTATTTTAATTGATAAATGAGGAGACTGGTAATGATAAATAGCATATAAGACATGAGTATAATATTCCAAGTATAATTGTATTAATATATACATTTATATATACATTCAAAAATAAAACTTTACTTCCTAAAAGAATATTGCTGATTCCAACTGCATATCAACAAATCGATTGCAGCGCCACCAAGCGAGCGCGTGATCTACCAACGAACACAACGAAAACTCGACGCAGCCATCTTGTGCTCCTTGACCGCTGTCATTTTACTGTCATTGCGACATTTTAAGTCAATTAGATTTCAATAACAATAAACAAACATGAGCATGATCATTTTCCCCTACATTAACTGAACGGTTACTGTTATGCATGTGGATTGAGGCTAATTCCAGTAAATGGTAATTACAAAGTGCTTTAATTAGTTACGCAGTGAGTTGGCTAAAAATAACCCATGCACGTGCCAAATTTACTTCCACATATCAATGATTTGGGAAAAAATCATGATTAATTCAGAACTATTTCATTATACTTATATCATAGCTTTCTTACTCAATTAGTATAGCTTTAAACTATTTTATATAAAGATAACCAAGACCAAGCGGACAAGGTGGCGCATTGGCGCCATTTTCCTTTTGCATCATTAAGCTCCTAGGTGACGTAACAGGCCTACAATGAGTTCTCAGTGGACTTTAGAGGCGTATTATATGGAATTAAATCGTTTTTCACAAAGTTTATTCATATTTAAAGCGTTGTTTTCATATGAGTGTCACCTTGACGTATGTCATCGTGACAAGCATGGCGGAAACGTGGCGTCGTTAGGCCGGCTTACCTCCAGGCGACATGGATTGTCGGTTGCCGACGCGGGCGTCTCTGATGATGTCCCTCGTAATTTCTCTAACGTCACGTCTCTGTTGATACGACATGTCGGGCCGGTCGCGTTGATCCTGTGCTATACCGGCCGTAGGTGGTAACATCGTTATTTAATCCATTCGTACACTGTTTTTCACTCTGTCACTAGTGAAACAAGACAACCCCTCACTAAATGTCAATCGGTTGAGGTTATTATAGTTCACAACAATCAAAACGAAAATAACTCGTACGAACTACGCACGGCAAACCGAACTGGAGCGCGACTGTCTATGTCTATACAGCGCCGTTTGGGGGGACGGCGGGAAGCTACAGCGCCGCCGCGCATGCGTCTCACTCTAACAAGAGCAAATCTAATATCGCTACCTCGCTCGCACAGTAACGCTATGGTGACAGAATGGAAGTGTATGTCAAAACAAAGCGTGGGCTGCGACCGCTTATGTATTCAAATGTCAAAAAGCCAACCGTTTACAAATATGTTCGCGCCATCTGCCAGAGTTTTCATTAACCAATGAAATGTTCAGGAAATTGCGAGCTTCTGCTAACTTTTAAACAGATTTTACAAACTGTCGCTTTTACTACGTCAAATGAAGTCGATTGAAGAAATTTTACTAAGCAACGCAAACTTTTTACGTTAATTATTCATAGGACAAACTACAATCAATAAACTGAGTATTAATAAATGGTTGTCAACTATTATACTTGTACTGAAGCGAAATTAGATAAACATCAATTCTGTAAACTTTTTCAGTAAATAATCAAATTAAAGTATATTACGTTAATAGTGTATATAGGCACAATACATATATTGTTTTACTAAAATTTACTGAAATTATTTTAGTCCATTGCAATATTACTAATAACTACATTAATTTTATGTCAAGGGTTTAGGAACAATAAAATGTTTAAATCATCTTTAAGGACGGATTTATTTATGCTTGCATTAAATAAAAAAATCTTACAACATACATCATCAATATAAAATTATCATAAAACTTACATGAAACACATAAATAGTTTAGGAATGTTATAACGACAATTAAATTAATCAATTAGATTCATCCTGCTTGATATTTTGGATCAGTCTTTCGTAAACGGCTTTAGGAGCTTTCTTCGAGAACAGGAAGTCCATGTGGGAGAATTCTTCATCTTTCACGGTGTGGTGTTCCCTCACATTTGGCAGTTCTTGGTGAAGCCTCTCGACGTCTTCGGGGTGCGACAACCAATCCTTAGTGGCGGTGTACAAAACGACTGGAGCCTGAACGTTGGACATCTTGTACTTAGGTGGCTGCACGTTACCGTATACCTCCTGGTTGATCTCGGGGCCGTAGTCGTACTTTCTGAATTCGCTAGACGCGACCGCCTGTCCGTACTGCTTCATCTGCCTCTTGGAACCGCCTGTAGGAAGGTGTCCCATTATGACCGGGATGAGCTCCACGTCTAAATCTCCGAGGCCAGTCGTGACGAAGAAGGCGTTCGAGCACACGTTCTTGCATCCGATTTCGCTTTCGCACATGTCGCCGCCGACGTTCTTGATCAGTTCTTTGGTAGGCTTGAACTCACCAGAGCCCAAATGCTCCTCCAAACGCTCGGAGAATGGGCTGTTGGGGGCGATCATGCGGAAGAGAGGGCTACGGACCTTCGTCATGTATACCATGGGAGCGATGGCGTGTACACTTGCGATTTTCTCGTTGTACTCGGGGCGGGCAGCCATCAGAGCGAAGATCGTCGTGGTTCCCTGAGCGACGCCGACGTAGTGAAGTTTCTTCTGCTCGGATGTCTTGAGGGCGTGGTTAATCATAGCGGGCATGTCGTGTAGAGCGATTTCGTCGTTGTTGAACTGCCAGAAGTCCGGCTGAGCTTGGTGCTTGCTGACGTGGTGCTTGGCGTACTTGTTGCCACGGGTATTTCCGAGCCACACCTCGAAGCCCTCATCGGCAAGTTTGTAGGCCAGGGACATCTTAGGGCCCATTAACAGCCAATCGTCAGAGCTTCCTAATAACCCGTGGGCGAGGAACACCACCTTAACCTTCTTTTCCTGGCTGTCTTGCTCATTCTGATTTTGCTGAGTATTCTTGGGGGCGATGCGGAAGATAGTTAGCTTGTAGCCATCATCGGTTTTGACGGTGTGCTCTTCAACCTTGTACTGGTGCTTCTTTAAGAGTTGGGAAGAGTTCAAGTGCACGTCTTCGTTTTCGATCTTCTCGGCAGCCTGGTAAGCTGTGTGGAACGCCTTCTTCTCCTCTTCGGTGAAATGCTTCATGGTTTTGTAGGCGTCGTCGAATATCTTGTCGATTTCTTTCTGATCGACGAAGGGGGTGTCGTCGCTGGTGGCGATCTTTACTCCCCTCCAGGTGATCACATCGTCGTAGCTGGGCCTGGTGTCGTCCTGGTTGATGATGGCTGAGAACAGGGGCGCGTTCCAGTTCTTGACTGTCTGCAGTGTGGCGTAGTCGCTGCTGCTACCCTCGTATGCTTTCTCGTGGCTCTCGGAGCTGGAGGATTGTTGCTTATGGTTGCGGTGGTTGCTATGATGGTCGTGATGATCGTGATGACCATGATGATGCTCCTTGTCTCCTCGGGTAGTCCGCTCGTGGTGCTCATGGTCGAGCGGTTCCATCAGCCGTTCCATATCAGGCTGGAACTCGTGCCGGAATATGCTGCCCGCGATGTCGCGGGCTAAAGCCAGACAGAGCAGCAATGCGAAAGCCTTCATGTTGCCAGAGAACAGTGATGGTAGTCGATTCGATTCCGCCTTTTATACGCACACTTGTGACTACTCAGCGAAAAGTGTTGGGGACGGGCTCAACGCTCGATGCAGCGTAAGCGTCTATGCTGACCGCGTACGTGACGGTCGAAGTTTTTTTCCATTTTGCACCATCAGTACAATTTGCGTATCACAGAAATTATTTTGTATCTATTTAAATTGTATTGTACGATAAAATTTTACGTTGACGATTGTCGTGTTATAAAATTTTTGTTAAGTATTTCAACTTTCAACTATATAGAAATCGATTTGCAAAACTTTAACATATTTACTTTGATTCCCATTAACTGGTATCAACGTTTTACATAATTTTCAACGAAAGTATGAAAGACAAAAGTATGGCCATAATTAATAAATATCTTATGACGATTACATAACATCATCTTATCCTAATCCAAGCAAAGCTTGTACACTGCAACTGTAGGCATAAAATTAGTAATGAGTAATTAATACCTAATAAAAAGGTTATCAACTCTCATACAAAGAAAATATCATTTCAACACACAATTTTTGTGCTTGTTTTTGGTTTTACGGAATCAAACCCACAACCTTTGACTAATGTCAAATTTATTCCTTTTACGAAATTCCACCCACAAGGGAATTGAGGGGTTGCTAGTTAAATATAATTGTAGAGTTAAAACAAATATTATTATTTTCACTTTGTAATTAAAATGAGCGAAATACATAGTCAATCCATTCCTTTAATGGACTTGTAAATGATAGCCTCCTTATAACGGACAATGCCCTTTATAACCTAAGAATCTGAATCATATTGAAATAATATAGCCGACGTTAAGATGATACACGAAAGAATATCCCTCAAAACATCCTCTGCTCAAAAACGCAATTACAATTGTGTATTCAGTAAATTATTTAATATCGTAAAATATTTATTAATACATTCGAAACGTAAAAGCATTGAATCTGACGACCCACTTGGCATATGATAAGACCCGGCTATTAAGCGAAAGGTGGCAAGAGGTGTGGGATCGATTTTTCGATTTAAATTAAAATATTGTTTATAACATTTGTATTTTCTGTTTGATCTATCAACAAGTTCTATTCAAATTCAAATATCTTTATTCAAATATAGAAGTAACACTCGCTTATTGATTTCAGGACGCTACCACCAGTTCGGAATAAGTAGCCTCGACCTGGAAGAACCGCGAAAACTCAGGCCTATTGCTTTAAATAATCAAATATATCATATAAATTTTCTAGAGCTACTACAGTTCTATCAACTTATTACCAGGCTATGTTATCATTTATAAATTCATTTATGTTATATAACTTTGACATAAACTTCTTACTACTTTTTAAATTTATTAACAGTTAAATTCTGAACGTTTACTGGATTTTGTTGTAAAGCGTATACATTGTTCCATAAAGATTTACTTATTCTTCGCAGTCTAGTAGCTGGAAGAATTAAATTATGTTTGTTTCTAGTATTTATGTTATGTGCATCACAATGTCTAGATAGATTATATAGATACAAGCGAGATGCTTGTATCTATATGTATTCTATATGTATTTATTTACAAGAGAAAAGTAAACGTAACCGTAACGGAGTCTCAAGTACAACATTTACTTAGTTGCAGATTGGTGATGTTTACTGTTTTGTCTAGAAATATCATTATTATTTCATGCAAATCACACTTCCTTAACAGCCTCTAAACAGCGGGTAGGGAATTGCAATTTTTTTTTTCAGTTATAAGTATTTTTTTTTATTTAAAAGTAACATTATAACGAATAGTCATTTTTACGCACTATTATCGAACTTATTAATTGAAATTCCTTATGTTTATTCTTTTTTCGTTATAGTTGATTTCACGATAGTTTTAACATTTTTATCACATTTTTGTCATTTTTTTTCCATTAAAAATCAGAGTTGACAGTGTCAAAAAACATGAAACAGGTTAAAAGTTAACCAAAACGTTTAATGAGTTCATTTCACTTGCTTTTAAGACACGATTAATCAATGTAACTATAATAATCTCTACAAATAAATATAATTGGAGTGTCTGTTTGTAGCATCATGACATATTATTAATTAATATATGAACAAAACTACCTACCTGCCGCCGTAGCCTAACGGTAAGGGCGTGTGCTCTAGAAACCGGATGTCGTGGGTTCTTATCCTGCGGGAACTCAACAAATTTTCATTATTGTTTTCTAGCTGGTTAGGGTACATTGGGCCGCCAACCCAATTGTCTGAAAAGTAAGATGATCCATGCGTCGGATGAGCATGTAAAAAGTCGGTCCACCCAACAACCCGCATTGGACAAGCGTGGTGGGATACGGTTCAAAAACCCCCTAACGGAGAAGGCGTGCTTAAAGGGAGGCCTATGTCAAGCAGTGGACTAACACAGGCTGACAACGATGATGATGATATGAACAAAACATTTTTTAAATTATTGTCTGTTTGTATGTTCTGGCTAATCTTTAATAAGGCTGGTCCGAGTGTGACGAGAGTTTTCCTAGTAAATAGCAGATTTAAGTGAATGAGGCACTTTTTAAGAAGAAAAAAATATATGCATAAACGCGGACAAAGTCGCGGGTAATTGCTAGTAACTACATAAAATCATGGTATTGTTTTTTCATCTGCCATTTTTCTTATATCTACAATATATCGTTAGAAAATATTGTTCTTAATAGTTCAAGATTAAAGATGAGATATTTATACGTAGACTCGATTAGCGTAGAAGCTAGCGAACTTGATTGCTTCGCCAGATGATGTGGGTTCGAATCCCACACAAAACCAAAATGACCATTTTTTATGTTTCAAAACATTATTTTTGTATGAAATGTTGGCTCCATATTTAGTCAGGTCTTTGTGGTCGACCCCAAATGATCACTAAATAGTGAATATATATAGTGAATATATAATATAATAAAACAAAGTCGCCCTTTCCATATATCTTTAAAACGCATACGCAACGGATTTTGATGCAGTTTTTTTTAATAGATAGAGTGATTGAAGGGGAAGGCTTATATAGATATAGCTAATACATAATACTGTAGAGAAACGCTGATATATATATAGATTTTTCCATAGACTTAACAGATATCAGTATTGCACCCGTGTGGATGGGCGGGTCGCTATATGTAGGTATATTATAAATTATTTGCTTTGTATATAGTAATTAAAATCTAATATTGAATGCTATTCCAATTTTAGATATTAAATACATAATTTTGCAGAAAATAATAACATGAACATTTCATTAGGTGGAAAAAATAAATTTTATTATAATTATTTTATCTCCAGCTTAAATAAGTGCGTAAGAAAATATTGGGCCTAGAATATTCAGAAGGGATGGAAATTAAATAATATAAATAACATATTATTGTTATTTGATAAAAGAGTAGTAGAAAACATGGAATGCATTTTACAATTGTATTTTGGTTAGTAGTAGTAGTAGTAATATATAGTGTATATAATTAAAATAATTTTTTTTTATATTATATGTTATGCAACTGCCTTCGTAGCCTAGTGGTATGGGCGTGTGCTTTAGAAACCGGAGGTCGTGGGTTTGAATCCTGCGGGGGACTCAACAAATCTTCATTGTTGTTTCCTAGTTGGTTAGGACAATTTGGGCCGATCAACCAATTGTCGGAAAAGTAAGATGATCCATGCGTCCGATGGGCGAGTAAAAAGTTGGTCCACCCATTAACCCGCATTCGACCAGCGCAGTGGAATACGGTCCAAAACCCCCTAATGGATAGGGGTGAATTAGGGGTGGCCTATGTCCAGCAGTGGACTATCACAGGCTGATAATGAATGATGAATGATGTTTTAAAATATTTTTTTTAATCTTAGGATAGGAAAATGCATTACTTATAACTTTTAATATTAATACAGAAACATAAAAAATTAGAGAAAATATATAACTTGTGTCTGAAAAACTTATACAAGCTCTCAAAGCATGTTATATGTTATCAATACAGTATACCGCCATTAGCGCGACCCGTTATGCGCGGTTTCACTATAAGCGAATTTCAAATTTGCGCTTAAATGCCTCGCATTACGCGAAAGAGTGTATAAAACATAATGTAGTCATTAACTCTCTATGGTCGGATTCCGCTTCTCGAATATTCTTTGAAGAATTGGGAATTCCCTGTCCTTCGACTTTGTTCTATGGGGATTTCCTGTTCGTTCTGTGTGTTCATTTGTTCCGTAATGTTAGTTCGGTCGGCTGGCAGTTTTGTTTTACCATTTATTGGAGATACATACTAATTTAACCCTGTTAAAAATGCCGCCTGTAGAAGAAAAAAGAGCGTAAAAGGTCACTTTGGAATTGAAGATGAAAGTGTTAAGAAGAATGGAAAATGGAGACAAAGCAACAATTGTTGGGAGAGATTTGGACCTCAGAATCGACTGTGAGAACGATTTATAAAAATCGGAAAAATTAAATCTCCAGCGAAAGTTCAACACCTATAAGTGCAACAAAACTTTCTCGTTCGAGATCATCTATCTTAGAAAGAATGGAGAAATTACTGTCGTCTGGATCAAAGATTTGAATAAGAAGAAACACTCACTAAGTCAAGATCTCATATGCACAAAAAGCAAAACTTTGTATGAGATGCTGAAAACAAAAGAAGGAGAAGGAGTGCCGCTCGACTTTTTGCTGCCAGCAGAGGCTGGTTCCATCGGTTCAAGCAGCGTTCTAATCTTCACAATATCCACATAACAGGCGAGGCGGCCAGTGCGGACATTCAAGCTGCAGCTGAGTTTCCAGACAAGTTTCAAGAGTTCGTTAGACGAGAGAAAATTCCTGCTTGTCTCATCTTCAATGTTGATGAGACCGCACTTACTGGAAAAAATGCCATCTCGAACATTCATTTCTAAGGAAGAACGTCAGCCAGTGGTTTCAAAGCTGCGAAAGATCGACTAACACTTCTGCTGGGTGGTAATGCCACTGGTGATTTTAAACGAAACCTTTACTAGTGTACCATTCAGAAACACCCGTGCAATGCAGAGGCACAGACAAGACAAGTCTACCAGTTGTGTAGGCGATCAAACAGAAAGGCGTGGGTTACACGGGAAATTTTTCAAGAATGGTATTCTAATAGTTTTGCCCATCAGTCAAATCATACTGTGACAGAAATGGCTTGAACCTAAAGTTATATTACTTTAGACAATGCCCCAGGACATCCAACCTCACTTGATACGCCCAGAGACTTAAAAGGTACGTAAAGTTCCTTCCACCAAACACTACGTCAATATTACAACCTATGGACCAGGAGCAATAGCAAACTTCAAAGCTTATTACCATCGCCGCACTTTAGCCAACTAATTCATGAAACTGACGGGGAAGGAAGACAGTCTATCGAGAGTGGTGGAAGTCATACAACATTATGAAGTCTATTCACAACATAGAAGAGGCTTGGAAGGAAGTTAAAATGAGTTGTATGAATGGGGTGTGGCGTAATCTTGGCCAGATGTAGTGGAAGCACCTAGAAGAATTGTCCAGATGCAGAGACAAGTGCTTGAAGACATTGCTGCAATGATTGAGGGTCTGAACTTGAAGATGTCACGGTAGAAGATCTCGTAGAACTTGTAGCAACGCACGACGATCCTATCAGCAATGAAGATCTGATCGAGTTACAGAATAATCCTATCTACGATGAAGAAGAACAAGTAGAAGAGAAAGTTTTATCTTCAGGGAAATACAAAATGCACTTTCAAAAATTTATTCAGGTTTGGACATATTGCAGAGTATAGACAATAATGATGACCGTGTCTTGACCTGTGTCAAACGATTAAAAACAGTGTTGGATGTTATGAACGTATTTTACAAGAACGTAAAAAACGCTACCCAAAAGACAATAGATGTATTTTTCCGTAAAAAATAAAGTATGTATTGTATAGTGTTCTTAGAATTAAAGTGATTGATTAAAATGATTTGTATTTTTTGTATTAAATTTTGACTATGTTTAATCATAAACCTCGATATACGCGAATTTCAGTTAACGCGATTTTTTCGAACGTATCCCTCGCGTAAAGCGGGGTATTATTGTACACTTTTACGAATTTTTCGCGTCAATTTATATTTAGGCCCGATGTATTGGACTCTTTTCGGAATCAATTATCACGGGTAAGATATTTTATGTATTTTATCAGTACTTCTTTTAAGAGCACTTACTAGAATTTTTATTATGAAACTAGCAACAGTGCTAAGTTACTAAAACTTGCAACATTGCTATGTTGCAAGTTTCACGGTGCTGTCATAATTAGGAGGCATATAATAAATAATATGTATTTTTTAAATTTAGTAGTAATCTCAATGTTGTGTAATTTTTTTATGGCATACGCAGGCAGACGAGCAGTCGGGCCACCTGATGGGAAGTGATCACCGACGCCCATAGACATTAGCAATACCAGTGGTATCGCCAAAGCGCTGCCTACCGTGAGACATATGATGTTAAGTCACGTTTACCCAGTAAACGCTGGCACTGGTGCCTTCAAACCGGAACACAGTAGGTTTTCACACACTGCTCTGCGGCGAAATAGGCACCGCGGTGGTATTCACCCAGACGGTCTCCTGTAAACAGGGACCTACCACCGGTAAATTACCAAATTGTTGGTAAATAAAACGTATATGCACTGGCAAAGACCATTTCTCGTAATATTTAAAAAAAAAAGTTTTTTATTTGATAAAAAATATTTTGAATCTATTTAGGCTTAGATTTTATGTTGGTCACATAAAATTACTTTTAAGGGGAACACGGGGTTTACCTGCTTTGGCAAAAAAAACCTGTGGTACCCGACGTTTCCCTGAAAACCACCTGTAAAATAATCACATGCATAAATACACATTTTTTTAATTATTGAAAGAGATCTTTTAGTTAAAATATTCCCGTTGAATTAATTATTATATTATATAATTACTAAACCTACAGATATATCCTGATTGAAATAATAATTTAAAACAATTTTCTTTAAAAATAGGACAATGCAATGTTTGGCACATTTAAAGATGGTATCCTGCTAAAAGACCGCCCAGGACTATGCGCTTCCCATTTATTCCCCATAATTACTAGTGTTAAAGCATTATTTTTTTTTAATTTTAGGGATATAATGTCTAATGTAAATAAGTAATAATAATAAAAATAACTCGGTAAAAGAAACAAAAGATGTTCTATGTTATTGTGTGTTTTATGTTATTCTATGCAATTTTTTTATAGGCATGGCGTATCGCTTCCCATCAAAAAATGTTCTCTTAATCTTGCTTTTAAATTAAATAAAAAAGAATATTTACTTCTGGCATATATTCTATAAATAAGATTGCTAAAAAGGTTCTGAAACATCAACATTTATTTAATAATAATTTATTCCATCCATAGCAATAAAAGTTATTTATTTATAAAGTTACAAATATTAGCGCTTTCTGTAAGTATAAAGAAACAACGTGTTTTATTTTTGTTATATTTATAATTTCATTCAAATAATTCATGTAGTAGCTGAAATCAATATATTTCGTTAACAATTTCGTAATTTTCCATAAGGTTGCGTTACAAAATAAGCATTTTTAGTAAATCTGGGCCACGCATGTCCGATATCGGGTGGTTGACAAAATTTGAATCGATCGCTATTGAATAAGCGTTTTTCATAGTTCAAAATTCGCAAACGATCATTTTACTGTTTTTAGGGTTCCGTAATATTTCGTTTCGTATTCTTTCGTATTTTCGTAATTCTTTAAGAACACTTTTAAAAATTTCCATCTATGGGATCAACATTTATTTATCTCTAGTTTTATTTGAGCTAAATCGATTCTATAAACATGCAAGGAAATAAAATATAATCATGATCAGTAAATTACTTGTGTACCTTTTTAATTTGTAAGCAAGCTTGTACCACAACTTCCTCCTTGTTAATCTATATTAAAGTGATTCGTGTTAGTTCTACTATTTATAACTGAAGAACAGCTAAACGGATGTGGTTAACAATTGAAGGGAAGATACCAGGACAAGTACATAGTATACTTTTTATCCTGTTTCTTTTTTATACAACATTTGGATTGTTCCTTATTCACTGCTTATTTGAAGCCCTAACGTTGAAGATACATTGCATCGTTGGATTTTTATTAAATATTTGATAAAGTTCATAAAATACATTTGAAAAACATGTCATGACAGGCAGCGATATGGTTGGTTTTACTTTCTGATCCTAACCTCTAACGTGAACGATGAAACTGAGCGCTATCAATATTTTAGTTGGAATCAAACAATTTCGAATAATCGTCATATGTATGGCGTATATCCGCGTTTAAAGAGTTGAATAATTTGTTCCTTTATTGCATGTGAGGCGGAACAAAGTTCGCTGGGTCAGCTTAATACGTTACAGATAAATTAAAATGGTTATAAAATAATATACAAACAATTTTCCTTATTGTAAGGTGAGATTTTCTGTTTGTACCTTTGGAATTCACGATTTTAAAAAAGAATTTATTTCGATGCAATTTTTTTAATAGATATAGTGATTGAATAGGATCTTATAACACATGCTTAATATTATAGGTATATTTTCTATCAGCATAGAGACCGTGCGCAGTAGGGTCGGGTCGCAAGTAATCAAAATATAATGTTAATACGGAACCCTAAGGTGTAAACTGGCACTGAATTGTTCGCTTGCTCAGCGAACGCTGCACTTGCCAAATGAACAGGTAAATTATACGTATTTGCAAATGGGCAACCGATTTTTTTTGATGACGTAAAAGACGCCATTAAACTAAGTATTAGCTGAACACTTGAAATAAGCACTAGAAAATGTTTACAATTATGACTCGTAGTAATATTGACCGAACTCAATTTTTTTAGACGGTAAATTTGTAAAACAAAATTGTGAATCGTTCAAGCACTAAGCATAAGATTGACCATTTTTATGTCTATTAGGTTTTAACTATGACTAAAAGTTTAAATAATTAACTGCCTCTGCGGCCTAGCGGTATGGGCTTGTGCTTTACAAACCGAAGGTCGTGGGTTCGACTCCTGCGGGGAACCAGTAACTTTTTATGGTTTTTTCCTACTTGGTTAGGGTAATGAGGGCTGATCTCCCGATTGCCCTAGTAGTAAGGTGATCTCGGCGTTGGATGGGCATGTATAAAGTCGGTCCTGTCGTGTCGGTTTTCCGCTTTCTCGGGCTTGGAGAGTATAAAGGAATAGAGGGCGCTCCTGTGTTTGCGCGTGCACTTGTGCACTATAATGTCTCCTACGCAGTTGGCTGATCTTTAATATAGACCGGCCGCCGTAGTCGTAATCGACAAGGTATCAATCACTTATATAGTCACGTATAAGTCAATATATTTATTTTGTGCTAATTGTGTATAATTTTTGGTTAGAAGGTATTTTGTAATAAAATTTAATGTTGTTACGTGTTCTTTCTACGGCTCCTTTTAAACAAACTATTGAAGTAGCCTGAATCTTAGCGTGTTCTGCTTTGAAGGGCATCTAATATTAGTAATAAAGGTTAACATCTCATATAGGCGTTTTTGTAGTATCTTTCGCTGCAGGTCCTAAAAGCAGGACGAATCGCATAATATAGGATATCTTCGTATCTATTTTCTAAATTACCATGAGGACAACTCCATGTCCCACCTAGGGATATCAGATTTATACTGGGGTATCAGAGTGCACCAGTAGTACATTGCACCAGCTGAAAATGATTGTATGAATAGATTAAATGTCGGTAAACTTAAAAACTATGAGAAGGCTTTTGACTCCATCGAGACCTGGTCTTTCCTCGAGTCCTTACAGCGGTGCCAAATTGATTGGCGATATATCGAGATGCTGAGATGTCTGTACAACGCCGCCACTATGTCTGTCGTAGTCCAAAGTGGGCAGACTGAGCCTATCCCCCTGCACCGCGGTGTGAGACAAGGAGACGTCATGTCTCCGAAATTGTTCTCCGCCGCGCTTGAGGACATGTTCAGGACGCTCAACTGGGAAGGACATGGCATAAATGTGAACGGCGAGTACATCTCACATCTGCGATTTGCGGACGATATCGTCATCATGGCTGAGACCGCTAAGGACCTGCAAAAAATGGTGCAAAGCCTGGCTGAGTCTTCTGCACGCATCGGTCTCCGGATGAACTTGGGTAAAACCAAGGTCATGTTTAACGAGCACGTTGATCCGGGACCGATCACAATTGACGGCACCTCCTCGAAGTTGTTTCGTTTACCTAGGGCAAACGCTCCAACTAGGCAGAAACAACTTTGAGGAGGAGGCCAACAAAAGGATTCGGCTGGGCAGCTTTTCATAGCATCGTCGAGTTTCCTCATCACCTATCCCACAGTGCCTCAAATCGAAAATCTTCGATTAGTGCGTCCTACCCGTTATGACCTACGGTGCCGAGACATGGACACGGTTCGACTGGTCCATAAAATTAAAGTCCCTCAGCAAGCTACGGAGAAGGCGATGCTAGGAGTATCTCTGCAGGACCGCATCAGAAATGATGTTATCCATCAGAGAACCAGATTTAACCCACCGGATTAGTAAGCTAAAGTGGCAGTGGGTCGGTCATATAAGCCGCAGAACTGACGACCGCTGGAGTCGAAAAGTTCTGGAGTGGAGACCGAGGCTCGGCAAACGTAGTAGGACGCCCTGCGGCAAGATGGAGTGACGACATTCGCAAAGTGGCCGGTGTGGGCTGGATGAGAATAGCTAAAGATCAGAAGCGGTGGCGTGCATTAGGGAGGCCTATGTCCAGCAGTGGACTAACACAGACTGATGATGATGAAACTTAAAAACCTTTTTAAAGTTTACTTACACCACTACCACCAACCAAACCACAACCGATGGTTTCGACAACTGGAACAAATATAATACAAAATTGCTCCCCACATTCATCGAACCCACGTCCTTAAGTTTGTACAACAAGTGCTACCTCGATAATTATCACGTCATCATTGTCATTCTTAACTATGGCGGTTAAAGTATAAATAAGGTTTGTGTAAGGTCTTCTTGCGCTCTTCCTTTTAACGCCTACAAGTGGCAATACCGTAGGTAGATACTACAGGAGTTACTTTTAACATGTACGTAAGAATGTCACAAGTTGATCGCATATGCATGGACACCATTGGATTACTTAGATCCAAACTTCACGTCCACAAAAAGATGCAATGGTTTAGCCAAAATAAACATGCTAGGATAAATTTGAGGTGAGCCCAAAGATCTTTTAATGTAAAGTGTTGGTGGCTTCGTAGAAAACAGGCCTAGTGCATTCTATAGTGTTTCCTGGAAGAAGAAGTATATTAACATAATCTAAACAAAATGTTATGGCCCTAGTATAGGGCCTATCAGAATTCCCAAAAACTTCAAAGACCTTGAATTAGCAAAGCGCAGACAAATAATCGTTTGCTACGGTGGAGGTAAATTAATTCATTAAATTATTAATTACTTGCTTCATGTATAAAAAATTACAAATTAATGAATTTATCTTTGAATATGTCAAAATCTAATAAAACTACTATCTCTTGGTATCGCTTTTAGGAAAGTATTTTATTAATTTTTTTAATTTTCTGTGCATTATTTAAAAATCTTAATGCTTTATTACACCAAACAATAATGCGACTTTCAGAAGCTGATTCTAAGAACCGAAAATAGTGGGTTCTAATAGGCGACCATTAGAGCCGATCATATTTTTATCCAAAAAATGCTATACAAAAATAATACACCGTGGCCATTGAAGATTATTTGCGGTGAAGATTGGCGGAACGGCGCTTGTTCTACCGCAAAGAAGTAGTGTGTAAACACTACTCTTTCTGGTTGAAAAGCACCGTATCGTAATTACCAAGCGAACAACATGTAACATTTTATGTGGTTGTTAATAGATTCGTCACCGTCCAATGCTAAATTTCTATGGTAAAACGTTTCTAATTTTTTTTCAGTGTCAGGTTGCGCACGTACGCCACTCTTCAGCGCCCTGGCCTTCTTCTGCGGATAGCCAGGGCGCTGTAGACCTCCCTGTCTCTTTCCGCGGCTTTCTTCCGAGCCATCACGTCATCGCAAATCGCAAGGACGGCGTCCCACGACGTTTCGCTCTCTAACATCCTTCTATGGTAAAGCCTATCTTAACGTACTATCTTCTACGGTCTTATACTTAGTCTCTTCTCCAAGTTATCATGAGGTCAACTAGTAACTTACTAGGTATTAACGTTCTTTAGGACTGCCTAAGTTCGCCTTGAAAACCATGATCGAGTTTTACGTGCTAATACGACGATAGAATAGATTTACTTTACAGGCAGGCAGTTGGATGATCGACCCATGTTACCATTACCAACGAGAAATCCAATTTAAATATTTTTATTTATTATACAAGAACGACACTCACTTATTGATTGGCAAAGATGCTGTCACCGGTTCGGAAAAAGGCGCCTCTCACCTGAGAAGAACGCGGACATCCTCACAGAATTTGCACCTCTAGCTTAAAATGCAAATGCTAATATGAAAAGATCATGTTTGTGTCCTTTATCTTTGTATATCTCATCTAATTTTATTCTCACAACTCAAAATAATTAAGTGCATTCAATGATACATCGCACTTCGTACTGATGCCCTGATGCTCCATCGTAGCTTAAATAGATTTTCGAAATATTGGTTACTGATATACTACATAATTACATAAATACACTTTTACTAGTGTAAGGTCCCTCTTTTACAGGGGACCGTCTGGGTTGTTACTACCGTAGCCAGCGTATTTACTGCGTAAACGAGACTTTATATATATAACTAATGATAACAATACGAGTTAATAGTAAGAAAAATGCATTTTACTTTATTTTAAGAATTTTTATAATTGACCACGTGAGTTTCGGTTTCGGTGTCGGCCGAAACTAAGGCCACGGGCGAACTTTCGGTCTCGGTTTCGGCCGCAAAACCAGTTTCGGTCGGACACTAGTATTTAAAACCTAGCAGAGGTCAGTTTAAGTTAGTAAAACTCAGCAAATTTCTATTGTTGTTCCCTAATTGGTCTAAGCCTGAGTAAAATAGGTGTATCACCAGTTCCACCAGTGAGATAAAATTATTTATGCCTGAGCCTAAAAAATATCAGTCCTGCAAATCGTGAATCTCACTCAGGTCGCGGCAGTGATGTCTCAACGCGCTATAACTGCGCGGAATGTAACCGTTTTTAAATGAAAACACTGATTTAAAACCAATACATATAACAAAACATTTTTTTAAAACCTAGGATACTTTTTTCTTTATCGGCCGGAGACGGTTGATTCAAAAACCACTGGGCCTCAACAAGTTTTTATTATTGTTTCCTAGTAAGTTAGGAAAATTTTGTCCAATCACAAAATTGCCTGAAAAGTAAGATAATCCATGCGTCGCATGAGCATGTATAAAGAGAATTATTGTATGTGTAAAGAGAATATGAGTAAAGAGAATTATATATTAATTAGCTATAAAAGCCATAATAACTAGTTTAAAAATTATTACAACACATTTATTTATTTTATAATCTTAATGATTGATAAAACATACACATAAATATGTATATACAGATAAATAATAACAATAATAGTAAATGGCAGTATTAGTAGCGGTCATCACATAGACTATATTATATTTTAGCAAATTTATACTCTGAATAAATGTTTTTTATTGGTTCTTATCAAACAAGCGCTCTTGTTGGTGGACCGCGGCCATTTCCAATCGAGTTTGACATTACACTTTGATAAGGTAAATGCGTGATTTTTTTTTCAGAGACTAAGCTCTATACATATAAATAATAGTTTAAATCGTAGAAAGATAAATTTTACCATAAAAAAATATACTAATTATTTTACCAATGGTTAATCTTAGGAAATTATTGAAAAGGACTATGGATTTTTTAAAGTCGCCTCCCGTATTGTTGCTTATTACACATTTAATAACATTGACGCGGTGATTATACATATTAAATCCACTTATTTACGGATATTATGCTTTAGTTATTTGTATATATTTAATCCCGACGTTTCAGTTTAATAAAATACAGACATGTCCCATCATAGTCTGAAAAGAGTGCGGAACTCCAGGAATAAATATATATAATTAACGCGAAAATCCTCAAATAGGTGAACATAATATAAGCATCACATCTTATTATTCGCAATTTAAGTGTGTCACTATGTTAAAAAAAAAAAGAATAACAAAACGAGGAAATCAAGTTATGGAATGTTTGGAAATTGGTCTACCAAAAACCAACCATAGATAGCTATGATGACGGAAGGTTTTAACGTTGTTCGCAAATATTCCACCAATTATTTTCATTTGACAAACTAAATCATTCCTTGTGTTTGGATTTACAGGAGGCTGCAATGTCAAAAATACGACGCAATTCTTTATTTTTTAACTCTAAAGTGAACATGAACACGCATTAGTTATTTTGCATGTATGTGCTACGGTTTAGTAGGTAGGTTTGTACAACGACCCGCTTGGCGCAGTGGTTAGTGACTCTGACTGTTGCGACAGAGGGTGTGGGTTGGATTCTCACCACGGGAAAAATATTGTGTTTTGTCGTTTTTGGGTGTCTGTATCCATATAACATGTTTTTATTTACAAAAGAGAAGTAATTCTATGTATTTATTAGTGATCTGGTTTCCATATTATAACCTGTGTCTAATTTGGGACTAGATGTCTAAGATGGGATTTTGTGTTAATTGTTCGGAAATATTTTTATTTGAATTTAGTGCCTTTATTTAATTCTTCATATATTGTGTTCTTGCGAGGGTCAGTTTTTTTTTCTCATTGGTTAAAGCGACCAGTCGAGCAGGTAATTCAACTGATGGTAAGTGAAGCTGCTCCCTGCTCGTAAGTAATGCAGCGTAAGATTAAATAAATCCATTACTCACCCTGAGACAAAGGATGTAAAGTCTTGTTTACCCTAGGAATAGAGCGGGCTTACCCTTCAAACCAGAAGACAGTAGTGCTTATAGACCACTAATATGTGGCAGAAATAGCCACCGCGGTGATACATCCTCCACAGGTCTGCTTTAAAGGAGCCTTACCACCTTCAAATCCAGCACCTGCAGTTCCAGTTGATTGCTAGGTCTACCTAAAGTTTGATTTTAGTTTAAAGAAAATCAATTAAATTTATTTTTTACTAATATATATCATAAATTACTAACAATTGTAAAATATCTGTAAAAATAAGTTGCAACATGCATTGGTATATAACCATCCTATTATCAAATCCGAAATGTGGGTGGTCTGGCTTAATGTATTGCCGAGGTCAGCAAATGTTGCGTGTTTGGTTGGAATTAACTTATACGACCAATAGAACAATATGTCATTAGATATAAGCTGACAGACATACGGCTAATAGATGGTTGTTTGTCTTGATGTAATAATTGCACAATCGCATCTTGCATTAAAACAACGGTTCTAAAACAAAACAGATCACAAACGGGTGCACAACATGCGAATCACGCAATCTGTATTAAGTGACAAATCATTTTAGAATTAACAAAAAACAAACAAGCTCGTCTCAAGGCCGCCAGCATAAGATGCGATCAGTCGATTGCGCGACCATGTGATGGTATACTGCGTAAAATGTTTGCCCGCAGTTTATTTCTTTTGGCTGTAATCATAAGATGCAACGGGCAGAACCTCGGATTACTCGAAGACTTTTCCGCCTCTTCTAGAAGACTAGTAGACGATCTAACAAAGCTGCCGTTCATCCAACAAGCATCCAGATTAACTGGTAATTTACTGGCGGCACTGCTGAGGTGCTTTCAACTGTTCCGTTGGCTCTGGCCCGCTCCTTCGGTCGAAACGACTTCCCCCAACTTCTAAGCGAGAGAAACATTGTCGATCTAACAGACAACATAATCAACGAGTACAACGCAGGCCTCATTAACGAAGACATCTACATGGACATCAACGATTTGGTGGCTAAATACGGTTACAATATAGAAACACACCAAGTGTCGACGGCTGATGATTACATTCTAACATTGCACAGGATACCGAGCAATGGATCTGTCATATTCTTGATGCACGGTCTACTCGGCAGTTCTGATGACTTCGTGGTCTCCGGTCCCGAAAGTGGACTGGCCTACCTCCTGGCTGAAGAAGGCTATGACGTGTGGATGGGCAATAGCCGCGGAACAAACACTCCAGGATGCACCACAATATGGAGCCCTCAATGTCAAAGTTCTGGGATTTCTCTTGGCACGAGATAGGCTGTTATGATCTACCTGCGATGATTGATTATGTGCTTCAAGCGACTAGTACAGACGATTTAAAATACATCGGCCACTCGCAAGGGACCACTGCTTTCTTTGTGATGGCTTCAGAGAGACCAGAGTACAATAGCAAGGTCTCAATAATGATCGCACTGTCACCCGTGGCCTTTATGGAACACGCCAAAGCACCGTTAGTTAAACTCCTTGCTCCAGGAACTTCATTTTACATACTGTATTGAACGGCTTTGGAGTATACGAAGTTCTGCCGGACAACGCATCTACGAGGACATTGAGGAAATTGATGTGCGGCACAGGGCCTTTAGCAGAGATCATCTGCAGTAACGTGATCTTTATCGCGGTCGGGATTGATCTTGGTCAGCTCAATGTTACCAATCTGCCGGTCTTGTACAGCCACATGCCCTCAGGCGCGTCAAGCAAGCAATTCGCCCACTTCGGTCAGGGAATGCTGTCAGGTGAATTCAGACAGTTTGATTACGGGGAAACACGGAATTTACAACTATATGATACTAAAGTGCCTCCGAATTATAATCTACAAAACGTGGAAGCGCCGGTTGCCTTGTTCTACTGCGAGGCAGACTGGCTAGCAGATCCGAGGGACGTCAACAAGTTGTACAAAAGGCTTAATAACGTAATTGACGTTTACAAAGTACCCTATGAACAATTCTCGCATTTAGACTTTGTGCTTGCCAAAGATTTCAAAACGTTCATCTATTCAAAGTTACGTAAATTGTTATCGTTATATTAATGTGTACCCTATTGAATAAATATTCCATTATTGAATGAACATACAATAATAATTATAGAACATATAAGGAATGCATAATTTATTGAACCATGTTATGTATTGTACAATAATAAGTATCGTTATTTATCATTTTTTCTTCTCTTCCATTTAAATTAAAATTCTATTAAAAAAACTTGGGGTAGTTTAGTATCAGTGTCCTGAGATTGGCCTCCATTGATCTCAATATTATACAGTTGTATAATATAGAGATCAATGCAGGCCAATCTAGTTATATCGGGCCCGATATAGTTATATCGGGCCAAATATTACATGGAGTTCATGTCAACACCTCTAATGTCAAAGCGGTTGGCGCTAAAATGTAAAATTGTGATACGTATAAAATAAGGGCTCATTAGAGCCACGACATAATTAACCATACAAATAACTATAGTGTCCGTCTTTAATATTAAAATAATCGTTTTTTAAATGGGCACTTAACATATCACAAATATAACAAAGCAACATTTAAAAAAATTATGTCTGTCCGTTTGTTCTGGGTAATCTCTTGAACGGCTTGTCCGATTTTGACGGGACTTTTACAGGAAGTTAGCTAATGGTAATGGTAGCGTAATTTAGGCCACTTTTTTATAGAAAAATCGAATATTATTTTTTATTACAGCGCGTCGAAAGTGGCGGGCAAAAATCAGTAATTATAATTAAATTAAAATAGAACTACAACTTTGGTTCCAACTTTACAGGTTTGTTTATCCATTAAATTAAATTATTCTTACACGTTTTTGTGTCGTTACAGTTTATCCAAACTATTCGGAATAGATATAAACAAAGAGACCCATAACAACGTATGGCGTTGTTTTTCGACTCTTAATCAGAGGTTGACATTCCACAATTAAAAAAAGAATGCTAGATGAATGACGTCACTTACTTTTTTTGGCAAGGATGTTATGCTTTCAGACTCATATCTTTGGTAAGTTTCATCTAACACGGAGTTGGCGGGATACGTTAAGTATGTTACACTGCTTCGATGGGACACTCTGCTAAAGTGAACAAGCTTCTACGTTAGGCATGCTTTAGTGTCTCCTAAGGTGTCTCGACGATCGGTTTACGAACCGGGACGCCGACCATCTGGCGACTATTTTAATCGGTTGCTGGGGGCGGTGAGAACCGCCCTGGACTGCAAGTGTGGTTTGTGTACCGGGTGTGTGTGTTTCGCTGTGCTCGTAAGCGAAGGCGAACTACAGGTGTTAGTATGCTGGTACCCCTACTAGTGTGGTGTGTAAGGTTAGGTGACAAGACCCCGTTGGGTCCGGAGTCTTTGTACTGTACGCCTTCCTCTTCGAGGAGGATGACGTCAATTCTTTGCCATGGGTCACTTCGTTTACAACTATAGTCTTGTTTAGCGATATAAAACTTTATTGTTTTCTTTTGCATGTATGTTGTATATTTGTTTCTTTTGTCTATACAGACATTCCAGGTACCATTTTATCGTGCTATAGTTCGGAAATAGGCAGGTTTACGTAAACTGTATTAATTCAATCAAGGTGACACTTTAAACATCGGATTTAAATCCACAATAAGTTAAGTTCCCTATGATTTGTAATTTTTTTCGATAATTGATTTTTATGTAAATGTACAAATTATATAATTTTTCAAACAGTTAGACCACTCAAGGGCAATACTAAATGTGTACTTTACGTTGCTAAAATTTATCAGATAGAACAACAACATTTTTGAGTGGCACTCAGTAATGTTGAAAAAAATATACCTATACCATTGGTTTTAGAAAGACATTATGAAATCAATGGTGCTATCTATTACGGATTATTGCTTTCTTAATGTGTCGAGTTATGATATTCACAATTTGAGCTTTTTTTAATCAATAAAAAACAAAGAAAATAAACTACCTCTAACACACTTAGTGCTTGAACCTGACTATTGTGAAAAACAATTCAGATTTAATTCCCACTGCGATGAAAACATCCACAGCTTAGATCACGAAGAGAAGAGAATTTTCGTAAATGCTGATTTTCAGTGGACCCGTTAAATGTAGAGGTTGATGGCGCTATTTAACCATATTTATATAATACAATAAAATTAATTATAAAACTAAAATAAAAATTTATTAAAGTAAATTGCTTTGTTTTGCAAACAAAAATTGATAAGAATAAATAAGAAGTAACTTATATTGTATCATTCCGGCATATACTTCCACACCATTAAGACAAGACACAATCTTAAAGTTTATAATATAACGTAATAACTTTAAGCATCTGTATTTCTTCACGTTTTAAATAGCAAATATTTATTGCACAAAAAAGCATGTTTTAACTTCCTATCGTAACCTAAGCCAGTCCTATATTTAGTAGGACATGCATGTGACATATCCTACCCTCGGACAGGACACCCTCAGACTCAGGACACCCTGGGCACCCTCGATCCAGCTCGCTAACGGGAAAAGAAGTGGCAGTCAGAGCTCCTGCAGCCGCCTCGACGCCGTTGGGTTGTAAGCGGTTTATTCCACCAACATGAAACCATCAGAAAAAGGCAGTCTAAGCAGCCCTGCCTGAAGCTGACCTACGGTCATACATTGGATAGATGACTGAATCTTTAATGAATCAGAATATGTGCGCAAAACACAAATTGATAATTTTAAAAGGACTCTACCTTAACTGCCAGATCAGTGAGTTTAACATAATTCTTATATTACGACATACTTACGGAACCCTTGGTGGACAAGTATCTATACCTCAAGGTACCTTTATATATACTTATATGGCTCCTGATCATCCCTGTATAGATAGTAAAACAGTTTTTATATAGAGTAACTAGAATCCTGTCCTTTATAACCTTTTTAATTATTATTATCATCTTCATCATCATCAGCCTGTGTTAGTCCACTGCTGGACATAGGCCTTCCTAATGTACACATAGAGGTTTTTGGACCTTATCCCACCACGCTGGTCCAATGCGGGTTGGTGGGTGAACCGTTTTTACATACCAATGCGACACATTGATCAACTTATTTTTCAGACAATTGGTCGATCGGCCCAAATTTTCCGACCTCCAGTTTATAAAGCGAGGGCCTATACCGACAGACCACGAGGCGGATAATTATTATTTATTTTAGCTAATATACAATTATTATTTTATTGTCATTAATCTTTCATAGACACGCAACCATGCCTGTAATAAAATTTAAGTAAAAGCAGTGAAAGAATTAGATTATTAACCGATGTGGAGACAGCTCGTTTAGTATATTTTAGCTATTTTCATAGTCTTATGTCTTATGGCATTGTACTGTGGAGAAATGCGGCGGATACTAATACGATCTTTGTCCTCCAAAAACGTGCAATTCGCAGTCTATAACCTGGGCCCCAAAGAATCATTAAGAAAGTTGTTCACAGAAATAAAAATAATGACCGTTAGTTCTCAATACATATTTGAAAATTTAATGTATGTGCAAAAATAGAGATGATTTTCTAAGACATTGTGATGCACATGACATAGATACAAGGAACAAACATAATTTAATTCTTCCAGCAACTAGACTGCGAAGAATAAGTAAATCTTTTATGGGACAATGTATACGTTTATACAACAAAATCCCAGTAAACGTTCAGAATTTAACTATTAATAAATTTGAAAAGGTAGTCAAGGAACTATTATATGTTAAAGGTTATTAATATATAATATATATTACGATATTAATGAATTTTTAAATGATAACACAGCCTGGTAATGGAATGCTCGCTCCAGGTCTTGTTTCAAAATTGTATAATATGTAATGCCGAATTATCAAATTGTTTGTTATTTTTAAAATATGACATAAAAATTAGCCCGCTTAATTTTTTTCGCCGGTTCTTCTCAGGTCTGAGGCATCCTTTTTCGACCCGTGGTAGTGTGTTTGACAAACAATAAGCAAGTGTAAACTTCTATATTGAATAAAGATATTTGAATTTGATTAAGTATTTAAAGATTATAAAACAACGCCATCTACACTATATTCCGTGCAGCAATTCACCATTACGACACTTTTCTACACAATTACACCCATCTTTGTTTATTATTTAACAGCCAACTAAGAGCGAAATTTCTATTAAATTCAACATCACGGAGGTGCTTGGGGTGGAACTGAAAGTACATACACTAAACTTTTTAATTGTTAAAAGAAAAAATTATAGCAATAACCTTGGAAACAATATTTACACCTGCTTAAAACCTGTGTAAACAATAATTCAATTCATTTTAAATCATCTAAAGTTTAGCCAAATTAAACTCAAATTATGTATACATTGTAACAAAGTGATGCTATTCATCTAGAATTGTTATTGATAAATTGTCGCCACGATGTCAACCATGGGATACGGTCCAAAAACCGCCTTAATGGATAGGCCTACGTCCATGTAGTGGACTAACACAGGCTGATGATTAAAGTAATATATATTAAAGATATATAAAAGTTACATTTACCAGTTAAATCATTTCAACTATAAGCAAAGGTTTTAATACAACAAGCACATAAATAACAAAAAGGATTCCTATATTAGTAGTAACGGTTTTGAGTTGGATCTTACAAAATGATATACTGAAAAATAGTAATATAACAAAATTAAAACCCAAATGAAAAAAAAACTTAATTTATTATCATCTTAAAAGATATGATTTTATACATTTATAATGGAGGTGAAGGTAACAGCTTTGTGATCTGAAACAAAACAAATAGTTTGTTTAGTAGGGAGACATCCGAAGCAAATCTTCATATTTTTTTGTAAAAACAATGGTCATAAACATAGGTATACTTAAAAATACCAACTTGTTTCACTAAGTACACCTTTAAAAGTACAATTATAGGGTAATATTGAATAACTACACTATCATCCATAATTTTATGATATTTGCATGTAATTTTTGTTTTCAATTTCTTGTACAACACTGTATTTTAGAATTAGACCATCATGGTTAAAAATTATGTTTACCATTATTCATATTCCTAAAGAATCACTAAGCTAAGATCATATTGCTTTGCAATAAATAGTATTACCAAGTATATACAGCAACTTAATCTTCACAAAATTTCATATATAGGAGGGAAAGAAAACAAAATGGTATTTTAATAAGTGCAGTCTTGCGTAAAGATTAACATTTTAAAACCAACATCTGTTATAAATATTCTATTTAAAATATTTAACATGATATTTAGGTAAATTGTCACGTATTTTGTAAGACAAATATACTTACCATATTTACTTTGAACTATTAGCATTAATGTAATGGTACAGTATAACTAGGAGGAATATAGACACTCCTAAAACATTGGAGAACACTGCCAACTGGATATCGGTAATCATGATCTGAAAGTAAAGAATTGTCTACGTTTTTCATTCAAAATTTTGTATGTATAGCAAGGTTAGTTGCCGGTAAATAATATTTTAACTTTTTAAGTTTAACAAGTAAATGAGCAGTACTTTAAGGGTAATAAGATTTGTATAAATTTATACTAACCAGGTATGTAAAATTTAGTTTTTTTTTTAAAAAGGAAAAATTGATACCGAACCAAATAATATACACGTCACAAGTAAAGTCAAATAACTTGCGCCACACAGAGTATAAAACTGAAATAGAATCTATTATAATTTCATACCATTAAATATCATATTTTGAAAAATAGGGTATTAATAAAAAAAAAACACTTTAAAATCATAATGATCTGGAATCTACACACTACTGCATACCCTATTTTTATAAATATATCCAAAGCTTTATTAATTAATAAAGTTTTCTTTGAGATGATAAGATAACTACGAGGCTGACTGCATAAACTCGAAATATTTTCTTATAACATTAGTAACAACTAATAACAAAGAATATTTAATTTTTAGGAATAAAAATGGATTATTTCATAAGTAAACACTACTAAAATTATAAAATTGCTTTAAATAGTAATATCTGGCAACGTGCATTGTTTTGTATTGTCAAAATTTAAGTTTTTCACGGTATATTGTATTAATTTTGTGGTGCGGAATTTAATTCCGCTATTTAATCTTAAGTACTTAAGGAATAAAAATAAATGCACAAACTTGTATTATTCAAAAATGTATCTGTCGTCCATTAGCTCGCGTTTGCTTCTTTATGATACCAACAATTGGGATTTAAAAAAGTCTTATGGCTGTTACGATGGTATTTTACGGGACATTTCTTGGAGCGACGACAGTAAATACATTTTACAGGTAAAATTTCCAGTTATTGGACCAGCTCATAGTTTATGTCAAAAATGAAAATACTACTGTGTTACTTAACAACTTTGAAGCTACAGGCTGTACAATCGCTTTTGTCCACTTTTGCCGACTGAGAATTCCATTTTAATAAATACGTAACTGTACTGCCTTATATTATAATGTATTTACAGGTCAATTCAAAAGGACTGGTGGATATATTGAGCCCAGCAGATCATGATGTCCGCAGCTCCCAACATATACCATTAAAAGACACCTGGTCCGCTAGTTTTCACCGTGAAGGTCATAGAAATGTCGGCATTGGCACCAAAAGTGGTAATGTCTTAATATGGGATACAAAGAACAAAAATGTTGCCAAAACATTTCCGACTCCCACTCAACCTACTTCTGTTAACTTTATAAGTTTTAATGCCAAGAATACAAGCTTAGCAGCATCAATGTTGAGTGGTGACACTGTAATATATGGCTTGGTATCTAATATCCCTGTTATGACTGTAAAACTTTCATGTTCTAGAAGCATTTCAGCTATGAAATTCCATCATGAGTCTAGATCACTTTTAGGTCTAGCAACAGATGAAGGACATGTTGTTCTAAGAGATATTACTACCAATAAGGACAGAAATTATTTTGAAAACATACATGCATCTCCAGTCAGTGATATTGCATTCTCTCTCATAAACAAAGATGTCTTACTATCAAGTGGTTATGACAAAATAATGCATGTTTACGATATGAGGATGCAAAATGTTGTTTCCACTACCAGAACATCATATACACTCACTTCCCTTGCAATTAATCTAGAGAATCAAGTAGCTCTTGGTACTAAAAATGGCTACATCCTTATATATGATCTTCGTGATTTGACTAATCCCTCTAAAATACTGAGAGGTCATGAGGAGGAGGTAAGGAAAGTTGCTTTTCAGCCAATCAGGAAGAAAACATTGTCGGCAGATATTAGTCTCAGGGAAGAAGTTGAAGTTAGCTCACCCGAAAGGTTCAATCGCCTGTAAAAACAAGAACATCAGATGTATTTTTCATTAATGAGACCCCGCCAAAGAACAATTTAGATGTTTCAAGTCAGGGATTTGATAATAAAGTAGACTCGTTTCTAGTTATGATGGGGCTTGATAAGTCGAACCTAGATTTAGATGAGGATGGCAACAAATCTGCAGATTATGACAGAAAGAGTGATAAACACGAAATAAGATACAGACAATTAGATGCAGAGAAAAACATCAGCAAAGTTTCCACCCCATTAACTAGCAGAACTGCTGACAACTTAGTTTTCCCATCACCACTTGTCATTCCGAACGGCATCATGGAAGATGCCAGGAATTCTAATATCAATGTGTCTAATATAAAACAATCAAATAATAATCTAAATGCTGGCAATTTGGATACAAAGACAGTAGAAGAACTAAAAGATTTTATAAAGTTGACATTAGCAGATGTTGCTGATGATAATAGGAATTATTTTCTGCATGTGATGATGGCACTCACCAAACAAAAATTGTTCTTGGAAAAGCAGTTGTCTTGTATGAATGAGCAGATACATAATTTGATACAAAACCAAAATGTTTTAGTGGAAACTAACAGGAAGCTTGCCTTGCAACTAGACCAACTTAAAAGTCAGCAAAATCTATTCTAATTTAATATGAGATATATCTGCATGCTTTGAATCTCATCAATCAACTAATCTTCTAAGATGAAATAATATTCTTATTAAGTGATATTTTTATATAAGCTTAACTGACTGAAACATTGTTTTGTATGAAAAACATTTTGTTATTATTAAAACATATGTTAATTCTATCTTAAAGTGTTGATAAAATGAATTTGCTTGTTATATCATAAACTATGTTGTACACCTCTGGAAGAGTAAAGTGCCATGTTAAACATTACCTATATTATAAATTCAAAATAGAGTTGTTTGTTTACAATGCTTTCATACCTAAGCAGCAAGAGCTTGATCTTAGTTACAGCCTTGAAGTCATTACAAAATTCATGACATGTTTTGGTTGAGTCAAGACATCAAGTAATTATTTCCATTGTTGAGAACCAATGATAACCTTCATTGTCTCTGTACAGTGTAAATAATTGAAAAATAGAAAAAATTCTGGATGTTAGAAAAGTAGCATACAACATTCAGGGGTTGATTACAGACTGACTAAGATGTTGGGAGTCAAAATGTCTGTGTTAATTTCACTAGGGTAAATAATATAAAATTATGTGATCTCATTCAACATTAAAACTTATAATATTATACAGTTTTAAAGTAGAGACCACTTAGTAACCTTAATTAACTACCATTGCAACAAAAAGTTATTCTAATGTATTGACATGACATAAAATAATATAATATGTACATTGGAGACAGGAGATATGAAAAGGACATTCACCTGATTGTAATTAATACTGTAACACGCTACAAAGCTCCCGGCTCTCTCAGACACGAGTTGTAACTTGCAGCTTTACCCATTAATTAAGCTTGTTTCGGTGCCCTTTAAACCGGGAGACAGTAATGCATAGACATTAGTGTTTTGTGGCAGAAATAGATATTGTGGTGGTATCCCGCTAAAAGCTCCCCTCTTTATCGATAGAAAGGTTTATTATGATTTGTTAAATTCGTTGGTATTCCGACTGCCTGGCCGTTGTTTTTTTATGGTATTTGAATCAAAAACTTTGGCACGAATAACGCATAGGCGGTGGCAAAATTCAATAAAGATTTTTGGTCACATGCAAATGTGAATAAAAGGTCTGCCATGTTAAATGGAACTCGAGCTAAGACTTATCATCATCATCATCAGCCTGTGATAGTCTACTGCTGGACATAGGCTTCCCCTAATACACCACTATCCATTAGAGGGTTTTTGGAACGTATCCCACCACGGTGGTCCAATGCGGGTTGATGGGTGGACCGACTTTATACATGCCCATCCGACGCATAGATCATCTTACTTTTAGACAATTGGGTGATCGGCCCAAATTGCCCTAACCAACTAGGAAACAACAATGAAAATTTGTTGAGTCCCCGCAGGATTCGAACCCACGACCTCCGGAGGCTACGGAGGCTAAGACTAATTATCCTAATGATTATAAAGTAAGTTTTATTCTTAAAGAGGAAAATAGAACTCTTATTTTGCGCCTTTTTATGAAGTAACTATGTCATTCAGCCGCTTCCTGACGCATAGCAATGACTATAGCGCTACGGCCTAATAAATTTGGGCATACTTGCATTGTAATGTATACTACATGTATGACTTCTGGAGCGCATTGACTTCTGAAAGCTAGTTCTAAAAACATTTCTGTTATGTTTGTTTCGATTTAAAACATATGGCTCACGTATAGTAAAATTATTTGGTAAACATACCATATATGTCAGGACCATACACTTGATTTTTAAATATACTTTAGGAATTGGTAACACGAAATAGGTCTAAAATAAAAGGCCAGGAACCCTTTTAACAAAAGACAAATTGTTGATTTTAGAAAGTTTTCAGGATGAGATTGTTTCTATAAAGTAGCTGGTCTACACTACAAATAAACTTTTAAACGCAACTATTTTTGTCAGTGTCAATGTCAGTGTTTGATAAGGAGGGATTTTGTGTTGGATATAGCCACAATTTTGAATTTTTCCGATGAACAACAACATGGGAGAACTCGCAGTTACGAATTTATTTGAGTCTCAAACAATCGCAGCAGACCATAAAGACCTCATCCACGATGTAGCTTACGATTTTTATGGCGAAAGAATGGCAACATGCTCTAGTGATCAGTATGTTAAAGTAAGTTATGTACAAATTCATTTTAAAAAACATTATTTGTACTCTTGTGTTTGTTATATTATAATAAAAAATTCTCATATTCAGGGCTTCGTATATGGTTTACATTTATAACAGAATACCTTTTTATAGTTAAATTTCAATAATTAATATTGTTCAATTATGGAATTTCTAGGTATGGGATTCTGACGGGAAAGGTGGTTGGCGGCTTACGGGTAGTTGGAAGGCACATCATGGTTCAGTTTGGAAGGTAACTTGGGCTCATCCCGAATTTGGCCAAGTTTTAGCAACCTGTTCATTCGATAGAACTGCAGCTATTTGGGAGGAAGTTGGTTAGTACAGTTTGAAAATGTGTAAATTTTTTATAAAAACAGCCAGTCATCATCATCATCATCAGCCTGTGTAAGTCCACTGCTGGACAGGGGAGGCCTACCCCTTCTCCATTAGGGGGTTTTGTCTCCATTGGGTTGTAAAAGGCCAGTAGTACTTTTTTAATAATAAATAAATTTGAAAAAAAAATTAAAAATTGTGTGATTTTTTTGCAATAACTAAGCTTTGCCTGAAAATAATGCTGTACACTTGTCTACTTATTTATGTTATCAAAAAATATTTTTTGACTACAAAATCCTACTGGCGGTGTTTGTAAAAAAATACCCAAAATTTTTTAGTACAATGGTTCACTTATTTGCTCATAAGGGATAAAGGATAGATAATGATATCTAATCAGACATGTTAATAAATAAATTATTAAATCATTAGTGATCAGCATTGTAACAACTACTCTGGACAGAAAAGGACTCAGCTGGGTTGAGAGTCAATTGTAATTATTACTAAACCTCAGATCACTGATGTCAAATTAGATCCGACATCTGTTTTATAGTTACATGTTCGAGTGAGAATTTCAGGTAGAAGTTGTAATGCACTAAAATTGTTACACTTTAATTGGGATTGCAACCAGAATCAAGTATATATAACTTTTACAGACAACTCACTATATACATATTAGATCTTAATTCTGAACAAATGTTCTATTGTTGATTATTCTAGAGTGAAACACTGCCATCTGTAACAATAAGGACTCCACATTGTTAAGGTGAAATTAATCTAACATTTGGTTGATTATAACTAGTCACTGGTTATGTCTACAATATTGTAATAACATTTGGTCTTTTAATTAGTTACCATGATATCCGAGATGGGACTTATCATGGTAAGAAAGGAATTTGTAATCAACTAAAAATGTAGCAATTTAATTGGGAGAAGTTTGCAAATTTTTTACCATATCAAAGTAATAAACCAATAAACATTAACAGAAACTAAAAACCTACATAAGAAACTACATAAACATAATGTTGCATAATTTAATTGCATCAACCAAATGCATTCCTATTGGTTGATTATTGCGATAGTGGAAACCGATGCCACACTTACCCAATAAGAACCCAATATTTTGGTTAGTATATAGATTAATATTAATCTTTGGTTTCCATAAGTCTCATACAATTTTTTAAATGCCTATATCTGTCGAGTCTAGTTTTATAATAACTTAATTTGTCTATTTTAGAATTTACGAAGCACCAGATGTAATGAATCTAGCACAATGGACCCTTCAACATGAAATCCCAACCAAAGTATCAATTAGTTGTCTCTCTTGGAACCCAACATTGTCAAGGTAAGTTTTTTCTATAGATTCAATTTGTTGAATAATATGGAGTTAATGTTTTTACTTAAACTTTTGAAATTGCTATTGATTAAATATTTTATCTCGGTATTATTCATCGCTACAGTGTACAATCTACTAAAACTTTTTGTGTATGTTATCAAATCCTAAAATCGGCCTTCATTAAAATGTCTTATGAGTCTTTCTACATGTATTTGATGACTGACTTATATTTATTTTAAAGAAGTATTGCTCTTATGATATTATTGTTTTAGTTTATAATTTGTAATGGAAACAATGATAAAAAATATGCACGCAACATATATACATGAAATAATTAAACATGTTAGATAAGCTTTACTGTGCTTTTATCCTTGTGTAATAATTAAACTTTATCTTTAAACAATAGCATCAATCAATATTACTTTAAAATAGGTAGATGATAGATATATGTGATAAAATAAAGATATTTATTTCTAACTGTTAACATGAATCGTAACACATATTTTAACACCATTGCTTACTATATATTAGTCTTTCCGGACCTTTTTTAATTATTATACATTGTTACATAGATATAAATGATATATTTGTTACATCAACAGCAACAGGGTTAACCCCTATGCTGGCCGTAGGCAGCGACGAACCAAATGTGTCCAACTCGAGTGGCAACCAAGCAGACAAGGCGGGGTGCAATGGAAAAGTTTTCATTTATGAGTAAGTAATATTATTCTTACTTACATAATATCACATTTATATATGTAGAATGTAACAAAAGAGGTGTAATTATAAAAATGTGTGAATAAAGTATGTTTAATTAATTTTTTTCAAAACCAGCTTAGTTAAAAATGATGTTGCACTGTGTAAGCGACACAGTGGAATTGAATTTTATTGAACACTATCGACCCGCCCACAGGTGTAGTACTGGTATATATAAATATACATATAAACCTTCCTCTTTAATCGCTCTATCTATTAAAAAAAGTGCATCAAAATCCGTTGTGCATTTTTAAACATTTAAGGATACATAGGTACAGAGAAAGCTGCTTTGTTTTTATACTATGTATTGATTCATATATCATTTTCAATATTTAATTTTGCTGTTACCTTGTTGCTTTGCACGGATTGACAGGATTGTTTCCAACTGTTGTACAAGTGTTCACAATCCATCTGAAGCATTTAATTCCTTTGTGTAGTATTTATTTTTGTTGTCTCAGCCTTTGATAGCTGAGTGCTTTCAAAGTTATTACTTTATCTAGGTATGCAGAATCGTCCCGGAGGTGGACTAGAACAGATTGCATGTCCTCAGTGTTAGAGCCGGTGAATGATTTGGCATTTGCACCAAACCTTGGACGCTCCTTCCATCTACTGGCAGTTGCCACGAAAGATGTCAGGATTATAAAGATTGAACCTTTACCGTGAGTTACTTTTTACTTGTTTTTCTAAATTATGTTATATCTGACCATAATTTTTAGTAATTGTAGAACTACTGTACTGTGATATTTGTATATGTAACGTAATTACTCATTCGAGCTGGTGAAACTTAATCAACACATGCTACTAAATATCTTCTAGTATAGGCATATCAGTTAAACAGCCTAAATACATTATCATTTATCTCTGTAATCTCTACAATTTCATGATTTTTTTAAATATTCTCGTTACAGCACTTCCTCTCAACATTTTATTACTTTCTCAAGACCGACAAATAAAATTCAAGGTTACCCTTGGTTCTCTTAAAACACACAATATTACAACCTACTGGACACAAAGCTGCATTGCTTTTGAAGCCGTTGTAATAGTGTGTAATGAACTTGTTTACTCCAGAAACAACAAAAAAATCATATCTATATTGATTGAAAAATCTATATTGATGATAATATTCGTTTATAATTCTATACCTTCAGCGAGACTTCTGCGCCGGCGCCAGGGAACGGAGGTTGTGGGGTTCGATTCCGGACAGAAGTGGTGGCGGCTTTCGAAGAGCACTATTCCTGTGTTTGGCGAGTCTCCTGGAATGTGACAGGGACGCTGCTGGCCTCCTCAGGCGATGACTGCTGCGTCAGGCTATGGAAGAGTATGTATCGCACAGTTCTTTATTAGTTAAAGCAATGAGATAATTGGTACTTGCCTTGATCATAAAAAAACAGCGTAAGTCGCCACAAAGCCGTTAGCACTTCAAAATATGAGATGCTATGTTTCGTTTATCCAGTACCTACGCAACGGTGCCCTTCAAACCGTAAGACAGGAGTGTTTACACATCACTGATTTGCGACAGAAATAGGCACCGCGGATTTACTATCCACGGTGGTCTTTCGTAAAAAGGGTCATTGTATAATCGCATCTATAGCTTTTTCCTTTCAACTTATGCCATTGATATATCGATATGAGTCTAGTTTACGTAAATCTATGTACAAACTGTATACATCGATTTACTTAAAAAATGTCTAATGTTAAACTTCATTGGCGTCAAATAGTCCGGCACTCTCATAGCTTAAACATCGCGTGGGAATTGAGAAGGGCCGCAATACCTTCATTTATTCTGAGTCTAAATTGGCCATATTATAATGCCAAAATTAAAAGGTTTTTTCGCAAACGAGACGTGAAATTCATGACCAAGAGCTGTGAGCTGTGAGCTGTGTGCTTCTAATGTGCCCTTACGACAATCAATAACGAAGTTTTCATCTATATTGGATGAAGACTGAGTGGTATTAAATCGTATAAATAACATAACTTCCGTTGACTTCCCCAGTGCAATACCTGAACCAGTGGAAGTGCGTGGCGGTGTTCAAGAACGAGCCGCAGCCGGGCGACTCGCCGCCGCTCGCGCGCCCTCACACCACCTACACGCGCCTCGCGCCCATGGCCAACCCCGCGCACATGCCGCACCACTGACGCCGCCGACGCCACCGACGCCGCCGACGCACGGGTCAGTCCCACACCCCATCATCACCACCAGCCTGTGCCAGTCCACCGCTGGACATAGGCCGCCCCTAATGCAAGCCACCGCTACCGATCTTCGGCTATTCTCATCCAGCCCTCAGCGGCCACTTTGCGAATGTCGTCCCTCCATCTTGCCATATGACATACCATAGTTAGCATGATCCATAACACTGACATTGCATCTAGACTAATTCCTGTTATAATTGGTACCTATCACCTAACATTGTAACTTAATATTACCATCAGACTCAGCATAATTCCTATCACCGCTATTGTATCCAGACTATTATAAATATGATTACACATCATATTTATAATAGTGATATTCACTATTATAATCATAAACATGATCATCTTACCCATCAAAATCTATCAATAATAACCATTCTCATATGCAGCATTGTTCCTGTCACCAGTAATACGTAATATAACCATCATACCCGTTATTAAACCAGTCATTGACATTACATCTACCTAGCATAATTCGTATTACCATCACTGTACAGATCACTACAGAATAATCATCATAATTATAAACCTCATTATCATTGCACTTTTATGGAATTTTATGCTTTTTACCATCCTCATATTAAAGTATCTCTCCAGAGACAGTTTTACAAATATAGTTACACTTCCGTTTTATTTTATACTTTATTAAATCAATTTCCTTTGTTAATGTTTTTATAACTTCTAAATAATATTCATTCAACTACTTATTGTTTATGCTCATAATTTGCCTTTTCACTTTCCCTTTTTAGTTCTCTTTTATCATATGATGATTTCAACAACAAGTATAAAATTTAAACCCGCAAGACACGTAAAATATCAACATTATACATTCCAAATTGTAAATAAATCAAACGCAAAAATGCAAAAACCACCTGTGTATTAAAATCGGCACATCAAATCGCAAAAGCAGAGAAAAGTCATCGGGTGAAAAAACACAAAGAAAAATACAATTCGCTTACACAACAAACGGTACATACAGAAGGTGGCCTAAACGAAATTTTCTCACAAAGTAAAAAAAAATGCTTAAAAAATATGCCACGTCTAAAAATCACCAGCAACTTGCTGATACTCCAATCTTCACTTCATGGGTGCTGTTCTCCTGATACGAGAGTAAACTGCTTCTTGCCCACTTGACTGGAGAACCAGCCGACCTGTGATGTACATTGTAATGTCAGTATTTTAAGTGCCTCCGTAGCTTAGTGGCTTGCGCTTTAGATCCAGAGGTTTGGGTTCGAATCTTGTAGGGACTCAACTACTTTTCTTAGTTGGTTAGGGCAATGTGGGCTGATCACCCCGATTGCCTGTAATAGACCTGTAATAAACCTGTAAAGTAAGATGAGCCATCTGTCGGATGGGCATACAAAAAGTGGATCCTGCCTTATCTCTCTCGTTCGTGTCGGTTATCTGTCCCATCAGGCTGTGAGAGTATAAAGGAATAGGGAGTGCATCTGTAGTTATGCATACACTTGTGCACTATAATATCTCCTGCGTAGTTGGCTGATCTTTAATATAGATCACCTAAAAGGACATTATTATTAATGGCAGTATAAAAACTCCGTGGCCTAGTGGTATTAATTCATCATCAGCCTCTGATAGTCCACTGCTGGACATACGCCTCTCCTAGTACTCCCCTATCCATCAGGGGGTTTTGGACCGTATCCCACCACGGTGGTCCAATGCGGGTTTGTGGGTGGACCGACTTTTTACATGCCCATCCCACGCATGGATCATCTTCCTTTTCAGACAATTGGGTGATCGGCCCGCATTGCCCTAACCAACTAGGAAACAACAATGAAAATTAGTTGAGCCCCCGCAGGATTTGAACCCACGACCTCCGGTTTCTAAAGCACACGTCCATACCACTAGGCTACGGAGGCAGTACATGCCTAGTGGTATAGTGCTTTACTAATGGTAGGTCTTAGGGTGAAATCTTACAGTAAAACATTTAAATCTCAATGTTTTCTGGTGGGCTAGCCTGATCTGATTACCAAATTGTTTGAAAGAAGAAGCCAGACCAGAAGTTGGCAGTTGTCACAAGTGCTTTTTTAAGACATCCATTTATTGAATTAAGCGCATTTGGTGTACAAACTTATTTTGGGTTATATTGTCTATATTTGTCGATTTAGAAACCAACCATATAATGAATAATAATATAGAAGCTTTTCTAAAATAGTTATGACAAACTCCCTAAACGTTATCATTCCTTAGTTTTGGTATAGTTATTACATTTTTGTCATTTTGTTAAATCACTTACCGGCATAGCCCTCTCACTCTTGCAATGGCTGTTAGTGGAAGAGTGCGGGCTTATGATGTTACTGAAAATAATATTTTAACCTTCATAATGTATAATGGATTTAATTGATGAATTTGAATCTTAGAATTTATTTTTGCTTTAAAAATAATGCTGTAAGAATATAAATTTAATTAAATGATTAACACAATAATTAACGGCTCGACAGACAAATTCAGATGTGTAAATCACTAAGCATTCTGGATAGACGAAGTTTATAATGAATAAATGCGATATATTTGAATATATAGAAGAGAATAGAATAAAATTTGTCAAAGGCTCATTTGTGTATCGGTCTAAGTACACTAATGGAGCCTTAAAAATCTAAGAAAATGTTCGCAAAGCTAAAATGTACTACACACCAAGCCCAATGAGTACAAGATGTTCTCGTAAACAAAGTTTAGCACATTTTCGTATGCATTTATTTGTCCACCTCCCCACTTACTATCTCTGCAGCAACTTAAGGTTCACTGCGAGAAATGCTATGGCATTAAGTCGCCTCTGTAATAGTATGAAACAAAGTAGCTTCCTCTGTCCCTATATCCCTATGTATGCTTAAATCTTTTAAACTACGCAACAGATTTCGATGCGTTTTTTTAATAGATAGAGTGATTGAAGAGGAAGGTTTATATGTATAACACATGCTTCATATTGTAGGTATTTTTTATATCAGCATAGCTCCCGTGCGAAGCAGGAGCGGGCCGCTAGTTAATAAATAAGTATAATTTGAGACTAAAGTAAAATTAATTGCGTCGGTCCACTTATAAGAGCGTATACACTTCTAGAGTGACATTTTTTTATTGCATACAAAGGCAGACGACCAGTCGGGCCACCTGATGAAAAGTGGTTACCACATACACATCATACTAGTGGTATCACCAACGCGGCCTACCGAGAGACATGGTTGTTTATGTTTCGTTTAACCAAAACACCACGCCTACGGTGCCCTCCAAACCGGAACGCGGTAGTGTTTTCATACAATTGCTTTGCGGTAGAAATAGGCACAATACCGCCACAGACGGCTCCCTGTAAAAAGGGAACCTACCACATCTAAAATAGGTGATCTAAACCTTGTCCAAGCGAATTCAAAGTTTATTTGGATCTAGGTGTAAGATCTCACCCTAGGGACGCCCTTTTTATGCCCGTCGCAGTATTCTGTAAGAGGAGGCGGGCCGGCGGCGTGGAGACGCTCGCCGTCGTCCGCCAACTGTGCGAAAATAACCAGTTTAGGTCCTTCATCAGTACAAATAATTTTATGCAGTTAATTTTAAAATTTTATTTCTAATTAGCCGTTTCCTGCGATTTCGTACGCGTGTCACGCGTATATATTAAATAATTCTGTTACAATTCTTTCTGCTGTGACACTTCCAGTCACACCAGTCTTCCTGTGAATGAATCGTCAAAATCGGACTTGCCATTACAGAGATTATCCAGATCAAACAGTCAGCCAGACTTATAATAATTACTCGGCGTTTAACAGTTTGGCGACCACGAAAAATATGTCGCTTCACGTCATTTATAAAACTTAACTAACTTTCTTCGGCTCCGTGCCCTAATGGTATTGGCCCTTGCTTATTGAACCGGATCGTGGGTTCGAGAATCCACCAAGGAAACTATATTGTGGTGTCGTTGTTTTCTCGTCGGTGAGGACAATTTGGATCGATCACCCAACTGTCTAAAAAGTAAGACGATCCATGCGTCGGATGGGCACGTAAAAGTCGGTCCACCCACCAACCCGCATTGCACCAGCGTGGTGGGATACGGTCCTAAACCTCCTTATAGAAAAGGCGTGCATTAGGGGAGGCCTATGTCCAGCTGTGGGCTAATACAGTCTGATAATGATGATGACCCTTCAACAGCATACCTCGGGACAGCGTCGCCCGCCCTCTTATAGAACTGGTACCGCTTGTAGTCCAACGTGGCGCACCCAGTGAGGCGCATGCTCTCCTGTACGCTCCTCCTTGCCGCACCCTGGATTGCAATCGAGTGCTCGTCGATACAAGGCAGCCGATTGGCCGGACAGTCGCCGCCGTCTTGCGTCCTCGCGTGTACACCGTTCGGTGCAGCGTGCGCACCGTTCCTCGCCACCTCTTTGGCGTGCTGAACTTTACTCGCGTCGAACGCTGTACCCATCCGACTGGGGTTCCTCTCCATCGGCCTATTGACGTCTTGGTTGGCTTGGAGCGTCTTCAAGTCAGCTTTGCCCGTAAAACTCGGTCGTTTGGTCTGCAAAGACTTCAATAGGGGGCTGTTAGAGGTGCGCGGGGGGGAGGGGGTGAATCTGCGGTTGCCAGGCGACGCGTCGATCTCGCTCCTCGGCCTATACTCCGGCGGCGATAAGGGCGTCGGCTCAATACTGTTGGTTGACCAGAGCATGTCTAAGCCGGCGCTGGCCTGCATCTGGTGGAGATGCGTCTTGATGTTGTACAAGCCGGCGATGGGGCCGAAGGGGTCGGCCTTTATCTCGCTGATTACGTCCACCCTGCTCTGGCCGCAGAGCTCCGCGACTTGGTTGTAGATCTGGAAGGGTCATTTTTGTGTTTCTATGATCGTAGTTGCAGCTAAAGTCAATTTTTTGGCGTCTAATACTAATACTGCACCAGAGGCTAACAATGGTTGGAATTGATGTAACGTAATTCATAGCGTATATTGGCGTCGCGCATAGAGTGTTCATTTCTCAGAGATTTTCGCTGTGTTTGACATCTCGGTTACAATTCATCAATAAGAACGCTAGTATGACACCACATTGACGCCATAGGTAAGGTTATATTAATTTAAAATTAATTTAAGTCTGGTACAGTATGTTAGTAAAAAAGACTACAAAAAATTACTTTTAATTGTACTACAAAATTATTAGAGTTACAATATTGCTAGGTTAAGTAAGTGTAGCTCATCAAAGGATATTGAACTCATACCCTTTGGCGCAACAGTCAGATACAGTAACCACTACGCCAAGCGGGTAGTTAGTCAATAATCTAGATGTTTAGGTAAGTGCAAATATAGGTAAATCTCTGGATCTAATTATCGTCTTCGTAGCCGAGCGGTATTGGTCCTAGCTTTATAAACCGGAGGTCGTGGGTTCAAATCCCTCGATCACCCAATTGTCTGAAAAGTAACATGATCCATGCGTGGGATGGGCATGTTAAAAGTCGGTCGCGGTGATCAAAGCCATCTTTGGCAGTCGTTATAGGATGTCAGAGCCTTCAAATTTACTGACACCTAATTCAGCCTTAGAATGCAGTTTACCCTTTGGGTTGCGGAGGTCAGATGCCAGTCGCTCCGCATAAAAACTGTTCCGCACGTACATTTAGATGGATTAGAAGCCGACCCCATGATAACTTGGAAAAATAGCGAAATTAATGGGATCCAATTACCTCCCTGTTGATTTTGTGCTCCGGTATGGCCAACGGGTGCGTCTTCATCCTCATGCCGGGCTTCCTGATCCACCGGTGCCTCGCGGCCTCTTCTATTTTCATACGAAGCTCTACGTTAGGCTCGAGCAAGTGTTGAATGAACGTCTTGCACTCTGAAACGGTTTACCGACACTTTCCGACACGGTATTCTTTCAAAGGAACTAGTTTTCGGGATCAAAGTTTTGTCCTTGTTGTACATAAATCAAGAATGTTGTATTAGAACGTAGTGTGGGACGCCCTGCGGCAAGAACGAGTGACGACATTCTCAATGTGGCCGCTGTGGGCTGGGTGAAAATAGCCGAAGATCGGAAGCGTTGGCGTGCATTAGGGGAGGCCTATGCCCAGCAGTGGACTACCACAAGCTGATGATGATGATGATGTTGTATTAGTGTTTTTATTCTCAGATGTTTTGATGTATGAATTTGTATTTTTTCGACCACTATATTTTTCTCCCCAGCCAACACATACTTAATATAGTATTTTTATTATATTTATGATATACTATTGGTGTATGTTTAGTATACTATTCAGTCGGAAGTGTATCGCGTAATGTAAACTGATTGAAATATTTCTTTATTCACACTACATTGCAACACCACAACAGTAAGTATTACAAGATGCGGCTTAATGCAATTGTACATTCTCCCACAGTCAACTCCGAGCGTAGTGAAAGATTAGTTTAGGTTCAAATTTCAAAGTCTTCTAAAATAGAACTCATATAATTTTATGTTAGTATTTAATACATATGTATGTTGTTTTTTTATTTAAATTTAAGTTTATCGGTTCCATGTCAATATTTGTTGTGTTGTCGTATTCGTGTATCTTCTAGCAATTAATTTATTTCATAGAACCACCAACGGAATAAAATGTTGTTTTTGTTTTAAATGGTAACAGTGTGATGATAGTAAGAAATAGCGTGATCCCACGTAAAGGTAGTTAGTTAGCGTGTAGTATAAAGAAATTAAATTACCTGTAAGCTGGTAACAATTCAAATCTATTTTAGCTTTGGAGTTTCTTTTAATTATCGTTGAATATATCAACTTATTGCAGAATTTTATGAAAAGAGTTAAAAATGATTGTTTTACTATAAACTAGTTAACACGGCAGACTTCATACTTCCCCAATCGATTAATAAAAATTCTAAACTTTTGTGTAAGATTTATCAATCAACATAGACATAAATCTGAAACAATTAATAACTGTATTTAATCTACTAACTGTAGTTAGGTGAAATTAAGATTATTTTTCACCACTTGAGAACATATAGGTAGAAATATATATATATATATTTAATAAAGATTTATAAATTTTAATATTTTTTAACCTTTTAAAGCTTCCCTGGACTTACACAAATAATTCAAGACCAAAATTACCCAAATCGGTTCAGCCGTTCTTGAGCGAGACTAACGAACAGCAATTCATTTCTATATATTACAAACTAGCAAGCCCCCAACACCCTTGTAGGTGGAATTTCGTAAAATCCGTTCTTAGCTGACCTCTACTCGACGAAAGGAATATTTATGCCAAATTTCAATTCGCTACGCCTTGGTGGAAATGTCGTGATCAGTCAATATGTTATATATATCAACATTCTCTGTTACAGATGGCAACAAATGATCAAGTAAGCGTCAGTAAAGTCAGACCATATCGTGTTCCGTGAAGTGAAAGTGATATTGTTAAAGTTTTGTTAATGTGCTGAAAAAACTGCAGCGTCCAGCCGAGTGATAGATTACGATGTAATGGTTCAGTTTGTGTAATGCATGAAAATATCAAATAACACTTTTTGTAAACTTGAATTGTTTTTGATTTTCTTCCTTGCATCCATAGTATAAACCTTTATTGCCCTAATACTGGGAAAAGGTCTTCCCTAAAGTAAATTGCGAAACGACGAAGTTTTTTCCCCCTAATTTTTAGTACAGTGTTTTCTGCCGCTTATAGAAGAGAGCGACATGTAAAGAGTTGCGTGAGCGTTATTTCACGTCATCAGTTACAATAACTGGTTACGCGATATGAAACGTAATAACCGTTTCGTGTCAAATTAAAAGTAGTTATTTTTGTAAACACGTTATTCGGGCGAACTCGGCCGTCGTCGTCTTCGTTCGTCAGTTGAGTGAGCGTAAAGCGCTATATTTCTTTCGCATCTTGCCTACCGACGGGCCGTGCGAGAGATGGCAGATCGAGACTTGCCGAGTAAGCGAGAGCCGACTAAATGCGGTCACTCGCTGTGAGTGATGCATTTAGTTTTCATAGGTATGACCAATACACATAGATACCACATTCGAGTGACCCCTGTTGGCAAATAATGCTTTGCGATTTCGGGAAACCAGCAGTTTTTAATAAATCAAAAGTAAAGTAATACAAAAAGATTTTTATTTTGTTTTATTTTACTTTTTATTTAAAACTGAATGGTGTATATAAGAGTGAAAGATAGTTATAATAAAATCACAACAAAACTGAAAATAAACAGTAAATATTAATCATCGTCATTGTAACAATAAAACTTATTTCAAATACGCCAGTAGTAATATTTTTATTGAAATCATAGTTTCGTAGTAAACAATAATCAATCAATAAAACATTTTATAATTGTAAACCGGAGTAAAGTATGCAGAAAAGGAAATATATTGATTTAACCATTGGGCATCAAGCACGAAACCGTTATTTTCGTTTCATATGTAACCGTATAGTTGAGAAACGTACGTAACCGTATAGTTGTGAAACTTATGTATGCACAGTAGCTAGAATGAAAGTAGCTAGTTATAAAAATAACTAGTTTTAATACAGGCGACGCCGTCCACGCAACCGGTTACGTTTCGTTTCTTAAAAGAGACGTAACGACCCACGTCTAGTTGGATTCAATGAAAAAATATTTTTTATTGAATTAACATAGTGTTTATCAATTTTGAAAGTTAATAAGCATTTTAATTTAATAAGTAAGTCGTCATCTAAAGCTAACTGCTGAGAGTAGTTAAAACAATAGTGATATAAGACTGTTTCAAAGTCAAATATAAAGCAAATGTCAAATATCTTTATACAATATAGCAAGAATTGCACTTCATTGATTGTCAAAAGCCGAATCTGACCTCAGAAGAACCGGTGTGAGGAGCTGAGCGGGACATTGAGAGGTGTCAAGGGACACTCGGATGGAATGAAGTTTATATATATTTATTATGTACAATAGCCCTGTATACTCAACAAATATAATCGTCGCAATGCCACATTATTTAATGCGAAATAGAAAATAGCAAGAAGTGTCGTTACAACTTTTGGTCTTAATTTTTTCCGTCTAGCCCCCTTTCACAACGCGCGATAAGGAACTTAGTTCTAAAAATAAAAACCTATTACTTTCATAATTTAAAGTAGATTGAAGCCAACAGTTTATTACCAGAGTGTAAAACTTAAATTTACCAACAGATAACAGCTAAACGTTTTCTGTAATTTAGGTAATTCGATAGTCCCTGGCATCTGATTCGACCTAAAGTCACTATGATAGCGCGTACGTACTCTACCGACGGTGCCAAGTTGTGTCAGACGCAAGATAGATTTGTCACACACATTGAATAGTTACCCCGTTAGCAAAAAAGCAAAAATGCAGAGAAAATTGCGTTAAAACTAAACACTGTATACTGCACATTATTGAGTAAAATGACTTTTTATGTATTTCATCGCGTAGCAGCCGCTACTCACGGCAGTCTACCCCGCTACCACGGCCGCTGGAAAGTGTTCGAAGCGTTGGGAATTTAAAAATGTAAAAATAAACGCGATAAAATCCGTAAAAAAGTCCTTTTATTCAATAATGTGCTGTATTCGGGTAAAGAAAAGAATTAACTTGCGATATAGTTACGTTGCATAATGTGGTCGTGACAGAACCCTCTCGAGCTGCGTGTATGGAAAACCTAGTCAATTTGAAGAGTTACTCTGTAATCTGCCTCCGTAGCCTAGTGGTATGGGCGTGTACTTTAAAAACCGAAGGTCGTGGGTTCGAATCCTGCGGAACTTATAAACAAATTTTCATTGTTGTTTCGTAGTTCCTAGTTAGGCAATTTGGGTCGATCACCCAATTGTCTGAAAAGTAAGATGATCCAAGCGT